>CAMPFS010000006.1:8258623-8858623 GCA_946814055.1 Caenorhabditis sp. 36 PRJEB53466 | reverse complement strand
AAATCCGAAAAAGGGGCAAGAAAAAAGGAATGGGTGAGTGGAGTGTGCAGAAATTTCTGATGAACTTCGCAAAAAATGTCTGGTCATATATTATTCATTCTTGAACCTCGCCGAGGCTTTAAAATAGGTAGGTAGCTCACGAAATTGGCGGAGCCCGTTTAGGTGTAAGCTGATTCTTGTTGTATGTGTTATGCGCGGCTGTCCATGAATGCTCCCCCAAAATCGCCACGCCCATTCTTGTCTCACGCCAATGAGCGGCTTAGGTGAGTACTCCTCGGAGCATTTCTTAGTCGGCCTACGATACTTTTCAAGACGGCACATCCGTCCGGTCAAGCGTGCAAGATCGTTAATGCAAAGTGATAAAAATGAGGGACGAGAACGTTTTAGAACTATTTGGGGCGCGGGTGGGCGTGCGGGGCGGGCTCGCGAGAGCGGATTTTGACATCCATGGTTCTGACGAAAGGACAGAATTGAGAAGGTGTTAGCGGATTTGAGGGTACAAACTGGGTAGCACTTTTATGTTTAGATTCACAATTCTCTAAAAGTGCATTGCTTGCATTACTAGTCAGAGGTCAGAGAGATGAAACACTTCTGGAAAAGAATAATTGAAAATGAGAGGGAGGGTGGGAGGGTTGGGGTTAATTGGAATACCATCATTATTGCGTGCGTTTTTTTAAATAAAAAAACGTGCGAAAAAATGAAAATTTCCATCCAATCCAATTGGAGTGGGCTAAGCGTACTCTTAACTAAAACTATGAACGATGAGCTGAACCTTGTGTCTGTTTTCAATAAATTATCATAAATACTTCTCACACTGTGAATACTGAAATCTCAGTCAGAAAAGCAGCACAATGAAAATGCTCGGCGTCACGGCGGAGCACATCCATTATCGCGAGAAAGGGGGGAAAGACCAGGAGAGAAGCGCTTCAAAATTAGGTAATAGCTGGGTCTCGAGCTCGAGCTGCCACCAGTCTTGATATAATGACGTCGTGGCTTGCTCCGTCCATCAACGCGCCAATATGGTGCGCATATCCCTCGGCAGCCGGGTGCAATGATCGGTAATGGTGGGGGATGCGTGGGGGGCAGCTGACAACATGTTCGCAACAAATTCTGTTCCTCATAAAATTGGTGCTAAAATGTATCAATTATGTTATTGTGCGCGAAATGGACGGGGGGAAGGAAACGGAAGCTTGACATGTCTTGACGAGACGAGTTGGTTACGGTCCACTGATCCAGCTCCTTCGGAAGTCGACGACCGCAAACGTGTTGTAAATTAAGATCCGGACGCTTCACGCTAAGTTGTAGTAACTGTACACAAAGCGGTGACACTTGGTACCCACCGAATACTCACTGTGCAGTGAGTCATATTTTGTCACTCACTTTGTATAAACATGAGAAGAAATTTTTTGCTTGAAAGAAAAGAAAGAGAGAGAGAGAGAAGATGGTTGATTCTTAGAAAATGGCGAGAAGGAAAGGGATGGGTGGTGAACAATCATAAAATATTCACAACTTGTGACTTGTCACGAAACGAAATTAAACGCGGCGTCAAAAGACATAAGCAAGCAACACATTGTCATAGAAGACGTCCCTTCATGAAATAATAATCTTGGATAATATTCTATCGGTATTCGACACGTTTGTTCGTCGTTCGCTTCTTTATTTTTCTCTTCTTTTTCGTTCTCTGCACAGAGGTCCCAGAGCATAGGCGAGTATGGTCATAACCTCTTAAAGATGGATGCTTTTGCGTGTATAATTAGTCTCGTTTTACTTAAAACCCCTCGTTTGGCTCAGGTCATTACAGTAGTCAAACGATATTGTAGATGCGTCTTCTTGTGGCTTTTGCGCGAGAGTCATGCGCACATGCTGAATGTTGCCGGCCAGCCAGCTGCCTTTCCAGCCGCCTTCCGGTTTTATGTCTCCGAGTTTACGACCCAGGCCGTTAACCCAACCCGAATTTGCTATTCAATACCTTTGGCCAGCCACCCCTTATGGGGGGTATAGGCACGATAGCAAAAGCTTCAATTCTCGGTAACTCCCGATAACATACGAGTTTATTAATCTGTTTGCCACGCAGTGATTTACATGGCATAAACACATAAATTTATATGTAACAACATAAGATATTGAAGTTGGAAAATTAAAAATTGGTAGACGGAAAATTGTAATTGGTTTTTTGAGGTAGGGTCGTAGGCTACGGTGATTGGATTCTGTTTTTGACAACCTATCACCGCCTAGATTAGCTGGGGGGACTTGTTGATTTACTTTTTTCCGTATCCACCTCCGGAATATCCACCACGGGCCGGCTTTTCTTGCTCATCGTTGGTATCCAATTCAGAAACCGACGGGGCGACAATCTCCTGAACTCCGCACGATGATGGGCAGTGTCCTCCTGGCTCTCCGGAATCTCCTGGCGGTCCAAATGGTCCTGCCGGTCCTGGCTCTCCTCTTGGTCCTGGAGGTCCTGGTGGTCCCATCTCTCCAATTGGCCCGGTTGGTCCACTGTTCTGCGATGGAAGTCCGTTAGATCCTGGCGGTCCCTTTGGTCCTCTAGGTCCTGGGGGTCCTGGCGGACCCTTAATTCCAGTTCCTCCGATGGAATCGTCTCCTGGTGGTCCCTTGATTCCTGGTTCTCCCTGCTCTCCCGGAGATCCTTGTGCTCCGGCGTCTCCGACACGCCCTGGCTTTCCTGGTCTTCCTGGAAGTCCTGGATGTCCTGGCTCTCCTGGCTGCCCTGGACGTCCAGTTTCTCCTTGTGGTCCACGAGTTCCTGGTGGTCCGGCTGGGCAGATAACACAAGGGAAAGCTGGTTCAGGATCCAAAGGAACATCGAGTCCGTCGAGTCCCGGCTTTCCTGGTCGTCCGCTGGCTCCGTCCGATCCTGACTCTCCGCTAACTCCTGGTGGTCCCGGCGGTCCAGGTGGGCATCTCAATTGAACGCAAGAAGTGCACTGCTGATTGTCGGCCTGCGCCCCATCACTTCCATATCCCCCGTACTGCCTCTTGATTCTTCCATTGCTCTTCACCAAAACAATGTCCTGCCAAATGTTGCGAGCAACGAACTGGAACAAAAGCGGTTGTTTTTTTTTGTTTGTTCGCGTTTTCACGCATTGGCAAGCAGTCAATCACATACCTTAAAAGATCCCATTCTGTTCTGAAGACGCTCCTGAGCCTCGTCCAATTGGGCGTTCAACACCACTAACACGACACCGAGAATCAGAACGCTGAGCACGCTGAGAGCAATCGTGGCGCGTGCCACGTTGTTGCCACTTGTCTGTGGCTTCTCCATCGCGGACCTGAGCAAAAAAGGTTTGAATCACAAGATATAAACTTCATTCATTCATTATTCTGAAGAAAGGTGCAAAAAAGAACAGGAAACGAGGGGAGAAGATCGGATAGCAATGGTGATGAAGGAGTGAAAAGGAAAAGGACGGTGGACAGGGGGCATATCTGTTAAATAGGTCAGTCTTGATCGACACAATAACCCAATTATCGGAGATAAGGATTCTATACGAAAGGAAAGGAATGGATGGTACGGGAAACGGAAAACAGAAATGAGAAAAGAGAAACGAGAAAACTGGGAGAGATACGAGAATGAGATTGAGATTACAGGAAAACGGTGTCCGTCAGATCGTTGTCGCTGCCCTTGTTGTTCTCGGAGGTGGTTGATCGTGACGTATCCTTCTTTAAAAATTTGTAAAAATACTTTGATATATTTATAGTTAAAAAGGATACCGGTGTTAAAGACATTCTGGCAAATGGGCATGCCACGTTGGATGTAGAAGGAAGGCTTGAGCTCGAACATTCTCCGTTTGAAACGGACGCTGTGGCTGTAGCATTCTGAACAGTTACAATAATAGTACCAGTTAAGATTTAGCACTCACATCCTCCAATAACTGCTGTGTTGCGTGATGAAGAACCGTACTCTTCTTCATCTGGGCCTCATGATCCGTCCTTCTATTCTCGTCAAACCCAGCACGCATTTGATCGACAAGACACGCGGTGAAAATGACCCAAGCCTGACCGGCTCCTGGCAGGTCCCTGACAGCTTCCTGAGCCAACACCACATCGATCATCTTCTCTCCGAATTTCTCCCAGTAGTTGCCGGCAAGTCCATATGGCTTCAAGATGCTGTGCGCACGCCCTGAAACAAGTTCTCCGCATAATTTTTGTTTGAGAAACATGTGCCACAAACCAATAACTCTCGGATCGTTCTCCGTTCCAGTGTCCGTTCTCTTTGACTTTTCCACGTCGAAATTTTTGATGACGGTCTCAATCATTTTCACGGTGTTCTTCGAGTGGTCGCGGAGAGTGGATGTGGTTCCTCGTGACATGGCACACAAGAACATTCTCGTGGAAAACATGTCACGAATGTTAGGCAGGGTTTTGATTAACTTGTCGAAGACCTAAAATAAATACATTTTTATCATGTTTTCTGAAGCATTAAACCTCTTCAAAAACGTTCTCCACTCGTTTTCCACCATTTCTAGTCTGAAGTCTATGCCAGGTGAACCTAATGGCTCTTTTCTGAATCTTGCTCAGTCTTGTGTCGTAGTTGTAGTGTTTCAGTGCGGGTGTTGGAGGTGCGGCTAAAAATAATAGTGAAAACGTTTCGGAGCACTTTCGGTACCTTGTTGTTGCAGATCGTAGATGCTTGGCATGCTACTGCTTTTTCGAGCATGCTTCCCATCTTCCAAGAGCACATTGGAATCCACAGATCCTCCTCCGGTTTTCTTGCGCACTGTCCGGCTAGAACTCACGCTTCGGATTATGAAAAACAAAAACGGTCAACTACAATTTTCACGGAGATGTGTCCCCTTTCGCCAATTCAATAAGATCATCAGATCCCTCGAAACCCAGTCATTTGCATTTTCACTCCTTTCACTTCCTTTTGCAAGAAAGAAAACATGTTCGTCGGTAGGTTTGACAGGCAATATGTCACGGTTTCAATTGTGTGGTAGATAGAAAGAAAGAGAAATGACGAGGTGCGAGATTGACAAATTAGTTGTCGCCCGACGTCGTTGGCGGAGAGAAAAACGGAATTGGATGAGGAGATTTGAGTAATGAACTAGCTGACATTATTCTGGATGAGATGATGACAAAAGTGAATCAAAGATTGGTGCGGTGCCTGGTGCCGATGTTTATCCCCTCAAACCTCTTGAGATTATGCTGACTGAACCTACCTTCTTTTCGGCCGGAACTGTGATGCCTCGCCGCTCTCGCCCTCGGTCGTTGCACTTGCTTCTGTTCCACGTCGATTGTTCTGTCAAGTAAATCAATCGATACAATGAATAGGGAAATCTTGAATAAAGTACCAGAGCATTTGACTGAGCAGCGGCATCAGCAGCCAAGTGTTCGTCCTTTTCCTGCTTTTCAAGTTCATGAAGCAATCGACGACCACGCACAATTTTCGCGATCAAGAACATTGCGAAAAGCTAAAATTTCGAGGTTTATGAGAGTAAAGTCATAGTCATAATATCCTGGTATTATCGGATAATACGGAAAGTAATAACGTCGTCAGAAGCTATAAAATATAAAATGCGTGCTCATTGGACTACAGATCGTCGTTGAAAGTGGAAGATTTGAAAAATTCACGGTTTCTGGAACGGGAGAACAACGAGGAGGACGAACCATAAATTCTGAAAAAAAGAGAGAACGAGTGGAGAGTGGAGCATAAAAAATATGTTTTATGACAAAATTTGTCATTGTCAATTATCTCTAATGGAATGAATTCGGTTTCTGACGACCTCGGCTGCCGTTTTTGGCATTTCTGCTGAGATTTTACGAGCGTGCTGCAATTCCACCAATTTCCGAAAATGTCTTGGGGGATTAGAGAATGCTCCCCACTAAACTTGATCCCAGAAAATGAAGAAAAAGGAAGAGCGGACAAGAATAGAAGGCGGAAAAAGAAAGGAAAGAGAGAATAAAAAGGAGAAAGAGCGAAAGAAAAACAAATTGCGAACTGACCGGAAGCAGAATTTTGGGCGCGGAGGTGAGAGGAAGTTAATTTCACCTCCGCAGTCACTTTTTTCCGGCATTCCTCGCCGTCCCACACAAAATTACGTGAAGAAATACACAAGATTTGCCTATTGACGGGTTGAATTGGCGGGCCCCGTGTCCCCGTGTCGGAGTGCATATAACAAAGAAGTTAGGCGGTGAATCGATGCACTAATTGAAGCCATTAAGCAAAGGGAATGTTGGAAGACTTCAGGTGGAGGACTCCGCTGCTTCTCCCTCTTCTTCTTCTTCTTCTTCTTCTTCTTTTTCTTTTCGCTGACGAACAAGACGGAGAAGCAACATGGTCCTATTTTAGCTTCTGTTTTTATTTCTCTTTCTTTTCTCTCCAATGCTTTCGGGGTTCTAGACCACCGAATAAGATAGGGTTTTTAGGTTAACCTTTCATTTTTCTCAACCTACTTGAGTGATGAATCACGTGCGGAACACTTTGCAATGCATGATGTTGATCTTGCGCTTTCGGTTGTTTCCTCTATTTTTAAACTCGGCGGCTACAGTATACCAAAAAAAGGGAAAAAGTTTCAAATTTCCGTTGAAAATCTTAGAGAACTCGGAAATGAGGAAGACGGGAACTTGATGGTTCAAGTTTGGGTTCTTTCGATGTCATAGATCACACAAAACTTAGACTTTAAAATAAAGAGAAACAAGACATGGGCTCACCTTGGGAAAAGAAGAAGGAAAAGTGTAAGGGGGAGAGGAAAGTGAGGAGGAGCCCGGAGAGAATGGAGTTCGACGCACCCGACTTCGACTTGCTAATTTTATTCGAGTTTGCAGAAGCAAAGCGAAAGAGAGACGACGAAACAAATGAAGTCATTTTCTGTCTTGACGGACCACGAAACTGGCTGAGGAATCTTCTCGACACCATCTTTTGTTTTTTCTAGCGCCTCGCTGCTCCGCCCATTGCCTCCGGCTCCGTCCTAAAAACCAGCATCCAATTAAGAGGAAAAGTGCATTCTCATCAATCTTGGCAGACTTCTGAATTCAAAGAATAAACATACTTTCGGGCTAGAAAGTTTGGAAAATAAAATTTTGGAGGCAGCTGAAAAATGAAAAATCCGATTCCAAACTTTCTAGTTTCTACTTCAATAAATTCTTCCGGTTCTGATTCTGAATTGCAAAACAGCTGCTTTCTTCTTCTTTTTCGACGCAAATTCGATGAATAACTGAAATGGTTGACAGAGAGAATCTATTCAAAATCGGGATCTTTGTCGACAAATCTTTGTGCTGGCTCCACCAGGACCAGGAGTGTATCAGACTGGTTCCGTGTCCGAGAAGAATACAAAATGCAGATACACAAGACTTTTTGACGAAGTGTCGTAAAAAATGAGTGAGAAATTGAAAACACCCGTTGAAAAGTATGACAGGAGAAGAAGAAGAAGAAGAAGAAGTTGAAAGAAAATTGAGAACGGAAGGGATCTCATGACGGAAATGATTAGCATAACTCTGGAAGGTCAGAAAGCTGAAACCGAGCCCCTCTTTTCACAGAAATGAGAGGAGATAAGAGCTAGTTGAAATATTTTCAGTTCCCTAATATATTTTGTCCTTGTGTCGTCTTTTGTGGGTGTGTTTGTGTTCTGATGTCAGCACTCATACATGAATTCTTTCGTTTTCGTGACCACTGGATGGCTGTTTCATAATTGGTTTCTGGTGGGCGCCTTATGGAATGCTTGAGAGAAATTAGAACAATTGGCGTTGTGCAATCTGGAGGATGTCGTCGCCGCCCGTAGGTTGTTTGAAAATTAAGTCCCCTCGCTTCCATTTTTGAAGACAATTGGCCTCCCCCGCACGTCAAGCTTCTTCTTCTTCTTCTCTCTCTTCCAGCAGCCAGCCGTCATTGAGGTGCGATGCAAAAACTCTTGGGGAGGGCCGAATGGAGAGTGACTTGTGTGGGAGTGAGTGAGAAGAGAGGCTGTGCGCGCAATTATATCGGAGGCGCGCACCGAAGGATGATGCCGGTTCTACAACAAGTACTCGTTGACGATTTGATGCTTACAAAGATCTGTTGCGGGATGAGGAAGCAATGCTAGAAGACGCACACACACTCACAATTTATTTTGAAGAATATATGAGTGAGTGTGATGGCATCCGAGGAACGTCGCGCGGGCTTACTAGTACACGGACAAATGGGATGAGACGACGGACGGTTGTTACAATGATTTGATGAAGCACCTTGTACCTCTTGCCGATGGTAATTGGACACGCGTACTTACACATCAAGTGACATCTCATACCGAAACGTAATCCTTGTTTATCCTTACTGCTGATGAAATGAACGAAAACGCAAATGAAAAGAAAAAGACAACAAAAGATGGGGGGAGAACTATGGAAAGCCGGAAAAACAGTATGACGTGCTGGTCTGGGCTGGCACACAATTTTCAGAATAGATTAGCAATGGATTGTATTGGGAGATGGATTGAAAATCGACATTGTGAGAGCTTTCTGGTTCAGGTTATGAGAAAAACTTTACCAAAAGTTTATGGGATCTGATCTTTCCCGTTCTTTCCAGAGAACAAACATCCAAGTCCTTCGATCCCAAATCCCATCTAATCGCACCCAGTTTCACACCCCATGTTTTTCGTGCCAAAACAGTTTGCGTAACCAAAACGTGAAAGATGATCGGGACGATAAGGCACTGACAGAGCGAAACCGTCGGTCCGGCATCGCAATACAGAGAAAAAAGAGATTATATCATTCGTGTTTGTGTTTATACAGTAATTAATGTAACCGTCTTCCTCTGCGTTTTTCGACATCACGTCTCCCTTACTGCCAACGCTTCTCTGCATCGCTCGCCATTAAGCATCAAAGGGGAAAAAAGCGAGGAGGAGGAGGCCGTCCCTCCGTGTGAATATCCACATTTCTTTACTCACTCATCTTTCTTCTGTATTGTGGGTGGAGATTGCGCCAAACTGCGCAAACACTTGTATATAAAAGCCACACCAATTGTCGCAATTCTTTAATTATTCGAACACAGCGACACTGTAGCTGAGACAGTAGAGAGTAGGCAGTGCGTCCTTGCTTCTACCATACTATACTTTCATTCCAGTCCCTCCATTCCAATTTGCTTCTTTTTTCAGTCATGACTTCCTCCAGCTCGGATGATGTAAAAAGTCTTCAAGAGCAGGCAAAGTCCCTTAGGAAGTAAGAATTCGTTTCTGGTATCATCAGTTTTTTTATCAATATTGATAATAGATTTGCCTTCTATGGAGTTGCCATCTCCACAATCGCCACTCTTTTCTCCGTAATCTCCGTTCCCATTCTGTACAGTGTCATGCAGCACATGCAATCCTCCATGCAGTCTGAAATTGACTTCTGTAGGCTTCGGTCCGGAAATATTTGGCGAGAGCTTTCCAAGACCCAGGTATTCCTGTTTTCCTCCACAAAATGAATTTCTAAACACCACTTCGATGCAGATCTTAACCCAAGTTGCTGGTGGCGCAATTGTCCGCTCTCGTCGTCAAGCTGGTTACAGTTCCGGTCCACTTGAAAGTAATAAGCACTTTCTCTTTTTTTTCAAAAGTCATTACCAACATGATGTCATATTGTAGGCGCGGTTGAAGCAGCTCCATCTAATGTCGGAGGAGGCGGTGGAGGTTGTTGTGGATGCGGAGTGTCTCCACAGGGACCACCAGGAGTGCCAGGAAGAGATGGAGATGATGGAGCTGATGGAGAGTCAGGACAGCCAGGAAAGAATGGACCAGATGGACCGGCCGCGACTCCAGCACCAAACTATGAATGGTGATTCTGTTCACCTTCTGATCTTTTTGCTAATTGCAACGTGTTCAGGTGCTTCGATTGCCCACCCGGACCACCAGGACCGGCCGGAAGTGCTGGAGCTAAAGGACCAAATGGAAACCCAGGAGCTCCAGGAACGGACGGACCAGCGGGAAACAAGGGAAGCGCCGGGCCACCAGGACCAACCGGAACTCCAGGAGCCAATGGAAATCCAGGAACAGCCGGAACTCCAGGAACTCCAGGAAAGACCATCGAGGTTCCAGCACCTACTGGACCAGCCGGAGCTCCAGGGCCAGCAGGACCACCAGGATCAGCAGGAACTCCAGGAGGACCTGGACAACCTGGCAAGGACGGATCCCCGGGAGACGCCGGAGACAATGGAACTGCTGGAGCTCCAGGACAACCTGGAGGACCAGGACCGGTGGGACCAGATGGAGCCCGTGGGCCGAGCGGAGGTTGCGAACACTGCCCACCGCCGAGAACTGCGCCAGGATATTAGACGGTCAATTTCTAGTGTATATTTCTTCGTAAAGTTTTTGTTCATTTGTCATATCGCCACTCGAGACATCTGTGATGTGCTTTAACATCTCCGTGATAATTCCTCTGTGTTTATCTCTTATTTTCGCTTTCATCTAACTTATATCCGCCAATAAACTGAAAAAAAGCAGAGAGACACAAAAGCGGAACCGTGATCGTTTTTTTGAGAGAAAACTTCCGCGTAGGCGTCATGAGGAACAGAAACATAAATTCTGAAATATTTTAAGACTACAAGCCATTCTATTGATACGCGTGTTTTCGTTTTTCGTTTTTCGATTTCCGTTTCAACGTTCTCACCTGTAAACCACGGAGAAATCATCCGATTCGACACGCGCTCGCTTTGCATATTTCCATTTTCTGTTTTGAATCGATTGTTTTCGTCACTTTTCAGTTCAGCTTAGCTGAAAAATGTTTCAAGAGAAAGATGTTGGAGAGCCGAAAAGATGGGGATGTCTGGTCGCGGTTTTCGCTATTGTGAGTCATGTGCCTCGATGTAAAAATTGTTTTTTTTTTGTGTTTCAGGTGACTATCGTCAATATCACAGCGGTTATTGTGATCCGCGGTGTTTTGGATACTGAGGATGAGTTTGACAATCCAATTGTTCAAGGTTTGAAATCAAAAATTGTTCAAAAACGAGTACATTTCGTTTTCCAGGAGAACTTCGCAATCAGCTGACAGCTTTTCTTGGAATCTTCACAATGACCTTCTTTTTCTGCTGTTGCGGATGCTTTTGTTGCGGTTGCGCTTGTTGCAAGTCAGTTACTTTTCCAGAAAACTTTTAAAATAATCCCTATCGCAGATGGTGCTTCTTCAAATTCCCCTACGGTATTTCTCGACTATGGCGTGCGATTCCCACTCTTTTTGTGAACAACATGGACCACTTCCCGATCAATAAGTTCAAAGACCAAGGTACCCGGTTGAAATGAAGAAGGATCAAAAAGTTTCCAGTTCAGAAGAAGTCGCTCCGCACGAAGATCACGTCACCACCGCGAGGGGTGTATTATCAAAGAAGATGGATGATCAGCAATCCGACAGATGTGCTTACGAAAATACCGGTTATCAGGATGTCATGGAGGTAGGGCAGAATGATGTTTTTGACACTTTCCTCCTTTTCTTTTCCTCTTCAGATGGATCATCTTCCCCAGCCGCGTCTCATTCTTCCACCAACAGCAAATGGCCGTTTTCGCTCGCAAAGTATCGACATTGCTGCAATTGTTTGAAAAACAAAACTGATAAAGTTTATTGAATTGAGAAAGTGTGAGCGTTTGCTGAGAACTATAACAGATGACAGAGAAAGAGTGAAAGACAGGGGGAAAGAAGGAGGGAAAGGGGCAGAAAGACGGTATGAGATCTGCAGTCGGCTGCGGAAACGGAAAAATAAAATAAATTATGTTAGTTTGGGGGTTTTAGACTAAATGTCGGAAATTCGAAACGTTTTTCACTTTCTTCCTCCAAAGAACTGCGAGAGAACAGACGACGGTTCTTGACGAGCTGGTCGAGCATTCGTGCGCAGAAGGGCGTTCATGATACCTTCAAGAATTGGTTCATTTTTAACTCAAATTGTAGACCCTACCATCAAAATCTTCGGCAGTTCCAGTGTACGGCTTATCCGGAGCGAACAAGGCTCTCAATGGTGGGGTCGCGGTGGTAGTCGTGGTTGGTTTCATGAGTCCGAACATTTCAAGAAAGTTGATCTTTCCACGGCTCGACGACTGCTCCGGTTGGGGGCGATCTTGCTGTGGCACTGAAAATGGTAAAATAACGGTTGAGGAAAAAGTTACCAAAGAATTACCGAACAGGTTCATGATTCTCTGAACTGGGGTTGCTTCGGTGGTTGTGGTTGTGGTCGGTGCTGGAGTTGGCATCAAACCTGCAAAACTTTTACAAAGTAGAAAAACGTTTTAGTTTCTGGGTGAAAAGTCACCGAAAAGACTGAGGATGTTTCCGGAGCCCGATGGTTGAGCAGCTGGTTGTGGTGCTCGCTCTTAAATACAAAGTTCGAGTGGAATTTCATGAATAGAAACAAAAGATATTACCAGGATCAGTTTGGCCCCCGCCGAAAAGTCCGAACAGGTTTTGACGTTGTCGCGGCCGTGGAGTTGGTGGTGGTGGTAAGTTTTCGAATTCATCACTACCTCCAGCAGCTGATCCACCAGTTCCTGACACATGATATCATTAAGGAAGTGATAAATGTGTGGAACGTACCTAGGAAGGAATCAATGATCGACTTGAAACCAGTCGGCGCCTGCGTGGTGGTAGTTGTTGGCTGGGCAAACTTGGCGTTGGCAAGCATTCCTGAACCATTTTATGACCCTTTCTGTCTGCATTCTTTCTGTCCTTACCTCCGTACTGTTGGAACATCTGCGCCATCGTATTAATCCCATTCTGTGATGATCCCCCTCCGCCGCCGCCACTCAGGATACTGTTGTCTTCCGTGAACGATCGAACCCCTTCAAAGCGATAAAATGACAGATTTTGTATCACCCACAATAGCGATGATAAATCGCGACAAAAAAGGCACGGGGAACAGGTCTGATGGCGTACCGAACTGCTTATTGATAGTCGAAAATAAGCAGATCGTCCTTATCCCTCAGGAATTTCCGAATCGAAAGTGAGATGATTACCTTGGAAACGTGGCCGAATCTCTTGTCCCTCATTCCCTCCGTTTGCGCTCATGATGTTGCCACTCAGTTCCATTAAACGGGTAGCAATGCCGTACACTTCAAAAATATGTTATTCCTGGTCTCTTGAACATGTCTCACGTCTTCGGAAGTTTTCCGCGTTCTCCACAACTTCCTCTCCATTTTGTTGTGCAGTTATAATTGCTGGTAAAAGGGCTAACAGCAGATATATCCACATGCCGACTGGATACTAGATCTGCAATGATGCGTGAGAACATGTGATAAGAAGTGATAGGCGCCGGAAAATGACAAAAGATAAGCAAGAATGATTAGGAGAAAAATAGATAATTTGAATTTGATTTTTTTTTGTCGGCATTGACCACCCATAGACAGACAGACAGGAAGGAGGGAAGGGCAGAAACAGAAAATGAAATGAATGAGGAATCTACGGGGAGGATTTGATAATGAGAAACGAATATCTGGGCTGGAGTGAAAAGGAGGAGGGTCTCTCTGTTTCTCTTTTTCTCTCTATCAAAACCCTGTTTGTTGGTGATGGTGGTTTGAGGGAAAGGGAGGAAAATGGGCGGATGAGATAACTATTGCGTCACGCAGAATAAAGACCTTTTCCCCTTTTCACGCAATGTTTTTCCAACTCGATCTGCCCAGTCCATCCGCATAAAACAAGGCGGCGACGTGAGGAAAAGCGGTTAATTATAAAGAAAAGAGAACCTGGTCCTACGTGATTTGTTGGCTGGGATCTGATCTCCAGCCATGGTCTTGCAAGCAGTAACTTAATTAATGCATAAACGCAATCGATCGATGTTCGGAACGGGAGGTCTCTCTCTCTCTCTCTCTCTTTCTCTCTCTATCCGGTGGTTGAGAAGAGCGCAAAAGGGGAATAGGAGCGTATCGTCATTAAACACCAGCCACAACGTTGTCTGCAAATGAAACTACTTTCGCTTCTTCTCGTCGACTACTCCAGTTCCTTCAAAAGTAAACCGTGCTGCGGACAGGACAGATAATCCCATTGTTGCGAAGTGAGATGTGCCCTCCGACGGAGGCCTAAGTCTCCCCCGCTATCTGGTCTCTCCTTTTTTTGTTCATGCTACTGCTTTTGTCCGAAACAATCCACTTTTTGCCGCCGCTCGCTCCATTCTCTCCAATTTCACCATCAAACAGTACTAATTGAGTTTGCCCACACCAACCGGAATTTCAATTCGGACTCAGATTCAGATTCACATTGCCAAAAATTTTCGTTTTGTTTCCGTTTCCGGTCCAACTTTTCTTTAATTCAATCACCAAATGAAAATGACTCATAGCTAGATTTATTCACAGACAACGTCATCATCACTTTTGTTCAAGGTTACAGAAATCAGACGTGTTCATCGCCGTCCAGTTGATAGTCGCAGTGTACAAAAGCGCGCTCCACGTAGGGCAACTTCTCCAGCTTCACTTGCAGACTCTCGGCCACGTCGTGCGCCATCTGGAGTGTTGCCGGTTCCTCGAACACTGCGTGCACTTCGACGATGAATCGCTCGCCAAAGTGGTAAACATGGACAGTGTCCAACGCCTTGATGCGATGGTCGTGGTTGATGGAAATCTGTAAACAAATATGTGGACAGGGATGATGAAACGAGAACAGTTCGGGGCGCTGTTGCTTTTATAGTCTTTTTTAGATGTTTAGTCTTACGTTGGTCACTCTGTTGATGAATTCCTGATTGGCTCTTCTCCCAATCAAGTATGGAATGTGTTCTCTGATCGTCAAAAACCAAGTGATAATGATGAAGCCGGAGACCGCAAGTGCTCCAATCGGATCAGCATACTTCCACCAATTCTGTCCAATCCAGGCGCCAAGAAGAGCGACAATGTTTGTCAAGCAGTCATTGCGCTGAAATTGTTTTATTTATTAACACGATCAGGTCACATTTGATAACCTGATCTATAGCGAGCACCATACAGGCGCTTGACTTGCGGACTCGGCATATCAGGAAAAGGATGAATTTGATTGCGGTTCCAGTGCAAAGTACGATGAGAGTGGTCAGATTGACACGCGGGTCCAGGTCATCCGTTGCAGTTTGAACCACTGCACGTTCCAGAACAATAAAGTTCGCAAAAAGCATAATCATTCCAACAATGACTACCGTCAACGGTTCCAGCTTTCTCATTCCCACCGGGTAATGTTCCTTGTTGATTTTTTCGATTCTATAGCAGGCATACCACACAACCACGCCAGATGTGATGTCCATGAAACTGTCGACGACGGATGCCAGAATGGCGAGTGATCCTGAGAAGTACGCGACAACACTCTTGGCGATGATGAGTGCCACGTTTAGGATAATGGTGAGGGTGGTGATTCGGGAGTCCCAGACTGCATCTCTTCGTTCCTGGGCCTCCGCAGCGGATGTTTCCTCGTCAGTGAACGTCTGCTGGTCCTCTTTGTGAGCTTCTAATAGTGAATTCTGATCTTTGTAGAACTTCGATAGTCGTCGTTTTCTTTGCCAATCTGAAATACAAAAAGGTTACTGACAGTATTGTAGAAATGACTTACTTTTAACAGTGTCAGTAACGTAGTGCAACATGATCGAGTGGACTTGACTTGAAAACTGTTTAAGTTTATCAGTATTTATAGCACCCAAGCTTCCTGAACGTTATCATTTGGAAAGAGAACAATAAATGGACAATAGCACTGTCTAATAAAAACGTGAGCTTCCGGAGGAAGAAATCGGAACTACCTGACAATTGAATGTTGAAAAACTTGTGACAAAAGTGTTCGATTTGCAGAGAAAGAGCTGATAAGCGGCCAAACCAACCGCTTCTCGACGTTGCATTATTTCTTTATATAGCCCGAAAGTGTCGAAATTCCGCTACGTCGCATCATTTTCGCTCGTGTCCATGATAACTTTGCCGTAGTCTTTGATGGCATAATTTGGTGCTCGGAAGATGAGAATGTCACTGCAAAACATTCGTCGAAATTCGCTGATAACGACGGCGAAACGAGAGAAAATGGAAAGGAAAAAATCACGTGAATTTCGGTGACTTTTGATCGGAAGGCGAACAAGAGTGTTGTTTTCGACTTTTTCTGCAACTGCAGTCTATTTTGTCTCTAGCACCGTTTTTTGTTTCCAAATCCTTTAAATAAACCAATAAAGTAAGCGCTAACCATCACGAATAACATGTGTTCACCTAAAATGTGCTTCTTAACAGCAAAGCAGTAACAAAGTTAATCTGATAGTCTCGATTTCCGCCTATGTCAACAGAAACGCTCGCGAAAACCGTGTAGCGGCGCGGAAAGTGATTTAAGAAGCGGAAAAGAGCGCGCGTTCCGCGTCGCCGGAATCTGCCTCTTCGCCGCCCGGCTGTTTGTGTTTGGGACAACTGTAAGACAGTCTCGCAGACTAGCTCTTCAGTTTCGTTTCGCACCCACACAAATTTCAATTCGATTCCTCTTCTTCCTCTTTTTCTCTTTCTTCTCCCATGGCACCTTCCCTTAATGACGTGGAAGGGAATCTAGAGGAGAACGATCACGAAACCCTCCGATCCCGATATAAATGTTGTTGCAAAAGCATCGAGATTAAGGTAGGCACTAAAATTGCATAAAATTGTTTGACCCTTTGTTTTATCGCCGAAAAAGCTGTATTTCATAAGCGTAATTACAGAACGGAGCATATGCGGTGGCTGTTGTGTACACCTGCATTATAATATCCAATTTATGTATGAGGGCGATCAAATCTGAAGAGGTGAAGTGAAATTATTTTTTGCACATGAAGTTGTGATTTCAGGTAGAATGGAATTGGCAGTTGCTGTTTTTGGTGAGTGATTCAATTGCAGTTATTAGTTTGTTTTACGGAATCACCAGAAATCATCCTGCATTTCTTCAACCTTTTACTGTCCTCAGTGTGAGTTTTTTAACTGACAATCATCAGACTTGCTAAAATTTGGCTCTACCCGCCGGCCCGGAAGTTAAACCTTTAAAAAATTTTTTTAAAAACGCGGAAAGTTCCAGAACGTGCGGTAGAATTGCTAAAAATGGTTGCCAAGGTCGAATTCTTCAGTTCCGCCAACTTCTAAATAAGTTTAAATTTTTTTCAAAATTTGGAATTTTAGCAATTTTACCAGCCGGGGACCGCTTAGCACGTCTGACATTTATCAATTTGTTTTGGAAATGAATCGAATGGAATGCTCGTTGATCTTTTGACTTCAGATAGTGACTGTCTCGTTTTGTCTGCTCCTCTCCGTTTTCTACATGTCTGCAGTGCTCAACCCAAATTCGTACGCAGCTGAGCAAATCGAAATTGTTCTTGCCGACAAAGTTCAATATTTCGCTGATCTTCTAAGCACGACCCCTCAGACCGGTACGTGGACGTAACTCTTCCAGAAGACTCAATATGCATTCCAGTGATAATATCGACTGGTGCGATCGGTTCGCTCGTCTACGCGTGCACTTTTTTCATTCACAGCTGGTTCATGTTTATTGTTGTTCGGACGGCACAGTATTTCCGAGCATTGACGAGTACGAGTATATAATGTTTGCAATCTTTTAACATATCAAAGATTGCCACAAGACCATAATGAAATAAAGTCGCTTGCTCTTGTGTTCACAGCAAACAAACTTATTGTCCCGTTTGTTTTCTGTTTCAGTTTCACTTTTGCCCTATTTTATTGCCTTTCTGCTTTCCGTTCAGTAACCAACCCAAAATGTGTATTTTCTAACTTTTGAAATAGCAAGTTCTCACACGTCTGACGCATTTTATGTGTAAAAAACCGATCAAAAACCCAAAAATTTCATAACACTCTAGTTCTGATTCTGATTTTTCAGTTTCACACTCACACACACACACACACACACGTTACTTCGACCGTGACGTACTGAAAGTTGTGTATTGCTTTTCGCCCAACCTGTCTAGCTCATTTTTGACTCATTTTATCACATGCTCTATTGACGTTTCGATCCTGGAGAACGCTCTCAGTGACGCAAATCTTCATGTCATTCTTCCGTAAACGTATCATTAAGACGACGCCGCCTCTTGTTTAGCGTTGTTCAAATATAGCAGTTTCTAATGTGTATGTCTCGTTGCCTGGTTGCCAAGCGAAAATGATTGGAGCATATTTAAACGTGTCCACATCCATCTGCTCCCGGTCGCATGCGTTTTTTTCCAATTACCCCTGATACATCTAAAAACGGCTGTTCTCATTAGGGTACCCGATATTTCCAAATAACCATTCTAATTGGTATGGTTTAGCTCATTTATCCGAAAAATATAATCCGCCTTCTCTCAGTCTCTCCAACCCACACGCGCTAAGGTCAGCGTACATAATCAGCTCAGGCGGCTCGCGTACCTCACCTGCCTACTCGCCGCTCTCCTTCTCATTCCCCCCAACGTGCACCCCTTCTTTCTCGTGGTCCGTCCTGTCCGCCGTTCATCATATCCAACGCAATTGTGACCCCGTACCGGCCTGCTATGATGCAACCCGCAGAAAACGTTGAGATGCAGGAAATGCCACAGCAGTCGGCACACAACTCCGCACAACGAATGGTTGAAGACGTTGAGGGTGCTCCGAGGCAACAGCCGCAAGGCGGACAAATGCAGTTCAGTGCTGGAGGTGAGTCTATTTTCTAGTATTTTCTCAGTTACAGTTTCAGAACCACGTGTACGTGGATGCACTGAAGTCTTCTGCATTGCTCTCTCATACATTCTCGTTTTCCTCACTTTTCCCGTCTCCATCTGCATGTGCATCAAGGTACTGTTCACTTTTTTGAATTAATAGTTCCTTCGCAAGTTTTCCTTAGATTGTGCAAGAGTACCAACGCGCCGTAGTGTTCCGTCTTGGTCGTCTGATTCCTGAAGTCAAAGGTCCTGGAATCTTCTTCATCATCCCGTGCATCGACAATTTCATCAATATTGACCTGCGTGTGGTTTCTTACAACGTACCATCACAAGAGGTTTGGTTACGCAATCATCTGCATATCCGATAGTAATTCCCCTCTTCAGATCCTCTCTCGAGATTCGGTTACCGTTTCTGTTGACGCAGTTGTCTATTTCAAGGTGTTCGATCCAATTACTTCGGTATTTACAGCAATAGATTTGAACTGATTTGAACATGAAATAATCTTCAGGTGATCGGAGTCGAAAATGCTACAGAATCGACGAAACTGCTCGCCCAGACCACTCTTCGTACCATCCTCGGTACTCACACCCTTTCAGAAATACTCTCGGCTCGTGAAAAGATTTCCGCCGACATGAAGATCTCCCTCGATGAGGCCACCGAACCATGGGGCATCAAGGTGGAGCGTGTGGAGCTCCGTGACGTCCGTCTCCCAAACCAGATGCAACGCGCTATGGCTGCTGAGGCCGAGGCTACGCGTGATGCCGGAGCAAAGGTTCGCAGACAAAATGGGTTTAGAGCAATTAGGATGGATCCATACCAATTAATTTCAGATTATCGCTGCCGAAGGAGAACTCAAAGCGTCTGCCGCCCTCGCCGAGGCTGCTACCATCATTTCGAAATCCGAGGGAGCGATGCAACTGCGTTACCTCCATACTCTCAATGCTATCAGGTAGCTCATGAGTCATCTGAAATCGTCTAAAACAATGTCGGGTTTACAGTTCGGAAAAGACAAACACGATTATTTTCCCGTTCCCGATCGAGATTCTCGGCGGAATCAACACAAACGGATCGAAGGTCGGTCCATCGTCAGGCTTTCCCGCCCAAGAAATGATTCAAGCCGCTCTCCAATCCTTTCAACTACCTGCAGCTGGAACAGGCGGCCCAGGCACCGCTTCCTCGGGAGCCAGTCGTCTCTAATATGGACACAAGAAGATCCAGCTACAGTTTTGTCAAAAAGTCCACTACTGATCAACTTGTCCCTAATCAATAACTCAATTTCCTAATTCTGATATTGTATTCCCTCCCTCTCCTCCAAATTTTTGTTCGATTCACCCATCCTCTCCCCTGATGAATGTCACTTCATCGTCCTTTTCTCACGCGAACCTTGGAAGGCGTGTCATAGCATGTCTACCAGATTCAATTCGAAAGATGTATGCATCCATACAAGTTGTCATACCGTTACTCTCCAATTCCCTAGACCCCACTCCCCCTTTATCTCATATTCCAATGACTTTTTATGATTTTGACATTTTTTCGTCCTTCCTTCACTGTATTTCTCTAAATATCTGCATTATAACACACTTTCATGTCAACAAAGTAAACAATCGAACAAAAACCCAATTTTTCTTGATTCAATCCGTGAATTTATTGGTTTTACATGGCCGTTTCCTTTTCAATATCACACCACTCCTCCCTGCTCGTAAATCGACACACACGCTAAACAAGGCGCTGTCCAAGCGCACACCGGAGTGTCGTAAGCTAACGTGACGTGTATGACGTCTTTTCACGTCAGTCTCATCCGTTTTCCACGTTTTTGACGACAAATTTGTATTTTTTTTTCTTTCAGCTTCTCAATGCCCAGGAAACGTGTCCAACTGCCGAAAAATTCGCCGAACGAACGGAGTTTCACAATATCATCACTGGAATTTTGTTTATCGCAACTGCGGAAAGCCGATCCGAAATTAGTGAAAAAAGCGATATCGTCAGGCGACGGACTAACCGAGTCGAAAGGTATTCGATCGGAATCGACCAGAATTCCCACGGTAAGAAGTGTGTTTTTTTCAGATGATGTGAGCACGCGGCTCTCGGAAGCGCATCGATACGCCGTTCAACAATGTCTGGACAACTCGGAGCAATTGGCCCAACTCCATCACCAACTAGTGCATTGTGATAATGTTTTTGAGGTCAGTGATCTTCAGATTTCGGTGCGAAAATAAGAAATCATTGTTTTCAGCGTCTCCAAGCAACGCTCTACGGGTTTCAAGCAAACTTAGGCACCATTGGTCAAGATATGAAAAATTTGCAGCTGCAGTCACATCACATTCATCAGGTTCATCATAATTTACCACAGAATGAGTAATCGTCTCGTTAAAGGAGCTCGAAAATCGGCAGAAAGTGCGGCTGGAGTTGAGTCAGTTCGTGGATGACATCGCCGTTTCGCAGAAGATGATAAAGGCGATCAATGACACGGATGCGAACGAAAGAGGGTTTTTGGAGGCACTTCATGAGCTACATCACAAGATCACACTGATTGTGCAGAGAGGGAATGGGGATGCGGTGGCTGTGAACGACACGATGCCGATTTTGGAGGGATTGAAGCAAAAGGTATGATTGATTGGCTCTAGTGAAAACTTGATTAATTTCGTGTTATGCCAATTTCATAGGAAGGGACGAGAAATGTAAAAAAATTTTGAACGAGTGAAATTTCATTGATGACATTTTATTCTACCCTTCTATCCTCCGTAATCCCTCTCAACACCGGTCCTCATTTGTGAAAATCCTCTCACTGACCCCTTCAACCCGAAAACCAAACTATTGCAGGCAACAATCAAAGTTCGTGAATGGCTACTGCAGAAAATGTTCCAGTTCCGGAAGCCGCTCTCCAACTACCAGGTGTTCCAGCATCAACTGCTCAAGTGCCGTTTCTTCTATGAATTCCTTCTTCACCACGATCTGATTTCTGCCAAAGAAGTGAGCGATTGCAGCATCCACATCACGAAACCTAAAAACATGTTGTTTTTCAGCTCCAAGACGAATACATTGACACCATCAGCAAAATGTTTTTCACTTATTTCAAAGCGTACGCCACTCGACTCTTCAAGCTTTCTGTGAGTGAGCGTGCCGGAAATAGGCAAGAAATAGTGTTAGTTGAAAAGAGCCACGCGGCTATATAATGTTGGCTCCGTTTGAATCTCGGTCCGGAAAGCGTGTGACTCAAGACTTAAACATTGCATTTCCTTTAGATGAAAGACGTCGCCACCAAAGACGACACACTGGGAAACATCGACTCGAGCAAGTCAGCAGGCTTGAGCAGCTTATTCTCGTCGAGGCAGCCTGTTGTGCGCAACAAGGCCACTGTTTTCTCCATCGGACAGCGACATCTTATTTTGGGCGAAGACTTTCTCGGAGCCCTTATTGTTCCCCATGCAGCGACTCAAAGTAACCAATGGGTAAGCCATCTTTGTGCTTTGTCCTTTTAATAATAACTCTTTTTGCAGTATCAGTTCGAAGCGCTCTTCCGCTCCTTGCAACTGGCGTTCGTTGACCACTACAGCCACGAGTACCTCTTCCTCACCGACTTTTTCCTGGTCACCAACGATGAGGCGGTCGATTTGCACAACAAGGCGATGGCTCGGTCGATGATGGTCGTGCTGGACAGTTGCAGAGAACAGATTTCTTTGAGTTGGGACGCGATCAGCCTCCATTTGTGCCTGTGCATGTGTGACAAGTTCATAGAGATGCTCGCCGAGCGGGAAGTGCCGGAATTGCCCGAATACTGGAACAATGTGACGAGTCTCCTCTGGACTCGGCTCAACCTCGTCATGTCGCAGCATTATGATAGTGTCAAGTCGGTGGATTTGAAGAAATTGCAGCACGCCGGATCACTGGATGCCCGACCTCATTTCGTAAGTTTCATTGATCGGTTTCCCCGGCTTGTGAGGAAAACCGACCAGCGAACTTACAGATTGTTCGCCGATACGCCGAGCTGACGAGTGCGCACTTGCTGATTGCAAGAACAAGTGAAAAGGAGATGGGCGACAAGATGGAAGCGGTTTTGGAGAACAGCGAAGATTCGATCGAGCAGTTGCTCCTAAGAATGTCGGCAATGCAATCGACACAGAAGAACAAGCACGTCTTCCTCATCAACAACTACGATTTGATTCTGTCGATTATTGATGATGAAGAGGGGAAGCATAGCAAGATATATGCAATTGTGCACGAGTTGGAGCAGAAGAGCATTGATGATTTTGTCGAGGAGATGCTCGAACCGCACATTGGCTACATGATAAAGTTCGTGACGGAGTGCGAGTCCCTGCTCAATCAGGGACACACTCAGTTGCTTGTCAGATACAACGGTAAGCGGTTATGCTTTTACCGGAAAAATATGCTCTCATTTCAGACAAAATCGGCACAGTTGTGGCGAACTTCAATGCAAAATGGAAGCCGGCCGTCGACAGCATCAACTCGGAATGCATTCAACTTTTCACCAACTTCAGCCTCGGCACCACTATTCTTCAGGTAGAAATCGAAGTTTTGTCAAAATTATCCCCGTTTTTTCAGACAATTTTCACCAAATACGTGCAGTACATCAATCGCTTCACTAAAATCTTGTCCCACGACGTGTTCGTGAAGAATCCGGTGTGCTCGCAGCTCGTGAATGTTCATCAAGTGATGCTTGAAATCAAACGATTCAAGCCAGCATACTAGTCATTTTAATGTGAATTTATTTTGTGAATATAGAGTTTCTAGTCACTTCTGTGCCCTTATTTATCGACTTTTCGTGGTTGTGCTCATCATAATTTGTACCATTTTTTGGCATTCCAAGCTTTAATTTATTTGTTGAATGAAAAATATCACTAGCGTAGGCATGAAATCACAGCACATAGAGAACACAATGAAACCAGAATTTAGGTGAAGGAAACTGACAGAAAAAGATTAGGCAAATGCGATTCCCTCGTATTTGTATGGTCCGTGGAGTTGGAAATCGTCGAGGATGACATTTCCGTGAATGTCGAACACGCTGGCATAACTGGCCACTGGCTTTCCGTCCTGAAATGTAAATGTTTTCTAAATTTGCCATAAGCTATTTATTACCTTCTCCTCAGACTTGATGGCAACAATAAGTTGATGGTGAGTATTCGGGACGAATTGGAAAGCAGAGAATCCTCGGGATTTGTGCTCATCGGATCCGACTCTGACCACCTCAAAGTCGGTCAACGACTCATTTCCAATTATCAAAACGTTGGTACCACGAGACTCGTCCTCAGCCTCCGAGTACTTGTCGGTCGACATTCTTCTTGGGAGGAAGAACCATTTTCTGTGGATCGGAGACCATTGCACCGCTTCATGAATCATATATCCGGGGTACTCGATTCCGGCGGCTCTGCGCACTCGGATGAACACGTCCTTCCAGTTCTCGTGGTGAACAGCTCCGTCGGCGGAAACGTGCTTCACCCACATCGGATGGTCGTTCACGTATTCTCCCTCAGTCGTCGTCCATTCTTTGCCGAGTCCTCCGACGATCAGCTCGTTATCCTTGACAGTGATCCACTCTCCTTTCAGTCCCTTGTGGACATTTCCGGGTCCGTCATTCAGCAAAACCCATGGGATGGCCTGAAAACAACAACAAAAGCAGTTATGACCGATTGGCGGCCGTCATCACTCACCTTCTTGTCGCTAATTTGATAAATAAGACCAGTTCTGTCGTCGATCGAGTACAGTTTACCATTGAAGACGGCGAGGTCAGACAACTCCATAGCACGGCCACCGGCGGCAATGTTACTAAACTGATGATCATTGTTTGGTTATCCAAACAGAAACCTTACGTATCCACGTAGTATTCGGAGTTCTCGTCGAAATGAATGTTGGCGTGCTTTTGGTCAGCAGAAACCTTCAAATATCCACGGGACACCAAACTCTTCCACTTCTTTCCGTCCTTGCTGTCCTGATCAAGGTCCGTGACGAGCACAATCGAGAACTCCTTGGCTCCATCGTCGAATTTCTTCACGGAATACAAACTGGCATGGCTGATTTGCTGAAATCGAACAGATTTTCGGTCAAAACAAGAGAAAATGAGTTCTTACTGCCTGCGGATCAGCGGGTTTGTTGAACTGAGTGCCCGAGTAGAAGGCGATTGCAGTGACAAAGCCGAAGAGTAGAAAATTGAGAAAATTGGAGTTTTTTTGACCTGTTTCCGTGCTCATTCTGTAAAATTTCATCGATTTTGCAATGGTCTCGAGAAATGGGTAACGTGAAGTGTTTTTGAAGATAATTTTGGATGGCTTGCATTGCTAATTTTTTTCAGAACGAGTATTCAACAAAATTAAGCAGAAATTTGATCGGTACGTAGAAAAAAAAGGTGAATTAATAATACGTCACTTTTCCGAGAGGAGTACACGGCCGCGGTGGCCTAGAATTCCCGGCTTCGGCCATTGTGTTGGCGGATTGTAGAAACAGATAATTATCCGAGGAAATTTGCTACCATTTGCTACAAACCCAAATAAGAAAAAATAAGAAAATAATCAACAGTTGAATTTGATTTCAACAACTTTTATCACTGATTTATGATGCCATCGCAATGATGCAAATTCAAGTAACCGTCACTAAGCAAAACATTTCGAAAGTTTCGAAAAGGCGAACAAACACGGTCGAGTAGTGTTTATATGTTATCATCATCTTGTCATTATCAACCACATATCGACCGTTGTAACAGATCATAGAAAAGATGGGAGGAAAACGTTGTGGAAGATAGAATTAGATAGAAAGAGAGAGAGGGACAAGTGCTCCGGCCATTTCCCCAAGACCGACCCCATTATATACGACTACCTAACGATCGATAGGAATCGGAAAGTCCGTAGACTGAGCGGAGGGCATCCACCGACGTTTTATAAAGACTCAACATTGTGGCAACGTTTGGAACTTGTGCTTTCTAGTCGACTGTAGTTTGTGTTTGGACACAAAACGCGTTTTTGCTGACCGTTTCATTCCGATTATCTTTAAGAGCGCGAGGGGGGAAAAAGGTGAAACACATATGATGAAAGAATAGAGAAAAGTTGCAAAAAACGAATATACATAAGCACTTTGAAGGACAAATATCATTAAAGCTAGCCGATGTTATTGAATACTTTACAAGATCTGGGTAAAATACTACATGACTTGTGAAATGAATGAACAATTATGAATTTGCTATCTTATCTCAAGCGCCTTCAGAATCGAGGATTCACGTAACCGCTTGTCCTCGGAAACAGATAATAACTTCTGGAGTCGGTGTATCCGACGCCTTCGCGGCCCATCATGTACCGTGAAGCACGTGGATTAAACTGTCTCTCTCCGCGATGACTGTACATGTGATAGGCGAGTCCGCGACTGTCCGAGTAGCTTTTCGAGCAGTATTCACATATGTACGGTTTCGAGCGGACGTCGCTGTACACACGGAGCGGGTGCTTCGGCTCGTATCCTTCCGTCGCATAGGCAGGCTGCGGAAGGTCCTGCACACTAACTGGAATGATCTTCTTCTTGTTCACCATCACTGTAGTAGTCTGAAAATATTATACATACACTCACAGGAAAATCAAAAAATTTTTGTCGCATTTGCTGCAACTTTTTTTTTTTAACCTCCAACTCTTTTGATGACGTCGCCACGGCTCACAGACCGATTTATGCGACGCCTTCCACCAGATACTTCTCTAAAGAGCCGGCAGGCCCGAAATGGAGTGTCACGCGTTTGTTTATATAGGGGATGGGCGCGGCGCGACCGACGTTTCGCTGGTTTCAAAATTTTGTGTTTGTTTGAGTGAAACTGATAACAAACAGGCCTTAGGAAGTGTGGAAGTGTCGTGGGACTGTGCCTACCTCTGGAGCACCTATTAGATCGATAGGATCGTCAGTGTGCTTGTGATAGAGCATTTCGGTGTACGAAAAGAACGTCCTTCCGCAGTCGCACTTGAATCCATCAACTTCTGAATGCTGCGCGGAGTGGTACTCGAGTTGACATGCGAATTCGAACGACTCTCCGCACTTTCCACACACGTATGGCTGTAAACGAACTGCTTGAAATATGTCGATAGTCGCTGAGTCACCTGGGAAACATCGTGTATTCTTTCATGGGCACGCAAAGTGTTCATGAAATTGAACGTGATTCCGCAGAAGCGGCATTTGTAGAACACGAATCCGTTGTCGTCCTTTTGCACGCTTGTGCCGCTTTCGCGCACTTCCTGCAAAAATCACTCTCCTTGATCGCTGAAAGAGCTGCCTTTGACGCCTTGACGCCTTCCCTTCTTCTTCCTCTCTCTCCATTTTTTCCTTCCCTTTTCTTCTATTCCACCCAATTTCTACTGGCCAAGCTCAAATGTTCACTTCTTTATTCCGCACGTTCAGTACGAGAAGTACTGATGAGGACGGCAACTTCAACAGCAATAACAAAACTTTTATTCACAAACGAGAGTAAGTCAACAATACCCATGTGAATGATTAGCTTGGAAGAGAATTGGTTTGAGAAGAGAAAGAAGAAGAAGAAGAGGAAGAAGATGAAGCAGAAGCAGAAGCGAGAGGGAGAAGGGTTTAAATCTAGTTAGTGTAAGATAATAAAGTCACAGAGAACAACAAAATTTAGCATCCGGCTGAGCTTTCTTTGCCAACAAATGAACAGGACATGGTTACTTCGACACATGGCTAAATTTAGAATCATCATTAAGGACGCTCTTTTACTTTAACTATGTATTCTAGCTCTATTCATTTAAGAACTTGGATCCACTCCTATTTAATTGGAGGGAGCTTTTTGCAGCCTTTGCAAAGCAAAGCAAAGCAAAACCAAACACAAAATTGCAAAAGAAACTAACCTGCTGATCACTTCCATCCAGAGCTCCTCCATGGGATTTTGTGTGAGTTGGAGCACTTGAGCTTCCAACCTGTAATACATTCTTAATATCATCTAGTTAGACCCCGAGTAGTACACCCACATATGCTTCGACTGTTGGTGCGACCACCTTCATGATTTCCTTCTGATTATCACCTTCACTGTCGATTCCGAAACTCTGGAGACCATGGACCATCTAGAAAACCGATTTCGCAATTGCGATCACCCACGCAACAACGTTTTTCTCTCGGCTCTCTGACTCACTTCATTGTTTTTGACGGACATCTTGGCCAAGTCGCAGGCATTCATCAATTCTTCGAAGTCGTCTCTCTCCTTTCTCGCCTTAACAGTACACAATAACATGGCAAGCGTCTATGACAGTTTCTCAAACCTCTTTGAACAGATCGTCACTCATTGTGGAAGTCGGCGGTTTCGTCGGAATGGGGGTGAAAGTTGTCAGAGGGTAGAATGCTTTGGCTGTGGCTCGCTGAGGTGCTCAACACGCAGTGTAAACTCGACGGCGGGGTGGAAAAATGCGAGAAATCGGTCTCGACACTCCGGATCCTTTGTGCTCTTTTGTGTGCTCCCACTATCCTCTATCCTCCCGTGGGATGTTTTGCGGGACACTCAACTGTCTGCACTCTCTCCCTTCTCTCTCGGCTTGTCGTCGGAGAAGCGGAGCCGGCCGAGTAAAAAAGCGTCTAGATTTCTTTCTTCTGCTCCCGACATTACTTCAAACGCATCATGTTTCTGGGATGAATTGCACAGATGCTCCGTTACACACACACATATATACACATACACACATTTGTCCTGGGTACGCACGTTCGTGATTGATATGTTGAAGATCGGGCCGGAGACAACTGAAAGGAATAGTAGTGATAAATTGTACAAATGCGATGTGACGTCATAAAAATCTCTTAAAAGAGAGATCCCTTCCAAGTATCGAGAACAAACTCGTCTTGTCAAAACATTCTCTACCAAATATCAGAATGATAAATGACATTTGAGATGGTCTAAAAAGATAACTGCATTCCTACCGTTGTGAATTTTCCATCAATTTTCATCACCTCGTTTTTCGTTTTTCCGAAATTTCAATGTTGCTAATTCTGATCGTAGTACGCAACGTGCAAATCAGAAAATTAGATAAGAGGGTCTTACGAAACATGCTAGAAAGCGAATCAAAGTAGTTCCAGAGTCCAAAGTGTCAATTTTCCCGAATTAAATGACAAAGCATTTCTCATTTTGTAAACAAAATCTGCCAACCATATGGAATGACTTTTACTCTCTCCTTTGCTTAGTTAGCTCTTTTTCAATACAATCCATCGCATAATGCTTGCCCTTTTTGTCTTTTTTGAAGCGATTCTTCGAGTTATACCTAACTTGGCCTCGCTTACGTTGCGTATTGATGAAAAGAGGAGACAACGACGGACGAGAAGAGAGATAAGAACACTTGGCAAGCAGTAATGGATAGGTCAACGAAACTTCCAAGAGTACAGACAATTGCGTCAATCGAAGACGAATCGAACCACCACTTTCCACCTTTGTACCCCGGGTTTCGGTTTCAACTTTTTGTAGTACTTCTATGATCTATGAGTCATTGCCTATTGTGAACCCCTGATTGAGTGCGACTGTCCCTATCATTACGCATAACACAGTGGAACGTGAGATTAGGCACTGCCAATATATCTATCAACAAACGACAAAACTACTTCGCCAACTGTGCGACAGAAGATATCCTCCGGCTGTTTTTCATGGGGTCAACGAACCAATCTGTTAGTTTTTTGTTTAGCTTTCTTAGTGGGTTGTGTATGAAATTTCAAATCAAGAAGCAATAAACAAAAAGTTCTTTGAACATTTCTTGATCAGTAAGGAAGAAAACTAATTTCCTTTCATTGATGAAAATTGATGAAAACGTCCCGTAGAAAAGTGAAAATTCCTATCATTTCTGAAGATCAAAAGAATGAATAAATAGCAAAAAAGACTGAGTCACGTCTTCCCAAAAAAGAGCCATAAGGACGGACCGAGAGCGGTCCTGCGCACACCGTCCTCCGCCTCTCCCTTCCTCTCTCTCTCACTCTCATTTTTTGTTGCGTGCGTGGCGTCATTCGGTCGGCCTCACAAACAAACACAACCAGTAGTATAACCTGGCTCACTGCCCAGCTGGCCGTCTATTGCCTGTTCCTCCGTTCGTCCTTTCTTAGCTATTTTTTTCGCTTGGCTCTACGACAAAATTGAGGAAAAAAAAACGGAAAAAAATTCGGCAGCGCCAAGCGAAAAATTGTTCGTGGTTGTTGTGGTCCGTCGACGCTTTGTTTGGTCTCTCCTTCTCATTCTCTCCCGCTTTTTTTGCCGTTTTGCTCTCTCTCCGCTCCAGTGCATTGCGTGTTGCGAAATGTGGTGGGGTGCCATTGAACGAGTGGCCCATCCAAAACTTTAGTGCTCGCAAGATGCTATGTTTTCCAATAATATGTTGTTTTCTTCTGCCTCTTTCTGGAAGGGCCCGGTCGCACAAGGCAATCTTGTTGTTTTCTTGTATGGGAGCGTGAGTGAAAAGGGAAAGAAGCAAGCAGCAGCAGGCGTGCTGTTCATCTCTTTCTGTTGCAATTCACCGCTCCGTCAGCGTCTTCTTTTTTTCCTCGTCGACCTTCTCAGCATCACATCTCTTTTTCTCCGTTTATCGCCTTTTGACTCCACTCTTCTATCCTCTCAGATATTCTTCTTTACACTAGCCGTCGATTTGAACACGTCATACACTTTTTTTCTAAATGAAATATCATAGAAAACTAGGCTTGGAAGTTTCCGGAGGATATTTTTGCTAAAAAAGAAAGACCCGCGCGGAAAAGTTTCTAAAAATGCGATCAAGTTACTAAAAGCTAGCAGAAGCATTCAAAAAATTCCTCGTCGAGTTGATTAGACGGGTGCTACGTGGCTTTGTTTCAGATTAGATGACGTGACAGTTTTTTTCTATGCTACGTAGCCACTGATAAAATAGCTCTCACTTTATCAAGAAAATGGTGCGATTTCTGTGAATCACACGATAAAAACTTTCACCCGTCGCTCGCATTTATTTTATCAATTTTCCACGCCTTTCGATAAGTAGAACACACGTACTTGGCTTTTTTCTCACATGTTTCGAGATGATTCTCCCTCCTCCTCCGCGTTTGACCTGCTAGCACTTCATATAGGCTACATTATTTATTAAATTCCTCAGAGTATCTTAAAATGAGCAGCCGTCTTGCAGAATGTCGCAACGGAAGCGCACAATGGAGTCTTCACAGCCGGATGACGTCGTCGAAGTGAAGAAGATGGCGACGGAGGTTCAGTATGTCACGAGAAGTCTGGCTTCCGACGAACCGGCTCCGTTTTCCGATGAGGAGACGGCAATCATGATCCGCAAGTCTGTGGACTACTCGACGAAAATCACCAAGGAAATGGCAAAAGCCAACGAAGGTGAGGATCTAGTCTCTAGCCTTTTTCCCAGAAACAGTTTCTATCATAGTTGTCACAGTCCGGATCGGGCCGAGATGGAAATTCTTCTCGCCCGGCACGGACGGCCTCAACTGAGGCATATTTCAGCAGTTCTAATGCATAATACAGATAGTTTGTTCTATATCTCTTTAAAAGTCTATTGTTACACGTATGAATGAGAAAATTTCAAAAAAAATTCGAAAAAAATGTAAAAATTAAATCATATATTATTCCAGCTGGCCGGCCTGTCAGAATCTACGCCGACGGAATCTATGACCTGTTCCATCATGGACACGCCAATCAGCTCCGCCAAGTGAAGAAAATGTTCCCGAACGTCTACCTTATCGTCGGAGGTAAAATTTTCAAGATATTTCCGAATCAGAATCACAAAAATCTTGTTTCAGTTTGTGGTGACCGCGACACTCACAAGTACAAAGGACGTACCGTCACTTCTGAAGCCGAACGATACGATGGAGTCCGTCACTGCAGATACGTGGACGAGGTCTACCGGGAGGCTCCGTGGTTCTGTAGTGTGGAATTTCTCAAAGAACTCAAGGTGGACTTTATCGCTCACGATGCGATTCCCTATGTTGCCCCGGGCGAAGAGGATCTTTACGAGAAGTTTCGGAACGAGGGAATGTTTTTGGAGACGGAGAGAACCGAGGGAGTTTCGACGAGTGACGTCGTGTGCAGAATCATCAGGGACTATGACAAGTACGTCCGGCGCAATCTGCAAAGAGGATACTCTCCGAAGGAATTGAACGTCGGTTTCTTGGCGGTAAGCGATAACCATGAGCAAAATTTCAACAAAAAAACACAATTTAGGCGAGCAAGTATCAGATCCAAAACAAAGTGGATTCATTGAAAAGCAAAGGGATCGAATTGCTTTCCACGTGGAAGTCAAAGTCCGATGATATTATCCGTGATTTCATCGACACTTTCCACAAAGACGGAGGCTTGAATGTAAGTTTTAGTGTATTTTCTTAGCCATTTCATAAAACCTTAAACGTTTCAGGCTTTTGGAGGCCGACTGAAGGGTATCATGTCGCTGTCCCGATCCCCGTCTCCATCCCCACGCGGGGGCTCTCCAAATGGCGTCGAAAAGCAATCTGAAACTCAAGATGAAGAAGAAGAGGAAGTGGAGGAAGAAGAAGAGGAAGAAGAGACCACTTATCATGAGCGAGAAGACGATTCGGTGCATTCTGATGTGAAAACCGAGACACCTTAAATTTCGGATATCCCTTCCTTAATTCCATTGATACGTATTTTTCTAATATCGGTTCATCTCACTTTTCCTAACCACTGTGGGCTTTTCTTAAGAGAGTTATAAGCTAGACGCAATCACTATTTCTAGAAGAAAAAAGAAAAGAACAAAGCACACTATGAATGCCAACTCGGATTGTACATAACATTTATTTTCTTCCTGTCCGTCATGACCAAAAGTTTCTTGTTGCTAATTGTCGAGCTCTCCAATATTTCACTATTCTTAAAGTAATAATAAAAGCATGGTCCCTTATGCATTTAAGAAAGCATCAAACATATTTCTGCCACAAAAGAACAGGAACGGAAACAGGAACGGAAAATGTATCCGTATTTGAACTTTGCATAATGTTTGCATTTCAACCGGTAGCCCAAAAAGTGTGTAATATTAGCCATGGCCGGTCGGGTCGCCTTCACGGTGGTCGAGAAGAAGAAGACGAAAAAGAAGAAGCGTTCAACTGGTTTTGGTACCAAGGCGTCTCATTTTTTGAATGTGTCGGAAGTATGAACAAACACAAAAAATTACTGGAGAGACTGTAAGATGAAAAGATGTTCCTTGAAGTGAAATCATTCGTTGTGTCAGGTTCCTCGTGATCAAAAATCCTTGTCGTTCTGAAACGATCACAGGATTATCGGCAACATCTGCAGAAAGCGTACTCAAATTGCTTGCAATTTCAATCGAATTTAGTAGTGCAACAAGATCAGCGGGTGCAAAAAAGTACGCAAAATGGTAATTTCCCAATCGACTCAAGTGTTTTGCACTTTCGCGACATGTACATGCACTTTGAATTCTTAAGGATTGGATTGGAACATAAAAAATCCGATCAGATAAAATTTTCAAGGAACTGCGTGTGTGCGGGGGTGTGGGCGACAATGCAAAGTGGATATAAATTAGGTTGGAGGATGTTCAAACGTATCGGAGGTTGAGGATATTTCGAATTCCGCCACCCACGTCTTTAATGAGAAGTGCCCGCACATTCACCAAACACCACGCACAAGCCCTCTTCGCCCACACATCATCGTTTCCGCCGACTTACGGTATCACGCCAACGCACTTCCTAATGGAATGCGAGCTGATTTGAATACGGCCGTATCGCGTGGTAGTGTCCTGCTATCCTATCCCATTCCGACGACGTCAACTTTGACGACATGATGTGCCGAAATGATGGTGGTACTGGAAACGGAAGAGAAATGAATAGCTGTCCAAGTTCAAATTCCACACGTGACTGCACTCTGGTCCCTCTGGAATTATGTACAGAACATCCCTTCTGTCTAGTTTGGTTTTTGTTTTTGGAAATTGTACATGGAATCTAAGCCCCCAGTCTCCTTGACCATGGTTTTCCGTAATCCTTGTTGGGCATACATATATGTGAGACATAGTCTAAAGGAAACAACTAAGAATTATACCGGAATAATTGTTACTGTTAAGTGTGCCTGGCGCGCAGACACGGACGAGGTTCAAACCACATAAGCGGATTCCGTCTGTCCTTCAATTTTTGATGTCTTGCTTGCTTTGAATAAACTGAAAACGGTAGACAACAAATAAAAAACACTTAAATTCGGTCGGACCGGTAATCGACACTTTATAGCCACGTGTATCCTCTACCCCTGTTCCTTTTCGGGACGCCGCTTCCGATGGGATTGCACTATTGCCAACAATAATGTCGAAATCGAACAGTCCGGATGACGAATAGGGAAAACCGGGCACGCCAAAACACGAGTCTCTGTTTGCTTTAACATTTTTCCCGTCGTGGCGGTCCTCAGAAATAGACGGCGCTTTCTCCACGATTACGTAGGCGTTCAGAGGGCGTCCTACCAGAAATAGCAACACACAACGGAATCGGAATGAATCTGTCGGCTTCCTCAGACAAGTTTCCTGTCCGGTCTTTTTCTCTCTTTTCTGTTTGGCGCTGCTGTTGTTATGACCAGAAGCGACCAGTAATTGGGTGACAGAAATGCTCGACGACAAGGTGATCAATCAAACGGTTTTGAACTTGGGCAGGAGGAGGAGGAGGAAGAGGCCCAATGATAAGGAGTGGTTGACTGATCTCCCGCCTGGCGGATGTCAACCCTTCTCGCCTAATCATCTAATCAACACAAATTTTCAAGTACTGGAGGCAGCACTTGAGACATTTAGTTAGAAATCACACGAGATGTTTTAAATTGAACTCGACTCAACGTCTTTTTCGAAAATTCAGAATGGGAGACTTGATTCTTGGATCAAAGATTTTGATTGTTCGATGCCATAACTTTACTATAGGCGTACATATCTCGTGTTGATATGAGAGATGATGATCAACGACCATGACTAGCTTGGCACCAAGTAACATACTATCAATCATCGGTATCATTTTCAAAAAAAAAAATGCCTTTCCCTTGTCTCGATTTGGAACGAGTAAGGCTAAACGTACGGAAAATGTCCTCGAGGCTGTCTGAAATGTCAGAAATCCGTCAACTGGAAAAGTGAGGGAGATGCTATTAGTGTCAACCTTACTTGACCGTTCCGACATTGACCAATTATGAAATGAATGCAAACTACAAATAGTAGTGGCAGTGACCAGAAAAAAGGGTGGATTGAGAAGGTGAAAGAGTAAAGGGGGATGTGTATTAGCGCCCGACGATATAATGATGATTGTTCAGACATCATTACTCTGATGACATTTGCAGGATTTTTTCAGGATACTAACAATTTGCTGTCTTTTTTCATTCATTGTCCAATTTTTTTTGTTTTGGCTATGATGGCTTCAATCGAAAAACCACTCCTAACTTTGACTTTATTTCCGTTGTTCACTCTTGCAGAAGGACGAACAAACAAGCCAAAATAAGCTTATTAGGGGTCCGACTGTCTTCGGCACTTCGATCTTTGTTGAGTTGTGTTTCTTACTTCCTTACTGCCAACTTTTTTTGGTAAGTTAGGTCTTAGAAGGGAGGAGGTGTCTGCAAAAAGTGTTCTATGTTTGTGATCAAACCCGAAGCGGAAGTGATAGATTGGTTTTGGTTTGCCTCTCTCTCTCCCTCTCTCTTATTATAGCAAGCACCAAACTCCAATACTGAAACTTCAGTCGTTAATTAATTAGGAACATTGCCATCGCCCACACGATCCGGTAACACCTATACCGTAGTCCCATCCGAACCCAATTAGGCAGTCGGGAGGGAGCCACCGCCCACTCAGACGAGATCCATCACACTTTGCAAATGACGTGCACTAAACCGTACAACTTGTCTAACGTCTCTCTTGCTTCACGTCTACTTCCGTTCCTCCTCAATGTCCTCCTCGGTAATCACGAGTCGTTTGAGGCGAGGCGGGAGGGAGGGAAAAGGAGGAGGAGGAGGCGGAGGGAAGAGGCGTGGGAGGCGTCGCGAGCTGTATTCAAGACGGTTTCGGAAGGCGGACCGCGGTCATTTTCAGTGCCAGAATCCTTTTGCGTCGTTCATCAAGCAGCGACGGTGTCACACACATTCACACAACACAATCTATCCATTCAACTTCTTGCTTCCTTCCGATAGGTCTGTTTCTTCTTCTTTTTCTTTTCCTTCGTCTTCTTTTCCATCTACTTCTGTGCGTGTGGTGAGTGTCGGCGTGAGCGTCTTCGTATGTATGTATCGTAGAAGAAAGAACGACTAACGACCGCAGTGAGTGTGTGAAGAGTGAGTGTGAGTGGTGGCGTGAGCGACGACGTCTACAGTAGACACGCCCACAGGAGACGAAGCAAACCCGAGGAAAACGTTTTGGGGCTACGAGAAGGTGTCTCGCTTGAGACCCTCCCCCTCTCTTCCCTCGGATATTTTACTATTTACCTCAACCACCTCCTCCCACCCATTCGATCCTTGTTTCAGCATTATTGCACGAAGGACCGAGCTGCCCACCCGCGGCCAGTCGTTGTGAATCTGCATAGTCTCATTCTTGGCTCCTTCTGCCAACCTCCAGATCAACACCATGCTTCTACCGCTGCTAGTCAGCGTTCTGCTTTTTCGAGTAAGTCCTTTTTGCTTGTCAATTGCAACTTTTGATTCACTGACCTAATTGTTAGCCGTAGCCTTTTCCATTCTGCTTTCTACCAAACTTCCACAATTCTAATCATATCGTATTTGCTGTGTTTTTGGTAAGATCATCTTGTACAACTTGTTGAATTCCGGTTGTTTGATTTCTCTTTCTTGCGTCTAGCCTAGTGTCTACCGTAATCTGCCATCATCGTAGGCGCGAACATACTTCTGTTACCCACCACTTGTTGACCTCAAGACTCGCCGCATTCTAACGCACTTGAATCAGTTCGTCTTCCCCACGCTTCATCATATTTGTCATTCTCATGCCTTCCACGGCTTTTTTGTTTCGGTTTCGTTGAGGTGGTCTGACCTCTGTTTCTCCCCACTTACTTTACTTTCTCACCGGCCGCCCACGCTGACTTCCGCACCCCCGCCTGCGCCATCGGACTGACCGGCAGGAAAAGGATGGAAGAGAAGACGGCCGCCGCTGGCCATCGCGGGGGTGAAAACCGAAGCGCGTAACTGTTTAGCCTTGAAGATTCCAGTCAAGGGCATTTTGTTCATTCTCATCCCATTTTTCTCGCGCACCTCTCCAATTTGCGCACTTTGCAACTCTCTGCTATCGAACCCCAAACGGAAAAAGGTTAGAAGGCGCTCTCGAGTGTATCTGTCTTGTTTCTTTCTCTTTCTCTCTCTCGCAATCCCCCTTCTCCGTTGTGATCATCAGTTCGGTTTTGTTGATTGTCTCGGTGTCGGCGGTCGCGCCACAGGAAAGGCGCCAAACTGACGGACACGAAGCCCGTGTCCCCTCTTGCGCGGGCTACTTTCTGGGAGAATATGACCAGTTTCGTTGCGTTTCACAACTAAAACACTGATTTCCCTATTGATGACGATGAACCGAGAAAACGCGAGCGAGAGAAAGAGGAAGAGGAATTGCAGAACTGTCGGGCCACAATTGAGACAGAGAGAGAGAGAGAGAGAGAGAGAGAGAGAGAGAGAGCTTGTTGTTGCGTAAAAGCCATTTAGATAAAACTGCAGAGATAGTCAGCAGAAGCTGCAGAACGCTCGGGCATATAACGTAACATATAGCTTAGAAAAGAAGAGATCGGGCGAAAAACTCGCCAGAAAACTCCCTAGATTTCATCGAGGATAACCGCTTCCATCGTTTTCAATTGTTTTAACCTTCTCGTCTCTTTTTCGTCAAATTCGCGCCTCTCCAAAACTGATGGGGATCTTTGAAAATTAGCAGCAAACGGAGGCGAGAAGATGGAAAAGTGAAACAATCGGCATAAAAAGGAATTGCTGCTTCTGTCTGTGTGTCTGTCCAGAAACAGAGCGAGTCAGTAAAAGTTAAGTGTCCTTTGCCACTCAAAGGTGCCGCATTGTCTTCCGTTTCTCGAATTCCTGCCAGTGCCGTCGTTGTCGCCATCATCTTCAATTGGCAAAACCCCAAAAAAGATTGTAACAATTTTATGGATAAGAACCCCTCACCGGCGAGTCTGGCTTCCCGACAGTACTACTGTGTGTTGCGAGAGGTTGACGTTAACGATACGGATCACATTATGTGTTTACAAACGCGTCAAGTGTATCTAACTGATATCCGCTCCTCCTCCTTCTCCTCTCTTTTCATTCAAGCCTTCCCGCGGGAAAAGTCACTTCACAAGGAAGAGTCTCTTTTTTCGCCCCCCCCCCCTCTCCCTTCCCGTCCACAATCGGATATGAGACGTCTTTGGAGAGCGAAAGAGGAAAGAACGTGCGGGAATGGAGAGAAATACGCGCCTCGGACTGTGATAAGGCGGAATTGACAAGGTGCAAAACGAATATCCTTCCTAACGTCTTCTGGCTGCAGCCGCAAGCGTCGTTTGATGACAAAATGTCGGTATTGGAAGGAAAAAAGGAACGTCGTGTGTGTGTGTGTGTGTAGTCAAAACCCGACCAAGTCAATCAAATCCACGCTTAGTTTGCAGTGCCAAAACTTGAAATCTTTCCTGTTTCTGACCTTTTCTGCGGGGGAACAACAGCTGTTGTCTTGCTTGGTTTGGCTGCAAAGTTTTATTTACAACTTCCCGCGGTTACAGTCATCGTCAAGTTTTTGGGTTTAACTACACGGATTAGTATGGGGGTGACCTTCATTTTTTGTCTGGAAAAAAGTCCACTTGAAAACGTACAGTTCATGGCGCCAGCGCGTCGCAGCTGCTGCAAAATGATATCATATCTGCACGTCGACAGTGTTTCACTTGAAAATACACATAATTTACACAGCCACATGTAAACACAACACTCGCAAGTGTTTCTTTCCTTCTTTCTCCCCTTCATGGGTGTTCTGTCAAGTTTTTGTGTCGATGAACTCCCACGCAATGGGGCTAAACTACATTGTAGCACTCGGAGGACGGGAAGAAGGTTATTTGAGGTCAAAAAGTTGCCAAGAGCGTAATACTACTAATCACATCATCCTCATCATTCATTCAAACACGGAACAATATTTCAGAATGCAATCGCGTTTCTTCCGTTCTTCAACGAGGACGATTTGAAATATACATTCGGTGTTGAATCTCATGCCGAAGGTAACTTCCCCTGCAAACAAAAAAGACATAGTCAAAGACAATGAAATCGTTTTCAGTGCCAAAGCATGAGGAAGTCGACCCAATGCCATATTATCATCAGAATGGCAGTCTGCATTCACTGGAATTCACGGCATTCAATAAGAATTACAACTTGACGTTAGAGCCAACTCTTGAAAAGTTGCTCTCAACCGGTGTCACAATGGTTAGGAAAAATGAGAAGAAGGGAGGATTTTTGGACTTTGGATCAACCGTTAACAGTTGTCATTACCATCATTACGGGGCAAAAGTGTATGCGGCGATTAGTAATTGTGATGGGCGTATTGTGAGTTAGACAGCGCACCTGAGGGGTTTTTATTTTGAACTTTCAGAAAGGAACAGTTATTGATGATGGCGAGATCATTGTGATCCACCCATTCCCAGACCATCATGCTCATCGCTCGAAGAGAAGCACTGAGAACGGAGCTCATGTGGTTTACAAACGAGAAACTCTTAGCAAAGAGCCAAATGACTTCTGCGGTCTCGACAATGTGGTTACCGAAGAGTCCTTGGTCGAAGATGAGAGTGCAATCTTCGAGGACGTTTTCATAACCGGCCAGAGTCTCACTCAAGAATCCGACCTGATTGTAAGTCAATTTACTTTTGTATGAACCACTCCACTTTTTGCTTGCAGGTCGAATTGGCCGTGTTCGTTGATGAGAACCTCTGGCGACACTTCAGCAGCAAGTACGGCGGAATGGCGGATAGAAAACTTCAAGATTACACTTTGACTCTTCTCAACAACATCCAGATCATGTACTATCAGCCGACGGCAAGTCCTCCACTCACTTTCCGTGTCATCCGATATGAAGTGCTTACCAGACAACCGGTAAGAAACCGATAGTACAATGGAATGAGATGGGGGTGTCTAATCTGAAAATTGTAGGCCGCTCTTGCCGGATACCTTCACAATCACGGAAACGCTCAAATGTACTTGGATCGGTTCTGCAGATACCAGCGAAATCTAGCCGTCCGTGATTGGGATCATGCTATTATGATGACTGGGTAATTGAAACAGACACACCTCGCTCTTCCTCGAAAGCGAGATGGCGTAAAAGGACACGACTAATTAGTTGGGGGATTGTTTTGCAGTTACGACATTCATCGAGGTGCTGGATCGCGTTCAATCTCCGGAATTGCTCGACTTGATGGAATGTGCGACCCGTGGAACACGTGTACACTTGCTGAAGGATTGGATTTCACTTCGGCGTTCATCGGCACGCATGAACTTGGTCACAGGTGAGAAGACCTTGGTCAAAAGACATGAAAGAGAGAAGAGAGAGAAAGAATGGGCCAAAGCGGAAGCGGCTATCAAGATCGGGTTACGGTGTCATAATTGGTTAATGCTTTCCAGTGTCGGAATGCGTCACGACGAGCCGTACTGCCAGTCCAAACACATCATGTCGTCGTCGTTGGGACCCGGAAAAGTCACGTGGTCAACTTGTTCGCTGAGAGATTATCATCAGTTCCTACAACGTCTTGAGTACGTTTCTGCTTCATTACCTAGAAGGGTTTCGCATTTTGTCTGAACTAATTTCTGTCATGTGCGTTAATTGTAATGAGACACGCACTTGATATAACCTTTTTCAACAAGGAACACAACATTTGTTGCAGTGGACGCGGAAAAAACTGCCTACGCGTTTCAAATATGCCATCCAAGTTGGAAATCTCGTCGAACGTGAAACCCGGACAAATCTATGATGCGAATCTTCAATGCGAACTGATGCATGGAAACGGATATCAGCAGGTGGGGGTTGGAATTGAATTGAAATGCAGAGATTTTGCCTCGTTAATCATTCCCAATGCCAATATTTCCTAGGGGTCTGAGGGGTGCAACACTTATCTTTCGCAAAACCGATTCATTCTTTGACCGGTACGCTCCTCTCGAATCGGGTGAAAAGAAGAAAAGAAGATGTTCATTCGATTCTTTATTCGCTCCCCCGCCACTTCCGGCGATATAGGCGCCCGCAGCAGCAGCAGCAGCATCACCAGCAGGGGTAGCCTTCAAGAAAACGATATTGACACCGTATACCAAATATCGTTTTTCTTCGGCCCCCTCCCTTCTCTTTCTCCGTCCCGTGCGCTCTTTTCCGTGTCGCTGTCACTTTTCTCTCATCATGCTGGCTTTCTTCTCCTTTTTCATTTGCGCATCGTCCTCATTGGAGAAAGAAACCTTTCGGCGACGTCAAACTTTGGGAGGGGGGTGGAAGAAGGCTAGTTAAAAATAGGGACGTTTTACCAGACCACCACATAAAATTTGTAAGGGGAAATTGAATGAAAATTCAGCTTCCCGATGATTGACCCTCGGGGCATTGTTGTTTATTGCAGGTCACACCTCGTCAAGACTCGTACGATGGCATTTGCTACATGATGTGGTGCGGTCAGTCGTCATTCGGCAGAATTATTACCTCGCATCCGGCGCTCGAAGGTTGGTACAAAACAAAAAGAACAAGGACCAGATTGTTTCTCGCGCATGCGCTCTGAAAAATAGAAATAAAACACAAGTTGTGAGACGGCGTGTGAAATTGACCGCAACCGGAGAATAGGAGGGCAATGAACTTTTTTATTGGAGGGCATCAAACAATCAGTTGACCCCAGAAAGGGATCATACATCTCTCACACAGTACAGTGGAACTTTGACAGGTACTTTCTGTGGACCGAGCAAATGGTGTCAACTGGGACGATGCGTTCCATGGACCGCAACCAACGAAATCGTTCCTCCAGTCACGGCTCAACCTCCAGTTGCTACTACTCTCCCATCGGTATAACTTTTTTAGGGTTTCTTTGTTGCTCATCATTGTATTTTCAGAGAATCGACGGTTCTTGGTCCGGCTGGGGAGCTACAGTCTGCTCTCAATGCACCTGCAATGGAATTCTTGGATCCGTTGGTCTTTCGATCTCCAGAAGAACATGCTCTGCTCCGTATCCGGCAAACGGCGGAAGCGATTGCGTCGGTTCCACGTCTCGAGCAGTTCTTTGTTCTCGTCAGTGTGGTCGTGCCACTAAGTCTGTCGACGAGGTAATTTCCGTTCATGTCGTCGACGCCCTTCTTTATCGTTTTGTCCGTTTTCAGTACATCAGCGAAAAGTGTATGGAACAGAAACGCATCAAGAACGACCGCGAACTGACTGGAAAGGGTAGTCAACTCAACCGATTCCCACAACGAGCCTGCAAAGTATGTGATTAGGGGGACATCCTACTTGTTTCGTCGTCTTCTTTCTTTGGGTTTATCTCCAACGTTTCAATACCGGTGTTGTCGCTAATTTGATAACGAAATTTGATGCCTCGTGGTTAGAAAAGAGAGACAGGAAGTACAAGTCATAAATTATAATGAAATTTCTTTCGATCAAAGTTAATCAATTAACAGACTGATATCGAATGATTAAAATTAATCGCTTTAGAAATGGTAGCGAACATTTTATTTCTTGTTTCAGGTGTTCTGTGATGTTCAACAACACTACGGAAGCCAACGTAATTACCGATTCTTCGGGGACAATCTTCCGGATGGTACCAGCTGCGGTTATGATAGATACTGTCTCGATGGAGAGTGTCTGGCTCTCGCCTGCAATAACAACGCTCTCGTGAGCCGCGACCTTCCCTGTCCGACCGACACGTGTCCGATCACCGATCAGCCCTCCTCTGTCTTCCAGGGAGTCTGGTCAATTTGGAGTTTGTGGACAAGTTGTACAGTCACCTGCGGGGGTGGATACAGGAAAAGGTACAATATTTGAAAAACCTGTTACAATTCTCCAATTCCCTCTTTTTTTTTTAGAAACCGCGCCTGTTCAATCAACGGCCAATGCGAGGGAAGTGAGGATGAAACGGAGACTTGCGGATCCGAGCAGTGTCCATCTATTTTGCGAACCGGAAACGAGTGGAGCACGTGGACCGAGTGGAACCATTGCTCGGTGTCTTGCGGAAGAGGATCACAGGCCAGATATCGCAAATGTCTCAGCCCGCACCGAACCTTGGCATTTGACTGCCCTGGTGAGAGCAAAGTCACCGACGAGCTTCGCATCACATTTTTCAAAGGTTTACTAACACTTCTAACATTTTCCTTAGTTTGAAGTGAGGGAAGAGAAGATATCTATGTATATTTTCCCTCATCGCTTCCGCCTACGCATTTTGTTCTTCTTTTTTCTTCTTTCTTTCTCACTCTAACAAAACTAATATTATATATAACATGATTATTCAAGAGCATGTTGGATGTGTCATTTATTTCCAGAAAAGAACATCGAAGTCCGATCATGCGACAACGGTCCATGCACGGCTGTTGGTGTGTGGGGAACTTGGGGTACATGGAGCACGTGTTCCACTTCTTGCGGACCTGGTACCTTGGTTAGACAGAGAACTTGCAATAGAGTATGTGATAACTCAAAAAAAACATTAAACCATATTTCCTATTTCAGGAGCCATGTGATGGATCAGCGCACGAACGCAGGTCTTGCAATGTAGCCACGTGTCAAAACGACGGTGTGTGGTCACTCTGGAATGAGTGGTCCGACTGCAGTCGAGTGTGCGGAAGAGGTCTCCGAAGCAGAAGCCGATCGTGCTTCGGAAGCGGATGTTTGGGTGCGAGTTCCGAGCAGCAATTCTGTAACGAGCAAGCGTGCGCCACGTCAAACGACAGTGATTGGGGAACGTGGTCCGGATGGTCGCAGTGCTCTGTGAGCTGCGGAGCAGGAGTGAAGAGGAGAACGAGAACGTGTCGAACGGGAAACTGTCCTGGAAACTACAAAGAGTCGGCGATCTGCAACGATAGGGACTGCGAGAACCGGAATGCCGCTTGGGGAGGTTAGTAAACCGGCTTTCTCCCCAGGAAATGGGATTTGCCTGGAAAATAGTCCTTAAAAACGTTCAACTTCAGATAATGAAATTACATTTTAATCGTAAAATAGTAAGTTACGACTATTGTCGTCTTCTCAAACTGAAACCCTTTGTGGTGTTGTTTGTTTTCTGTTGTTTTTCTTTCCAACTTGCCCTTTACCCTTTGTCTTGCACCACAACATGTCAAAGCGTACTCCGATGACAAAGATGACTTACGGTGTGTCTAGTCTCAAAATAGAAAAATAGGAAAAGAGGATCCGACGCCTTCTGCAAAAGGTGTTTTGATCTGATTGATATCATCTCGCCGCCGCGCCGCGCGTTCCCTTCCTTCTTTCGTCGCCATTTTCTGCACAGGCGGCAGATTGGTTTGCAAAAACCGATGGGAAATATGATATTCTGATTGCGAGCGAAAACAAAAACCAATCCTATCGATTCTCTTTCTGTTTTTCGCAATCACCATCAATGAAAATTACGAGGGAAGGGGAGGGGGGACACAGAAGTAGATTTATTGTTTGCCGGTCATTTCGGTTCATTGAAAGATGGTGAGAGATTGCGGCCAAACTTGAACGACCTAACCTAGAATCTCATTATTTTCTGGTTGTGAATTGACGGGGGAATGGATCACGTGAGGGTTGAGCGAACACACCCAAGAAATGACACATCGCAAATTGTAAGGGGTCAAAAAATCAGGAACCAATGTCTTTCCTCTGTTGTTTCCGTTTCCCCCCTATTGTCCAGAAAACTCCAAAACAGATGAATAATTTACATCATTTCAGGATGGGGCTACTGGTCGTCGTGCAGTGAAACGTGTGGTGATGGAGTCCGCAAACGTGTTCGCAAGTGCTACGGAAGCGGTAACTGTGATGGTCAGCAATATGAGAAACAGTACTGTAACCTGAGGACCTGCGACTTCCGACGAAAACTGTAAGAGATGCATCATCTCTGCAGAACAAGTACCCCTATCATATTTGTGACCCTTTTAAATGTTGTATTTATTGTCTCCGTTTCATCGGCTCAACCGCACCTATCACTTTTCCTCCTGTAAATACAACATCCTCTTCTTTCCGTCCCCCCAAAACTCTCTCTTCTTGATCGCTCTCCCAGTTATCTATGTCACTTGCAATCGGTACCATTCCTCTTCCCTCAAAAAAACACTGTTTCCCCCTTCTTTTCTTAATCGAGATATAGGTATTGTTCCTTGAATGTTCTACTTGTTAGACCATCACTGGTCGCCTCACAACTACGGGTTAAACTTAATAAAAAAAATTTTTTGTCCCCATACGAATAAGATTCTAGAGCTGAAATTTCTTCTAGCTTCCATCATCCCATCGAGTCTTTTCTTTAGAATATTGACAATTTTTCTCGTATTTTCACTTCTTCTGTCATTTTCAATGTCATTTCGATAATGAACCAATCTTCAGATTTATATGAAGTTCTCTCTGATTATTGTTGCTTTCTTTCGGGGGAACCGATCGTGATAGTGCGTCTATATTTTATTGCTTTTCTTCTTTTAGAAATGGCCTATTTTGCGGTTTTGCGGCGTTATCACAACAAATCGCGTGTTTTTATGATAACATCGGCAATAAATATAAAGTGTCATCGATCCACTCTCAGTGACTTTTAATTTTTAGTTTCCAATTTCCAACTACTGTTATTCTGTCTACAATTGTCACGTGTTCCCCTAATTGATAAGGTATCATCTCACTATCAGTATTTCTATTTAATTCATGTCCTCTTACCTATTTACTTTCTACTTTCTCAAGTGAGAAGTCAAGTTTTTCGCACCCAGTAAATTGTATCGTTTTTTAATACAAAACCAGTTCACGAACGGCCTTCAAATAAAAGTCAGAAATCTCGGAAATGAATCGGATGATAGCATTTGGTAAACAAGATTGTATTTATTGTTTATTGTCGTTACAGACTGCCGTTGGCGCCATGACCGTCAAATGGGAAGAGGAAGTGGAAAAGAGACTTTTGGAGTATATGAGCCATCCGTCAACTACTGGAAATGAAGGTATTGTCGCTTCTTCTTCTTCTTCTTTTTCCCAACTGCATGTGTTTTAAAGCAAAATTCGCTGAAGTGGTCGCCCAAGACCTAGAGGAACATGGTTGGACCGTGTACAAACAGATCATTCCGAACACAGACCGTTTCAACGTCTTTGCCACTTTCCGCAACTCTGACCCAAAAAGTAGCGTACCGTACACAGTAGGCACTTGAGATATCGAAGAAGTCATTTCAGGCGTCAAAGTGCTATTGAACACTCATTTGGACACTGTTCCCCCGTACTTTCCACCCACCCAAGACGACAAGAACATTTACGGAAACGGGTCGAATGATGCCAAAGGTTTTCTGAATTCTCGGTTCTCAACAGGAAGTGGGAGGGTGTGACCTTCGGTCACTTAGTTCCAAGTGTTCTGCTGCTGCAGAAAATGAAAATGTTGCCGTACATAGTTTTTAGTACCCAATGGTGTCGTGAATCCATTGAGAAAGCGCGGGAGCGGGATGTGTAAGGCACCTCTTTTACGATCTCGTTTTTTTCCGGTGTATCCACACGCCGAAAAAAGTGACGGCAAAGTTTTGCAAAGAAGCGAACAAGACAATTATAAGTGAGATTGATCATCGTTTGTCTCGTTCGACCACATGACTTTTGCACTTTGGGTGGAAATTAAGATGAAAGTTTTCCAGGGCAATTAGCCGCGATGGTCACCGCCGCAATCATTATTTCGAGAACTGAGGAGGATGTTGCCAGGACATTGGGATTACTCTTCGTGGTCGGCGAAGAACTCGATCATATCGGAATGATTGTAAGGGACCGAGACCGAACGTTTTCATTTTTTGAATTCAGGAAGCGAATAAACTGGAGATACTTCCCGAATATCTGCTTGTCGGAGAGCCAACTGAGCTCAAGTTTGGAACAATTCAAAAAGGAGCTCTCAAGGTCCGCAATTGCCTTGAGATATTCTTGTTTTAAAGTCACTTTTTTTGGATAACATAACTTTCAGGTCAAGTTGACCGTCACTGGACAGGCTGGTCATTCTGGGTACCCGGATTCTGGAACTAGTGCAATCCATAAGATGGTCGAGATTCTCCACGATGTCCAGAATTTCAAATGGCCGTGCGATGGGACATACGGAGATACCACCTACAACGTCGGAAAGATCGCTGGCGGCCAAGCTTTGAATGCGTGGGCGGCGCATTGTGAAGCCGACATTTTCTTCCGGGTTGTCACTTCTGTCAAGAACATTCAGGAGTTGCTGAAAGGTGTCGTGAAAGGTTTTGAACCAGTCAATTACAGGAAAAAGTATGAATTTTTTGCAGGCCGCGCGGAGGTCACCCTGCTCAGCTACAATGACCCGGTGATCTTGGATGCTCCACCAATTGAAGCCCATCTTGACCAAGTCTCTTTCAACACTGACATTCCCTACTTTGACGCCAAGGACAAGGTCAAGGCAAAGTATCTGTTTGGTGGGGGCTCAATCAAGAATGCTCACTCGAAAAATGAGTTCATTCCGAAAGATGAACTCCACAAATGCACTGCAACTCTCGTCAAGCTCGTCCATAATCTGTATTCAGCATAATCATCCTTTTTTCATTTTAGAATCAATTTTGTTGTTGTCAATTGAAGCCAATGAATAAATAGATTTATTATCTCAAATTCGAATGTTGGTTGATCGGTAAATGGTGGTCATTTCAAGATTGGAGGAGGGGGGAGTTAAGAACGAATTGGTTTGAATTTAGTAGTGATAAAATAGAATGAGAAAAAACCCTATAAGATCACATTTGGAAATGAGAAAAACAGAAGAAAAGACATTAATGTGCCCAATTTGGTGGCGGAAGTGATGGTTTTGGTAATTGCGATCTTCAAAAACCCCCTTTGGTCCTTTGATTTGATTTAGTTTGATTCGCAACTTCCAAAAAAACGGGAACAGTAAAAGAGGGAAGAAAGTGTTTGGAAAAAGATCAGAATGAAAGATACATGCTGAAGTGGACTTGAAACTTAAATCACCAACGTTTGTATGAAAGTTTTTAGGTAGTCCCATCTAGATCAAAGAATAAAGGAAAGTGGAACGAGAAGAAACTTTCTAGAATGATATAAAAGTCAAATGACTGACTAGGGCTAAAATGAAGAGGAAAATAGTGTCTAATGGTTGTTGGCAACGGTAATGAAACCTGATATTATAAGTGATATACCGAGTAGAACGGGCATTTGATCAGAAAAAGAGCATCGGGTCACTGGAAGACATTTTGTGGGAGAGCCGCGACGGCGACATTGGCGTTTTTCCACCCGACACGTCATCCATGTATTGAGCGTACTGAAAAATGAGACATTTCCGAAATACTACATGTGAATGGCAAGAACAATCGAGATCACGTCTGCGGATGCAAAATGATATGTAGGCTAGAAAATCGAGAAGGAAAAGCAAGAGGCTGACTTGAATAAAAACAAACTCAATAAAAAATATGTGGCTCTAATTCGAAATGATAGAGAAACACGTTTTGACACAAAAACTTCAGCCTTTTGACACGGTTTTTTTAGCATCAACTTACTTGTTCCGCTATGGAAAACTCATTTTTCTGAAACAATGTTCAATTTGGACTCAAATGTGCTCTTCCGTTACAATTCCGTGCACAACATTTCAGACAAACTAAAGTGCATAAAAATATGAATAAGCAAAGTACGAAACACTCTGAGAAGTTCACAGATATCAATAAATCTCGTATGTTTTTACCATCTGCGGACCAACATTGTCTTCGATCCATCGCAGCAAGTGCACATTGTAAGGGACGTAGGGTTGACGGAGCAAGTGCTCCTGGACTTCCAGAAAACGTTTCAGGTCTTCCAGGGTTATACGGTCTTTGGAAGGTCTAAAAAATATTGATTTCAGAAGAAAACAGAACGTTCACAGTTAATTCTGACCTTGTCTTTTTGAGGGCAGCAATTATTCGCATAGCTTCTCGTATATCATCACTCATGTTTGCGAATCCACGTCTGGCACCACGAATCTTGCGTCCGAAGTAGTGAAGTTTGGTGAAAGTCCGTTTGAGTGTAGATGAGCACAGATCCAGGGAAGCGGTGATCACAGCCAATCCGATAATCACATAGGAAACTGCCAACTGAAACAGATTCTCAAAACGACAGCTGAAAAAGAAGAATCATACCGCTAGATAGTAATGCTGCTGAACACGAATATTTCCAAGACCGATTGTAGTGATAGTATTGAATGAAAAGAAGACTCCATGAATAAAAGACCTGAGCAAAGAACAGAACAATAGTTGTGTCATCTCAGAAAGTTACCAGATAGGTCCTTTTTCAAACGTGTTGAACAACAAACTTCCGACACAACAGTAGCCGATAATCAGTGTGAAATAACTGGCGATAGGCAATTGTAATCGGTCTTCCTCGTCCTCGCACTCTTCGTCATCCAAACTGCTTGCGTTCCGCTTTTTACTCTTCTTTAGCTCCCTAAAATAACAATTTGAGAAACATGAATACAAATTTGAGTGGTGCTCACATAGAATCAATCGAATCCACATCGGTGTCAAACAAATGCGTCCTAACCAGTTCCACTAGATTGGCTATCATTTTCCACATAGCTAATAGTTTTGCATATGTTCTACAAAATGCAAGTGTTCAATTGGTTTGTTGAAAATTCAAACGTACCGGATAACAATTTCCGACAAGAACTTTCCAATGTCGGCGGCAGTGATGAACATCAATGGAATACCTATGAGTCCGAAAAATACTGTGAAGATTCTTCCGGGGTCTGTGGAAGGAGTCACGTGGTCGTAACCTGTAAAACGTGGTTTTATTTTGTTTTAAAGAATCTTATGTAACGAGCCAGTGGAAGTGATGACAGTAAGAGCATAAAGGGTAGCGGCGGCAAAAGTCCATCTGGTGGTCATTCCTTCCTCTTCGCCGGTCCATAGCTGGTTCGCATCTGTGAATCGATCGTCGTACTCGTGGGCTTTTGACAATGTCGCTAAGAGAGGCCTTATCCGACTCTCCACAGTTGCCGCGTCACTTCGATTCGATGAAAGAGCAATGGTTTCGTTGATGATTTGGGAGTAAATGCCGAAAACGTGTTTCACCTTATCCTAAAACTCTGGTCTTTAAGTGAGGTCTGTCATTAAACACTTAAAAATTGGTGCTCAAGCTACTAGTTACATCAATTTTGTCAAAAATCATATTTAGGGCCTGCATCATAACATCATAACTCAAGAATGACGGATTTTGGGATAAAATGCTGAATGACAAAGTTATTAAGTACATAATTTCCAACAAGTACTTAGTTGACCTTTTTTTTAAATCAGTGGATCTTATGATGTGAGTGACTAAAATTAAGGGGTTTTTGAAGTAGAGCGAAGGAAAGTGTAACTTCATAAGCTTCATGCAATAGAATAAGTAGTTTGAGCACTAATTCATCAGTGACAGGCCTGCTTTAAGGCAAAACTGACCTTTCTGCCTTCCAGTTCATGATCAGCTTCTAACCAAATGAAAATCGTTGCTCCCATGGCAATATACGATAATAAGAGAACATTGAGACCGACATGAGGTAGAAGGATTTTTAAGAGCTAAACATCAAAATAGAACTCTTATTCTGATGGGAATTCGGATTACTTTCAATATCCTCCTCCAAATCGGCACCCGCACCACAATAGGCTGCTCCGGCACATCTTCAATACCTTCTCTTCGATTATATTCTTCCCATTTCACTCGACCAATGTTCTCTGAAATCGGGTATTGGTTAGCTGAGGAAGAAGAAGTGGGAGGAAGGGACCAGGATGAGTGAGCACTATAATTCCCTTTCGTTAATCTAATCGGACAACGTCTTTTGGGACATTGTTTTCCTTGTTTTTTACCCACAAATTTGCCCCTCTTAATACAGATTCACAACATTTAGGAGTCCTTGACTTACCTCTGAAAAGTGGCGGAAGACAGTGTTCGGGGAGGGAGGAGACAAAAGCTAAATCGGAAAGCGGAAGACGTAATTGTGGTTTTTGAACAACTTGAAATATACGTCCGACTCCCAACGATCCCATCAGAGTTTGGAGTGCTGGTGCTAGTGGTCGGGGCACAAAAAGTGAGAAGGGGGCCAACGGGCAGATGGCACGGCCAAATTAACCCGAACTAGTCATTTGATCCGTCGGATCCGTCGTCGGATTGATTACACGACTAATAGGGCGAAAAATATGGACGAACTAGTGCTTTTGGCAAAAGTTGCTCAACTACCAACTACGGGCGGCGCTCTCAAAAGTTTCAAAAATAGTCGATGACGGTGGAGGTGGGAGGGCGGGTGTCGATTGTGTTGGCAATTGCAGATATCCGGAGGGCGGCCAACGAGAAAGGAAATACGAAACGCGAGAAGAGGTTGCGGCACCGATCCCGGGGCCTCATCTAAACACTCCCTCTTTACTAGTTTTGTTGTGAGACGCAAGACACCACCAAATCCTTTTTTTCATTTCAATTGTCTTGAAGAAGAGAAGGAGCAAGAGGAGAAGAAAGAAAATAAAATGACGCCACAGGTGAATGTGTCATATTCTGTTGAAATTCATTTCAGTCTGACAGGGGTTTTCATTTCAGTCCGACATCTGATTTTTGAGAAATTGCCTAGAATTTTATAAATTCGCGGGTTCGTGGCCTTCTCTTATGAGTTCTGTCAGGATTTGTCACTTTTCCCCCCAATCAAATCAAGGATCATCCAGTAATAAACAGAAGGCATCGAATTTCATGGCTCACATAAAAGAGGAGCGGCCTCTTCTTCCATCCTCCAACTATCAAACTTTTATGTTCTGAATCGTTTGAAAAAAGAAGAATCTCGTATCCTGCCACCGGAATTCACCCCTCCTATCGCTCAACTCTTCATAGTTTTGTACGCACATAAACAAATAAATTTCTCCATCGACCAAGGTTGAGTGATAGTGATGGGTGAAAACGGATAGCGGATGAGGAGCGTCGGATGGGGCCCGCGAAAAGGCCACTAATGATGCGATGAAAAGATGAATAACATGTCAACACGTGAGAAAATGAATGAATTGTTTCGGTTTGCGCCAATCAAGCGCTATCTGACATAAGACTCACCATCGTAGAATGCGAATTGATGAGATCTGACTGTGTTATGCCGACTGAGAGCCGCCGAGTTCCGATTACTTGGCGGTTTGCTGGGGGGTCTGCTCGGAGGCCGGCTAGGGGGTCTTCGGTAGTGATAGTAAGGTACGGACGGGTCAAAGACTCCGACAGTAGCAGAAGTAATAGAAGGTCTCGGCTGCGCGGTCGCCGAACTTTTCCGTCTTCCACCGGCGAACAGTGGCGGGTTGTTATCATGTAGATGTGCAAGAGTGAGCCTTCGAAACGAATACGCTCCGGATGAACCCATATGAACACCGTAGAGGAATACGCATAGAGGAATGTGAGCTCACTCGGAGGAGCTGCCTCCAGGATGCGCTCTATTGGTTCTATGGGAGGGCTCTTCTTTTCGCACCTTTGTGTCTCGTAATACTCCCACCTCCCGCCAGGAGCCACGTTCATCATGTCTGGCACCCTACAAACAGCTGTGTGCGCTCTACGATATCTGCCGGTGCCCGGCATCACCGGTGACTGCTTCTCGTCTCTCTCTCTCCTATCACTTTTTGTGGCATTTGCTTGGTGGACCGGTGTGTTCACATTGTTGTTATCAACAAGTCTACTCACAAAATGAGAACTTGTTTTTGAACGGAGATCTCGAAAAACGATAAAGAAGGCATTTGTTTGTTGTTTTCAAAAGTTCTCAAATTTTTTCCAGGTTGAAAAAAAGCAATCCGAGAACGTGGTTGCGTCATGATCACACACACACAAAAACAAAACTTCTGGAAGTTGTGCGGCTTTTTTTGAAGTGTTGGTGACACCTTTCTCCTGCCATTTCATTCATATCTTCCCTCCAAGATGATGGGGGACGACACGGGCTCAAAAAGATGATGCACTTCTGCTTGTCTCGATGATAAATGATATACAATATCATATCAATCACACGGACAAGACGCGACTTGATGAGTTGTGGCTAGAGCTGAGCTGCTCCCGGAGCATATGTCGCGGCAATTCAAAACTTGATTTATAGCAGGTTATTACGAGAGTGTACATAAATTCGGAGCTGGTAGTTGGTGTAAAATGTTAGAGGGGACCGATAACAGTGGAAAAAAAGGGGAAAATCTTACGGTATCGAATGGCTGCCGCTGCAAAGAAGGGCAATAGAGCCACAGCAGTCGGATTGTCCGGATAGATTCCGGTGTGAGCGGTCCTGGCCCATTCGGCAAACATGGTTGGACAAGAGAACTAAGTGGATCATATAAAAATGGGTTCGGGGCGACACCACGCGGCTACTAGGGGGCACCGCTTGCGCTTTTGGCGGCGGCGGCGACCAGAGAGTTTCCGCGCGTCTGGAACGATGAATAACAAGTCTCTGGGGGAATATAGAGGGCGACAAGTGAGCGAAGCGATTGTGTCTTTTTTGCGCTTAGTCTCCTCACTTCATAATAAACGTCAGAGATTGATATCTGAACTTTTTTGTTGAGGGGACGAAAGAAGAGCTTTTGGTTGAACTAGTTGTACTTCAGATCAAAGTGAGCACAGAAAAAGGGAATGTGGTTCTAATGAAGAAATTGCCTTTCGACTACTTCTCCTTTTGCCTCTCTACGCTATACGCCGACCAATTATCTTAGCGCTCCGGAGCACAATAGTCGAAATATTTGAAGGCTCCTGTCTTCAATTGGCTTCCCGGGTCCTAGCTAGCCCTAAAATGAACAAAAACTCGAAAAGGCCACAAAAGAATTTGTCATTTCATTTGTCAACTTCGCGTTCCGTCGCCATACAGGGAGCGAACGTTTGTCAACAAAACGGCTGGAAGAAGATTGAGAGATTTGGCGACGGGCCAATTTCTGACGGAGCCGCGGACTAACTATATCTGGATGATGACTATCGGAAGTAGGCTCAAGACAAAAGAACAAGGAGCAAAAAGCAATAGGACTTTTAGGATGAAACAGAGCGAGTAGGTCAACGTCAACTATGAATAATCAAATAAACTGTGAGAGATATTCGTGATGAAATCATGACTTTAGGGAAGTAGTCACGCGATAGCGTTTTTTGAAATATTAAAAATGTTTTTGGAACATCACGTCAGGTACAATATCGTAAACAAGAAATGAAGATGAAGTGGCTTTTTGGTTTCGTATTCTCTCGGAAAATCTAATTCTGGAATTAGGTTTAGAGTGTTCTGCGCTCATTTCGCTCCTGTCTTGTTGTTCGTCTTCATTTTGTGAAATGTAACTGTGAAGCCAGAAATAGAGAAAAACTGAAGAAAAAGGGCTCGTGACATTTCAATTAAACGCATAATTGAATATTTTTAAATGGAAAGAACCACCCTCACACTTCTTTTTTTCAATTATTTTTTCTGCGTTTCATTATTATAATAAGCCTATTTTCGTGGCATTTCAAAATGATCAACACAGAAAAGAGCTGGAAAAGGAACAGGTTCAGGGGACGAGCGTTGCGGGAAAAAAAACTGGAAAGCTTGGAATGAATAGAGGGGGCTTTGAACAACATCCAGTCAATGAATTATTCTATCTTTCGTCAAAATTGGACCAGCTTTTTGTGTTGAAAGAGTTTTCAAGAAGGTTAGTAAACTTTGTGCTAGCACAATACACACTACTACAGTTGTACCTGAGGTGTCCGATGGAGTTTGATCAATTTCATTAGACATTGGAAGAATAGGTTACAGCGGGGGAATGATACCAGAAATAGCCGTTTAGGGGATTCTGGAGATAGGGAATAAGTCCAAAAACAAGAAGACGAATGATGCGAAAAAGTCATTTCCGTTTCCAGAACTCGTAAACATGCCTCATCTACCTTGACTATCATTCAGCTGGTCCAAGTGACTGCCATATACCATAATTTGCGAGCGCACACGACCCAATTGGCTCAATCTTGTCTCCTCGCCTCCTTCTTTACATTATATATGCTTTTTGGTATTCCGACGATAATGACATGCACATCCAGACGACCTCATAAAAAAGTCGGTTTTTTTTCTGCGGAGTTGGTAGTTAGAGATAAAAGATGATAGCTTTCTGAGGTGAGATGTCGGGGTGGGGCCGGAGGATGGTCCCCCCGTATTATGACACGGAATAAGGACGTAGACGTCAGTAGTAAACGAATGTATAAATTATCATATAATGAATACTAAACTAGGTTGGAACGCGAGTAAATGGAATGGTGTTCGGTGACGAGTCGGTGTTCTACTACCACTAACATCAGTTGAAAGAGAAGATATATTACTCGTGTTCAATGAATTCAAAAGAAAACTGACAGGGTAAACACAAAATGAGATGGATTAGTTTTTATTTTATTTTATTTGACCAAACTTAAAACTGAGAGAGGCCAGTGGGTAGAACGAAACACTGGATTCGATGAATATTTCAATAGATTTTGAACATCAATGCACTTTACCCCCTTCTAACCCCTGCCAAATTCCAAGCCGGAAAAGTCTGAAGACGGGAGACGCGCGGGAGTCCATCAAATGACACATTCAATAAAACTGCGATTTAGTAGCCGATTGTGTTTGTGTTTGAAACGAGTAATTAGGAGTTTGTACATCCCCATTCAACTTCCATCATTTGAAGTATTTAGATCTTCTCCTTTGATCTTGGTTTGGTCTATGGTAATTCTCGAGTGAGATGTAGAAAGGTCGAGAGTGATGAAAAGAAGGAAAAGAAATGGAAAATAAGGGAGGAAGGTTTGCAAGTGGTGGGAAAGCTCGCGCCTAAATCTTCTTTCTGCCTACATACCTCCTCTAATCATGAGCCGATTGCCCGTCGCCTTCCGTGACTCGTTTCCGAGCGAACCGTTGCTCGTCGAAAACGCCGCCGACGAGCGATACGATCCTTGCGACAGTTTCGGCGACAACGAGTAGTGGGCGCGATGGCGATGGTACCTGGTCGACAGGATGTGGTGTTGGGCCGGGATGATCCGATGATACGATGAACTCGGCGAAGCGTTCAAGAAGAGGGTCGACGAGCACACATGATGCGCATGCTGGGCAAGCACCGCATCTGCACCTCGTAAATCGCACATGTCCAGCTTGCGATCCTTCGCTGGCGCCCACATTTTTGACGACGTTGGTCTCGTCCTCGCCCGCAGACTTTATGGAAAACGATCGGAACGCGTATTGTTGACACGGGGTCGTTACTTGACCATCATTAGTGAGGAAGAGATTGGACTAGAAGAAACATATGAGCGGAACGAGCTGCGATGAAGAAGAAGGAGAAAGAGAAGACCGAATTGATTAGCAGAGGGTAAAAGTTTAGGAACAAAAAGAGTTAAACGACTATGATGACACGCGATGTCGTCTGAGTTGCACCCTCTGCAACTTGTCACTCTGTTTCTTTCTCTCTTTATATATATATGTTCGGGTGATAGCTGTTTTGTGTCGCGTGTTTTGACGCCAATAAACAACAATAAAAATTACATGCTTGCAGACTTCTAATTGGTTTGACGGCGCGGAGAAGGGTGAAAGTGAGCAACAAGAACACGGAGCGAAGGCATGATCACCAGAAAACTCGATGGACGTTGGAAGTTGAAAAAAAAACACAAGTGTGGTGTTGAAGGGTTGAAGGGAGCAAGGTGGTCGCGACGTCCCGACTATGATTGACGTTCATATTCATATTCATATTCAAAACAAAATCACTGACACCACCTTCAATTGGAGCAGAAAAAGGAAGAAGGTGGATGTGCCCGGAGCAAACAATTGGAGATATTTGATGGAATTGTTTTGGAGAGCATGATGACAGCGCCAAACGAACGGAACGGCAAAGAATGACGGAGGAAGAAGCAGGAAAAACAAAACAACGTATGAAGAAATAGAATAAGGTCTCAATGATTGATGGTACTTGCCAATGCCGCCACTAATTCCTCCCAATTACCGGAAAAGTAGTAAATCACTTCCCGCGCCCATAAACTTACTGATTGACTCCAGAAACGTTTGAACACGCGAAAGTAAATTCGTTTTAGTAGGTACTACAGACATTTGGAATAGAAGTTAGAGCCAGACTACGATTGCAACAACACTAAAGCGCCTATAGTCCGACGACACCCTGAAATTACAGCGAGGGTGGTGCCACTTTTACACCCCGTTGCACCAAAGAGCTTGTAAAAGTTGAGCCTTCGGTGTGATAGATCAACTGTGCCCCCAGACCCACCACTTTTTTCATCGTCGAACTCTTTGTCGGATATTGGTCGGCTTCGTTTGTTGCACAAATTGTTCTGCTTGATGGAACAGCTTCTGGAACTGTATGATAGCATTGGCGTTCGGGAAATGAGCATGCACAAGAACCAGGAGAAACATGGAACTAACCTGATGAGCGGATGGATGGACGGTGTGCGGATGAGATCACCGTATGCATGATAGGTGGCCGATGCTCCAGTTGAGCCCATGCCGTTGTTGATCCGCTACACTCCGCACGTTGTCTCAATGCTGGTATTAGTCGGCGACAACACGAGGAGCAACTCGAATACTGTAAGCAGAGAAATTAGATCATCACTGAGCTTGAAAATGAGCCGGTCGTTGCGCCGCGTTTGCCTGCTCGCAATGTGTCTATATTTATAAATCCTATTCATTTTGTGCCATATTTTTGTGCGCGACCCTATGTTTCCCCTGTTGGTGCTCTGAGGAGCTCTGAGCCCAGATATGTTGTCTTCGCACTAAGTGAATTAGTACTCAAGCACAACCACAATTGCATTCGGCCGTTATTTGTGCGAGAGGACCGCCTGTTTTGAGCGACTGAACTATGAATATGAGCAAGAAAGCCCAGAAGGCAACGCGACGGTTTTTGTTTGGCCTTCAATAAATTGGATAAATATACAATGAAAACACGGGGCCAAGTGGTTTGTCTTGTTTCGGCCTCCCTCCTTTCGCTTCCCCTGCTTTAAATAAGTAGGCGGCGCTTTAGTTAAGCTCAACATTTCCATAGCATTCTCGCCTTTCTTCCGCCCACCACTCAGTTTGGTCCCAGGCTCCGCTTTGAATGTTCGCGATTAGACCATTAAGTCTTCAGGGTCAGATGGCCTCGGACACAAACTGTTTAGGCACGCGAAGACAAAAAAAGGAAATTGGAAATTGGGAGACAAAAACTGGGGACAAGGAAAAAAGATAAATTAATTTTCGAATGTGTGGACTTTTCGCGGTTTTTAAACCGACGTTTGTTCCCTTCATCACATCACTTACCCCTAGATCCCGTTTTGCGGACCATAAGCGATATGAAGATTACTATATTCTGAAAATAGAGAATTTGAGGGAAAGAGAGAAGAGAAAAAGGAATACGAATGTGGAGCAAATGAGAACTAAGAAACGTGAAGGAGAAGCTGATCAATCATGCTCTCTAGGACAAGTATTTAACGCGATTATTGAACATTTGAACAAGATGAACGAGAAAAAGATGTTTCCACTTCGCCTCTCTCCGTCCATACACCACAATCCCCCTCGCAACTTCTTTCTTTCTTTCAAGAAAATGTATTATTACAATTAGGCAAAAAAGGTTTCGCTCTGATTGCATTATTGCGCACACATGGGCATGTGAGGGCTCGGAAATAACCAACGTTTGCCGCCTGTTTGAAGACGTGTCAAAAATGTGTCGCAACGGGCGTTTTGCAAAGTTTCAAGAAGATAAATGCGCGGAGATGACGCTTAAAAGTTGATCTGCGACGGCCCGGCTCAAACTCGAGATTTTCCAACGAACCACCGTTCCTATAGAAACTTTTGAAATTGCTCGCCCACCTCGTTAACGTTAAAACAAACCAAAGCAACTTTTATGTGAAGCAATAAATGAATGAAAGAAGTTTCGTCGGAAAAGAAGTTTTTTGTTTGAAAAACAAATTATCGGACCACATTGCTTTGACATGTGGGGAAGATATAACGAAGGGATATGATGATCGAGCAGTCCGACAGAGACTATTGTTTCTTTTTCTCTTTTCCTCACATCTCTTTGTTTTTCAAAGATGAATGTGCAATGTAATTTACGAGTATGGAGTTGACGCCTCACTTGAAAGAGTTAGTCTCTCTCTCTCTCTTTTCTCGAAGATTTGAAACTGATAAGCCCGGCGGGCGTTCAAAAAACATCGGAGAAGAAAACAATACAAATGAGCGGAAGTTGATTGACCCTAATGTTCGGGAAGGAAAAAATGTAGTCTGGACATTCAATTATCCAGAAAAATGACTTAAACTAGCTAGTGTCATTTGAAATTGCAGTTACTCTGCAAGTCTGAAAGAACCTATCCCAATTTAAAAAAGATGAATGGTATGTAAAAAATGATTAGAGGAGGAGCACCCAAAATCAGTCTTGTTGGAATGGGAGCAAAATGGGAGGGCGTGGGGCGGCTAAGTGTCTGTGTTATTTGTCGACGTTAGGGGCGACAAAAAGCGACACCACTCATAAATCTCGGTCCATGCGGACATCGTGGTGGCTGCTGCTTCGTCTTCTTCCTTGCCTCCTTAGCCGCTTCTTCTCCTCCTTCTCCTTCTTCTTCTTCTTCTCCATTGTTCTTATTTGTCTCTGAAGTCTCTCCCGGGTGTCGGTTCAGTCAGTTCATTCACACTGATCAAGCACCGGCCAGAAAAATGAGGGTATTTTAGTGGAAGAGTAAGAGAAAGAGAGAGAGAGAGAGAGAGGGAAAGAACAATTTGAGGGATGCTTGAAAGGAAAATGCTAGATTACTGTAGTGTAGCTACTGCTGAAAATAAAAATTTCAATTTACTTTAAGGAAAAGAAAATGCATTGCGACCATCAGTTTGAAAAACAAATGGCTCAAGACGGAAGAGCAACAAGTTTTTGGCGGCGACCTCCTCGCGAAAACGTGTCTTCAGCAACATATGAGATAAAAATATGGCCGACGTGAAGGGCACATCTCATGGGAGTTTGTCAACTTCTCCGTATTATTTTACTATTAAGTGCAGACTGAATTGAAACGTCGGAAAACATCAAAATGTTTCGGAAGAGCACATTTCATTGACCCCAATTCCAATCCCAATAAAAACAGAAAGAAAAAAGTTCGTACTGCGAAGTTCCTGGGCAGGGCAGTAGCACGGCGTGCAAAAGGGAAGCGTATCTGATGAAAAATCAGAACTTCTCACCCTGAGCACCCTATAAAACCAGTAGTCTGGAGTGGTTCTCGATTTGGCCTCGCATCCATCCACAAAATCGTTTCTCTTCCTTTACTCGAAAAACGTCTTTTCCCCTTTCCTCCAGAAAGAATTCTTCATGAAAAGTTGAACGGAATTGGAATTGAGGTCGTAGATGTCAGGTGTGAAACCGATTGAGTTCTCAAAAAAACGACTGGCGCAAAGATTGAAGAAGTCAGAAGATGAGTAGCAAGAGAAAGAAGAAGATAAATTTGATTGGAGTAAAGTATCCTGTAGTAGTTGTTGTTTACTTTTGTCTTGTGTCTCACTTTTCGCAGATTTGGATTTCCATTGTTCAATTTCGACGACAACAATGCGATTCAATTAAAAAGCCGAGAATCAAAGAATGCTGACACATTCAACTCGTTGATTAGTTTGTGTTTTCATTTTCATTTTCAGCCGGATTGGTCTGAACTTCTGAATCTCTGAAAATAGATTTCCCACAAGTTTTTCATCGTGTCACAGATGTTTCACCCACGCAGACACATTTTCAACCACGCTTCAATGAGTTGCAACTGGACTAGAAAGTTCTAATATCCTTCGCAAACTTTTTTAAAAAATCATATCGCGCTTCAATGTAAGTCGTCTAAAACTGTGTGAAAAAGCCCTTCATTAGGGCACGTTCTTCCGTTTGACGTGCCTCTTGAACTCCCCGTGGTGACTTCATGGAAAACGTAAAAAAAAACGAGGAGGGAATGAGAAAACGCAATTTGATTGAGGAATTTGTTGTCTCCTTCGTCATTTTATCGCGAGTCTTCTTATTATCCTAGTCGGTTTCTTATTAGCTCTTTTTCAGGGTACAATGTTAAGTCCTGATATCTTTCGAATCACAAGTCTGTTCCCCGGCTAGCGCCGGGTTTCAGGCTTTCTCGCAAATCTATTCACTCGGCCTTCGGTCTCGCATTGTTTTCATTGAAATCAGCTGTTGTAAGCTGAAAAACGTAATCTGCATAATCGATTTTCTGAAAAGTCACAATATTCGAAACATTTTGTCTTAGAAATCATGTTTAAAAAATTTAGTGTTCAATCGGTCGTTTCAAAATCAGAAAAATGAATAAATCTGAAATCAGAAGACTATAATTTGCCAGAAGAAGTCATTCAATTTGAAATGATTCACCATGCCAAGAATGAGATTGAGGACTTTATTCTCTTCAGACCAGACGTTTTTCTTTGAGTTTTTTCTCGTCAATCCAAATAATTTAATGTCAAGTTGTAAAAAGAAAGATTTTGTTATTGATCTATCTATCAAAACATTATTTTTCCGGTCTACGCATATAAATATGTTCGATTTCTGGTATTTCTCCTCTCATCTCTTCTCCCAGACGGCATTCTCTTGATGTTTTCAATTCTCAGCCGATCATCGACCTTAAAAATACCCGTTCATCATTTTTGAGACACAAAGCGCGGTCATGATGGATGAGACAGACCTACTTGAACTTTTCAAATTTCCTCTCCTGAAGTGTTGTTCGGTTCATAACCCATTCGACCCCGTAAATGTTTCACTCAATCGCGTTTTTTTGGACGCGTGATATTTTGTTGCTTGCTCAAAATGTCCGGAAAACACGTTAATCTAGTGATGATCTAATCGGATCAGAGTGCAAATTGTGGATGAATAATTCCTGAACATTAACCGCCCGAATGTCTAGTATTAATATTCACTTATTGTCTTCTTATTCAATTTATCAAATCCTGATCCGTTCCAGTGCATAATGGGATTATGATTAGATGTTCCATCCAATATTTACTTATTCACTTTGGGCATGTTTTTCCTGTGTTAACTTGATCTAAATAGAGAGTTTTGGAAGTTCTCTTAATGCTATTTGTTACGTATTCTCGGTAATTGAAATAGTTCCACCTGTCGCTATGACCTCATCAGGAGCATTTTGTGCACCGCGAAAAGAGTGAGTAAGTTTTCAGCTCGGACCTTATCTAGAAGACCTTTGAACGATGCCTGTCTAGACATGAGAACAGCCAGCAAATTCGAGAACAAACACTTGTAGTTTTAGCGTCCCTTGGAATGCGAAACGCACTGCGATTTGGGTTTGTACCCTTTTGCTTCTGTGGAAAATCAACAAAAGTGCGAAAAACAATTCCGAGTTCCCATTGCACAATCTACGCTGAAGAAAACCAATTTCACAAGAGGAACCGAGCCTTTGTTTGACCCCCTTCCCAATACGTCACCCACTATTACTTTTTCCCGTGACTTTTCTGTGATTCATTGCGTCCATCCCAACTTATATGGGTTTCATTTCCATTCTGAGCGCTTCCATTTCCGCAAACGAAGAGGATGGGAAAAACGGAAAAAAAAAGTTTTTAATTGGAGCCAAACAATAATGAGCGACGGTTGAGATCTTGGCCTCTTTTTCAGAATTCGCGGAGCCCAATCATCTTTTGCCATCAAATTACCCTTTAATAACCCGTTTTTCCTCCTCTCCGCCGGATAATAGTTTTTAGTATTCGTCTGTGAGGTTCGATCTAAGTGCGTCCTTTCACGTTCTTTCAAATGGTTTTTGGTTGTTGGAAACCGAAACGTTTCAGCTGCCTCGCTGAAGGTCGCGGCCATGTTTTCGATGCAAAACTCAAAGCTTCAGAAATCTTGAATCGTAATGGAAAGACATCAAACATTCAGAAGGACTAGACTTGAACAAATATGTTTGAATGAATGACGAACGTCAAATGAGGAACGAGATCAGACGTCTCATTGTTTTTCATTAGAACCGTGTTGCCAACATTCACATCATATCAAAAATGAAAGTGAGACAAAGATAATGAGCCATGTGGACCCGAGCTGGAAAAAAGTCTCATGCTTTACTGCCATTATTTCTTTGATCAGAGGGGTTTCGCGATGCGTCATTCGGCCGCTTCTCAGCCTAATATGCTCCGGAATCGAATCGAACTCTGAGAAGAGCTCATTGAGCCGTAAAGCGGTTTCTATATCCCCCCTTCCTTCCGACCACAAATTTATTCAGTTCAAGAAGAAAATAACGTCATTTAATAGTGTTTCGATGACTGGACGATGTGAAGTTTAAGAAAAAACAATGTTCTATGTTCTGACGGCGGGCGGGCTCGCGAAGTGACATCAGACAGAATGAGGTCACGCTAGAGGTTGTAACAGTAGACGAGTGTAGGTGGGAGTGGCAGTGCCCTCACATCAAAAATTCGAATTTCATCATGTTTCCGTTAATCTCCAGTTTTTGTAGATTTATGAACTCTAAGCAATGCACTAAACAACTTCAGACATAATAGAAATCGTATAGTTCTAGCATTAACAGCTATTAACGTAAAAATACTGTCTAGGGAATATAATTGTTGTCGGCTACGTGGTCCCCTGGAGAAATCAGTAGTTTCCATCAAAACAATATGAGTTCCATGCGTTGTACCGTCACTATGTATTCCTGCATTTCTCTGGGCCCCAGATTTCAAAAATTTGATTTCTTTGCGTTATTCCTTTCCACCTGCTCCTCCTCCTCCTCCTCCTCCTCCTTCTTCTTCTTCTTCTCGCCCTTACCCCTTCGTTTCGCTTCATCTGCCGACGGCGTCGAGCCTCAAACCAGCCCCCTCAGAAGCCACGCCCCTATTGTTAGAAAGCCATCTTGGTGGGAGGGTGGGGGGATCAGTATTTATTCGGCTCTCAGCCACACCTTACACACATTTTTGGGCGACGCCTAGTCTCACCCACCTACCATTTTCCCCCGGTGCTTAGCCAAGTCCGCGCGTTCATCTAGCACGGCCTGACAGCGGTCAGATGAAGTTAATTCAATGTGACGGAGTTATGAATGAGTTAGGCAATGCGAGCTCTTGATTCTATCAACCCACTCGTTTTCGATCTCCCTAAAGTTCATCTAGTCCATGATTTTTAAAAACGACGTTGAGAGTTTGAAGCTGGAGCAACATAGGCTCTGGTAATGAGCTTCGTTTGGGTAGAAATATTAGGCTACTACGTGAGAAATCTAGATAATGAGTTGGGTTAGACGCGCCTACGTGATGAGACCTTTTAGTTTTCCAGTTTTCCAAATTCAAAGTCGATTGAGTCGCTTAGCTTTACACTCCGTTCTCTGCTGCCTTCATCGTACGGATTTCCAACTACGTTATTGCAGGTAATCGCTTCTCACCGATCTCTTTCGAAAATGAGCCACTGGATCGTCACTCTCCTTGCCTTCGTCTTTGTTGCCGGCGCGTTCGCCGCCCTCTCCACTGGAGGACTCGATTCGGAGGCATCGGCTGACGTCGCCTCGTACGTCATGCCGTTCTACGGCATGGAGAAGAAATGGTCTCGCCGCGAGCCAAGCATCAGGTAATCAAACATGCCTATGCCCACGCAGAGACCCATTGTGACGTTTCCAGGTTCTTCAAGCGCAACGGAGGCGGAAGCGGACAGGACCTCCCGCTTTCCAGATTCTGGTGGGACAACTGACACCTGACACCGTATTCAACTTCTCCAGACCGTCGCCACGCACTTCAATCCGTCAACCATCCAACATGATCCGATCAACCGCATTCATAGTGAAACAATTCCCCCGTCCGCCCATAATTCAGTTCTTCTCAAATGTACCTTTGTAACGACGAAGAAGTCGTTCTCTCTCTCCCTTTCCCTGTCCACAATTCCAATCCAACAACTCATTTTCCGTCCAAGATGTTGCTCTTTGTGTGTGTGTTTGAATGAATGAAGAGTTCCTCATGTACTTCCGCGTTCTAAGGAATGTTGAAATATGGACAAAGTAAAGACGAGATTCTCATAATCAGTATAGTATTCCGTTACACATGGATGAACTTGTTGATGAAGAGAAGTCATTCCCATGGTATGCATGTGTAATCCCGTTATGTTTATCATTATGGCCGTACCTTACGCACCCGCGCGTTCAGCTTTCTAACCAAATGACCAGATGACGGAAGCGGAAAGAGAAGGAACCAGAAACTTCTCATTTTGTATCGAAAACCCTTATTGTGTGTTTGCTTCTCGTTCGAAACGTCACCGAATGACTATGTCATCGCACCCATTACCCAGTCACTTTTTTGCCACGTCAATGACTGGTGTCTGTCTACTCATAACGCCATCTTATTAATTATTAAAATTCCCGTTTAAACCTGATGTCATTATTTTTTTAAAACAGAAGTTGTGACGTATCAGTGGGCAAAAAAAGTCTAGTGTACACAGTTGCCTAAAATACAAAGTTTGCACACGAGCAGGTGCTTTGGGTGACCTTGTCGCAGTGCCCACAGATCACGTGCCGACTCAGATCCGCTGGAAAAAGGCGCTTAGACACGTCTGGAACGCAATGAATATCTTAGAAATCTGGAGAGGAAGAACGAGGATGTTTGAATTTATGATACGCTTCGTGAAAAAACATGTATAGGGGGGTTAGTCACACGTAACTTTCAGAGAATTCTGAGCAGACAATGAATCACGATTCACGGTTCATCTGATGCACTAAGAAGTTCCTTCTGATAACGAGAACACAAACCAGATTCTGAAAATCATTGTTTTTCACAAGGAAAACTGATACCAGGCGACTTGTTTCAGTGTAAACTATTGGAATGGAATTCGATCGTTTTCCCATAAATATTTATTACTTAACATTTCTGTGCAAAGTACTTCCAGAAAAGACAAAAAGAAACAAAATGACAAAGTTTCAAAGTTGGTGATCACAAAATACAATCGACGGAAAAAGGCATTTTGTGCTGTCTTTTGACATTGAAAATACAAGAGCGCACAGAAAAAGTGCAGTGACTGTAAAAGAGCGAGATGGCGCAAAATTGGCGTCGTTTTGTTTTCTTCTACTGATTAAGAAGTTAACGGAAAGACGGAGGGTAATGACAGGGTGAATGGAGGAAGTGCATCCGCCAAAAAACAGAACTGATGCTTTAAGGGAGAGATTAGGTACACGAAAACGAAAGACGCCGACTAAAGAATAAACACGAGAGATTTTTGGGGGGTGGGTAGGAAGAAAACAGAAAAAGACACATGGTACTGTGTAGACAGAGAGCATAAGTAATTGTGAAGTTTGAGAAGTCATGCATTACAAGGGAAAAAGTCATGTAGTACCGGAGCAAAATACAATACAATGAATAAAGAAGTTTTAGAAATCTGGTTCGGACTGACATGAAGTAGTTGTGTGTCTGTGGATACTGTAGATATCTTTGAATAGAAGCATCTGTGGGTAGATCGTATAAAGGGGGAAGAAAGCTTTGGTGAGAGTGGTCTCTATGAGGAGTAGCAAGAACAGTTGGGATGGAGAGTATTTGGTACGTGACTATGGACGCCGCCATTTGAGATCAGTATATTGGCGGGTGGGGTAATAAGGGTTGGATCTTCTGGAAGACATGACCATACTCAGAAGTCGTCCAGAAAATCGGAGTTAGCGTCACCGATGACAAATGATGACAAACATTTGAAATAATCACGAAAATGGTTTCGAGCGGGATAATAATCACATTGTTGGCCGGGGTACCATTGATTTACTTTCAAGTTGACTTCAAGTCTTCAAAGTACTCAAATATAAAGAAAGTAAACCCATGGCCCACATTTGGGACTGAAAGACATTGTGGATTCAAGAAATACAATCGGCGGAAAATATTATAATGCAAATTCGATTTGGTTTGAGATTATTAGTGGGTGTTTCTGAAAGAACAAACTTTGGGGTAGTGAAACAGAAAAAATGGGATGGTGTGAGAAGTTTGTGAAACGGGGGGGGAGGATCACTAGGGTTCAGTGGTTTGAAAGACATTCCGGAGCAAACAAAACATCGGAGAAAAACTACTCGGGACTCGTCAGATTGCCTCTGCGAGAACTGCGAATTGGTTGACAAAAGTAGGGTGAATATTAAAATTGCTAGATGTACTACGACCAGGGTTCCGCGTGTTTCTACACGGCCGGTTTTTGTGAAAGACGTTTTTGAAGGGGTAGTGGGGGTGGTGGTTTGAATCAAGATCTACTTGAATGCGGTTTGAAAGAATAGTGGTAAAGAACATGACATCTGGAGTGAGAACGAAGAATAAATAGACACGAATGAAGGGGATACTGTTGGCTGAGTTAGAGAAATGGAAGGAGCTGGTCCATTTAGTGGAGCGAAAGAGCAGCAAGCGTGGAGAGGATTTCAGCACCTGAAAAAGTAATAATGATTTTCTGCGACTTGATGTTTGTTGTCACTTGCATTGGTCAGCAGCTTTGCACAAGTACATGGTCATCAACACGGCGGCGAGTTCTCTACAAAAACAGAAATTGTTTTCCGCTTGTTGAAAGTAAGAGGAAATAAGGGGTTATTTCGAGCATTTCTCCTATTTATAGCTTTGTATAAACAGCAAACTTACTTGATTTCTGAAGTTTCGACAGCGGGATGGTCATAGCCCTCGTTCTTCCAGGAGCCGTTGTTGTAATCAAAAAAGTCAGAGCTTTCCGCTTCGAAAGTTGATGACGGAGTGGTGATGCAGAATTCTTAACGATAATGTGTATGCATTGGATTACCTTCTGAAATGTTGTTTTCGTACCTTTCATTGACATTGGCTGCATGTGATATTGGACAAGCGGAGCCACAGCAAGTCCACATTCTTGCACATTGGCCGTCTGCAGAGAGAATCTGTGCTCCGTGTAGATCTGTGGAGTGTCTTTGATCATGCCGTAGCTGTCGCACTCAATGTCATCCAGGCTCTTGTCGTAGATCATCTGCTGACCATAGGCCGGGCCAGTTCCGTAGCCTCCCAGAAAGGAAGAAGCTCCGAGCCCACCTCCTCCGGAGAGTTTACGTGGTGGAGAGTCGCAGTGGGAATCGGAAAAGGAATCCGGCGAGCAAGAGTGGGTGACAGAGTTGAGTCTCGAGCGGAATCCAGAGTCCTCGTCGTCTTCCTTGTCCTTTTTCTTTCCATTCACATAGCTGAATGAGTCTTCCATTCCGTTTCTGAAAATTTAGACTTCCTATGCTTCATAAATTTTTCGTCCTACCTTTCCGGTGAAGCCTGAGACATGCTATTCGGCGATCCTTCGCTTCCAACTCCACTGTCAGTACCTCCTCTCGCCAGCTCATCACACATCGGAAGGAACAAGTTGTCGTCGGGAATGAAGGAGAACGGATCGAAGGGTGAATTGACAGTCACCATCTGGAACTTTTGGATCTAAAGCAAAAAATAAAAGAACAATTATCACTCTCACAATGTTGTTCTGAGTTGGCGGAATGAAGCACGGGCGGCATTGATCCTTGTGACGACGAAGAGCGACTTGACTCTTGAACTGTCCGCAACACTCGAAGCATCTGAAGGTGCCTCCGTCCATTGTGTGCGTTTGTGTGTGTCTCATCAGATCCTTCTCGTTTTCAAACGCTTGACGACAGTTCGAACATTTGTAAGGGAAAAGATCCTCTCCATTGTGTGAGGCGGCGTGACGCATGTAAGCTTCTTGAGTTGGAGATAGGAATCGGCATTTGCGGCAAGAGAAGAGCTGTAACAAAGTGACGGATTGGTAACCCTATTCTATAGGATCATGGTGAGCAACAAAGGAACAAGCAAGCACGTGAGGTTAGCTCTAGATTGTATTCGAGTGGAAGGAGCACTCTGTGTTCTTCCCGCTGTTTTCATTACTTGGGGTGCTAGTGCGTCCGTCCCCCGGTTCCCCAATTTGGTTGGCATGCGCCATAAAGAAAATGCCGCAGTTCTCTGGGTCACTGTGCCAGTCGCGGACACCGATGAGTCGGACCCTCTAGAGAAATTTTCCCGACAGGTGGAAAAGTATGAAACATCGTGTCGGCCTTTGTCTCGTGAGTCATGCGAAACGTTTTCTCGGTCCCTTCTCCGTTTTTTTTTCTCATTTTCGTGACTTGACAGGTTTCAAAACATGACGTGTCTTTCAAGCGTACTACAACGCCCAGTCATGGAAGTGAGAAAAGAATGGAATCGCGTTCGTTTTTTTCCCAATTTTAGTCGCGGAACGGACAATAAGTGAGCGCCCGTGCTGCCTGGAACCCCGTCTTGGGACTGAGAAAAGAACGAGAAGGGAGAGTAGTATTCGACCGTAATCAGAAACATTTTCTGACAGAGTGACACGATGACTAACCAGGGCGTTCCATACCAATTTCGGACAAAAGTGAAAATGGGAAACATGGAATCGGGATAGACTGGTGGGGAAACAAAGGAACAATTCTCGCTGGTCAGCGCTCGGAGGGTAGGACAAAAAGTGAAGAAAACGTCGCCGCGTGACCCTAACCTTCTGTTTATTCTTCTCAACATAGTCTTCGATATATTGCGAAGGCAGCTGGTGCCCACGTACACTGTCGAAATCCGCTTGCTTGTCAAACGAGTTCTCCATGTCGTTCATCAGCGGATCGACAGGAGGCAGTTGCATTTGAAAGTTTTGAAACTGAAAAAGACAATAACTGCACAATACCACAAAAGCAAATTGGTGATTATTTTTCATACATTCTGCATCATTGGCTGCTGTTGCTGGTGTTGGTGTTGCGGTTGTTGTTGTTGTTGCATATCCTGAGGTTGCAGAGGAAGTGGTTGCTGTGGGGTCTGCATTTGCGGCGGTGGCATTTGTTGCATCTGACTCTGGTCAATGTTCTGAATGACGAGTCCGTAGGTGATTGGCGCGTCGTTGTCTTCTGTTTCGGAGAAGCAATTTTGCATCGGCATACTGTAGTTAATCTGAGGCTCCTCTTGCATGATTGCTGTCTCAATCTTGCTCGTCTTTATTATCTGAGTCTCGTTTCGTTTCGCTGAATTGGCCATGTTGCCGCCGCGGCGACGTTGTAACATGGACTTTTGACGTTCAGGACACTTGTGTTGGTACAAGTTCGAGCGGAATTTGTAAGTTTTGAAGCAGAACTTGCACTTGAACGGCCTGTCATTTGAGTGCTTAACAGCATGCTGCTTCAGATACCAGACAGAGTTGAAAAGTTTTCCGCAATCCTGAAATACACACTCTGAACGTCTCAAACCCACTCTGAAATTGAACTAACCTTGCATTCACATTGTTGATTCTTCTCCAAAGTTACATTGATGTGATCGACCTCCGTCGGGCAGATCACAATTGGTGGCGGTGGTGGTGGTTCGTTCTGAATTCACATTCATTTTCAAACGGTCCCTCATTTCTCATTTTCCCATTTCTCTTGTTCATTCTTCACGTGCAAGTGTATAGTTAAGTTTGATGTGTTGTCGACGAGCTGCTGGGGAGGTGTTTACTTCAGCAGGGTCCAACAAAAATTTCCAGTGACCACTCTCTCTCTCTCTCTTTCGTACACCTCTCAAATTTCATCTCTGCACTTCTCTTTTCTCCCCACCTGACAGCCTAGTGTCCGAGTGACCCGCGTGACGTAATCAAGTAACCGATGCCGCTCACTTTCTTCTCGCGGCCTATCAATTTTCCGGAAAACGAGCGGAGCGGAGCAAAACGCAGCCGCCCGTCGATCAGTGATTACGTGATGCGGCGGAAACTGAGAGTTTCAACAAACTAGTGCTCGTTGAAAGGAGCTCGGTAAAAACAATTTGGTGACCAGTTGAAGTAAACAAAAAACAATACTATTTCATCAAAATATGGCACCTCGGCGCTTATTTATTTTTAAATCACGCTCCATTCTACCTATATTTGTCAACAATGCTTGTTTTTGGGCTAGGTTCTCCATATCTTTGTCAGCGTCTGAGCTGATACCGCCTTTTTGAAAAGATGTCTGGAGCAAGGTGTTGTGAAAGGTTATGAAAGAGGTCGCAGACCGGAAGGAATGTGCAAGCACTCACAGTTAAGAGCGCCCATATGAAAGGATCCATTCGGAATCGAGTACGTGCGTTTGAATCGAGAGGAAATAGGAATAAATTGGTTGCTCAGAAACAGCAAAATGAAGCGGCAAGCAAGATCCATTAGCCGCACGTCATGGATCTTGAGATTTTGATGAAAGGAAAGGAGGGAATTTGACGATATTTCACAAAATGTCAATGTCAGTTTTTTTAAAACAAGTGATGGATTTATAGCTATACTGCTCTCCCTCTCTCTCTTTCCATCCTTTCATTCCAATTTCGTCTAATCCCACATGATTGTGATTGGAATAAAATGGGATGTGACTCACCGCTTTTGGTTGAATGCCCATCGGGTCCTCTATGCCGATTGGTGGTGTCGGGTACATGTCGGAGCCAGGTATGGACTGTTGATAAAAGTTGTTGTAGTTCATATAATCATCCATCGTTTTTTAGCATAGAGGAGTGGGGTGTGGCCTGAAATATATAGGAGTTGTGGTGTGAAATAAACGGACGGAAAAAGAAAAACGATTGACGCAAAATGAGGGCGAGGAGCCACATCATGATGTGCCAGGAATGGGTACAATAAGATGAGCGCGTGGGTGAAGTGAGGAAAAAATGCAAAAGGAAGAAAGGAAGGGGAAAGCACGCAACGGTCAGTTCGGTGTTGTTGAAGAGAGCAAGCGAGGGAAGGAGGTTTCTCGACCATAAAGATACCGACCGTCACTCCTAATATGGATGATGTTTCTCTCTCTCTTTCTCGTGTTCCCTCGTGTTCCAGGTTTTGATTGATAAGGAAGACACTCGAGATGACCAGGCCTTGGAGTGACCGGCCGGCGGCGGAGGAGCCCGCCAGAACGTGCCGTAATCAGGGCAGACTCGTGTGCACTGACTAGTTATCAGTGTCTTAAGAAAATGTTGCAGAGAGAAAACTGGAGAAGTTTCGAAATTGGAATTGTGTTTCAGTTTCAGTTTCAGAAACTCTGATTGAAAAATACAAATCAAATTAGCACCAGGAATGATAAAGAAACTGAATGTGTCATGTCTCGCACACACTCGACTGTCCGATTTTTGCACGCTGAGAACGACTGACGTCGCAGGGGAGGGGGGGGGGTTGGAAAACCGTATTGGTCAACAGAGACTTTGCCCCGCCCCCTTTCCTGTCTCCTTCGGACCGGGAGCCACTTACCTTTGCCGCCAATGCGTCATGGGCGTGAGGGGAAAACCGCTGGTGAGAAGCCATGACGGCTAGCAATACAGAATGATATTCAGGAATTTCACACTTTCAACAGACCGTAAAACTCGAATCGCCGCGGTAGCGCTACTAGCATCGTCGTTCGTTTTGATATATCACAAAAGTAGCGGAAAGAAAAAGCATTGCCGATTTGAAATGATGGATCTCAATGTATCTGGCTACACCTCTCCTCCTTCTCCTCTTCCTCCGTCTACGCGAACCGTTTTTTTCGGATGAGCGCAAGATGGCCGGCCGTCGAATCAGAGTATGTATATATATACACCAGGAATCATGAAAACCGCGAATGCCGTCGGTCCTCCGTGAACACAAAAAACCGACGGAAGAAATGCCTCGGAAATCTGGAACGACTCGGACTATGGGGGATGAAGCCGCCATCCTGCCCTCCGTCCGTCCGACGCGCCGCCGCCGCTTAACCAATAATTTTCAATGAGCGAGCGAACGTTCAGTGGACAGCACAATTCGTTCAACTGGATGCGGCCGAAAAGTTTCGAAATCGTCTTTTGTTGGTTTCGTATGGGCATCGGCTATTATTAGCCATTTAGTGCGCTGGTAATTAGGAGGCATAGGTTTTGATTTATAGAAGTGGACAGTAAAAGTGTTCGCAAATTGAGTCGAGACTGGATATTGTCCGTAGACCGTGGAAGGTAAGTGAGGCAAAAGCCTTTAAAGTGACCGAGGGGAGAGGATTGCTGAAAACGATGTGGTGGGTGATATGATGGGAAAACGAAACATCTCACGGTTTCGAAAGTTGTTTGAAGATTTGGCCAATTAAAAAGTGAAAATTGGATGAATGATGTTCGGCTGCTGCCTGTGGGGATGTGAGGGCGAGAAGAGAGAGCGGATGATAAAAACGATGATTATGATGACGGGAAAGAGGCCCCCCCTCGAAGGGGATAGGAAGAAGGAGTGTCTCACTGTGAGAATACAGTACGAGGTCCCGCCGAAACCCTCCCCTTTGCCTACCTTGTCCTGATCGAGAGGGGGGGGGGGGGGTGGCGGTTTGATGATTGCAGAGGCAAATCACAGAAGAAATGCATGTTAACAGGAAAAATGAGCGGAGACGAAAAGTGTGTTCAGAAACTGGTATGGTAGAAACTGAGGAGAGAAACGATGGCTGAAACCAATGTTTCTTCTTCTCCTCACTGACGAAGGCTGGTCTCGTTACAGAAGGAGAGGACTCACTATCATCAAATTTGCCAAAGTGACTCTCTGGAACGAGAATTTTTAGTTCAAAGACCTCTCTTGTTTTTGCGGAAGTCGAAATGGTCATTTGGAGGGCGTATGGGAGGAACGCATGGAAAAAATAGTGTCGGTCGAGGTGAAATGATCTCGAAAAAAGTGATAAGATGGGCGGTCAATCGTCGGAGGCAAGAAGCGCAAAAGCAGAAGGCAAAAACCCGCCACCCTGTGTACGTCTTGGGCATATTGTTTCAAGGAAAACATCTTCACTCACTCGTTTTTTGACGCTATTTTCTTCCAATTTTGTTGCCCTCCCTCCACCACGTCCAAGAATCAGAAGCGAGACGAGAGAAGGAGAGGGAAGGGCGGGCGAACGGCGACGGCGGCAAAAGACAAATTAGTGATAATGGGTGATGACGATGACGCTGAGAAATGTTAACAGTTCTCGTTAGATGACCGCTCGTTTGGAAGTGAAATGCCCCCCAGCGCCAAAAATTTTGTGTGATGCTGGTCACTGTTGATACTAGATTTCGAATTACAAAATTCCAGAACTTGGCGGTCCTTACCAGTTTCTTGTGTTCAATGACCCAACTAGGTCAGAGTCAAAGTCAAAGGGATTATTATAAATAAGAGTCCGGTGCGGCAAAAAAAGGATTACGGTAGATGTTATCAGCAGATAAAGGACGTCGGCGGCGGGCACTCATCACACCGACCGCCGATGAGTTAATCTTTTGCCGCAGCGCGCTGGCGGATGTCTACTGTCATTCATTAAGTTATTAACCAGTTGATTAACTCGAGGCACCTTTCATCAGTGGCGCATTTGGGAGAACGCGCGACTGGCGGCGATCCGATGGCAAGATTATCAGTGGTAAAGAAAAAAGTAAGAAAGAAGAAAGAGGGACAAAAATTTTCCCTCTTGCAAGACTGCGGGCCCTGTACGGTTAGTCCGGAAGTTACACCTGAACGAATTTTCTGCAAGAAATGAGGAACACGTGCAGCAAGTCTCTAAATGTGGGCGCTAGCGCTGCGATCTATGGCTCCTCCAACTTTCAAATAAAATGTTCACTAATTTTTCTAATTTTTAGAAGTCTTCAGCTCAACATACGGTGCACAGTTCACACAAACATGCTGAAGACGCCGAGGGTTTGGGCGGACTTTTTTTGGGAAATCTATGCTCCCACAACAAGACGATGTTACTACAGTAACTTGAATCCATTAAATTATGCAACGAAATGAGCGTCCGGTAACCAAATGTCGGACCTCAGATGGAAATGATTGATAAGATCACCCCGTGGGGAACGCATTTTGATAAAAGGTCACTCAGCCCACGTACCCGGGTTACTCGTTCTCTAAGAGATGTCTTCATTCCTTTCCTGCCTCCTAATCGCGCAACATCTGTCGAGATTGACCGCAGATAACCTCTGTCAAGTGCCTCATAACTATGGGGATGAATAATTTGATGTCGGGGGCGAAAATATGGCGCAACCGGTAGGAATGATAATTGAAAACTGTATGGGGTTGCATCTGGATAATCAGTTCCCGAATCTATCGAGAAAAATTGGAGAATTTTGAAAACGATTCAGTGAAAAGGCGGAGGCGAATTTGAGCGGCCGACCGGTTTTTGGCCCTCCGCGTTGCCTTTGACGATGTTCCGCAAGTTGCATAATATCAAAAACGCGCCTGCTTTCTTTCTTGACTGACTGACTGACTGACCGATGCGAAATGAAGTGAACATCAGTGACCAAAAAAATTATCCATCGAGAAGCATCGAGAGCGGTGGCATTGGCGGCAGCGGCAGGCTGCGGAAGGCGACTAGCGGCAAGTGCCTTGAGGAGAAAACATCTGGCGCCCATACCATCATAAAACTTGGTACCGAGAGTCAGACTCGGCGTGCACGAAAAGGTGTACTTGGAATAGTAAAGAAAAAGGGTGGTGTGGCGGCGGAGGACAAGTTCAAGGAACAAAACAAGATTTTGATGGATGAGCTGCTGACCAGTCGGCTTGATGCACAAAGTGGACCCTTTCTCTCCGCCTGCTCCGCGTCCAGGTTTCCTTGAGCATATTGGCATCAGCTGTTCGTATAGTGGACGCTCTCGGCTTCCCCCGCCTTTTGCTCGCGGAAACTTCGCCAAGGATCATTGTTTTTGAGCGCTTCCGGCTATTCTAGCCGCGCAAATTGACCGACAATGGTCCGCGCAGAAGTTCATTATATCTTGTCCTGTTCGTCGGAGAACAGTTTAAATCAAGACTCTGACCGCGATCGCAGCCGCCGTGCTTTTTTCGCATTTCTCCCGATTGTTTGGCACCAGCTGGAACGTATAGCAAGAAGCGATATCGTCAAAAAAGATGACGACTGGACGACGGACGGACAAACGGACGGCTGACTGGCGGCAGAAAAGATATGATAATTTGAACCACATGAGATTGAGATTGGCAGAAGCAGGGAGGGAGGGATAAATGGATAAAAGTTGGATGGAGAAGAGGAAGGAGGAGGAGAAGGACTTTTTCGTTTTTGCGCGGATTCGTTCGAAACAACACGGATGGTGTGCGATGGCGCGTTGCCGAGCAAACATTGGTAGCCAAGGATAGGAGGGGCGATGAATGTATGTCAGACTGGTCTCATCAGGTTCTCCAAAGGGTTTGAGAACTTTTCAATCTCAACAGAAAGCAGTTGGCAATCAGCTAGAATCGAATAGTTCAGTTAAAATCTAAATCTATTTGCGCGACGCGTTTATTACAGTTCGTTTATTTTTTCCGCGATGCACCTCCAACACTGCTTTTTTGTTTGTTTTATCACACACTCGGTACCAGGTCGCGGCCTTGCTACCAGTTGATGACCATAAGGGTACATCGGAAGGCTGCGCAAATAGGTGGTGGTCAAATTTTGAAAAAGTGCATGGAAAACGCTGATGTGATTCATGAAGAATGGTCAGCGGGAGAGGAGGTCGGGTCTTTAGAACGGCGACAAATAAACGTTTTTTATGTGTGAAACTCATGCGATTTTATGGATTCTTGGTGAAAAGAGCGCTGGACGCCGGGCGGTTTGCTCGTTTTCTTTGAGGAAGCTTTATAGTTTTCCAGTGAGGAAAGGGTCACTACAGGTATTGGTTTTCTGTTTATTCAGCATAACTCTGCCCGTCCGCTGCTGCTGAACTATTCCAACTTCCTATTTTTAGATAGAGTTGATGAGTGCCGCCCTCGCCAGGGTCAGTGGGGGGAAAGAAGTGCGTTCTGATAAACTGATCGATCGACTGTGATCACGGCGAGAGGAATGAGGATTTCAATGCTCTAGGTTTTGAGAGGGTGGCGGATAGGAAGAACACAACAAAAACAACAACAAGAACAAGAATCGGGGAGGAATGAGCAAAAAGTCTTGAGCCGCTGGAGGAGAGCAGCAGAGCAGTCAGATGTTTTCTCGGACTTGACGGACGGAGAATGAATGAGGCAGTGGAAGGACCCTCCTCGTGGTGCTCACTTCCGGACATAGCGCGGTGCTCTTCCTCGCCCAGCCAGAAAATCCTCTTCAATCATCCATCCCTGGACATTCCCTATTTTGAACATGCGTCCGTCTTGTCTCGCCCTCGTTTTGTCGGGGCCCTCCCCCAAATTTCGCTCAGACCAAAAAAGCAAAGTTTTGGCGAAGCGAGCCGAGCAAAACGAACGCGACGAGTGGACAACTGAATTGATTATGACACTATACGAAGTTCGACGCGAACAACGGCACGGAAAAGAATGTGCGCGGAGGAAGCGGAAGGCGAAAACAGAATTTATAAAGCGGGCTGAAAACGGCTCGCCGCGAACCGCTCCACCCAGACAGATTTCTAAAATTAGAAGAATTACCAGCAGAACCTTCACAAATTATGTAGTTCTTCCGGAAATTGCGACGGGGGTAGTCCTCGGAGAAGATGAGAATGAGAAGGCGTCTAAGCCGGAAATTGGTTTATCTACAGTACCCTCTCATCTACTCAGAACGAGATGAGGTGCTAATTTTCGACTTCTCAACAGTGCCTTCTAGAAAATGTTAGCTCTAAAAGGGTGGGCGGCTCTCGTGTTCGTACTATCGTAAAACTGACTGAGAAAGGGTCATTCACTTCTGCTAATGCACTGCTGAGAGTCCCCCTCCCACAAAGTGGCCTCTGCTGCAAGAAAAAAGTGCTGAGGGGTGGCTTTCAGTAGTCACTCAATCTCCGAAATTTGGCAGTGGCGTCCGTCTTCCGCGTGAAACAACAAAAAAACGTGTTTTTTTTCGGGATTTTCAGACCACCGCCTCTGAGACATTTTGAACTGGTGGGTAGGCTTAACTGGAAAGTACGGAGAAAAGTAATATGGGGAAAGAAAGGCTGCGGATTTTGATGGCATGTGAAAAAGGGGGTGGATTAGAATACGATGGTGCCCCTAGTGGACACTGGTCACTCTTCGGGCTCTTTTCTCCGCAACATGAAACGCAATATCTTTTTGTGAGACTGGCCTCAAGCTTGAAATCGTTGCCGAGTACTGAGAGGATTCAATTACACAGAACGGAATCCAATGGACCACGAGTGTCCATTCCTTATTAGTTGTAACTGCTACCACTAAGGACCACTGAATTAATGATGAATGTGCTATTGAGAACTGGATGTACCGTATTCAGGAGTGAAAATGTCGATGGATTAGAAATAATGAAGAATAAAAGCAAAAACAAAGATGGAGGTTGTGTTATCCGTTATGATATGGAATTTCTAGAATTTCACTATTGAGAATGTTATCACTGGTAAAGATTTAATTGAGCTCCAGGGACTGTCGTTGGTGTTTTCATGCATCTAACTGCGAGTGAAAACAGTAGGACAGTCAGTTACGAATCAAAGACCTGGGTTCTGGGAACGAGAGTTGTTTCATTTCAAATGTTTGAATTTTTCTTAAAGCCAAAGCGACGCTCATATGGTTCCAGATGGCGCCCTCAACTAAACTGACATTCTGTGTTGCCTGTTTTTGTTTATGGTGTGACTGCGAAAAAAAACGACAGAGCTCCGTAAAGTTGTGCCCTGGAACCAGTTTACTGACCTTCTAGCCGCCTCCGTCAGTCGATGTGCAGTTGTGTTTTGTTGTTGTTGTTGTTGGTGATGATGGTGGTTGTGGTGGCGTTCGTGTGGGCCGACTGACCCGCCTGGAAAAGAAAACTATGATACTAGTTGTTTACGACTTCGTTTTTTTCTAGAAACGACCGGAAAGCAAGCAAGAAAATGAACTAGAAAGGGGCAGCTTAAAAACTGGTCTGGCAGAATCACAATTGGTCCCGCCGCAAACGTAAAATAATTAATGAATATTTTGGATGCAAGTAGCCGGCGCTCTGCCGGATGGATGGTCATTTTGGTAAACAAAACTGCAATTCAAGTCGTTCGTCTGCGGATGGGCAGATAAATAACCATGAGAGGAATTAGCGAGCGAACGGGAAGGAAAGGCGGAGCTTCACGGCTTTGACGACTTTTTTTTAGACTTTTTAGGTGGGAAATTTGTGATGAAATATTCACAACTTCATTGTAAGATGCAATTTCTATGATTAAATCTTTTCAATTCTAGACCAGTTTCATTAGTTATGACTGTACTACTCCTAGAACACGTGGGTGGCCTGGAGAATGCGGAAGTAGAGTACTGTAACCAAGAAGAGCTATTTTTGGCCTTGGCCCTCTTGTTATTGAGAAATTAGCAGAGGATGGCATATTCAAGTTTTGCAGGACGTCATCCATATGAATTGAAAGTACGAATCAGAATGGGAACCTCAATGAGAAAGAGTTCTCCCGTCTGTGAAGCATGAAAAATAGTGGGCAAATAGCGTTGCTTCCACCTCAGCTCAGCTGACCACTTGCCTAATCGCAGTAGTGGTTAGCATCATCGACGACGCGGACGAGAAAAAAGTGCTTCGGACCCTTCCGCGGACTCTCCGCGTTTCCCTCTCTGCCTCGACGCGATACACTGAGCAAAAAAAACCTAGGAGATTGCCCAAGGCGTCGTGGCGGGCATGCAAAAACAGAGAGACCCTCGCGCAACAAAAAATTTCTCCCGCGGACGGACCCTTTTCTGCCGCCGAGCTGCGCCACAACGTCTCCAGGTAACTTGAGAGAAAATGACCGGAAGGGGGGCCGCGCGGCGGCCGCTCGACGCATTTTGTAGTCGCCTGCTCCCCGCCCCAGTACTCCCGGACTCCTCGTCATCCTTTCTATTTTGGCGCTGACGTGATGGAGTCCGAGAGGTACCCCGCCCCATGACCCAAGGCGACCAGTACGATTGTCAGAGCTATACTTTTTGAGGGATTGTAGACTACAACTGAATTGTAAAATGGAGGCATGTAGACGGTCAAATTGAGAAAAGTGGCTGACGCCGAGTGTCACTAACACATAGTCTGCGCGCTTTAATTGGGAGCAGTCTGGCACTGTCCACCGGGCACCCTTCTTTTAAGCGACAGAAAGAATTATGCGCACGACTTCAGACAATGACCGAGAAAAGATTGTTTTTCACTTTTCGTGACGGAAACGGCGAATCTGAGGGGAAGGGACGAAATTAGCTCATTTCCACCAGGTTTCCTAGTGTTAACAGAAGTGAGAAATGATCTACGAAATTGCTTTCAGAGAATTGAAGAGAGATGATGAATATCTAGTCAACTTGGGAGAGCAAACAAACAAGAAGCAAGAAAATTATGGAGATCTCCATTGTTCCAATTTTGAAAAGGAGGAATGATCTGAAAAAACCGAATTCTCGTTGAATGTGAAATGAGACATTCCTTGAGAGCCGTCAACAACAACACAGTGTCAAAACAACAACACGATGCGCTTGACCACTAGTAGTCATAAAGCATGCTCTTCAGTTGTCTGAGAAGGTACAGTGACAAATGAGAATTCGAAAAGACAAAAAGGGTTCGTTTCTTGCCAAAATCTGCCGTTAGCCACGGAACGAGCTCTTGAAACGCACTCAGGTTCGAGGCACCAACTGCAAAACAACTCGTAAACGATATTTGGATAGACGGTATATATTTGTATTCGTGGTTGCGTTCCGCCAGCTAGCTGGTCATCGCTTCGCGGAGAGGAGAGACGGTCGAGGTTCAGATACAGCAAACAGTATGTAACAGGCGGTGGATTGAACGGCTGCCTGCCATATTGAGAAGGCACCACGCGCACGGGCGTGCGCCGCCGCTCGGGGCCGGATTACACACCTTTATCTCACTTATTACCGAATGCCGACCGCCACCTGAATTCTCTTTTCCAATTTGAATATTCATAGGGTAAAACTTTTTGATCACCTTTTGATTGTGGATTGATGTAGAACTAACAAAAATTTTATTTTACATAAATTCTCGCTACTAATCCGGAAATGGGGTTGCAAACGGAATTAAGCTCTTATCAGGAACATCCACTCAGCGCAAGAATTAGAATGGAATCAGAGAGGTCTCAGAAAAAAATTACGGTAGTCGGGAGGGAATGCGTCACTTGATGGCCGACCATCCATTCTGACTTTTCGTCTTGCGAGCCGTTCGGCAAAGCACATGTGCTCTTGCTCTTTTCCCATTCAACGCATAATAGAGTTCGGGATTGGTTTCGGCATGCCGTCACGCTATTCGCATTCTTAAACGGCCCGACGTTTTCCCAGAAACTAATCTTCAATTTCCTTAATCCAAAAAACCTTTGAAAAGAAAACCTTGAAATATCAGTGGTCAGATGTCGAAGCCGAGAGAGAGAGAAAGAGAGAGAGAGAGAGAGAGAGTGAACATACAGATCCAATAAAGTTGTAAAATTTTCATGGGTCAAAGAAAAGCTAGACATACGAGCTCTCGGCAACCTCGTTTGACGGAGAAGCAGGCGGGAAAAAGATCAGTTTAAAGTTCAGCAGACGAGCGAGAATGAGAAAATCAGATGTTGGTAAGGTGGAGCAGATATGTGAAGAGAAAAGTGGAGGGAAAAGGAAAGTACAGTACCAATAAACCGATAAAAGAAAAAAGGAGAAGTTCTTGGAGTCAGAGGTTAAAAGAGGCGACGACAAATTTGGAGAGGGGGCTAACCAAAGAGAAACGGAAGTTAGCAATAGTGATAAGAGAGCCTACCGGCGGTCAACAAATAGGCGACCGTCATCCTGCGCACCCTCCCGCAGTTGCGTGCTCTCGAAGAGCACCCCGGGAGCCGAACTCATCTGAGCGCGTCGAAAACAATCTCTAAATCTTAACAAACGCTTACCGTGTCGAGCTACTTGTCGGCCGCCCCAAGAACACTTTTTCGCCTCTCTTTTTTTCTGGTCGGTTCGCACGCCTATGTCACAAATCAGGAAGAGTCCCGGAGGAGCGGATAGACGAGGGGTTCGGGGAGGATGAGTAGACAAGTTATAGCGTTGGCAGATCGGACTCGCACAGGTAACTAGCCTGCCTGAGGCCAAAACACGACACTCGAGATTGTTGATAGAAACACACGGGAGGATAGCTTTCATCACGAGCTATCAGCTTAAAGTTCATCCTCGAAAATAGTAGCTATATTGTTTTCACCTATTTTTGTTTAAAATAACCTTTATCTCGATGAATATTTCTGTGCGAAAAGCAAAAGTTAGAAAATTGACTTACTGTAGATGAAGACTGGTTGTTGATATTGCAAAGCCGAAAAAAAGTTCACTTTGCTTCAGAATTCTGAAAACAGACTTTCTAGAAAAGCAGCGACTATAGTGAGACAAGAAAATTACAGTAAACCAAGAAGTCTGGCAGCCTTATGGTGCCAGATGGAAAGTTAGTTGAAATAAAATGCAAACGAAATGTTAGGGCCAGATTGTCATAATGTCAAAACTACAGAAAACTGAAAGAGAAGACACCATGCACGGTTACATTCAATTGAGTTCGAAAATTCGACATTTGCTTTCATTGTATAACAACAAAAAACCGAATGGAGAAGGCTTGACGAAGCGTATGAGTAAGAGGTGACGAATTCGGTAGCTGACATGGTCGGAGCATGACACGGTGGCGTGGAAACGCGCGCGAAAGGACCTACGCGGAAAAGTTTGTGTCATCTCGATTGCGCAATATGCAAATGGATGGGCGTCTGCTGCCGCATGTGTGGCCCCGTTGGAAAACTGAGTGGCCCCGCGGTGCTCTCCGCCCGCGTCCCGCTCTCTCTCTCCCTTTCTATTCCCGCTTCGATGACGAAGACGAAGCGGCGGCGAGTGACCAGAACGCGAAAAGAGTATGGACGCTCGCGGAGAGCCGCACGTGGGAGCGGCAAGGGTCGAGAATTTGTGCAAGATCGCGAAGCGCAGAGGCGTCCGGAGAGAAGGCGGACGGGAAGGGAAGCGGCGGCCAACGCGGCACACGCCCTGCCGCCGGAGAGACCGAAAGGGACGGCTTCGAGAGTGACCGGACCCCTGTTGGCTGACAATTAGTTGAGGCGACCGCCTTGAATAGAGTGGCGCGGAAAGAGAGAGAGAGAGAGCGACCAGACGCGAGCGACGCGTGCGGAATTCGTCTTCCGCGGAATTGCACAACGGACCACTCGGACCCGCCCCTCATTCTGAGCAGCGAAAGAAAAGATGCTGACCTTCTTGCCCCCGTTTCACGCCCGTCCGGATTGCAACGCATCGACTGAGGGGGACCGTAGAGTTACGCAATCAGGGGGCACTTTATTCCGCGCGTCACATGCCTACGTGAGGGGCGAGGAAGGAAGACGGAAATGCGGGAAAGCTGAAAAGAAGAGAACGCGCGCTGTCTCCCATCATTTACCGAACGTGGTGCCAGGACAATCTCGCATAAAATGTTTTGATGACATTTTGAGGGAAAGGCGGCTCATCGGCGTAAAAAAAGAGCGGGAACTCATGAGTCACTGTGACATTACGTCTGCGACTGGACCGGCGAGAGCGAGAGGTTTTGTGTAAAAAGGAAAGATGAATACTGAGTTTTCTACTGTACAGAACATACAAAAGCATTCCAAACTCTTCATTCCGGAGGGCGGCCGGCGATTCTCTGAAAAGAAGTGAGGACCAGAAACAATGAGCGACGCGGAAAGCGTGTGCATGATAGATGTGTGGTGGTCACTCTTGGGCAAACTTTGTGTTCACTTCAATGGATTTGTTGTGGAATCCACTAACAAGCGTCTTTTGGTTTCTGCGCATTTATGCAACGAGAAATACGCCTTCAAAACGATACCGTATACTTTTGTTAGCTCGTAACAGTGTTGTTGAGTGGAGAAGGAAGCGAAAAAGGAAAGTCGAATAAGAATAGATGGAGCATTTTCAAAACACTTAAAATTGATAAGCTCTGGTCACTCGCTCAAAAGCAGCTGATAACTTGCTCTAACGGTCAGTGCGCTTCGGTTTGGAACTAACAACAGATAGCACTTTCCACATGCACAAGGAAAAGACAGGGCAAGAAGTTTCTTCGGTGGAAGAATCGCGTCAGTTTTAGTCAGCTGACCAGTTATCACCGAACTTCCACATGTCATTCAGCTGCCACTTTTCCGCCGATTCACAGAATAACCTTTTTAAACGAACTTCTTTTCCTTTCATTCGATTCTGGCGGCTAGGGGTGTACACATCGGCGGCTCTTTATGCTTCTTCAAATTGGCACAATTTTTCCAGCCGTTCCCCTCGCCGCGAGCCCGTGACTAACGCGCTGACCAGTATGTTGCGAGTGGTCAAGACTAGGGATTACGGAAGGATTTCGGATTAGATTTATGCACTTATCAAAAGGGACTGATGGAATTGTGATGAAGCGCGCTGACTGAACACTGATGCCTCGTTCGGTTTCGAGCCATGTTTATAAGAGGCTCTCCAATGTCCAGGTCGTTCGAGGATTATGCACTGCCGCGTCTAGGTGTTACGTGTGACTTCCGCCACAAAAGGAGAGAAGTGGGGGTTCAGCTTACCAAGAGAGTCGACAGATCAACAAACTTTCCTGGCGACAGTCAACATCTTGGTTATGTGTACTTTTGGTGCTGGTGAAAGAAAAGTGTGGTGCGGGGCGGCTTGACGTTGGTTTCGCTTTCCCGCTTCTTCTTCCCCCTGCACTTCGATCCAAGTCCCACCCAAATATTTGCCAATGTTCATAATAGCGGAAGTGCTAGAGGCCTTCCTTTTGGGTCGCAGGGCAGAGGGGTGCGAAAGTCCAGCGGAAGAAAACTTTCTTTTCCGCGAGAGTTTCCGCTTGTCTCACCCTAAAAACAGTTTGTTTACCAACATCAAAACCGAAGACCATGTCAAGTTATGCAGCCACCACCCAGACTGCTTGGTGGGGTTGCCACAATAATTTCCACACGGGCTCTCTTCCAGCTATTTCTCGCCACTGGTCAGTCTAATCAACGGCGTGTTTTTCAAAACATGTGAACACCAGCGCGAGCAGCAGACAGCGAGTGTCCAGTGAGATGAATGAGAAATGAAAAATGAAAAACACTTCGTCGCCTTCTCAAGCGAGCGGAAGCCGCGCGGGGCTACTTCCGTTCGTCTGAGCAGAAGCGGAAAACATGCAAAAGTTATTGTCTGCGAAGGGGAGACGCTGGAAATGTCATTACGCGTGTCAGATCGTCGGTTCAAACGCCATTGAAAATTGATGTGATGAGAGAAATCGCTGTGGATTGGATTCCTCTTAATTTCCCGTTCCAGCTATATCATCATAATTTCTAGGCGACCAGGTGATAGAACTTGCACAGCGTACTTCGGTCAGTTACGTGCGTCGCACTGAAACGTCGTTTCCGGAGCGCCGCTTCCTCCTCTTTCCGCAAGAGAAAGCGTCTCAGTTTTCCACCACACACTTTCGTATCTTCTAGAATTTCGTTCAAAAATTCGCACACGACCTTCTCGCACAATGACCTCTAACAATTTCACCTCGTGAGTGGGGCTGGAAATGAAGATGAGCGAGGCGCAAAGAGAATGGCTACTCGAGCATTCCGCGTGAGAGAGTCTGACAGAGAAACGAGGCGAGTTTCTTGAAAAAGCACACGCGTCAGAGCGGCGGCGGCCGAGGCGGCAGAGGCGCGGCAAGCATTCAGAGCTGCCTCAAAATTCAGAGGGACCATTGAGTCTTGAAGAGAAACGAGCTGTGAGCCCCTAGTGAATGGTCAACACGTTGAGACGTCAGAGAAGTCGGGCGAGGAGAGGGTCCCACTCTCTCTCTCTCTCTTTCTTCCTCCTTCTCCCCTTTTCCCGTCCGTCTCGAATTGCGAATGGGACCTTTTCGTCGGGAAGAGTGACCACCCGTTGCGCCATCGCAAAATTGAACATAGGCTAACGAGAAAGAGGGACGAAATGAACATCGACTGCTCGCCCGACATTTCGAAAGGCTTCGCCTTAATTCCATTTTCAGTGGTGGTACACGAAATTCCCGCGGACACTATTAGTGTTTGATTCAGTTTAAGGAGGGTCTTTCTTTCCATTTTGCGCCTCGAAGCGGGTCACAACGATTGCGGAAGAAGACGACGACGAAATAAGTGAGAGAGGGGGGAATCACTGTGCACACAGTACGAAATTGAAACGGTCAAGGCATGAAACATCACACGCGCGTGGGTTATCACCGCATTCAAACGCGCGAATCGAATGAATACTGATGTGTTTGGATTCAATCGTGAAACATACATACAAAATGATAACAATGTGCCTGACCATGACAATGACCGTTGAAAAGGGAAAGGGAGAAAGTTGAAACGGTGTGATTCAACATGGGAATGGTTGAAACTGCTTGAAGGGGGTGGAAAAAGGTTCAGGCGGACTGGTTGGGTGTCCGCATGTCACTCTAATCTACATCCGGACGCAAAAAGAGAGATCGCCGCCAGAACCCAATTCCAAATGCATATATCATACGCGGCGAGAGCAAAACGCATGCCTGGCGTTTTCCCCTCCTCTCTAGCCCTTTTTTCTCATCCAATTTTGAATGTCGTTCTCTCGTTCGTCTGTCGCGGGGGGCCGAACCTCTGCCGCCGCTCAAGCCGTAATCCTTGTCTTCCGCTCCTTTCCTCTTTTTTCCCCGCCATTCACCTCACGTCGTCCAACGGACCCGGCGGCCAGGACCGCTGAGAGCACAACAAAAAAGGGGCTGATGGATGCAGGAAGAAGCGGCGTATAGCAAAAAACATCGTCAGTAAAGATTGGACAATTGGGGGATGGAGAAGCTGTCACGTGTGGTCCGCATCTGAAATTTTAAAATCCGGTGCCAAACATTGATGTCTGAGCGAAGCCGTTCCGAAGGGATCCATCAACTTTTCATATCTCTCCGCCATGAAAGAGAACTCCCCAAAGACCAGCTCGGTCGTCTTTTCTGAAGTTATTACCACCGCATTCATTGCGTTATAAGTTGGCCTCGAGATTTGAAATGCGATATTCCGCATGAGCCGCTTTGGCAATTAATAAAAACGCAATAGATGCCGCGGGGCGTCTCCTCTTCTTCTTCTTCTTTCTCCCCTTCTCTTCCTTTCCAATTTCCAACGGTTGCGCAACAGCGCGTGCTCAAGAAAAGAGCAGCATCAGCGTCCGCGTGATGCCGCACGCGTCCGTCCGCAAGACCGCTGACCACTGCTCAGAAATTTGACCCGTCCATCGGAGGCAAGAAGAAGAAGGAGCAGGGAAAAGTGGGAGGGGACGACGTGTGCATTAATCAATGTTTATTAAATTGAGGCGGCAAATTTTAGCGCATTTTCACCAGCCCGTTAGCCAATTCTCTGCCCAGTATTTGTTATTATTTTCAGCTGTTAGGGGTCTGAAAAACTGGCAGGTGAAATATAGACAATCGGCTGGATTAGAAAGGAACATGATAATTTCCAACAACAGATTAGCGCGATAAGTTCTTTGGTCAGGCATTATCAGCGTCGCCGTGTGATCTCAAGGACAGGGCGTTCCTAAAATATCCGGTTTATTATCAATTTATCATCTCAAGCTGCCCTTCGGCGTAGCTAGACGGACGTGATTTTCCAAGGCACAAACCAAACTTGTGGTCGGTCAGAAAGACGTTCTGACTGACACGAAACGTGTAGGTGTTCGGGTGGTACTGGTACGAAGTACAATACAATAATACTTTAGTCAAAATTTGAAGTGTTCGGTCAGAAGATAGCGGATTTATGTTGAAAAAAAGGAGGGGAATGAAAAGGAGAGGGACTGGGGGATAAGTTAGTCTACTCGTTTCGGACTAGAGTTGAAATTGCAAGTAGAACACACGGGGGAAATCGGATTTCTGCTTTTTTTTAAGCTGTCGAGGGTCCGGATTATGATTACTGCTGTTGTCGATTCGCCGCAATGTTCTCTTGACTTTTCAAATCTTTGAAAACACGTTCAATCTCGTAAATCGGCACGTCACAAATCAGACAGTTTGTTCTTCTCGCAATCAACACTGAAAAACGCAATTCTAGAGTTTAATGGAATGATTTTTTACTTACAATAAAAGCAAAGGACACAATAGTTGTGTCTGCAAGACGGCGGATTTTTTCGTTCAATAAGGAAACTGAGGCACGCGGTGCAGTAGTCGTCTTCGTTTTCCTCCACAGCGTTGTTGGGCATTTCGACTGTAAAGTAAAGTTTTTATCAAGTTTGGTAGAAAATGATGATGATGGCAAAGGTAGATGGAAGGCAAAAATGCAGATGAATCGTCGGGTCACATCAGTCAGTGAAGAAAGAGAAATGAGACGAAGAAAAGGGATTGGGTGGGATGGAAAGGGGGCGAAAAGAAGAAGAAGAAGAAGAAGAAGGAGAAGAAACTGGAAGAAAAAACGTTTTGTTCTTCTTCTTCTTCTTCTTCTCTATCTCCATTTAGTTTTCTTCTCCCATCATCTTTTCTGCCATCTTCTCCGTCTTGCTTTAAAATAATGAGAGGCATCTGGAAAGTCACAGGTCGGCATCGATACAAATGTATTTCGTTGAAAAAGGGAGAAGAAATCATTTTTCAATCTATCAGCCAGTTCTTCTTCTTCTCTGATTGTAAAGAAAAGGTTCAGCAGCGCGAGGAGATGAGACAAAAGATGGATATTGATTTTCTCTTGTTTTCACAGACAAATCAGACCCTTCAAGAGAATTTCTATCATCTTCTAAGACCAAGTGAGCAGCGGAGAAGTCTTGTTTCTCTTTTTGCACATAAGAGAAAGGCGGAGAAGAAAAAGAAACGGCAATATCATTCTCTCCCGCCGCCGAAGTGCCATCCTTCCAACTTTATCTAAAATATTTATTGTCTACTCGAATAAGTGGCAACAGAAAAATGCGGGGGTGGTGAAATACGTCCGTGTAGAATGGAATACGCAAAAAGAGAAGGTGTGTGTGTGTATATGGCACACATGGTGTGGTGAATGAAAAAGTCTGTATATAAATAATTGGGTAAAATTATTCTACTTCAAATACCAGAGTGTGGTTTCGAATTGTACATAAAATAAAAAAAAGGGTATTGGAAACAAGTGGAATCGACGGTCTGCGCATCTATTCCAGCTCGACAAGCACTTCTCCCTCGTCGACCGTGGCGCCGACCTTCACGTTGACCGCCTTGACACGTCCAGTCTTTCCGGCGTGCAGACTGTTTTGCATCTTCATCGCCTCCATCACAACGAGCTCCTGTCCCTCGGAAACCATGTCTCCAGGCTGAAAAAGGAAATTAGAACAAATTAGCATTCCTCATGATTTCGCTCCCCAGATTACCTTGACGTTCACGTTCTTGATGGCTCCTGGCATTGGCGAGAGGACGACAGTCGACAGATCAACCTTGGCCTTCTCTTTCATGTGCTGCAGGTACTGGACAGCTTGCTCTGGAAGCACCTTCACCTTGAATGGAGTTCCCTTGTAGAGAACCGTAATTTCTCCGGCGCGCTTTCCGACAATTTGCGTGGTGACGTGCTCCCCGTTAACCTCGAGTGCGTTGACTGGAAGCGCGAGGCTCGCGTTTCCTCTGATCTCAATCGTCTTTCCTCCAATGTTCACCTGAGCCTGGTTGGCGTCTCCGTTCAGGAACGAGACCTCAACTTCGTGCTCCTGTGGGCGTTCTCCCTCCTTGACCGGCAACGATGAGACAAACTTGTAGGTCTTCGCGAAGGAAGCCACATGAGTGCTCTGCTGTCGCTCCTGGTTGAGGAATTGATTGGCGCGGGCCAATTTGCGAGCGTTGAGAGCGGAAGCAAACGCGATAACGTTCTCTTGCTCGGTTGGCGTGAGGGTGGCTCCTTGGAATCCCTCCGGGTACACCTCCGGAAGGTACTTGGTGGTGATGTCGCCAGAACGGAATCTCTTCTCCTGGACAATGTCGCGGAGAAGTGGAATGTTGTGGGTGACTCCACGGATCACGTAGTTGTCCAGGGCGTCTTGCATGCGGTTGAGAGCCTGCTCGCGGTTGTCTCCGTGGGTGACAAGCTAAGCTATTTTATTAATTCCCTTGATTTTTTTTTATTTTTACCTTGCAAATCAGTGGATCATAGTAGATCGAGATCTCGGATCCCTCACGAATTCCAGAATCGCAACGGACTCCTTCAACGTGACGTGGCTCCACATACTTGGAGAGACGTCCGACGGATGGAAGACCGAATCCCTTGTACGGGTCCTCGGCGTAGACACGCGACTCGAAGGCCCATCCGTTGAGTGGAACCTGCTCCTGGGTGATTGGAAGCGCGTGTCCGTAGGCGACGCGAAGCATCTGCTGGACAATATCGATTCCGGTGATACACTCGGTGATTGGGTGCTCGACCTGTGAAAGAATGTGAGTTTCATAACTGATTTCATTAGTATGAATACCTGAAGACGAGTGTTCATCTCCAAGAAGTAGAAGTTTCTCTGCGAATCGACAAGGAACTCGACAGTTCCGGCAGAGTCGTATCCGACAGCTTTGGCCAGCTGAACCGCCTGCTCTCCCATCTTGCGACGCATCTCTGGGTGCACGAAGCTCGATGGAGCCTCCTCGATCACCTTCTGGTTTCTTCTCTGGATCGAGCACTCACGCTCGTTCAGCCAGAGCGCGTTTCCGTGCTTGTCGCAGAGCACTTGCATCTCAATGTGTCTTGGATTGTCGATGAACTTCTCCACAAGCATACGGTCGTCTCCGAAGGAAGAGGCGGCCTCCTGCTTTGAGAGTCTGTAGCCCTCACGAGCCTGCTTGTCATTCCATGCGATACGCATTCCCTTTCCACCTCCTCCGGCGGAAGCCTTGATCATGACTGGGTATCCGATCTCGCGAGACACCTTCACGCACATGTCCTCGTCGGCGATCTCACCATCGTAGCCAGGAATCATGCTGACGCGGGCGGCAGTGGCGATCTTCTTCGAGTGGATCTTGTCTCCCATGTCGAGGATGGCCTTGGAGTTGGGTCCAATGAACTTTGCTCCAGCCTTCTCGAGCTCGGCAGCGAACTTGGTGTTCTCGGAAAGGAATCCATATCCTGGATGCACCTGCAAGAAATACACATGAACTTGTCATGGGCCCCGTCGTTTTCTTGATCATTCGCTTTACGTGCAACGCTATCTCTCTCTCTCGTTTGAAGAGAAACAGGCAAGACGGGTCACTTGCTTGTCATCCCTTCAACTTCAACGTCGCAAATTGTTGTTTTTCTTTGTGAATCTCACGTGAACTGAGGTACCCCTCCTACATTTCCTAATCTGATCACGCACCGCCTGGGCTCCAGTGTCCTCGACGGCTTGAAGAATACGGTCGGCACGAAGGTACGACTTGGCAGTCTGGGCCTCTCCGACGCAAACAGCCTCATCGGCCATCTTGACGTGCAACGAGTTGCTGTCAACATCCGAGTGCACGGCGACTGTCTTGATTCCCATTGCCTTGGCGGTTTTGATCACACGACAAGCGATTTCTCCTGCAAAAAGGGAATCAGAGAGTGAAACGTGAGAGGAAACAAACCTCTGTTAGCGATGAGGATCTTGTCGAATTTCGGCTCGTTGTAGTCAATTCCGACGGTCGTGTAGATCTCCTTTCCCTCGCGGTCATCACGTGGCACTCCGGTCTTGGTGGCGGTTGCAGTGACAAGACCGCGTTTGGCGACGGCACGGAAGTTGGAAGCAGCACGAAGCATGGTTCAACCTGGAACTAGCTACCCGATTACGAATGTTACAATCAGAGTGACGGGTTGCAAAGAGAAAAAGGAGCGGAGGAAAAATGGAGGAAGACAGAGTGGAAAAACAGTTCTCTCTCTTTCTCGATAAGAGAACCGAGAGAAGATGCACGGTCGAGAGATGATTCGGTGGTCAGTAATGTCAGGCCGGTAGAGTGACTACGAAAATGATAAACACATTTTCTTTCTAGGTGAACCTAACGGTCTCTGTCTCTACTATTTCTACATACACGTTGCAACGCAAAAAACGCCGGGAAAAGGAGCGAGTGGACTATTGAGCATTGGAGCAGCAGCAGGGGCAGGCAAAAGGGTCCTCTTGTTGCCCTCGCTCTCACTCTCGCAACACGATTTTCGCAAAAGTTGTCTATCTCTTCTCTCTTCTCCTTCTGATGGACCCAAAGCGCAGTTGCCTCGTCTCTGCCCATTTCTTGCGATTTTGCACGTATTCGCCCTCTGAACACACACAACCGCCCGGGAGACCCGGAGAAGAAAGAGGAAAGATATCGGGAGATAGGTTGGAAAGAAAGGAGTCTGAATGTTACAACAGCGCCGACACCGACCTGACTGGACTGATGAGCTCGGAGCCGAATTTCTCGAAAACGAAACGAAGTTCACGTGATTTTTTGCACTGTTTTGGGTCGTTGCGCGAGTAGCGAGGCAAGCGCAAACAAAACCGTATGAAAAACGATAAGAAGACAGAACAAAATAGAAGCAGATCGATAGGACCAGACCGTTCTCGAGGAAGACAGAGTGCAATAGAACGACTCTCAGCTCACCAGCCTTGGTCCGTTGATTCCGTAAACAACCTAAAAACGCGCGGGGGCCACCCGAGATCGCATCGCGAAAGGCTAACCTCTCAACAGAGCGCACTTGCACTTGCCGCTGTCTGCGTCTTCGCACGCCACACACTCTCTCGCCTCTCTTTTGAGCGCAGTTGTTTGTTTCACTACTTCATTTGATAACAAATGATCGTTTGTTGCATTTTCAAACAGTTTATTACAATCACATTTCAAACATTTGGGGACACGTTTTCAACCGCTAGTCAATTATTCTTCCGTTGTTTCGCCTCGAATCGGCTGAGAATGGAGAGCGATGGGAATCCGAGGATGAACGTCTGGACGACCCATTTTGCAGTGGCAGCGAAGCTGAAAAAGAAGGGAAAATCATAGATTGAAAGAGTTAAACGGAAAATTACCTGATATTGGCCTCATGGCACAGATACAGAGCGTACAAGGCTTCTCCGGCGTGAGCGACAAGAGCAAAGATGTTCGTGAGAAGTGTGAAGAGTGGATAGTTGATTCCGATATTGTGGACCAGAGATCCGATCACTGGGATTGAGAGAGCTGCTTCCGGATTGGCATGAGCAATCTGAAACGAAACATTCAAGTTTAACTCAAAAATCTTTAAAACTTACATAGTTTATAGCAAGAGCTGGAACGATGACGAGCCACCAGACAATGCTCGGCGTCTTGAAGTATTCTGACATTTCAATGAGTCTCAATTTACACAAGGACGGATCCGAAGCGGAGTACTTGACACCCAGGTAGTTGCGAAGCGATCGACACACTTGCAGTGAGCAGAAACTGAAAAGAATTACATTTGTATTATATATTTACTGGATGACTAGACTAGACTTAAGAAAAACACGTGAACACAATAGGGTACATTCTACCCAACTGTCCGTACGCACACAGTTTCCCGATTCTCCAGGCGATAACGGGAAGCAAGAAAAAGGGAGGGAGGGCACTACCTGAATCAATACCCGACACTTTAGGTGACCTCGATAAAGGAAGTATTCGGAGAGAGCGCGAGATGCAGAGAAGAAGTGCGTGCGGCTCTCTTTGGTAAAGGAAAATCGTACAGTTGAAGACAGAGAAAAACGGGCTAGAAAAAACAGCGACACTCACTTTTTCACCAATGGAATCAATGTGATGTAAGAGGGAACAAAAGCGTGCACTTTTTCTTTGAGAATTGAATCGACCATCCGGCGGGAACATGATTTGATGCTCATGAATGGGAACCATGTACAAGTTGGTCTCATATTATTTTCCAGAATCATTGGCGTGCGGGCAAAGTATGGATAGAGCTGGAAAAGAGAAAAACTACGGAGTTTTGGGAGTATTTCTGGACTAACCGTTGTCGTCTTAATGCCTTCCAATCCTCGATCTCTAAGCTCCATTTGTAGGGATTCCATGGCTCCTCTCACGGCAAATTTGCTTGTGCTGAACCAAATTATTCAAAACTGTGAAGAGTTATGCTAGAATATTGTACCAATAGGAAAGTCCCATTGTTTCTCCAGCCCACCCAGCAATTGAACAAACTGCAACAATGTGTCCATCGTTTCGAGCTTCCATTTTAGGAAGGAATGCCCGGATTGTCTGAAAATATGAGGGAATATTTAGATTTTATGGGGTCCCTCTGAAATCCGAAAATCTTACGTTGATGGTGCCGAAAATGTTCACATCCAGACACTTTCTGAGGAGTTCGTTTGAAATTTCCATGAACGAAGTGAAGGAAAGGATAGCAGCATTGCAAATGACAATATCCGCATCTCCTGAAATCTTCCGTTTGTTTTCATTTGTCCCCTTTAAATTTACCAAATAAATCTTCAATTTCCTTGGCAGTTTTTTGCATCTCCTCCACATTACTGATATCACAGTACCAGAACTTTGCCAAATTTCCCTCAGCCGCTATAAGTTTCACCGTTTCCAACCCTCCTTCCTGAATAGAGAATCTTTGTGGAAGCCTGGAAAGCTGGGAACCAAACGAAACCTTGTTCACATCAATTATGGCAACTTTTGCTTTTCTCTTGGCAAAATCCAAGGCCATCGCTCGACCCAGACCAGATCCACCTCCCGTAATTACCACTGTTTGGCCTTGTACGTTCTGTGAAATTGAGATTAAAACATACAAATTTCAGCGTGAACTATGACTTTTGTGTTTCGGAAAATGGAAACCTACTCACTTTCTGACGAAGGTTGACGAATCGGTAAATGTCGGAGGGGATGTCAATGAAAAGTATTCGCAAAGCTACTCCGAGCGTACTCCATAACTTCCAACTCCAACTTGTATACATTTCCAGAACTGAAAAGAAGTTCTCAAAGTGCGCGCCGTTTATAATCCGTTTTGAAAAGAGGAAAAGTCAAAAAGCCACAGGAAGTACTAGCAGATGAAGAGGATCGAGGGCTAACAGCGAAATAGGTCAGGGTGACTATGCGGGGTGCAACAGTCGTCCGTCTCTCTCTCCACGTTCTTCCACCGCCGCGACGCGCCGTCACTTCTGTTTTTATGATTGATTCCACCAGGGAACAATCTTCAAATTCGACATATCATCTTCATTGAGAACGAGTGAAATCAAAATGAAAATGAAAATAAGAACGAACAAAACAAAGATTGAATGGGAATGGGAAAGGGAAAGGGGCAAAATAAAATTAAATCAGGTCTTCGTCGCTGACAGACTTCTCGTTCACTTCATCCTGAAGGGGCGTCTTGTTGATTTTCACTGTAATAAAGCACTTTCGATTGGCATGTTTTTCAAAGGGCAAGTTATAAAGGATTAAAAATCTTACTCCCGGGCGGGTCGGCAGTGATTTCGTACTCGTAGTCCTCAGAACCCGATGTGGTGAGGGTCATTTTCGACTTTTGAGTCACTAATTCAGAAGTCAGTTTATTAGGCTCTATGACTTTTCCGAGATTGTTAGAATCTCCAGAGTGAACAGTCTCAATTTCAGCGACAGAGTCTACGTTGGTCTCGATTTTGGCGATGGTCATACACTCCTGACATGCGATCAGAGAATAGCAAGTACCGCTTGCCCAACTATAAACAAAATTATGTTGATGTGAAAAACAGATAGACGAACCTCTCAAAATCGTAGTTCTCATAGCGATCAGCCTGCTCAATAAACGGATACTGGTCGGTGGGCACTTCAACATGCACGTACGGGTATATTTGTTCCATTCGACTGGAGTATCTGAAGACAAAATGTTTTCCGATGTGATGTTTTCAAATATCAACCTTCTGTAGTTGTCGTAATACGCCCGATAGTAATTGTAGTAGGGAGCGTCGTAAGTAACGACTCCAGGGGATTGAGGGATCATCACTTGCTGGATCATAACGTTCTGACTGGTAGTGACAAGAGATTGAAGTCCGTAACTATCGATAAACTGAGTGGTTATGATGAATACCTTCGCTGTTCTTGTGAATGCTTGCTTCGACAGGATTGATGCAATTTGCTGGAGAGTTTAGATGATTTGCCGGACCTTTTTCAAAGTTCCCTACCTCAACGTCGGTTTTTTGCGTCTGCTCACCACACCAAGTTCCGCATGGCAACAATTTCAACTTTTGCACAGCAGTTGACAAATCTGAGTTTCGGCCATAAGTACCCAATCCTATTACCGCGTTTGGTTCATTCAGATTATCATAGAGGTAGATTCCGATTTGAGAGGACTAAACAATGTGCAAGTTTGCATGTTATCATATGATTAGCACTCACCTCTTTCGTCCTTCCCATATTCACAGAACTTGAAAGTTTTGCTAGTAAACTTCTCACAGCGCTCCATTGATAATCGGATAAATAATATGCTGCTTTTATAAGAATTAGAAACTCTGTCGGTTCATCCGGACAGCAATAAATTAAAGAAAATGTGATGGTGAAAATAAGTAAAATAACGATGTTTGATCGCATGTGGAGTGGGAATGACTGTTGAACTGTATGGGCGCCTCAGCTTTTTATACGACGCTTTCTCTTCCGATTTTTTAGGAAAATCTGCCACCCAGCCACCTCAAGTGGCCCAAAAACTTTTCTTGACAGGCGAAGTGACGCATCAATGTCAAGAGTCTGCGATGAATGCGGATATCCGAATATTCTTGATTTTTCATTCAAATCTTCATTCAAACTACAAATATGTATACTTGGACCCGTTGTTTTGACTTAAGGATAGGATAGGATACACCGGAATGGAATGACGGAGAGGGATTAACAATAAGGACAGGACACAAGGGATAGAAGGTTAAATGGGCGCGGCGGCACCAGCACTATCTTTCTGTTTTTGAAATTTCTCCCAGAACCTCGAAATTGGCCGCATAGTGACATACAGATCACTAAACCGTGTTCTTCGATTTTCAACAGGAATTTCAGATTGATCGCCGCTAGTTGAAGGTCTCATGCGGACCGCAACTGGCGCCTGCTCGACGTCCACGTCATTTCCGTTCTCCGGTTGCTCTTCAACTTCTGCCTTTCGCAATGATGCAAGTTTCTGGAGCAATGATGCAATTGATGGGAATATCAGAATCTTCCTGAATTGACAGAGATAAAGGGTGTTTTGAAATGATGTTACCATAACAATAGTACAAATCCAAAAGCGAAAATAGCCAGCGTCATCGGAATAATGTTGGTCAGATAGGCTTTCTTCACAATGAACCTACATTTGACCGCATCACAGAGAATGTTGTCACAGAATCTGTAATACGTGACGTGATAAGATAAGAGCCGGTCATTTAGTTTTGAAAGGTAGCCGATAAAAAAGGAGCACAACTTTTTCGTAATTTTTCGTTTCTATTCGTTTGAACCAGACAAGTTCCCTGGCCCTGTCTGGCAAGATCCAAATTTGTTCAAATGTGATAGATTGCCACTTTGGCATTCACTTATAGCAATGTTACGGCATCGGCCCGGATACCTACAAGTCTCTTTTCAACTCACCTCTCGGGTCCACAATCACATTCCTCCTCTTCTTCCAACATTCCGTTCCCGCAAATTGGCAGTGAACCTTTTCTCATCGTGAGCCCACTTGTCAGACTTTGCGACTGTTGTGACAGACACGTGTGATTCGTTAACTTGTCCACCATTTCCTGTACACTGCATTCGCCGAATCCACTGAAACACAAATGAAACATTTTCGGACCCATCGCAGTTTTCTACGCGCTTTCTCTTCTCGCTTTTCTATTTGCTCAATGGAAGATCTTTGCAGCAGCTTCTTTCTGACTGCCTGCGTCTCACTCTCTCTTTTTTGCTTTCGCTGACCCTTTGCGTAAGTATTCGAATGTTTCTTTATTGAGAAAAAGCTTACCGCAATTTCAAGCATTTTCCGTTCTTTGCATTTTCATTTTCATTTTTACAGTTACACTTTGTTCTAATTTGATGTGAGAGCCCGACAACATGAGCCAGTTGGTGCATGAATACCCAAGCATTGTTCATTGTTGACTCCGGGAAAAACTAAAAGTTTCGCGATTATCTTTACAACCACGTGTTTAGTGCTTACACCAGAGATCATCAAACTGTTTTTCGAGCAAATTCCGTTAGAATAGGCGATTCCTCCTTCATAATTGTGTCGGAGCAGAACTGTCACATCATGCTCCATCAAGTTCCTTTGTTCTTTCTTCCAAGCCGTGAAATCATCCAAACCCATACTCGTGCCTTTTACCGGTAATATGTCTATTATAGACAATCGAATGTTCAGTGGGTAAAAGTACTTAAAATGCTTTTATCGGACTTTCACAAGACTTTAGATTTTACCTGGTTCACAGTGTGCATAAGGACTATAAGTGCTGAGCGAATGCGATTCTCGTCGTAGTTATAGTACCTTGTCTGAAAATTGTAGAGTTTATTAAAGTTGTTCAGCTAAACTGACCAATGAACTGTCAATTCCCACCAAGAATGTGATGAGTCTCAGTTTTCCATCCGTTTTTGCTTCACTCCAATCACTAATCTCAGTTTCCACGTCATCTTCCTGAAAATATTGACAGTTTAAAATGCATTTCCGAACATTACTTACTATTTCTGTGTGTAAGAAGCTGGCATTTAAAAAACTATTAAAGAATATTAGTGGTAGAATTATAATACCTCTCATGAGAGTACTAAATGCCACCGGAAAACCGTGAAGAACGCCGTTTTGATTCTGGAAAACGTGTTCTTTTTTCAACTGAATATGACGCTCAAAAGAGAATGTGAGTCAGAAAGAATGAAATGACCGAATGACTATCAATAGGCGGACAAATGAGAAGAATAGGTTTGGACAGCACCCGACGGGCGGAAAACAATAACGTTAAAGCCCAAATGACACGGTCGAGTGAGGGACGAACACAGGCAGTGTACAGATCGGCCGGATCCTTGGCGGCTGGTTGAGATTGAGAAGAAAAGGGATGACATAGAGTGAGGGGAAGTGATTGCTGTGTATCACTGTTGCGCACGCTATTCGCTGGTTATGAGTCAGCGAATTACGATCATTTTCTTCTTCTTCTTCTTCTTCTTCTCATTCTTCTTCTCGTTCGCTGTAAAAAGTGAGAAGACGGCAAATGGACAGTTTGTCCAGGAAACTGATACTTTGTGGAGAAAGTGAATGGGTGACTAAACTGTGAAAATTGAGACGAAGATGGCTCTTGTTTGCTCATTCACTTGAATGGAACACAGCAACACTACTGACTGCTCTTTTCTGTTTTTGTTTGGTGACATCATGAGATAGCTGAACTTTCGTGCTATCAACGTAAAGATTTGATTTTTAAAGACTTTTTTGAGTGTGACGCTTGTTTTCCCACATAGAACTCGTCATTTCCGCACCAAAAATTGAACTAGATCAGTCAAAAGTGACGCATTTGCATAAATTACAGCAAAATGGGAGGGGATGGTGAAACAGCAACAGACAGTAGCGGTCAGTCGAATACTGAACAAACGGAGCCAATGTTACCAGTAGGTTTTTTGAAAATTGTTGAGAACTAAACAATTTTCACTCACAATCAGACGGCCAGCGAGACAACTGCGTGGAGGTCCATTTACATCGGAGGATCGTGTGCATTCATTCAAGCGACCCAATTCGCCATCTTCTTCGCTTCCATGTGGCCTTATATTTTGACAGTAAGACTAGTCAACATCATACTCGCAAAATCTCAGTCAAAATCCGTCAGCCCGGCAGTAATTCAAAAAATTTCAATCATTTTCAGAAAGGTCAAAATTTTTCAATGATTTTAAGTTCTAATAACGTTTCTCTTTGAATATGAGTAATCAAACACTTCTAAGAGTGAGTTTAGGATAGTTGGAATCAGAAAAATAAAGTTTCAGTTCAAATTTTCGGCATTCCAATTATCATTTTCAGTTGAAGCCTGATGTCAAGCAAAGCAGTTTTGGAATAGTCGTGGCACTCTACAGCTTTTCGCAATGCATCTGCTCTCCAGTTTTCGGATACTGGAGCAATAGAATCGGTCAAGTGAGACTTCCGCTCATTGTTGGATTCATTATTATGGCTTGTGGAAACTTGACATATTTGAGTTTACAATACTGGTCGGACCATCATTTGTACGTAATGATGGCTGCTAGACTGATCGCTGGAGCAGGAACAGGTAAGAAAATCAAGGTAGTAAACGGAGTTCAGAATTAGGTAATATTTAGGAAACATGAGTTTACTGCGTGCCTATGCTTCTACAGCATCTACATCAAAAGACAGGTCAAGAGCGATTGCTTGTGTTTCCGGAGGTATTGCAATCGGAAGTATGATTGGCCCGGGCCTTCAGCTCCTTTTCTCTCCACTCGGAGCAGAAGGGTTCACAATTTGTGGACTAACAATCAGTATTTATACCTCACCTGCCCTGTTTTGTCTGTTTCTCAATGGACTGGGCCTACTGATTGTTCAGTTTGCATTCGAAGAAAAGTACATAATAGCGATGGAGAAGAATGTGGAAAAGGGGAACGAAAACGATGAAAAGAAGGTGTGTTGGGATAGGATTTCCAAGAGTAATTTGTTTGACAGATCAGTGTGCAACATGAAAACACAAAAGAGAGTAGAAAAGAGAGAAAGACGGAGAGTAGGAGGTCCTGGGGTATGGCGAAATCGCTGGTGGAAAAAGGCGCCGGGACTTATTTCGCAATTCCATTTCATGTTATTCAGGGCAAAGTATCATCAAAGCTGGCCAATCCGGATATTATTGCCCTGTTGGTATGCGTCTTTACTCGTTTCTCACAGATTTTTTTGAATACTACAATTGAAAGGTGTGCGGCTGTTTGAAACGAGATTAGGTCAATCCAATTATTGCAGTATTGGATCCGCTTACACAATGATGATGTTTTCGTTCGAAAAAGAAGAGGCAGTCACCGCAAATGCGGGAATTCACACAGTTTCTGGAGCTATTGCCGCTTCAATGTACATTTGTTTCATTTTTACTGGAGTTAGAAAATAGTAAGAGAAAAATTCGCCTGAAATATGAAATATCTACAAATTCCATAACTTTAGCATCAAAAACCGAGTGTTCACAGTGATTTCTCTTGTGATCCCACTCATCTGGATGTTCGGAACGTACCCCTACAGTTTCTACAGCGACAATGTAAAGTTAATGGTTAACGGTCAGTTTGAAAACTTTAAAATGAAATGTCAATTCAAAACTATGTTTCCAGGAAGTCATGCTGATTGTGACATTGAAAAATACGCGTGGTGTGCTGACTTACCAACCATTCCAGCATGGGTAAGCGCTTGGGAGCTAACCGGTTGGTTTCAGATTTTTTAGTTTCAGATATATTTTGGCGGTTTTGTTTTGGTCTTCGGAGTTTCGTTTTCCTTCATGAATATCACAGTGACCACTTTATTTTCCAAAGTTGTCGGACCACGACCTCAGGTGAGATTGTCCGGATTTGACAAAAGAGTAGGTATTTTGTTTTCAGGGAACTTACCAGGGAGTGTATCAAATGGCAGGATCATTCGGCAGAATGATTGCCCCACTTCTGATGAGCACCACGTACACCATGTTCGGACCAACGTTGCCTTGGCAGATTCTCATTGTAAACGTAAGTTTGTTAGATCGCTTGAGAAACTTTCAATTGACACCACTTTATTCCAGTTCATCGTCATCATCGCTGCTTGGCTGATCTTACGAGAAAGAATGGTGCCGTTCGAAAAGTATGAAGCAAAACGGGTGGAACCTTCCGATTAGATCTCTTTTTAGTCATTCATATTTATTACCTTGTGTGTTGTGAGAGTCTTTTGAGCATCGTTTGAAGTGCAATCAGTACGGTAAACAAAAACCGGTTGTCTCTTTTCTTGTTGCGTGTACTTTCTCTGTTTTCCCTCAAACTTCACTTGTCTATCGTTCTCTGGTGTTATTTTTTGTTGGTTCAAATACAAAAAAGAAACTTGGTCTCAAGCAGTGACTTATCGTATGGAGGAGAATACGAAGCACAGGCACGGATTACGGTTTTGCCATGTTTTTAAATGATTTCTCTGAAACACTCAGTTTTCCGAATTTGCCAGTACATTGAACTTTTGCTGAAACATTTACTGATTCCCTTGAAAGCAACTGTTTGTGCTGGAAAAAATTGAAGGCAGTTTGAAAGCAGTTTCAGAATTTAACTAGTGTGAAATTAAAGTTACTTTCATGCGTCATGTAGCTTTTTTTCACAAAAAATGAACAACCATTAGTCAATTGACACCAATATAATTCAGAAAACTCACGAAACTCAAGGTCATGTGGTGGTCGGCTCGGCAAGTCGGTAAATCAGAGTGAATCGGGCGAACCGCTCCTATCCGTCAACTTTTTTTGCTTCGATATCACTGATAGCGCCGCAAATAAATTCTCGAGCTCAACTGGATTGATCAAGAAGACTACGGTAATTAGTTTAAGAAATATGTGGGAGGAAGAGAAAGCATGTGCTCGCATCAGAAGCAGGATAAGAAAGATATCACTCGTGAGCCACGCCCAGTACGGTTTAACGTATAAAATCAGAGGAGCGCGGCCTGAATTCATTCCTCTGCTGCTGCTCTGCCACCCGGACACTTCCTTCAAACTCGACATCTCTGGAAACGTGAGTCGTCAAGTGAATCTAGAAATTGTATACCGTAAATGCCGTATTAGAAAGGACTACATTGTATATTAGTGGTTCGTAGGGTATTACGTGCTTTTTCACTTTTCTACAACTTTTTCGACTTTGATTCCTGATATTTCTACTTTTTACACCTTCCCAATTGCACTTCTTCCAATCTCTGTGTTTAGAGTTCGTTCGTCCGCAGCCATGTGGTCCTACCGACCTCATCTGCTGTTCCTGATCCTTCTCGCGTCACCGACTTGGGTCTTCGGCTTTTACTATGGGCTGCTCCTCAAAGAAGCAACATCAATAATTCATTTCTTTGGTAATGTGACTTGCTTGAAGGGACACCCTTTCATCTTCGATATCACCGTCGAGGAAGATGACATCGGACGATTGTAAGTTTCAACTTTATAACTTCAATATTCTTTTTGACTTAGCAACGATGATTTTGTTTTCTATGAAAGAAGATCAAGAAGCAATGATGCGGGCGTCGGATTCTATGAACGAAATGCGACATTGTATGGAGACGGCTTTTTCAACCTTGTAATTGAAATTACCATTATAGACATAAAAACCATTTTTCAGGGTTACTATGACTTCAGATTTACTGTCAAGCATACGTGCCATCACTCGGAAGGCTATAGGTGGTTATTTAATCATTTTGAGACACAGGCAGCGATTATAAATGGGTATGTGTAAAAATGTTACCTTATGTTGCATGCATTTTGTTTTCAGGGTTTACGATGTAAAGTTGGATATTGTGCTAGATGGGTGGCCAGGGCAATGCTCTTATTATATGAAGGTCTGAGTACGTTAGCACGCTGCTGTCTCCCAAATACTAGCATTTTTGTAATCGTAATAACAATACGTTTTTTCAACACATTTTTTGCATATTAGAAACGTTAAAATAAACTGTCGCCTCACTCAATTCTGCGAATATCTTCCTCATCAATCATAAACCAGTTTTCTCTGCCTCTGCTCTTACTTCAATACATTTTCGAGGTGTAAGAGAGGTTAAAGAACAACATTTAGTTAAACAGAATGAAGGATCTTCAGATACGTACAATCAGTTGGCAAAAAACAACTGCTCGGTCTTTGAGAAAATCGCAAGTGGCGTCTTGGGCGGAACATATGAGATCTTCTCAAAAAACGAGAGTTTGGAGAATAAGTCTAACTCAAAAGGAGGTGATCTGGAGTCAAGTTGTTTTTTCAGAGGTTGGCATCAAAATTGAAGAACACTTCTGTTCTCCAAACACCCACTTTTTAAAAATCATTATTTCTGAGTCAGTTAATCTTTCATTTCAATGTGCGTTCGATAGGGACACTCACAATGTAATTTGCCTTTATTCACTTATCACGATTTCGGCTATATAACATGCTTAGATACAATCGGAATCATGTTTATAAGAATGAACTGGAGAACAATTTCTCCATCTTAACATAACGTTCATAATCACTCTTCAGCATTTCCAACATATCGGCTAGCTTTCAAGTACTCCGGATCTGTGGACACAATCTTGGCAAGGACAAATGAATGAAGGTTGAAAACAACGGTCACCACGTCTTCACACTCAATGTCCTGCAAATGAGTACACGTTAGAAGAAAGTTTTGTATTGAAGAAAAGTAGTGACTTACTTTCACTTCGATCTTTTCGGTGTTCAAAGATCTGTCATCATTAAACGATAGTTGAACGCATAGTTTTCCATCGTCGGCAACGGCTTGAAGGTCTTTGAAGCGGTACTGCCAGATGTAACTCTGAGAAAAAAACAGTATAACACTTGGATAAAAAAGGATCAGTTCTAACCTTTGTAGGAATATCATAAAGACTAACTCCTTGCTTGATATCAAACACAATACCACTCGGCCGACCCTCAAAGTTGCATGCGAAAGTTCTCGACTGCAAAAAAAGTTCTAAACGTGTTTAACTCAAAGCAACTCACCTGCATCTGAGACACAGTATTATACACGGTTCTGTAGTAGGCTTGTTCGAAGAGCTCAAAACCAGAAGCTGACTCGAATGACAAGTAGTGGTTGGGAATTGGCAGCGGGGTCTCGATCAGGAAGCAATTATCTCGCTTGTCGCGTCTCGGACTCGTGCTCGGCACCTGAATTGAGGGAAACGCAGTCATTTTGGCTGGGTGAGTCTCGGTGTCAACTCACTTGTTTCACGGCCACATCATAGCATTTGTACAGGTAGATGCATTTGTTGAGGTCTTCCGAGTTGAGCTAAAAGCATACTTGTTTTGTTTGAAACCCAACCCTGAGTATCGTTTTTCTCCGATTACTTACCGGTGGCACATCGAAAAAGCAGACATCGCTGCCTTTTAGTATGAGAAAACGTGGTTGCCAGCGGATTTTCAGCTCTTCTTGATCATCGTCGTTCAGGTATTCGTTTACCCATCCAATGTAGCTGATCTGCAAAAAGAAAAGGTTGTAGAGATGCTTAGAAATCATCTTTTTAATGCGATGCAAAAAATCGGCAGCAGATGGATCAGTCTAGTCCGTAACTAGATTAACAAAGCTTCCGGTCCCAGTGAGTAGACATTATTGGCCACTTTTCTCACTTTTTGAGTTTCAAAATAATAATTTAATATTTTTCAAAACTCACCTGCTCGCTCTGATGCAGGTACTTATTGCTCATTTTGATGCTCTTGTGATTCAACGACAGAATGTGCTTGCTGATGTGTGCAATCCATTGCTCGAGAGCGGAAGTGTCTTCGCAATGCACAATTCCAGAGGATCTTCCGTCGACGGCGCGGACTTCGAATGAGTTGGTTCTGCATTGTTTATTTTGTGGACACTATAAGGTCCGCGTGTGCGGATGAAATCTGAAGCGAACCTGATATTGTCAGTTCCCCAAAGGTATCTGGTGACATAGGCCATTGCCAGTGGCAGCGAGGTCAGCGTTTTCCATTTTTTCTCGCGCCCATCGAGGTGCGCCGACCATTTTGAATCCGATAAACCAAGTTCGGACTGTGATTTCTTGCTCTGGAATTGAATTAGGAATTGAGTTTTGAAACTTATGAAGACCACACTTACAACGGGTCGGGCCGGATCAATATTTGAAATTCTAAACCCAGGTTTTTTGTTTTCGAAAAAATTCGTTAAAATCTTCAGCCCGGCCCAAAATCTTGCAAGTCTGATGAAAACCCTAGCGTGAGATTCGCGAACGTTTTCTGGTTCTGTTCAAATCACTCCAAACCTATCTCTAATCCTAAACAAATGAATTCTGTCCTCTTTTTATGGTTCATTAGCCTTACTCTAGTGCTTCTTCCGTCGAACAACTGGTCCAATGTGCCATCTGGCTGTAGGGATTGTGCCGGTCTGCAAGCCTACTGTTTTAATTGTTCCTTTCTCTCTCTCTCCCTTCTCCCTCGAATATCATGCATTATCTACCATCACCAACCAAATGTATCTTGACAAACATTGCGCCTCCTCGCCATTCTCCATTCCCCTCAGTGGCAATGGCCAACACAACCGCGCGCACATTTCTGAATTTCAAATGCAGTGAAAAGCATTCATCGGGGAGAGGAAGAAGATGGCAAGAGGCGGTGCTGCGAAGCGCTTGCCAACAACCACCCTTGCGCAGCTCTTCCACACTCTAATCCATCAGTTTTATGTTGTTTCTTCTCGTGTTTCTTCTTCTGCTTCGTTTTCCTTCCCATCTTCTACTTCTTCTTCTTCTTCTTCTTCTTCTTCTTCTGCTCCTTGTGTCTCCCGTCCCTCTTCTTGGAGTCTTCTGCACAAAACAACAACGGAAGGCCAAAAAGAGAAAGGAAGGATATGCGAAGCAACAAACAAGCCGGGAGAAAGGGAAAGGGAAGAGAAGGAGAAAGAACAGACTCACTTCAGAAACGGCGTCATGTGGGTGAAATGGCGGACACCGAGAGTCACTTGGTCACCGCTTGACTTCAACATGTTTACCACTTCATCGTGGCTTTGGCCTGAAAGCTAGATTGGTTCTAGCAGCCTTGTTATTGCCGCATTAACGATTTGTTATGAGTTATGAGATTATTCTCAGCTTTTACTTTCAATTTCATTACATACCTTCTATAGAAACTCCGTTGACTTCTACGATTGCGTCACCGACGAAGAGCTCGCCGCACTCATCAGCTTAAAATAGACGGCTTAGATATTTTATCCTCCATAATCTTACCGGGCAATCCCTTGAAAATCTTCGATATCACAATAGGCATGTTCTGCGTGTTTTCGGATCCTCCCTAAAAAAGAAAATTTCGATATTTCATAAGAACTAATCCCTCAGATTTTGCATTTATTTGTGTTTTGCTGGTCCCGTGCTCACTTTGATGGACAATCCGAATCCCGAGTCGGGCTTCTTGACTATGACCACTTGGCGGGTCGCATTCTCCATAAAAATTTCTTTGGCCTCCTCTGGCTCGGCAGTACCATCGTCAATGACTTGAATACATAATTCATCTGCAAAAAGAGGGGAGGAGTCGTTACGGGCCCCAAACTTTCGCGTCGTCGCGTGTTTTTTCTTCTTTTTTTTTCCTTTTTTTTCGCGTTGCCGCTCGTCGCCTAGTTCTGGAAGAGCGGCGGAAGAGACGAGCGGACTCGCTTCTTCTCCTTCTCCTTCTTCTTCTTCTTCTCCTTCCCAACAACTCAATTGTATACTAGACGCCAATTTCCGCACCATGAGACGACGGAGCCCAATAAAGTTTTCACACGATGGGGAGTTCCCACTTTCATTCTCTTTTCTCGTTCTTCTTTTTCGTTCCAGAACGTTCTCTCCACTCTTTTGCCCGAAATATTGCGTTTCATTGCTCCCCGGGGGACCGCGTGAAAAATGCTTTCACTCAGAAATTGATAGTTTTCCGCTTAGTTTCTCGCCTTTTCACTCACCTTTTGACAACAGTAATCGAGAGGGACGAGATGTTGAGCTTCCGTCACTGATTAACACAATTCCATGGTGAACCTGATGGATAGATCTAGTTTTTTTCGATGATTTTGAGATGAAAAGCTTACCACGTCTAGATTATGGTGCGATTTCGTAACTGACATTGAGACCAGAGAATATACAGCGAGTTTCACACACGGAGAAGCCGAGAGATGTCACCTCGCGAGTCAACTTTGAAGCTCCGAGCTCCAATCTCATTCTGCTCATCGGAAGGGGTGTAATACACACATTACAACAAGCCGAGCGGCTGAATCACAACGGAAAAGCGGCTAGAGAGATAAACAGATGGTTCCGGCTGCTTATTACCATTAAAATCACCAAAATCTTTGATAATTTTTGCTTCACATTTCAACATCTTCGAGAAAAACGAAAACAAAAGCGCATTACATCAATCACCGCTGACAAATTAAGCACCGCTCTTCAATCTTTGCCCAACTAATACGTCTTGTCAAGACATTTGTTCGTCCTTTTGAGGGGCTTCGGCTCCGTCGGTCCGATGAGCCTCTCCGAAAAAGGAAATCGAAACAGCGGTGCCCATCTCTATGGTCGCTCACTTTCGTTTTCCCTGTCCATTTTTATAAATGACGAACGATTTTGCGGCGGGAGACCGCCAGGCAATGACGATCGCCGATTTCGCAATATGTTTGAAACCGACGGCCGGTGAGGAAGCGAGTGTGTGATTTTTGTTTCCCTTTTAGTCATCCGAGAGAACGGGATAGATGTAGACGGAAACTTCACGGAAAAACCGTTGTTTTCTGCAAAAAACTATCCAATTGTTTGTCCACAGTTGTGTGTTCATCGTCTGGTCCCCCATCGAAATTTACTTAAAAATTCATCTGAAAAATAGAATTTTAAATGGCTTTTCTCATTTTCCTTATTAAAACTAAGTGTATTCAGCTGGTTGTGAACAGTTCTGCCGTGGTTTTTTGCATTGCGCGTCGTTCTGTGCGCACTGTCCGTAACGTTCGACGAACGGTGTTGACGGACCGTAATTCCATATGTTTCACTGTATCGACTGTTTGTTATTGTTCTTATCGATGATTTGCCCCATTTCTATCATTTTTTTTTGTGTTCAAATCGCTATCGATTAATGTTAGTCGATAAACTGACGAGTAAAACGTTTTATTTTCGATCGTATAGGTGAAAAAAGTGCGTTTCACAAGAGGAAAACAATTAAAAAGCGTTAGGCGCTCTGTTTTCTAGTCCTTCGCAGAGAAAAGAAGCGAAGAAGAAGCGAAAAAGGATGAAACCAATAATATTTGCAAGTTTGCCGTCTCTGGCAAGACTAATAGACTCGCAGCAAGCGAAAAAGGGAGTAGAAGTAGGAGAAAAAGAAGAAAAAAGAAGCCGCTATCTCGCCTGCTCTCACTTCTTCAGCTCGCGTGCCATTTTTTTTGCCACACTTCTACTTTTTCCTTTAAAACTCCTATTTGGCACACGGCAAATAAGTCTTTGCTCACCAATTCTCGCGCTCATTGCTCAGATTGGGACTCTCTCTCTCTCTCTCCCCCTTTTGCTTACATGTTATTGATTTTTGCTATGTTTGTCAGTGACCAGTCCAAAATTACTTGTTCCGCAAGGGGGACACACACACAATTTACCCCCTATCCTATCTTTTCTGTGCATCTGCTTTTTGTTGTCGTCGTGTGATTGAGGCACTAGCGGCTACCCTCGTGCCTTCCAAACAGACATGTAGGACCAGCAGATGACCTATTTATGGACCACTCATGCTGCCCCTCTCTCTCTCTCTCTTTCTTGCAACATTCTTCTCCTTCTTCTCCATCCGTTCCCTTCCAAAAACACCACTTAATCCAATTTCTCTAGGTCTTCGTTGCAGGTAGAACCACGAGTCCAACATCGACCATCCAGTGAGTGATGTCACTCAAACAAATCGTTGGGCATAGTGAGTTTTTGCAAAAATCTTTATAGAAACATAGCAAATTTCAGAACTGCTCAACGATATAATTCGTCCGCTGAAAAAGGGCGATGGCCGTGGCGCTTGGAATGTCCTTATTGTGGACACGTTGGCCATGCGAATGTTATCGTCGTGTTGTAAAATGCACAATATTATGGAGGAAGGAATCACGATTGTTGAAGATTTGAACAAAAGGAGAGAACCGCTGCCGACACTCGAAGCAATTTATCTGATTGCGCCAACAGCCGAATCGGTTCGTTTTTCTTCTCTTTTTCTTTTCTTCTACTTTAAAAACTTTACTTTTTTGCAGATAGACAAGCTCATTCAAGACTATTGCGTGAGGAATCAGTACAAGTGCGCGCACGTGTTTTTCACAGAAGCTTGCTCCGATCAGCTGTTTTCCACGTTGTCGAAAAGTGCAGCGGCGCGATTCATCAAAACTTTGAAAGAAATCAACATTGCCTTCACGCCGTATGAGAGTCAGGTGAGACTCTGAAACATTTATGTGCTTTTTTGCTATTTGAGTTCTTGCAGGTGTTCAATCTCGATTCACCGGACACGTTTTTTCTCTACTACAATGCGCAGAAGCAGGGTGGGTTGACATCGAATCTGGAGAGAATCGCCGAACAGATTGCCACGGTCTGCGCCACCCTCGGAGAGTACCCTTCCTTGAGGTACATCCTAATTTCTTAAGTTTCAGTTTTCATAATGACAATTTGCAGATATCGTGCTGATTTTGAGAGAAACGTCGAGTTGGGACACCTTGTGGAACAGAAGCTCGACGCCTACAAGGCTGACGATCCGTCGATGGGAGAGGGAGCCGACAAGGCGCGCAGTCAGTTGATCATCATCGATAGAGGCTACGACGCCATCACTCCGCTGCTCCACGAGCTCACCCTGCAAGCCATGTGCTACGATCTCTTGGGAATTGAGAATGACGTCTACAAGTACGAGACGGGAGGAAACGAGAACGTCGAGAAGGAGGTATGGAGAGAGGAGGAAACGTGCAATTATGGTGTCATTCCTTTTATTTTAGGTGTTGCTCGATGAGAATGATGATTTGTGGGTCGAGATGAGACACAAACACATTGCCGTCGTGTCGCAAGAAGTGACAAAGGGTCTCAAGAAGTTCAGTGACACCAAAGGAAACAAGGGAAACATGGATGCTAAGTCGATCAAGGACCTCTCGATGCTCATCAAGAAGATGCCGCAACACAAGAAAGAGCTCAACAAGTTCAGCACCCACATCAGTCTGGCGGAGGAGTGCATGAAGCAGTACCAGCAGGGAGTCGACAAGCTTTGCAAAGTCGAGCAGGATCTCAGTACCGGATCGGATGTGGAGGGAGAGCGAGTCAAGGACGCCATGAAGTTGATGGTCCCACTGCTCATCGACCCAGCTGTCCGATGCGAAGACCGTCTCCGTCTGATCCTTCTCTACATCATCTCCAAGAACGGAATCACTGATGAGAACCTAAACAAACTGCTGCAACACGCCAACATCTCGATGGCAGACAAGGAAACCATCACGAACGCCGCTTACTTGGGACTCAACATTGTCACTGATGTAAGTTTAAGAGATATTTGCAGTAGAATTTTAAATGAATCGAGTTTCAGACCGGTCGCAAGAAGACATGGGCACCGACGAGAAAGGACCGACCGCACGAGCAAGTGTACCAATCCTCGCGATGGGTTCCACTCATCAAGGATATCATGGAGGACGCGATTGACGAGCGTTTGGACACCAAGCACTTTCCATTCCTCGCCGGAAGACAAGTCAATCAGGGATACCGGTGAGTATCTGTTTGCATTTGATCTCGAAAGTTCTATAGCATAGAACCGAGGCATTGGCAACTTGTTGAGAGTGAGAACCACCAAGATGATGTATTTTTAGTGCCCCGGCGTCTGCTCGTTACGGTCAATGGCACAAGGAGAGAGGACAACAATCCAACTACCGAAGCGGTCCCCGATTGATCATCTACATCATCGGTGGTCTTACCTTCTCCGAGATGCGAGCCGCCTACGAAGTGACCGCCGCCCGCAAGCCATGGGAGATCATCATCGGATCCGATCGAATCATCACTCCGGACAAGTTCCTGACCAACCTGCGTGACCTGAACAAGCCCCGCGACATATGACATACGGCGGGGTACCGAAAAGAATCGACTGTCGACGAAACAATAAGATACGGCCCAATTTGAGCGCGTTTTTGTCCCACCTCATGCACCCTTGTCTCTTTTTGTAAATGTCTTCATTATTTCTTCACATTCTTTTTTGCGAACCCCACCCGATCCCCTGGTTTTTCTGAATTCTTGTCATACGCCACTCTGCCTTCTCTGGATTCCAAATAGGTTGTTCTCCATGCGCTTGTGTAACTCTTTTCCTCAAATAATGTTCAGTTTAAATCTTGAAAAATATGGCCAAAAACAAATGTGACTGTGTATTAATTTATGCGAAACTATGCTTTAAACGTATTGGCTTGGCTAGAACATAGTATTTATTTGCTCCCCTTCCCAAAACAAAAAACTGTTTTAGTACATTTGAATCTTTACAGGATAGTCATAGGCTAGTGTCAATTTGCTCTCTATCTCCTTCGCTCTTCCTACTATTCCCCCCATCCTTCCAAACAGAAAAAGACAAAAAAACTTGCAATAATTTCACCCCACCCCCTCCCAAATACCAAGGCTTGTGATTCGACGTCGTTTTATTTTCTAGTCGAAAGAGTTGTGCATTTGTGACATTCCACGTTGTCCCGGTTCCGCCCTTGGGCTTGTCGGCAAATTGAGTGTAATAAAGATCAACTCGAGGCGCCTTGTATTACAAAAAAACATTTATTCAGAAAGATATTGGTAGTTGTTCAGCTATACATTAAAAAAGAGGAACATCATCAGGAAAAGCGTGAAAAAAGTGAAAAACAGTGACGTTTTTGACTAACTACGTGTGTTTTTAGGGGTGTATGGTTGGTGATTGTGGTATAGTGTGAAAAAACAAGCATCAGGATGGATAGGAGCAATTGATTCAATTCAGCAGCGGGGAATTTGGAGAGTGGGTCATTGTTCCGTGAAATCTACTCGTCCTCCTCCTCTTCCTCCTCTTCCTCCTCCTGAAATAATCATCATACATCCGACCCGATTACTCTTATCAGTCTTACCTCGAGTTCCTCTTCCTCTTCCTCCTCTTCCTCCTCCTCCTCCTCTTCCTTCACTGGCTCCTCAACCTGAAAATCATTTGTCAATTACGTTCACTTCGATTCCTCGTTTATACCTTCTCCTCTTCCTCTTCCTCTTCCTCCTCTTCCGGCTCCGGCTCGACTGGATCGCTAGCCTTGACGGATTGAGAGTCGATCTCGGATTGGCGGGACGACTCGCGCTCCTCGAACTTCTTCTTGTAGTGACCGAATGGGTCAACAGAAGAAGCGCTGCCCGGTGGCTTGGTCTCTTCCCACTCCTTGAGAGCGGCCTCGTAGTCCTCAATCCTGAAAAGGGAGACCATCAATTTCAGCTTCAACTGTATTCAACATACCATTCCTTCTTCCATCCAGCTCTTTGAATGGTGTTTCTTGGGGTTCCGAATCCGGTCATTCCGCGCTGGGAGGCCAACTTGTTGGTTCCCGACTGGAGTGGCACGATTCCTTCGGACTTCTGCTTGAGGTCCTCCTCGATATCCTTACCTCCGACCGTGTGTGGGAGAACGTCTCGGACCTTGAGGAATCCTCCGGATCCAGCTTGAGTGGCAAACTTGTTCTGTCCAGAGTACCATGGGGTGAACTCGGTTCCGCGTCTCAGGATGTCCTCTCCGAGCTCGAGTCCCTCGATCTTTTGGGTGGCTTGACGGACGGCTCCGAGACCTGGTGGAGCGGACATTCCGGTTTGAGAGGCGAACAAGTTGGTTCCTGAGAATTATGAACAGTTTGACCAAATACTGTATTCGTTTCCTTACCGTTCTGGAAGCAAAGGACTCCATGGGTGCGACGGTCGTGTGGGAGACGTCCGCGAATGAGAGCCACCTGGTTTCTGTGTCCTCCCATGCTGACTTCTCCGGCCTGCGACGCGAGTCCGTAGTCTCCGGCCTGTTTCGGGATGAGCTTCTCTCCCTCCTTGTCAAGAATGGTCTCCCACTCCTTCTTGTAGGCGACCTTCGGCACCTGGAAGCGAGAAGCTCCCATCGGGGTCTCTCCCTTCTGCGAGGCGTATTGGTTGGTACCGCATTGGACGCGGAGCACGTTCTCGGATCTCTGGTCTGGGGCGATGTATCCCTCCTTCTTATCCTTGGTGATGTTCCAACGGGGCATTCCTGGCGCGGTCATTCCCTTCTGCGAGTCGAACTTGTTGGTCGCCGCCTGCATCGACAGGAAGGTGTTTCCTCCCTTCAGCTGCTCGAGAGTCCATCTCTTGCGTGGCTGCTGCTGAGCATCAGATGACCAATCCTGGAATAGTTCATATGAATTCTTAGTCCCCGTCAGTTGGGAGTGTTTCAGAAAAGAAACGTGGCGCGGCAAAGCTGTCAAACTGTTTACTTTTCGAAAGCCGTTCGGATCTTTGCATTGCCTTTTCTTTTCTGTTTTCTCCTCTCATTTTTCTCCCCGCGCGCGGCGACAAATTATCCTTTATCTCTTTCGTCTCTTGCAAAAGACAACAAGAGGTGGATTTGAAGTGCCTCGCAGCTCAAAAAACGCATCCGAGCAAATATTACACAACCTCTCTTGCCTTCCTTAGCTTCTTGGTTTTCTTTCCACATACAAAAAGTGTGGGTTTGAATTGAACATCAAAGGTTAATTTTGAAGAAAAAGAAGAAGAAGCCGAGAGAGAGCAAGGTTTGAAGCGGCAGCATTACAGAATTCCAGAAAAGTCTCATTTTTCACTGCTGATTGTGAGGAAATGTTTTGAAAAACTAACAAGGAACGTTTTCTAATCTTCAGAGAATAAGAGACGATTTAGATTGCAAAAAAAATCATAAACTTTATAAACTGTGCTTGATTACAGATATCTTATCACCTCATTAGCATAAATGACCGAAAAAGCAAAAAGTCACTTACTTCCTCACCCATGTTGACGGTAAAATGAAAATTGAAAACGGCGGTACGACTATGGAGTCAGACGACTGTCGAACTGACAGGCACTGCTGATGAGGGCGCCGTCAAAAGAGGGCGGAGCGGGTTTTCGTGGGCGGATACCTGTACGTGAGCCGATCGCATATTTCTCTAGCTCCTGCCTCGACAAGAGAGCGAGCAGATCGGAGAGGTCGCGCCGACAGACAGTCCCCGCGCACTTTTGCTTGAAGAGGACCGAGCAGATATTTTCTCTTTCTCTTTCGCTCTTTGTTTCTCTCAAAACCACCCCCGTTGAAAACGATGAGCAAACCCCAGGAGAGAGGCAAAAAGATGCATTCTCAATTATCTTAACAGTCGGAAAGTTGCATGTGGATCTGCAAACTAGTTACAGACATTTGTTTGGGAGGTCGTGAGATGGGATAAATTTAGACGAAAAACGGAGATGTTGATTATCAAACAATTATCCAGACTTGTTGTGGGCCTGGGCCGATGAAGGTGGAAGCGGTCCATGATTTTGTTCTAACATTTCACAACATGATTTCTGAGTCAACATTTTTCCAAAATCGTGACTTTTCTCAAACTTTACAAGCAGTGATTGAAGTTTCCAGAATATCCTACGATTTCAAAAAGTGATACTCTACTTGGCCGGGTTCTAACATCGTTTCTTGAGAATGGTGTCGCACCGTGCCAGATCCACAAATTTTCAGAAGCTCCCACCCACGCATGATGTTATCACCTTCCACAATAGGCCGACGACTTTTTGCCCTCTTTTCTCTTGCTCCTCATCTCTTTTCTCATCCTCTCTTTCAAGTTTCCACACTTTTCGAAGATCTCTCAAAAAAGTTTCGGTGGCGGGCGGCAAGACACAACGTGTAGGAGAGAGTTATCCCGGGAAAACTTCAAGTAGGTAAAGCAGCCTCAACTCGTTATCTCTATCTACCGTTTGTTTGCATTACAGCGAAGGGCCGCGCACTGCTTGCTCGTTGAATGTTTGGCGCGGAAGGAAAAAAGAAGCGGGAAGGAGAGGGGTAAGTAAGTTTGGGGATGGGGATGAATTATTAGTCATGTGTTTCATCATTTCTGATTTTTGATTCTTTAAATTTGGGATTCCCCCGTTTTTTCCACTTACAACTAACATTAGAGGCAGGAAAACGTTTGGGCCAGGTCGAAATCTTGATCTCCGGATCTGAACTATGTTGTTCATATTTCAAATTTCATTTGCAGACAGACAATTATTGAAAAGTGAGAGAGAAAAGAAGAGACATTCAAATTTACAATTGAGATGGAAAAACAGTAAGACAGTGACAAAATCAGTGCTTACATGGGTTCATTGAGGCCTTAACCGTTGATTTCCGCAGATTAACGGTTCGACTGTGGAAGTAATTGAGTTTGAGTGTTTTGTTAAGAATTGGGGGGTCATGAAAATGCAATTGTATGAGGAGGTTTTCTTGAAAGAGGGTTCTTTCACCAATTGGAACCGCAAGTTGACAAATTGAGTTGATTTTTCTATTCCGTAACATCAATGGGACGCTGTTGTGCGGCGGACGAGAAGATGTTGGCATTCACACTGAAATACAAGAGGGTTAGGGGAACAGAAGAGGAACTAAAACAGAATGTGAGGTTTGAAAATAATGGTACTTTTGATAGAAATGAAAAAAAAACCTTTCATGGGTTGTGTGTGTGTGTATGTGTGTGTTTTGTGAGTTAGAATTGGCTTTGGAAAAGGTTTCTGAACAAAGCCGTGCAATAGAGATGGGAGAAGAGCACGGGTGCTCGAAGCGAAAGAAAGTGGTGTGGAGGGGTTATGACGGTGCACGGATAGGCAGAAGAAATAGAAGAAAAAATAAACGGTCCCGATTACCACTTACGGCTGAGTCTCTGATTCGATCAGATAATGTACAAACAATTTGGTTTTAACAAAAAGAAACACTTTTTCTGGGGGCTTGGGACTATTCTTGTGTGTCAATACTGAAAAGGGGATTGTTTTTAGTTTTTAGAACACCAATTAAGGTTTGATGGTTTGAAGACACAGGCGACTCACTTTCCAGAAACTTTCATAAAGTTATCAACAATGATAGTGATGGGAAGGGCAAGAACAAGAACTCCGCTGATTATAGCACCGCTTGCAATCAGTTTTCCAGCTGAAAAAAAACAAATATAGATATCAACTAACAAACATTGAAAATGAAAAGCAACTCACGAACTGTGACCGGGACATAATCTCCGTATCCAACTGTAGTCATTGTGACGATTGCCCACCAGAATGCGGCTGGAATCGAAGTGAACGGAGTGTCCTTTTCGTCTTTCTCGACAAAGTAAAGAAGAGTTGAAAAGAAGACAACTCCTGTGGAAAGCACCATTCCCATCATTCCCAATTGACGGGCCGAGCTCTTCAGAGTCAAGGCGAAAGTACGCATTCCGGAAGAGTAGCTATAAAAGTGAATGAAATCAAGATCTGGCACAAACAAATACCGTCCAAGTTTCAAAATTCTGACAACACGAAGCACACGGAGCACTCGGACCACCAGAAGAGCTCCTTTGATGTCACTGAGACTGGCGACGTCGATTCCGAAAAGGGCAAGAGTGAGCTCGAGATAGAAGGGGATAATGGCAATCATATCGACGATATTCATAATTCCCACCAGAAATTGAAATCTGAAACAAAAACTTGATTCTCAGTTCATCAAAACAGATCGTTTTTTTTTACCTGTTAGGGGTTACGGCAAGACGAACAATGAACTCGACTGTGAACCAGATGATGCAAATGGTCTCGACATATCCGAAAACCGGATGAGGCTCCCAGATGACATTCTCATTTTCAACTGAAAACCTTAAAATTGCTCGGAAACTGAAATATTCTAGTTTTCTCGCTGAGGACGTTTTTCACCAAGTTACACAGCAACGTAATCAGGGTCGGGGATTCACACGAATGCAAACAACGGACTTTTGACTTTCAGAAGACGTTTTCTCAAGGGATAGAGGGACTTGATTTTAAATTAGGAAAAAAAAAACAAATAATAGGAAGTGCTCGGTCAGAATGATTTGGCATACTCATCAAAGACATGACAGATAAGCACTCGAATTAGATAATCAGTTTGAGAAGAAATAAAATATAGGTAAACCACCTGAAGAGTCAGTTGCGTTTTGATCGGCTGAAAAAGGCATTTCTAAGGGTTTCACTACTGAAATAAATTTTTTTCACCGACAAGGTTCAATATATTTTAATTCTTTAAGAGTTTCTACTTACCAAATGTCCAGTTGCTGATTCTTTCCGATTTTCCTCCTTTTTTGTAGATTGGAACCTGAAACAAAAAAAAACAGTTCGATATACTTGATAACTTTTGCCCACTTGAAGTTCATGAATAGATCCGAGTACAAGACCGATGACACTGATAAGCACAAAAGTGATACTGCCAAAAGTGAAAAGTGTCGATAAAAGCGATCCGTCTCCCTCGCAAAACTGATGAATCCGTGACCGCATTGAGCGATCGTGCAGCTCAATCTGCAAAAGAGTATGTACATTCATTGCATAGTCAATGAGTAATCGGAAGAAAGTCTCCGATTTCAGTCAACTCACCTTCTTTTCTTTGGGAGCCACGAGCTCTTCCAGCGAGGCACTCCTGAAATTATCAAGTTGACGGATGGAAAAATGTCTATGTATTGTGTAAGTGCACAATAAATCACGTCTATTATTCAAACAACTGCTTGGAATGAGAATAAGAATAAGAAAAAGCTAATTAGTTCAAAAAACTGGCAGCAAAATAATCTGTAAAGGGGGATGATGATAATGCGCACGGCTAATGGGTGTACATGTTGAAAAGTGAAAAATGAAAACGGGAAATTTAGGTTCTCTAAAACTTACTCGTCTGGTAACTCGTCTTTTTGAATAGTTTTCTTTCTGTTTGTGCTAAAACTTGTTATGTTTACTACACTCGCTCTCTCTGAATTCCTATTGTTTTGTCCCGGGCAAAACTAACATGTTGTATCCACGCCAACAACAGTTGGACATCAGTCCGTCGTTGATCTTCCAGTAGGCCAATTCAGTGGAGAACTCTTGCGGGCAGACATCGAGTGGTCGGTGCAATTGTCCGGTCACGTAGTATTTGAAGGTTGCGTCGAAGAGGATACCAGATCTTTCGAAGTAGTATTCCTCTTGTGGCTGAAAGCTTTCTTCATTCTACTTTAATCCAATCCATCTCGCTTTACAAACCAAAAGAAACGCGTCACAGGCCTGAAGTCTTTGCTCGTGGGTCAACTGAGCGAATGTCGACAACTTTTCATCTGCAGACCTTGCAAATATACTCGATACTCGAATCCGAAACGATGTTCCTCCGATGTTCAGCTTGATAACCGCATCCCCGGCGCCCGAGACAAGATCCGGCTTCGGCTCTTCCACCTCAGAACGTCTGCCATTGTTGAGTCTGTGCACAATCTAAAAAAAGAGAAAAGCATGCGCCTAAAAAGAAGCAACAAGGAATGCTCTTTGTTTCCTAATCGAGTTGCGCAGCTTCTATTGTGAGGTCACGCTCGAAAATAGGTTCATCTCTAGTTCCACCCGCCTGGGGACCATCGATCAGATCGACCACTCACCTCGTCCCCGTGATGATTTGAGTTGGCAAAGTTATCACGAGATCCAGCATGTCCCTTTCTGGTGCTGGGGATCACCATGGCAATTTGGTTGCTGAAAAAGAAGAATAAAAAAGTAAAAGTAAAGGTGAAAGGGATTTGGGAGAGGGTGGGAATATCCACGCGATTTCGGGATTTGGCATAGCATTCACCGAAGCACTTTCATCGAAATCACCTGTTTCTATCAGTTTGGCTCACCGCGACCTAGCGATTCTTGGAGCGGCTATTGATCATAGGGAAATGTGCAAGAGGGAAATGAGTTTATGAATGGGCGGTCGATGCAGACAGAGTAATGATATTCCGAAGAAGGATTCGGCGCGTTGTTTTGACACTAATCTCGGTCTCTTTTCTTTTTTGAAAAAGGAAGAGGGGGTCCGGAAGTATCCGGAGAAGGAACTTTTTGCGTTTTTTATGTGTTACAAACAGGGCATGCTGCTGCGCCACAAAAAAACGAGCGAAACATAGGGGGGGCGAGCGAATGAAGAACCAAAAAAATCTCATGAGAATCATTTGTTATAACAGCTTCAGCACAGAACACAATCATTTTGTACTATGAGGGACGTTGTCTCTGATTTGTGATTCAATTCCATGAATAATATACATTCTATAAAGCAGACGCTTACGTAATCAGGAACCAGACTCCCCGAAAAGCGGAAGGTTGCTTATTTTCTACCGTGGGAAGTGGTTTTTTATCCAATAAAAGCTCGAAAATCGCTAAAATAGATTACATCCACTGAGGCTATATCACAAATGTAGGGCTGCTCGATGCGTTCGCCGCCTCACTCTCGTTTTTGCGAGATAATCAGAAGCAAGCTGGAATTAACTGAATTGAAGTAGGAAAAACGAAAAAGCGAAAAACAGCTGCTTCGTTTTGTATCACAACGTAAGAAGCTCGCATGAAAGATGACTAAACTAGAACAGAAAATGAGGGAAGGTTTTTTGGGACCGGAACAAGATCAGATTTCACCCAAGTAATTGGTAACACCACGAGAAATTTGTGTGTTTTCTGAAACATTCATGAGAATGTAGCGTGCACGGCCGTGGGATCCGAGATCACCTGGTAGAAATTCGAATTACAACCTTTTCTTTGGTTTTTTTCTTTTTGATTCCGTTTTTGTGACTCATACATAGTCTGAGACACAATTGACACAATTGGGAACTGACACTTTTTGGGCGGACATGTCAACTCCGTTCGAAAAGTTATTTCTTGTCAAAGTTAAGAAAAAGAGAACAAAAATGTTCAGAGCCGGAGAATCTCGCGCGCCCGACGTCTAATGACCGACCGTCCCCAAAGAGTTGAAACAAACTATGGCCGGATCGCTTCAAAAGGGCAAAATCGTATAAAAGTTACGCCGCCCACGTTTTTATGCGATTTCGTATTTTATGGGATTCTCATGCTCAAAACGTTTCGGATCTAGACTTTGGACGCCATGTTTAGTAGCGAGAAATCAGTGAAGAAGAAAATGTGTGTGAGCAAATGAGGGGGGAAGTTCTGGTTGGAAGAGAAAGAGAAAGAGTCGTCCGTCCGTTGTCTTGAATGTTATTCACATCAGTCAGGTGAAGAGGGACGAGTACATTTTTTCAGAGACATGAGTGTGTGGAGCGCGGCGACAATCGGTGATGTTAGTATTAGTCAATTAATCTTTGAACTCACTTTTTAGAGCCGAACATCTTCTTTCTTTTTTTAGTAAAGTGTGAATAAGGTCCAAGGACTTCACTAGTTTGAAAATATCCTTTTTCTGTTTGGTAAGAGCTCACGGAGCAGGAGGAGATTTATGATTGAATGAGCGTGTCGTCGAACTCTTCTTTGTGAAGAGGCAACGGAGGAAAATCTGGGGAGGGCGCCGAGGATAAGTTTCTTGTGTGACTTTTCGTCGCCTCAAAAGTAATCTTATTCGATTTTCAGTCGCTTCGGACTAAGCCTGACTCATCGCCATCTGAATGTGAACGCGTATGCGAATGCGAATGCCGTCTCGTCTTGATGAACACTTCAGACTTTCGCGCATCCATCCCATTCTCGAGAATAATCTCATCTTTTTGTCATGTTTTTTCCGAGAACCACACAGATAAAATGAGAAGAAATGGGGCCGTTTTCTCATTTTGGTTCGTTGGAAGCGTCACTAATATACAGCCGCGCGTTTTGAGAAAAAAGTAGTTACCGAAATCTTTGATACATTTCAGCGGATTGGCGGCGTCGAATCAGGGAATTGTGAGTCGAAAATGAAGAGGGCGCGGAAGAGCTGGACGAGTGGATTTGCAATGTGAAAAAACCTAATCTGATTGCGACGGAGTGAATAATTTGACAACAAGTGGTCAAATTGAGAGCATGAGAGTGAAGGGATAAGACCGCCCTTCTTTAGATTTTCGAACTTTGTGCATTGGTTTTTTCCCGCCTCCTCCAAATTGGATCACAAATATCTCAAGAGAGATTCCACGCTTCGGGGGCACTTTAAACTTTAGAAATCATTGAACCGAGGGTTTTTGATTACCTTACGTAGTGATACATGACGTTGTCGCGTGGAGTCAAAAAATATATTAATTTCAAAGGAAATGAAACTCGGAGCTAATCGGAGTCGAATCACGCAGGAAATAACGCGATCATCGGGGCGGAGCGCGTGCTTCAAGCCACGTCTCCTGCGAATGACATCTTCCATTCCACTTTTATCCCTCTCATTTTACAACCACACACTCATTTACAGATCTAGGCGCCGTTACAAATTTTGGCCAAAAATTTGGGGGAAAACAGAAGCCAACCGAACTCAAACCCATCCAAAAATTGTTTAAATATAGTCTTGAGGCGAAAATGAAACGAAAAAGGAACTTTTGCTCCAAACTTCGGACCAAACGTGAGGAAGTATGTAACTGCATTTGAGCGCTCACAACTCGTTGTTTGAGGGATAAGAAAATGGGGGAGAGAATGTGAGAAAACTAACTCATATATGTTGTTAGTTATAGTTATCAATTTCGTACAAGAAAAAAAGAGTAGAGAGCGAAGAATGAGAATGTGCGGCGTGAGAAATCGTAGCTGGCCTCCCTGGGATCGCATATCGGCAGTCATGTGGGGAGAAAGTTGACAGCAAATTAAGTATGATTAAAGAGGAAGTTTAGATCGAATGACAACAAACGGCCCCTCTTCTTTTCATGGCCCAACAGCCACCAAAATCCGGAAAACGAACTATTTCACGAAAGGAAGAGAAGAGCGTGTGGAATTTGTACTTGCACTTCACTTCCACTTCTACGACACAAATAAGACTGTTTTTGCAGGTCTTAGGCTTCAAGGAAATGCTGACGTAGTAAAGTGAAGCAGGGGATGCAAAGTTCCTTTTTATCACATGGATTTAGAGACTATTGTCATATCAGACTGCCTTATAATCCCTTCTGATTATGCCAAATCTCCGGTATGGCTTTGAGGAATGCTCTTTTTCTCGCGATGGGTAATGTTTTTTGAGGGAAAACATAATGATAATGTAATCATTAATGCATTAGAAAGTAGAAAACACGTGCTCATCCTCTTTATCGCTTTTGGCAAGCGCCCATGTTTAAGCATGTTCATTTAATTTCCGACTGCTTCTCCGTGTGGTGTTCTTATATGACAACTTTTGGTTTTTCAATTTTCGGTGTTTTCAAATCAAAACGCATCAATCGAGACAGTGTGAAAAACCCGAAAAACAAAAGGACGAACACTTGGGGAAGAAGAAAAGTACCCGGAAAACAAGATGATTTCAATAGAAACAGGAAGTTTGAGCACCTGAACTTTTTTCTAGAATTCCATCTTCGGAGAAAAGCAAAAATAAATAAAAAGTGCATTTGGATGGTGTGAAAGGATAGGGATAGGCCAAAGAAATATGGAATAAATAAGGATGTGGTTTGTTGGCGAAAGGCAAGAAATAAGAAATCAAAATGAAAGAGAAGTGCGCCCTCCTCCGAAAAAAGGTGAATACATAAATTCAATTAGGGGTACACTTGGCGGCAGACTCCTACTCCAACTCCATTTTGATTTTTGGGAAGAAGCACGTGTTTGGGTAGGGCTCCAACCCAATGCAACACTCAAAAATCTTTTCTTCCCAAACACCATTCAGTTTATGTGAAATGGGGGATGGAAAAGGAGAACGAGGATGAGAGTGAGAATGAGGAATAAAATCATTTTCAGCTTCAAAAGAAAACGTAGTATGGATCAACAAGGATCAGACTCTTTTCTGAAAAGCTTACGTACTCATAATCCAGTCAAATCTGTGCGTTCCGAGTGACGAAAAAGAGCGCAAGGACAACTTGAGTCACCAACTACACTATTCTATTACAGTGATTGAATACACTGCGCCCAATAAGTATAGGACCCCCCTCAGTTTTGGGTGTTCCGAGAAAACTAGAAGAGATATCAAAAATCTGCAAGCGCCATTCGATTTGGAATACAAAATAACCCCCGGACCCAAATTTTAACAATCTGAAAACTATTTGTACCCGTCCACCATCAAAAAGTCACTTTTTCCACCGCCCAATAAGTATAGGACCCCCTCACAATTTTGACGGATTTTGGTAAATTGAAGGGAATTCAGCCATTTTTTTCCATATTATTATTATAATTGTTGTTTTTTTATTGTTTTCATATTATTTCGACTTTATTTCCCAACTTTCTATCATTTTCTGATTGGATGATGAAGGATCTTTGAATAAATCTGTGAAAATGGATTTTTTTAAAGTAAACATTTTTTATTCAACAAAATCAAATGATAACAGGGAAAAAATTAATAACTGGTCTCGCCTCCGTTCTTCTGAATGACTTCGAAAAGTCGATTTGGCATGCTCGATACCAGATTCTTCAATTCCGCGGCTGTGACCAAATTCCACTCGATAAGAAAGGCATCTTTCAGATCCTGGACACTGGCATACTGTTTGCCATGGCGGTAGACACGACGAACCAACAATCCCCAAACGTTCTCAACTGGATTGAGGTCTGGGCTACACGCCGGCCATTGCAGATCCTTGATTCCTTTCGCAGCGAGCCAGTTTTGTGTCGAAATGCTTTACATTCTCCCATTTAGTAGCAAGGTTCCTTCTTGCAAAATCCATTCTCCTTGTTTTGTGTTGATCCGTCAATCTTGGAACCTCCTGCATTGTCTGACGAACAATGACACCATTGCGATTGATAACGTTGAGAACAGTACTCTTGCAGACACAGGAACCATGCTACTAAATGGGAGAATGTAAAGCATTTCGACACAAAACTGGCTCGCTGCGAAAGGAATCAAGGATCTGCAATGGCAGGCGTTTAGCCCAGACCTCAATCCAGTTGAGAACGTTTGGGGATTGTTGGTTCGTCGTGTCTACCGCCATGGCAAACAGTATGCCAGTGTCCAGGATCTGAAAGATGCCTTTCTTATCGAGTGGAATTTGGTCACAGCCGCGGAATTGAAGAATCTGGTATCGAGCATGCCAAATCGACTTTTCGAAGTCATTCAGAAGAACGGAGGCGAGACCAGTTATTAATTTTTTCCCTGTTATCATTTGATTTTGTTGAATAAAAAATGTTTACTTTAAAAAAATCCATTTTCACAGATTTATTCAAAGATCCTTCATCATCCAATCAGACACTGATAGAAAGTTGGGAAATAAAGTCGAAATAATATGAAAACAATAAAAAAACAACAATTATAATAATAATATGGAAAAAAAATGGCTGAATTCCCTTCAATTTACCAAAATCCGTCAAAATTGTGAGGGGGTCCTATACTTATTGGGCGGTGGAAAAAGTGACTTTTTGATGGTGGACGGGTACAAATAGTTTTCAGATTGTTAAAATTTGGGTCCGGGGGTTATTTTGTATTCCAAATCGAATGGCGCTTGCAGATTTTTGATATCTCTTTTAGTTTTCTCGTAACACCCAAAACTGAGGGGGGTCCTATACTTATTGGGCGCAGTGTATTAAAGGACCAGGGAACCCAAAAATTTTTTGATTAATTTGTGAAATGTTTTTGTGACTGTTTCAATTGTCTCTTATTGCCTCATACACTGGTGAAATGCTGCCTCTCAAAAATGCCAATGAACGAAACGGCATGCAGTTGAAGTTGTGGCCGTGGCCTAGCGCCAATGGCCGAAAAATATATAAAAATAAATGCGCTTCTCGGCCATTTTATTTTTTCCGCTTTTTTACCGGTTTTTTTCCAAAAATTCACGGTTTCTCCCATTTTGGCACTTCATATCGACTGAATGAAAACAATTTTTTAGCAGTGAAAAAATAAGTAAGTGCCGAACAAATGTCAATCCACTGAAAAACGGGAGAAACCGTGAATTTTTGGAAAAAAACCGGTAAAAAAGCGGAAAAAATAAAATGGCCGAGAAGCGCATTTATTTTTATATATTTTTCGGCCATTGGCGCTAGGCCACGGCCACAACTTCAACTGCATGCCGTTTCGTTCATTGGCATTTTTGAGAGGCAGCATTTCACCAGTGTATGAGGCAATAAGAGACAATTCAAACAGTCACAAAAACATTTCACAAAAACATCAAAAAAATTTTGGGTTCCCTGGTCCTTTAATATCAGCGTAATCAAGTTCTACTCGGTCTTTGGTTATGATCGCGCATTAATTATGTGATGTGTTTCTTGCACTTTTTTTTGTTTTTTTTTTTTCAAATTCAATCAGAAAAAGGGTAAGCGGGTGAGCGATGAGTGAAGCTCTCGAGTGAAGTGAATGAATTGCCTAAAAAATTTTTGCACATTCGTTTGCTGCTGTCAACCGATTTCTGTCAAGTGGTCGGTCATCGAACATGCGCTTGAAACGGCGAGTAAATTAAAATTCGAGCGTGTGATCATTGACACACCACGTCTGACGTAGTCAAACTGTCAAATAAACGACGATAATCTTTATTCCTCAGTCCTTATACCCTCTTGCATTTAGAGCAATAAAAAGTAGTCCAAAAGCCACAAAACTCACGTGTCATCGGCCTGCATCATAATAATGAGAATGTAGGAGTAGGTAATAAACTTTTTAAAATCATTGCAAAGAAACATAAAGATGCGCTAACTCTGACGTAGGCCTGAACAGCATGTTTCGGAAGGTATCGGGTTCCGATGAGAAACGTGTGTTGCTTGGTGCTTATCAACAAAAGCAATAATACACTGATACTCCTCGGAGACTAAAAAATCAACTATTTCGGGCGAGTCTATTTTTATTCAGATTTAGAGCCAAAAAGACGGAAATCGTTTGTCGATGTGATGAAAACAAGTATTGTAATTGCGTTGGGATGTTTTCTTCTTTCTTCCAATGATTTTTTCACATCAAAAACGGTAATGACATAAAACCCCAAAAAACACACTCTCCAACAGAAAACATCAAGTGCTCGCTTCCGAAACGCTTTATTTTAACGGTTTCGCACGCAGTTAGCCCTTTTTCGGTTTGAACTCACAAGGCAACAGCAAATGAAGTTGGTTCCTTGTCAGAAAAGTGAGCAGAGAAAGAAGAGAGAGAGAAAGAGGTGAACGTAGATCAGACAGACTCCAAACTTATCAGGAATTCATGGTGAACTCCTCCCGCCATCACAGCATTCCATAGGAATGGCATTGCCTCTTGTGTCTTCCCCCGTTTTTTGCCCAAGATAATGCTTCTCTGTTTTTTTCAAACATACCGCAAACTTTTACAGCGTCGCATCATTTTCTTGTCCCATAATAGTTCAAAAATAGGCAAGAATGTTTGGAAACGGATTTGGGAGAGTGAAAAGGGGGCTTCATGGAAGGGGGAGGGGTCTAATTGATGAATTGAACCTCCATCTGCGGCTATGTTCTCTTTTTGTTCAAGTTTTTTGGGGAGGGGGGATCTACCCAATAGAGTGAAAGGAAAAATTAGTAGTGAGGTCGCCAATACTAGAAGATGGTTTTTGTTTACAAGAATGAAATCTTGCTCACATTTTAATCCTTGTTTTTGCAGAAATGCAGAAGTTGTAAGTTATCGGAACAGATAGTTTATTTGATCTTCCCAACTCACCCTTTATTAAGATCCAAATACATGAGCCGCTCGGTACTCATAGTGAGAAAGTTCCAGAGAAAGTTGAGGCGAAGAATGATCTGAAAGATTCAGAAAACTGATGGGCGGACTTAGATTCGAATTTGAGGAAAAAAAAGGAGTGACACTTGGAATTCAATCAACTTTTGCACATGCCTAGGAGCAAGAACGAGGATTCCTATCAGAGTTGAACACAAACCAATAGCCACTTGAAAAAGAGAAAAGGAATCCTGCGGAGTTTTGGAAAAAGGGCGGGGCTTTTTGTTGAGCAGGCACAGGAGCAGCAAAGTTTCAAAAATCTTCGAGGACACCGCTTCTTTTAGCTGTTTTCATTCTTCCTTCACCCCGGAGAGCGTGTGGAACTCATCACAATAAACTATTTTTTGGCGGCAGTCGAATGGATCGAGAGACGAATGAAATCTGCTATTAGATATCTGCGGAATGGTCATAAAACCGTTGTGTTCTTCTATACCGCCGTCATGTGGAAATGAGTTTCGGTTTGAACTAAAAACTGAAGCGAAAGTACGAGTCAAGTGACGTTCTGAGAAAAAAACTATTCAAAAAGAAGATCTCACGATAAATCGGTTGGAAAATGACATTATCATCATTATTTTTATTCAGTTTGAGAAAATAAACTCAGTTTTTTAAAGATGTTCTCTGTCCCACCGTTTCTCTCTCTCTTTCTCTCCTTCTTGTGGCGACGAATGGAAACGGGGGCTTCCTCGGGAAGCCCGCCGGCTAATTAGTCAAAGTACCTCATGCCAGTAACTTTTTCTTATCGTCTCTTGAGAAGTGAGCCTAAAATTCTATAAATTTTAATCGAACCATCTAACTCTCATCCCGCAGTTCCACTTCAGACAAAAAAGCATCAGACGCCCAGTGCGTTTAAAAGAACATTGTGTACAAGATCGTTGTTTTTTCAGTTTCCCACGCAATCAACAAACGCTACTTTGACCAATCCGAAACAACCAATTTTAAATTCATTGTCAAGGAAACCTGATATCAGTCCATTTGAAATAATTGCAAATGTTTCTCGGACTGGCGTGGAGCACGTCGACATTCAGCCAGTGGACAAGTTCTTCAAGCAACAAGCTCGGAAGGAATGCGAAGTTCGAGACTAGGAATACAGTTGTGAAAGTATTTTGAATGCAAACGTTTATTCACAAAATTTTTTCAGTTTAATGGGTTTCCAGAAGTGAAAAATACCCTAAATATGTGACTGGTATTAAAATAGTCTTATAGGATAGTCGATAGTCACAGTTGTATGTTCGAATTGAATCAAGCCTGTATCGGTAAATTCGCGGAATCTCATCTTCTTGCAACATTTATTTTCTTTAATCTGAAGGGTCATGTGCGTGACTGACTGTAGCGAGAGTCCATCCTTTCTTCGAATTCTAAACCTTCAGAGTCGCCGATATTGCCGACATTTTTTTGTGGTTTACTATCGAGGATTGTTTGGAGATCAGCACTGGAGAGTTGCACTGCAGTTTGAAGATCGACAGACAGCTCAGACGGATCGACAGATATGAACTGTGAAAACAGCCTTGCCTTCTCTCTGAAAACAAAACAAAACTTCTAAATTTATTGAATGAAATACACTGACTTTTCAATTCTTAAAACCATACCTGCGTTTCTCGTCCGTCGTTCCGCTATATTTCATCCAGAATTCTCGCATCAATGCGTGGGAGTCGTCAGAACTGCAGTGACCGTCGTGGTGAACAACTTCTTGGCCTGCTTCTGGAACGCCGCCAATCTTTTCTCCATCGCAGCGGGTTCGTCGTCCTTTGCCGGGCTGACTTTATTCTCCTTCAAAAAATCAAGTTGACTGCTTCCACTACACACAAGACCCGGACTTGTTAGACGTCTCGGAGAAGTTTAACGTGCCGGAGAACTTTTGCCCGGAAAGAGCGGACTCGTGAAAAAAGAACGGACCCAGGTAATGAGAGTCTTGCTGAGGATAGGTAATACTTGTAGGATACACTCTGTTGCAGATTCCCTGATACTGACTCCGCGACATTTCCCACCAAAGTCATTTCTTACCAGTGACGTTTCATACCAGAGCGATGGAGGAGGGGCAGATATTTCATACCAATTACACTTTATTCCAAAACCTTTCATGCCAACTTTCGATGAATTTTTTAAAGATTTTGAGCGGACGTGGCTGATATGAATTGTCACGGGTATGAATCATCGTTGGTATGAAGGGTCTTGGAATGAAGTGTCGTGGTATGAAAGATCACGGATATGAAACATCTCTGTTATGAAACGTCCTTGGTATGCAACGTCACTGGTAAGAAATGACTTTGGTGAGAAAAGCGCAGAAAATCGCCTCGCCTACATGGAAATACAGTTTGATGGAAAGACTTCCGCTGTTAAAAAATTATGGTGAAAACAGTAAAGAATGGGACAGAAAAGAAATGTGCAATTGTTCGGTGAGAATAGGCACGTTTCCCGACTCTACCATGTTCGGCCCTCGATTCTTTCTTTCGGTCCTCGATTTCAGACAAGTTACGACTCGCCCTATATGTTTCTGGACTGTTTCGTGCACAACACTGCCCGTGACGACCTTGGCTCGTACTGCACTCTCTCAATCCATCGTTTCTACATAAGAGAGAAAGAGAGAGTGGTGTCTGTTGACTGTCACCATTCGCTTCCAATGTTCCCATTTCATTTTTGACGACCTTCACCTAATGTTGCCTGAGTATTCAACGTTTCAACGCTTCAGCAGCGAATTTAGACCGAATCTATGTCTTGCGTTTTTTTGTCCGCTTTTTCAGTGATTTCTTCTCATTCGACTATTTTTTTTTCAGGCTATGCTTACTGCTGCTTTTGACTTGGTTTGGTCCATGGGTTTGGACTCGATTTGGTCGATGGCGTTCTACGACTTCTACCTTCGCATTTGCCAACTGATAATGCTCTCCGGAGGTATGTACATCCTCGCAGCGTACTGGAATTACATCCCGGCAAAGTACAACTCATTCACTCACCGTTGCAACATGTGCGTCTATGCAAGAGAAGCGTGGAAAATCAAGAATTTCTGTTACCTGGTTTCGTTCGGATATGCTGTCGTGTACGGAAGAAGTCACATCGGCCGCTTCTCGAGCCTTCTTCTGCTCATCAACTGCGTCGTCGCGTGAGTTTCATTCTGAGAGTTACGAGTGTTACGGTGCCCTTGAAGCCCATCCTTTGGTGATCTACGGGGCCTAGTATTTCAGTCGGGAAACAAATGTTAGTCGTTTGTCTGACTCATCTCCAAATGCCACAGTCTATAGGTCCCGGAGATCACAAAAAGAGTAGTTTCTCAACAGAGCGCATTCACATTGGAATGTCCCGATAGTACTTTCAACACTGTTTGGCTTGCATGCATTTTTGTCTACATTTACGGATTTTCAGGTACATGCAGTATCCTGCCTTGATATATTTTAACCGTTGCCTCAACATCCTCGAATGGATCCGCCAGATCATCCGCAACATCTTTTTTGCCGTCCTGCTCAGTAATTGGAATATGTATCACTTGCGCGACTCTGCTCTCATCGGTCTCGATTTCTATTTCTTCATCATTGGCACGCTTCTCTTTTTCTTCGGAATGAGAGTCAAAATGGATAACGACATCAGAACGCACAATTTTGATACCTCCAGAATGATTTTGCCATTCTCAGGTAAATCACTCACTCGACCACGAACGTTATATGTACCATGAAGCTATGTATTGCAGGGCTGTGGTTCAGATTTGTCATAGCGGCGGATCAGTACGGATGCTTCCTCCAGTGGCTCGGATTCGCTATGGTCTCCCGAAATCCGATTGCGTTCTCGTTTACCGTCTACAAATGTCTCGTGGCTATTGGAAAGGCTCACGTTCGCCATCAGTAAGTATTATGTACAAATTGAAGTAATCATCGATGATTTTTCAGCTGGTACAAGACTCACAATCCGCGTCTGGTAGAATCGGACACCATCATACCGGGCGTTCTGTAATCAACGGTCTCTTACTTTTCATAACTTTCACTTCTCACTTTGATGCTTTATGTGAAGCAGTACAAACATCAGCTGCTCTTTCATGATATTTCATATAAAAAATACACAGTTTTCTGACCAGAAGATTTGTATGATTCTCACTCGAGTGCCCACCCTAACTTGTACTTTTACCCGTTTCCTGAAACGTTTGCCCTCTCCCCTCTCCCAAAAGACGTTCGTAATCTCAAATAATCCCAGAAATTCGACCCTCAATCCTTTTCCCTCTCCGTGCGTTCTTCTCCTCACCCTCACCCACTTATTGTTGAAGTGAGCCGGGTGTGAGGGTGGACGACGGAAAGCCTAGGGGTGCGTGTGTGCCGAGAGAGAAACCTCTTGTGTGACATTGGCAGGCGAGCACGTGTTCCAGGAGAGAAGAAGAAGAAAGGGACCTAAAGCCCGCCGCACATTATGCAACTGCCCGTCTACTCCCGGCGTCCTCCTTCTCCCTAATTTTCGGTAGTGCTGGCTCGCGGTCCATCAAGTGCTGTCGTCGACGTGTGTCCACTTGGCCGAGTGCCCAGATAGTGAAACATTGAGAGAGCGGCGGCTCCCGGAAGAGAAAAACATATTAATTTCGATGAGAACCAAAAGACGAGCGTCTCGGATCACATTTCAGAATTTATTATTTTGTTGTCCGCTTCGTATTCATCCGCTGCTCTTCTGAATTCCTTTGTGGCCGGGAGGAAAAAGAACCGCGCACCTCTCATTAGTAGCTTTCTGACCAGCCGTGGGAGCAGTCGATTTTTGCTCAAGATTTCGTAACTGAACTGCTTTCATAATTCTCTTGTCCTAAAAGCAAGGAGAGCGCACAAGGTCCCGCCTCCACTCATTCGCTTGGATGCTCGGAATAAAGTTTTCTTATTGCTCAATATTGAACACATAGAGAAAGGAAGAGAGAGAGTGCATACGTACACGTTGTAGTAAAAGTTTTACGAGACAAGCGCATACCTCTACTACCACCCAGTCAGTCACTTCTCCTCCCTCGGGACTTTTTATTATATCCTCCCCCCTTCCCCGAAAGCCGGACACGAGGGTCCCATCTCATTTCTTCTCAAGCCGAGTTTCATTAGTAGCTGCCAACGCTTATTGCACCGCATGCTCGACTCGTTTTCACCGTTAATTACATGCTATTATCAGGATTTATGGCTTGGCCCTCAAAGGTGTTTTCTTCTCGCACGGCATTTCCTGGGTGATTAGTTGCCATAGAGACCGGTTTTCGAGAAGTCAAAACGTTTTTCCTTTCTCAAATGTACCTAATTTCTGTTCGTTTTTCTATCTACTTTATCGAGTACTTCATGGCAGTTACAGCTACACTTCTTTTCCTTTTTTGTTTCATTCCAGTAAACAGGGTAGAGCTTCAAATTAGCTTCACGCTAAACTATACAAGACGGGAGGAAGAGTGGAAGGTGACAAAAACAATTAGTCGGGAAAGATGGTGACTGTGAGTAATTAGCCAGAGAGGAACCATACTTTTGCACACAAATTAGCCGTCCCAGCAGCATGTTCCACCCTTTCTCCTCTTGTTTTCCATCTAATCTTTCGTTCCTCTCATCGCTATTGCTCGTTATTTCCGAATGTGGCCTTCAGAAGTGCGGCCATGAGGATCGAAATCACCTTGCCGATTCTCTCCCGCAATACTCTCTTTCTCAAAAGAGTGTGCCTGCCGTTACATTACAATTACGTTAATTACTGTGGTTTTTGCTGCTCCTCACTGGCACACTCACACATTTCTCCTTATTAGGAGAAGGATGCGCCGTAGTGTAACCAGTCACACAATAGAGAAGCACAGGCTCAAGGGGAGAGAGAGAAAGAGAGAACGTGGTGCGTCATGTATTCGCTTACTGCTACATTTTACATCTCATTTGCACTCTATATCCTCCCGGAATAAGCGATAATACACTTATTGGATGAGAAACGCAGATGTGCAAAGACAACTCCCGTACCCACCCGGACCATCTGTTTGACAATTGGTGGTGCGCGCACACGCTTACCACAACCCCGAGCCAGCGAAGAAGAGTTCCTTGAAAAGACTTTCCCATCATCCCCCCGTTAATGATTTCCGAATCTGCATACAAATTGTGCGTGTCCAAATGTCTTGAACCCGCGCTCTTTCTTCTCCGCTTCCATCACCCATTCGGCCGGATTTGTGTCGATTTCCGGTGATTGAAAATGTGCGGTGTAATTGTTTTTTAGTTGCTACGTTTCTCTTTCTCCTCGCCCGCTGCGCCGCCGCTTCATTCATCGCGCTTTTCTTTTCCTTTTTCGCACATCAGCAAGGAAACTCCGGGAGGGTAGGTAAACAGGTTTCAGTTAGTTACTCTTACAGTCGAATTATACATATTACAACCAGTTCAATTCATTTCAAACTTTTCTCACCTTCTCCTCCCACTCACCTCTCGTTCATTGCGGTCATCGCAGGTGTTTTTTCTGCGTGGTCGTTCGCTGCCCTTCCCTCCATCTATTCCTTACCCCCTTACCCCAAAAATGTCTGCCAAGTACTCTCCTCCCTCTCCCTCTCCTCTCCATATCGTCCCCATTTTTCTTCGTTTGCGGATTAAATATCATGATGGCTTGCCGTCCGTCCGTTTTGAACATTTTTTGTCTTCCGTTGTACCCTAATCCCGACAAATAGACCAATGATGACCCTTTTTTCTACTGCTGATCAGATGAATTCTTCTATTCCCTTTTCGTATAGACCATTGAACTTTTTTGCATGAGCTTTTCTAGAGTAGATTTCCGGAGAAGATAATAAAACCTTTTCCAAAATTGGAAATTTTCTCTTCTTGGCGGGCAGAGATAGAAAAAGGAGTAAATAATTAACAATTTTGGTTCCGTACATGTCATCCATCCCATCCTCCCGTATCGAATTCCGTAAATATAATGTCGAGGAGCAAGGTGTCTGGAGGGGGATGACAAAACGTGAAAACATTGGAAGAATACGTCCAATCGACGGATAATTTATGACAGTTTGTCGGCGGCAGAGGAAGATGTCGGCTGTCGACAGAGCCAGATGCTTCTTCTTCTTCTTCTTCCTCTTCACATGTTGCGCTTTGAGGTCACATATCCTTGCTTCCCCCTTCCATACTACGTTTATTATTCTTTTCTTGTCTTCCTCTGGTTGCCTGATTCGTTTTCTATTGAATTTTTAATGGGATGCCTGGATTTCAGGATATAGTTGGCAAAAAGCGGTTAATTTCTAATTCAGGAAGCAAAAATGCAAAAATTGGCTGTTTCTGTTCTGTCAAAACCCATTAGCAGGGCCGGCTTATTGCAACTATTTCAATTTTCGGTTCAACTACATTCTATTTAATGTTTTCCCACTAAATTTTTTTGCAACCGCTCCATAATTCAAAAAACAAAAAAACAGCACTCATAAAAGGGAGAAAAACCATAAAATTTTCACACTTGTTTCCCTTTTCCGATATTATTCTCTTCACTTTCTTGCGATCATCGCCGGGCGGAGCAGTTGGCACATTCTGGCTGCAAACCTTTTGACAACCAATAAATAAAAGCTGAGGTCTGTCGTTTTTCTCACCTGCCCATCGCATTGTCTTAATGGATCCTCCTGGATGCGGGCAGCTCATCATCAGCGCCATGTGTCGCTGCGCTCGTCTCTGCGTAATCTGTCCTGTCGATATATTATTTAGTTCGAATCGAATCTTTCTCTTTCTTTTTCACAATGGTCAGCTGCTCGGCTCGACCGGATGCCCTCCCCTTTCTTCCAATCAACTCACACAGATTCGGATTCGAATGCAACTCTAAACGCATGACCCAAAACCCAAAAAAACATATGAGAAGGGGCTCTCGGATCAGTATGCTTGTGGAATTTAACACTCTCCGGTCTGTAGCATCTCTCGGTCGTCATGTTTGCATTTGGGTGAGCCTCCCCCGAATGGTTTGTTGGAAAATCCGCTTAGAAACTGTGTTATTGCGCGCTCACATCATTTCCAAGTGCTTTCGTTCTGTTGCTCTTCCTTTCCCTTTTCTTATCGAACTCACCTCCAAGTTTGACCCTTTTCGGAAGTGCTCCTCCTCTTTCTCTTTCTTTCTCCTTCTCCTAATCAAATTTCCACTCATTTCTCAAGACGAAGAAGAGCAAAAAAAAGAAGGATAGGTAATTGCCTGCTCGTGTCCTGCCCCCTGCCCACGTCCACATCACGTACGGGTACGGGCAACAAAAAACCGAACAAGAAATGTGAGAGTGTTTCGAATTATTCATAAGCCTTAGTGAAGCCAAGTGCGTACTGCTAAACATTTGTAACTTTCACATTAGCGACTCTGTTGAAACATGTATACAAATGCGCGCAAAAAAGTCGGCGTAGTAAACGATGTGTACATGAAACGGCTCCCATCAGTAAACGTTCTTGAAAACACAGAAAACTAGGAGGCATCAAACTTGAGCTAATATGCTCGAGGAGTCCCTTCGGCCGTTGCCCCTCTCCGTCTCTGTATATATTTGTACTTGGTGACTCAGTGGCGTGTGCCATCGTCCACTCTCACAGGCTCCCAGTGTCGCCATTCCTTCTCGCACATACATTTTTCCCAAAGTCATATGTCAGTTGCCCCCTTCCCTTTGCCTTCGGCGGTGGTCACTCTTGAAAACTTTCACAATCTTTTCTGTCTCAGAAAATGCCACCTTGAGATTATGGGAGGGGAGAGAGGTCCGAAAGGTCCCAAAACGTCTCTTTCCCTTGAAACGCTATAAAATATGATGAATTGGCGTGCGATTTGGACCGCTTCTCCCCCTTTCCCTCATTGTCACTCGCCCTTTCCTTTTCTCAATGACCTACTCATCTTTAGACTATATTCGTTCGTGAGTTGCATTCATTTCATTTCCAACCCCGCTTCTTCTTTCTCGCTTTCTTTCACATCACCCAAAGTTTTTTGAGTCCCCAAAAAAAGCAGCACCTGCTTAGGAATGCAGCTGCAGGACAGGTGCCTCTTGGGCATCGGATTTTCATTCCCCTAACCGGGACAAAAAACAACTTTTTTCTGAGCTTTTTTGGCTCTGTTTTTTCGAACCGTTTTTCCTTTCTATCCCTTTTCACTGCAGATGGTATCTCTAAATAGGCGTGAGCTTTTCGAGGGCCTGTCTAAGATGGACTTTTAGACCACTTCGAATATTCCGATCGGACCCAAGCTTTGCAGGCTTCTTGGACTTGGATTAATGTATCTCTGGTTGAAGTTTCAAACAGATCGGATTATTGACTCAAGAGATATGTAGATCAGAGTCTGAAAGGACCGAAACTTTTGCAAACCAGGGGGTTTAGGCTCTAGATCAGTGTATGTTTAGACAAGATACTCTGATAGGGCTGAAACTTGGTCCCAAATTGTTCAAACCGCTCCTAAAAAGTCTGCAAAGTTTGGGTGTAATTGGAGCCATGCAAATCGTTCAAAGCGAAAAATCCACCCCCGGACCGACCAATTGTCCAGCCCTGCTTCAAATTCATCATTCCATCTTTCAAAGTCATATTTCGTTGCGCAACAAACTCGTGTCTCATCTCATCCAGAAATTTTCCTTTTTTTTCTCTTCTCCCGCCATATCTCTTCAACTGCCGCCCGCCCAACTGCTCATTTGTCAATTGCACCAAATTACGGGGGAGAAAGAAACAAATAAGTTTTTGCGGGCCGGATGGGACCGATGATTCCCATGAGACCATATTTGCATAGGACGGGGGGTCTGGCGCCCCGTTTTGCCCGCTGCCACCCATCCGATTTCCGGTCGATTGACGCCCAATATTATTCACACTCTTACCCCCATATACTCTTTATTGCTTGCCCGCAGGCGAAATGGCGTACTTTTCCTCTTTTCAAGATCTATCTCCTGTAATTCGAAACAACCCTTCTCTAGATCTTCTGGGGCGTGGTCGGCGACCCCCGTGCGGCCCTCCCGCCCTCCCTCTCTCTCTCTCTCTCTCTCTCTCTCTCTCTCTCTATATCTCTCTTTCTTTCTCTTTTCTCACTTTCGCCCCCCACGCACAGATCCTATATTGGCTTGTTTGTAATGAATCTCGCGCCCGTTTCCGACTCCCATTCCGTCGATTCCTTTTTCTTGTCCAATTTTTGGGACACCACCACGCTTTTGCGCACGCAAAGTCCTCGCTCAATTACTGTCACTACTGCTTTCTGTCAAAACGTCCACAAAAGCGTACGCGTGTATTTCAGGGCATGAGAGGAGGAGGACTCGACTAGTTACCATCACCATCACCATCGACATCCGTCATCGTTTCAACGTCGTCGTCGGCGTCATTGCCATTTGATAAAGTCTCAGCCTCCTATTGTCAACGCAGAAAAGGTAACGAGCGTCTAATATGTTCTTTATGATTCATTTCCATTTCTTTTCCATTTCAGCTACACCATGATCTGCATACTACGACCGAGGTTGAATAATCTCTCCTCGATATGGTATACAATACTGACGACTCTACTCCAAAGCTACTTAATTTATCTTGGATTCGAAAGGTTAGAGCTTCAATTTGTGACTTTATATTTGGAAAACAATTTCTGTTTCCAGATACCGATTGTACAACGAAATCAAGTGGCCAACGGGAGGATATCCGTATGCCTACCTAGCCGCCTACGCCGTCATTTACCTCGTTTGCATTGTTGCGACCTTTCTCTTCTTCACTTGCGGATTTTTCAAATCTGGAAATATCGCTGGTGACAACGAACGACTGGCCGAGCGCGAGGAGCGTGTTCTCGAAGTATCTCGTAATCGGAACGGAGAAAAATCGGGTTAGTTTTTCTTGGTCCTTAACGAAGTGCGCTACGATGCCGGATCTATTAGTACTATGTAGTACGAGCCGACGCGATGTGTTCAGATTAAAATCGGTAATTATGGAGTCCCCAGAGAATGGACGACGCACTCCGAAAGCGCCAATATTTCATCTGTTTCCGACCGATACATAAAGATAATTTAGGATGCGTTCATGGCGTCAAGGTCCTGTGGCAACATCTTCCGCCGCTGCCCCAACAACTACATGTCATCATTGCCGTCTCGCAGCTGATCGCGCAACAGCTGATGTTTTCTCAGCTCTTCCGACACGGATTCGTGAATTCTGGTGAGAGATTGGGCGGAGGGTGTGGTCCTTGGGCTATAAAACATCTGTTTTCGGCGATTAAATCGAGAGTGGCTTTGGATTGAATTCCACAAAGATCGACACAAATTCAGTTTCTTGAGAACCTCAATCTCATCGCGTCAGTCCCCTGTGTGTCTGTGTGTGTGTGGAAAGACGGATTGATTGAACATTGTGCATATTACACTGTGATTTACACACATACACATTGCAACAAGGTTGCCTTCGGTTTGTGCGCGAGAGAATAGGTTAGAGAAAGTGTCTCGTGTTCACAACAAGCCGTTCGGGGGGTGAGAACAATGAGAATGCTAATTACCGGCATAGGTGTCGAGTGGGCCCATGGATTGATTGTCAAGAGGGCACACGGTATTATTGAAATGCGACACGGATTCATGTACAGATATCCGCCTCATTGCTCTTTATTTGTTATGTGTCAATGAGCAAATCAGTTGGGTTGTGGTACCGATTGGGAATAGGAGACTTGTCGAATCCAGGGATTTACAGACATTTCTTGTTTGCGGATTGGGCTTTTTTTGCTAAGAAAATTCATGTTTTCCAGGTGACTTCTTGAACACCGAACTAGATTTCCTGTACCAACGCTCTCGTCAGCTGGCCACTAACCTTCCGATTGGAGAGACTCGTCTGCAAGGCTTCAGAATCACAGCGGATGAGCTCGCCGGACTTCCTGTCTCTCCGAATCTTCTGCCAGTGCTCATGCACATGAAGCTCTTTGGAATCCCATTGGAAATGATCAACTTGTTTGTGGCTCTGGTCGCTTACGGGATTGCCTACCCTGCCGTCTTTTGGAGAGTCTCAAAGCCTTTCAGGTACTGCAACTCAAATGTCCAATTATTCAAATTTACATTTTACAGTGTGATTTTCTCATTCCATCTGGTGATCTACGCTGCTCAAGTGATCTGGGGATACATCTCTTTCTCGGTCCTCTTCCGCATTCAGGAGACCAATGTGCACAGTGTTCGGCCAGTTGGTCTTGGTCAGTACCTCGGACCAATCAAACCGCTTGGATTCCACATCTACCATCCCTACGTGATCTTGGGCTCGTTTATCGTTCGACTTGTCATGACTACCCTCGCCCCGACGGCCATGTACTCTTACGGATACAACAAGTTCTACGTGAGTTCCTTCACGCGTTCAAGTGTCCCCTTATTCTCGTGTTTTCAGGCGAATGTGCTCAATGTGCAGCATCGAAACGCGGCTAGAACTTCTCAGGGACAAGGAGAGTATGGAGACTACCAAAGACGTTCCTACAGCAGAGTGGAGGGCAACAAATTGTGCTGTGATGGATACCTGCCGCACATGGATGCGATTGCTCTTCTTGTCATTGTGGCAGCAGCTATTGGACCGACCATCTACGCACTTCTGATTCTCTATCAACACGAGCAGAAAGGTCTGATCCTCACTTGCATCATCATTGATGTTGTCTACATGTTTTCGTGGATTCTCATGTGGCTCGGAATGACACTGAAGCGTGACTGGAATTTCAATGTTACCCACAAAGTGCATCAATTCTACGGATTGAATGTAAGTTTCACATTATGTACAGATATTCACATTATTGATGGAATTCCAGAAAGGAATGGCAATTGGACCAATTCGTGGAAACGAGAATCCGTCTCAGTTGAAGAATTCAATTCTTGTCGTCCACAGAGATACGGTAAAGACAATCCGTTGGTTTTTTAACCTAACCAATGAAAATTTGTAGATGTTCGTTACGGATGATCAAACCGCCAAACAGTCTCTCCTTCATGCAATCCACACTGGAAAGTTCGAGATGATCAGTCCGCCAGATGATGTATATTGGAAGCATGGACAGCAGAGCCCATCCACTCGAGCCAAGATTTTGACCGAGACCGATGGCATGAAGAATAGTCCGGAAATGTCACGTTTGTTGAGAATGGGAACTGATGACACGCAACAAACCATGAGTTATCATTCGGTAAGCAAATAAAAGAGACTTCACTCTAATAATGTTTGATAATTTGTTTCTAGAATGGTGGGCGCAGTATCACTCAGAACCCGATGAGCAACTCCCAAATTCTTCCACGTGGCAACAGCTCTCCGCCTGCTCCGAGCCAGTTTGGCACAATGCAACGTAGCCAACAATACGGACAAATGGGAACTCTCCAAAGAGGGCAAAGCGGTGGAACCCTTCAACGTGGAACTATGGGTCATGAAAACGTCTGGAATCAGTACACAGCAATTCAAAAGAAGGAGCAACAGCAGCAGGCGTTGGCCCAACGAAGAGATAGTGGCGACGCGGCGTACGGAAGAGTTGATAGCACATATGGAAGTTACGCAAGAATTCCAAACGTGGTTAGTGAAGTTTAGTTTCAGAAATGATGAAACCGACTTATTTCAGTCTCGCATTCAAGTGACTCCGCAGGGCGGACAGATCCGGTTGAATGGGTACGGCGGCCTGCAGCAGAACACTCTTCAGCGTCGTGACGTCACTCCACCACAACACTCGCAACAGCCGTCGCTCAGTTCGATCCGACAGTCTCCACTGCTCTCTGACAGATCTGGAATGAACATTCCTCCTCCACAACCGCTTGTGAGCCGGTGAGAAGATCGAAATTCAAATAGGAATGTCTTGACGTTATGTGATTTCAGCGAGCAGTCTCCTTATCAACGTTCGGCTATCAAACTAACGTCTTTTTCGGAAAATAAGGGAAGTGGAATCTATGGCACAAGTGGAATAGGTTCTGGTTCCCAAAACACGGTCCAATGGGGTGGAACGCAAAGAGCGGCACCCGGGCAGCCCAGCCAACTTCTCTGGAACACGCCTGCCAACCCGAACGGACAAAATAAGGTTAATTTCATCATTTGATTTGTGACGTCCTTTGCACGTTGTATCTACACCCACGCTTCTCTCTTTCTCAAAAGTTTCGGCACAGTCGTTTTGCTAACCACCAAACATTTGCAGTCATCGCTAACCAGCACAACGAACTCTTCGCAGAACGATGAACAATGCTTCACCCCGACCTCCACCCTAACCAGTCACGGAAGTAACTACACTCCAACACCCGGATCGCCGCAAGGCTCCAATCCGATCTACTCGAGAATCAATGGAGCGTCTTCCACGTCTTCGAATCTCTACGGAGTCGCCACGAAAGAGAGTCAGTACGCGGACCGGACTCTTCAGAAGAACCCGATCAAATCGACAACGGTGACCGCCGGAAACACGGTGCCTCGGTCTTTGAATGGAACAGACGACAGTGTCTCCAGTTTTTCTGCAATCCGTCCACCCACCGGCGTACTTAACCAAAACGACTTTGCAACCAGTATTGTGTGAATAATTGTTTCAGCTTCCATCACCATTTTTGGTAGGTCACATTTCTACCAAAAACGGTTAACGCCAACTAACCAGTCTGTTCGTTTAGGACCCGTACTGATCCCGATGAACCTCTACTCTCTCTATTCCTAACTGAAGAAAACCATCAAATCAACTCCGTGAAATCAGCCCTTCCTTAACCATCTACAAACACACATCACAAAACTTTCCTCGCCGATTTGAAATCTTAAATCTCAAAAATGATTACATAATAATCACTGCTTCGCTTTTATCTGTTATCTGGAATATGTAACCAAAACCTCCTGTTTTATGGAACAATTAAAAAATTCTTCCTCCATTTGATTTTTGACCAATGCGTGAAAGATGATACTCGCATTTTTATGTGAAACTGATAAGACTCTATCCTCTCTTTTCTCTTCATTTATTGTCATCCAAAACCAAAAATTCGAATCCTCCTTGTTACTGTATTATTCCCGTTAACGATCATTCGGGTGTCATTCCAAAATGTTTTCAATCCCCTCTGAATGTTGAAATTCTGTCATACTTTTTCTCTAATTACCCCCACCCCCTCCCCGCCCTCTTTTTTACGATTTTCAGACAATTCCGTCATCGAATAAATGCTCTTCAACAAACTTTCAAGAAATGCATTAAAATGCGAAGATTCCGGAAAATTGGGCGGAGTTTGATCATGCGATTCTACTTCGTTTCCTTGTCGGAAAGCGATATAAAACGGGTAGACCAGAGCAAACTGTTCAGCGATAAGCCTTTTCCCACTTCTCACGTTTTGCCTGGAGTTATCACTCGTGTCGGCGCACTTTTTACTCCTACAGTCTTGTCCCGACATCTAACAAATTATGAAACAAGATATTTTCAGGAATGAAGACCCTTTTCTGCCTTCTGGCCCTCGTCGCCGTCTCCGCTTCCCTCGTCCTCCCAGCTCAGCAGAGAAATGGAGTCAACTGCCTTCTTTGCGAGGCCGGAGTCCGTGCTGCTGAGGATCCAGCTGATAGAGAGGCCCATACTGTTGAGGACGTAAGTTGTCATAACAAGTAAAGTCGATATTAATGAATGTGTCGCAGAAGTTCGACGCCGAGTGCAAGAAAGAGTTCGGATCCATCCCATTCTTCGAGAAAGAGTGCGAGAAGTACGGAAACTCCAAGCTCGACCCCATCATCAACGAGCTCGAGGGAGGAACTGCCCCAGAGGACGTGTGCACAAAGCTCAAGGAGTGCTAATTTGTTTTCCTAACCTGTGTCTAATCTCAATAAATTTTTCGTATTTTTCAATGTTTCAAAAGTGTTTTATTTTCTATCTTTCACGATTTAGTCTGTTTGGATTAGTTTACAAAGTATTCGCATTTCCACAATATTTGAAATACTGATCATTCGAGTTAGACTGTTCATTTTGTGCTCTCCCAGGGAAGCAACATGCAGAAAAAAACTAGCCTTAAAAATGAAAATGCCAAGGAACACAAACTCAACGCAAATGATGTATACCATCTCTTAAACAGTTGCGGCTTCGTCGTCACGTTAAAGCTTTGGACATTTCGACAACTCTGACGACATTTTCTACGTGCTTCTCTCCGGGTTTCTACTGTTTTTTGTTCTAACCTCTATGACCATCTTGGGAGTTGTCACTGGGATCGGGGGACCACTTCTCTACTTGTCTTCCAATGTTCCGAGGTGTCAGAAACATCGGGAAGTCATATTAACAAACAATCTTCCGACACCGAGCTTCCTAACTATTTTAGACGATCGCATTCCTATCCTTGTGAACCCCATAATTACTAACCTAGGCGATGACGGAGTCACCATTTCTCTCAACATTAAGAGAATTGTCTGCAACTTAGACAAATGGTCAAAAATGAAGTGATGAATGGAAAAAATAACATGAGCGGCAATCCCATTGGTTCTGTAGGCGCCAGAGCTCACGCGAAGTTTGGGCGCTACATTTATTCCCCACCCTGTATGTTCATAGAGATGGTGGAGTGCCCGAACTCATAAAATCATGGTTTCTGGACACTCCATTTTTTTCTCTGACACTTTCTTATTTCTGGACACGCTTCTCACCAGCAAATCATAATTTTCTGATTCGTAACAAATAGTCGGCACGAAGGCTCCTTTGGCTACACTGATAAAAAGTGATTGTTCATTGTACCACAAGTAAATGTATACATCATCGAAGCTGAACAATCCACACTGACAATATTTTGTATTCATAGTTCACGACTATTACTTATTATCAGAAGCTACTTTGAATACAGAATTATAGTAGTAAAAAATGTGTGGTACACTTGCAAGTACTTCATTCAAACCCGTGTCTGTAGCCATATTCTGCTTTGTGCTCAATTTTTGAGCACTCTGATTTCATACTTGAGACTTGTGATAAGCGAGTGAATGAGCCGTGAGTAGGAGGAGTGCCTTTGCAGCCGTTACCAGACGGAACTATTCGTGAGTATATAACAAGTCAGGTTACAAAAGAGAATGACAGCTCTCACATTTCTTCTTCTATCAACTTTTTCTTTCAGAAATGAAGACTCTTCTCTATCTCGTCGCCGTCGTTGCCTTCGCAACTGCTATGGTACTTCCACGTCAGCAAGACAGTGCCCTCGACTGTCTCCTGTGCCGTCTCGCTGTGAACGTCACTGATCCACCGGTTGACAACGAAGTGCACAAAGTTGACGACGTGAGTTTTTCTTTCGATTTTGGTGAAATACATATAAATTGTACTTGTAGAAGTTCATTGCTGAGTGCAAGCAAGAACTCTCTGGAATTCCGTTCCTCGAGCAGGAGTGCCTCGACTATGCTCACAACAATCTTGACCCCATCATCAAGGAGCTTGAGTCGGGAACAGCACCAGAGGATATCTGCAAGAAACTCAACGAATGTTAGATACTTGATATTTGAATACAATAAAGTGAGCATTTCAAGGAAACATAGTTTTCTACTTCTCCAGTTCACAGTATATGTAATGTAGCCGAGCTGTTTAAAACGTATTTTCGAAAATTCGCTCGCATACGGTTTAAGAAACTATCGGACCTGGAACTCAAAACTCGTCCATCATGAGGTCGGCCATATTGCCTCCTTTGTGGCATTGGCCCTCTCCGCTTCCCCGGTTTTCAAGCAAATTTTTGAGCCAACTACCATTAAAAAATCTCCGGACTCGTTTTCTTCGGACTCCCAACTGCCTCTTCTGAACTCTCACAGTCCCGTATTTCCGCTCGTGCCCGTATTCAATCTGTCGATAACCGCTACATTCACCTTCAACTCGTGAACACTCGTGAACTCGTGAACTGGCTGCTTAGCACCTCCCAGAATCCGAGCTGATGCCAATAAGAGTCCTATGAAACTGATGAGCAGGAGGAATAGTACAAGCCACTTGTCGCCGGGAAATCCCTGAAGAACCGTAAATTGTCCGGAGAAACCAACCAACTTCAATGCTATTTCATAATTTCAGAACTAATCCAGAAGACTCCAAAGAGTTCTCTCACCGCATCTGTCGGAGAGAGGAAGAGAGAAATTTGGTTAAGAGTTTCACTTCTTGCAATAATGTTGGAGAGAGGATGAGAGAGATTTCTAGAAGAATTTGACTTCTTGCATAGCAATAATGTCGGAGAGAAGAAGAGAGAGAGATTTGGTTAAGAATTTGGCGTTGTACTCAGTTTATATAGTGACAGTAAAATCACGCGTACTCGGCCACTCCTCAACCGAGCTTTACCGCCACCACGCCCCTTTAGGTGACGATCACAAAAGTGGAGGAGGCGGAACCAAAAAAATTTCAAAAAGGGCAGATTTACTATGGTACTATAGTGCATCCATTAAACACATAGCTAAATACTATTTAATAATTTCAGAACTCATCTAGAAAACCCTTATCAAAGAATTCTCGCACCGCATCTGCTTCTCGGTTGAGCTGGTCAACGATTGCCGTCGTGGATTCGAGCCCGAGGAAAAGGAAGAAAAGAAGATCCGCTTCACTTGCCACGTCACATTAGCGTGGCGAGATGAAGGAGTTACGCGAGGAGCCACTCCAACTTGACGACAACACGACTTCCTTCGTTGAAGCCGTCAAGGTCCCAATTGCATGCATCGCTTATTGAAGAAGCTTGACCGGTTATCACTCATAATGGGATTGACCTTCGTTGTCTGATCATAGTCTTTCTATTGAATTTCTCTTAATTTTATTCACAAATAAAGTTTGTGACTAAACTTTAATGGGTTTCGTCTTTCCTTTACCAATCAAAACCAAACATTCCATTCTTGCCGTACACGGATTACATCACTCTTGACGAAAAGAGCAACGCTATCTTCTTATTCTTTCAATTGCCTTCAATCTCTCGTCATCCTTTCCCTCTTTCCATCAAAGTGCACGTCACCCCCACTCGTTGGTTTGAATACAACATGCGAGGCGCCTATATGCACGGCGACATAAAGATGGGAATGACTATTTGGCCGAGCATCATCGATCCGGCACGTAGAAACAGCAGCTCGTTTCGGAGAACGAGAGAAAAAGGCAATGGGGAGGAGAGGCGGAGAGGAAGAAGAAAAAGGCACGCACTCTTGTTGTTTTCCTTGGCTAGGCACGCGCTAGATGTCCCTCCGTCGCCTTCTTACTCGTTTTCGCGTTTCACCGCGTATGGAGGAGACTCACCTTTATCAAATCGTTTCTGTCTGCCTTTCCTTCTATCAAGAAATTGGTGCTGAATAAGCGAAAAACTGATTTGCTTCACTTCTCTTATTTGGCACCAACTTTTTTCTCTCTATCTTTGAGGCAACTTTTAACACAAATACATACCTTACTTATCAGCAACTCGGAAACGCCTCTACTCGCGACGACCTCGACAACGTTCCAGATGGGCGGCGGCGCTGAGAATCTAAACGATTCGCGATCGAGAGAAACCGCATTCGTCAGTGAAATTGTCTTCCAGACGCAGGCGCAATCGAAATCACGATTTTTCACAATGAAAAGAAATCGATTGGATGAGGAGCCGGATGAGCAAGGTTAGTCCGGTTGACATTAAGACTTTATTTTCATTTTTGTAGAAGCCGGAAATTGTCCGGTCCCTGACAAGCAAACGAGACGAGTCGATTACTCGGCAGCTTTCAAAAATCCCATTCTGATCTCTGTCATCACTCAATATCTGACAACTCTCGAGGTACCATACTTTCATTATAATTTTCTTGTACTAATAGTATCTTTCAAGGACATCACTGACTTTGCCAACACGTGCAGCGCTACTCGTAGACACGTCCCAAAAACGAAGCTGCCGTTCAACTTCAAGTTCGTCGTCAAATGGACCGGTTTTGTTAGTTTCAATCGACCTTTTCGAACAAAGAACGCATTGTTTCAGTGGGAGAAGCGGCTGCGGCATGTTGGCGTCAATCGCAATTGGCCGAGGGGAGATATTGCTCAAAACTTTATGAAGTCGGTTGTTGTATGCATTGATCCCAATTATTCGACAGCACAACCCGGACAAGTCGGGTATAGGGTAGACGCACCATTGAAACTCAGTTAAAAGAAATTAAAAATCAAGTTTCAGAACCCTACTATCGACAAAATCTTCATTAAACAAATGCTCGCGTGCATTAATGCCGAGAAACTGAAGATTGTTTCAGTAGGCTTCAATGTTCATCACTGCAATAGTTATTGTAAGTCAACTCTATCTCTCTCGCAATCCTCCTTCTATTACAGTTACCGTTGATAAACAAAAAATAGCATACAAAAAACTGAAACATGTACATCTAGAAGACGTTCATGTTAGTTTTGAATCCCTTCCTAGCGGCGAAGGAAGCTACCGTACTTTCAATGAAAATACTCCAAGATGTTGGGCTTTATCTGTAAGCTTGAAGTACCATACTGATGACAATGAATGGAAATTTTAGGAACAAGTCATTCCAACCGGACTGCTTCATGTTATACTTCAGAGCAAAACTATTGAAACAATCAAACTGATCTCTGTGATAATGAACAACAATGCTATTTCATGCAGTTAGTTTTACATTTACTCACTTTTATCTTGAAAAAAATGTTTTCAGTGCAAGAAATTCTCGATAGAAACTATGAAATAACTCTTTCCAAGGACAAGTTCCTGAAGAACGTCGTTGCGATTCATCTTGAAGACGTCGTGCTCAGCTCACCAAATCATAACGCATTCGATAATTTCATGGTAAACAACTTGCTAGGGAAAGATCCATAGAAAAATGACTTTTAGGACAAGGCTTACGTGAGTCGTAAGATCTTAACGATAATACTCCAAACGTGTTCTTCAGTTTTGCTCCCACCTCTGAAACTTGTGAAAAAATTTACACTTTATTGCCAAAGTAAGCCTAAGATCATGTGGTCGTCAGCAAAATTAAGGAACACTTTTGAAATCCTAATGGTGATTGTATCTTACACCTCATGAAGGTCTTGTCTCAAAAGACCAGTTTGACTCTAGATGACCACCCAGTTAGTATGCAAGTAACTACACAGAGTTGTTTTCAGTGTGATCTAATCAGCACCACGGATGTTGTGCCCGTTCTCTCTTTGCAACTACATAAGCATGCATATGGTGCATCTTTGATCAAAAGACTCGGAACTCTCAATAAACATTATACCAAAATCAATCTTCTCATCAGTCTCGACGCACTGTGAGTATATAATTTGTATGTAAACTAAATTTGATTTTTTTTTAGAAATCCGGAGACTCTTGAATCTATCGACAGACTTCAGAGGAAGACACATAGTCTGAAGCTGCAGTTTTATGAGCCGAATATTCTGGAAATTGTAGATTTTGGGACAATCGAGGATATGTTTAATTTGTGGAGTAATTGGAGAAACGTAAGTTTGAATTAGTTAAAAAACATGAAAATTTAGTCAAATTTCAGGTGGATGAGGTGGTAGTCGGAAAAGAACTTTACAGTTATTGTCCTCTCAGAACAGTATACTGTCAACCGATCGTTACAAGTGAGTATTTTGCTCATGAATTCTGATCACGTTCCCATTCAGATTTGCCCAAACTTCCAAACCTCAAAATTCTTGGAGTGGCAGATCAGAACTTTTTCACCCTTTTTATTTCTCTCTCAACTATTTTAGATTACCTGACAATCACCCATCTTACACTCTCGTGAGTCTCACTAATCGTTTTTCTATTTTTAAGTCGGTGCTTTTTTAGGTGTACTGACCATTTCCGAACTCGCGAGTTTGTTCAGTTTTCTAATCCGATGTTTATGCAAATGATGGTTCATCTGCCGAAAACGCTTACGCACTTTTCAGCCTGTGCCTTGCCGTTAACAGCAGAAGTGATTGACGTTCTGGCGGAGGTATAGTTTTTCTGTTTTTGACACAATAAATAACAACTTATTACAGTGGAACCATCAGATAAGGCACATAAATGTAGTGCAAAGTTTCTCGATTAGATGTGACATGGTCCTGGTGAGTTGGAAAATTCTAGAAAAACGTTGCCAAAAGTGAGAAAAGGATTTCTGGAGGTATGGGGAATTGAACCCCAGCCCTCTCCCATGCTAAGGGAGCGCTCTACCACTGAGCTATACCCCCGCACGCTCAAGCTTCTCTCATTACAAATGATATTGCGGGCGGCCGCAGGTTTCAATCAAAGCGCTTTGTGATAATGATGACGACACAGAGAAAACGGGACTTTTTGCAGATGAGATCATGTTTCGAAAAGGCGAACAACGATGCCGAGATTACGTTCCAAGCGTTTGACTTTGCAAAGTCCAAGTTTAGAACAACGCCTGTTACACATTGGCTGAACATTGACAGAAGCAATCCGACCGAATGTCCCGTTGTGTTTTAGGGACTTTCCAAGTTACACTATTTGCAGCATTCTATCACTATCCGCGTAAGCCGAATGCTTTGGTTCACTTTTTGTGAAAATCCTACTGAAAATCGATTTGATTAAAAATGAATAAATTTTCACCGTGAATTGGGTGCGTTGAAGTCGATTACAGTGGAAAAAATACAAAAAGCTACCAAACCCGCGCGTACTTTACAGAACACCGACAACACAACCTTTCCTCTGTCTCTCTCCTCCTCTCTCTTGATCTGTTCGCATCAGACCACCGGTACTAAGATCAATGACGTTTCAAGGGACATTTGAATTTCCGCATTAATGTTCTGTGACCACAAATCATTCCTTATCTCTCTCTCTGTGTTAAAACGCGGTTTTATAAGTACTTGGAGAACACGATGCCGCCCGCCGATATATTTTGGAATGCGAGTTCGCTTCTATTTCTAAATTACAAACTTATAGCTCAAAATTGTGTGTCTTTAAAGTCATTTTGTGGTTTGTGGCCTGTTTACATCGTCATTTGCTTCCATTCCTATTCGTTCTCAAACCAATATTCCGTTCTATTTTTCGATCTGAACAAAAACGCCAAACATCCGCACCAATTCAGCCTCATAAAATATTAATTTCCAACTTCCAAGAGCAATACACCCTTGCCATCTTATGTGCTAAATGTAAAAACAAAAGGCAATCGGATATGGTAAGAATGCCCGAAAAGTAGCTTTGTTTTGAGGACGTTTTCATGGCTGCACTGGCCAATTCCATTTATTCTTCAAAAAACGGTCTATTTTTCGAGTAAACTTTGCAAAAGAGCCTAAATTTCCAGACATCATGCCGCTGCCTATGGCTCTGCTTGGGAAGCGCGGTCTTCCGCACAACACTCCACCGGCGGATGTTCCAATTGATAATGTCTGCATAATTTCTTTTTGCATGCTTATATATTAACTGACTTCTAATTTGCACCTTTTCAGAACCACCCGTTAGCCGAAAGAGCTCGTTCGGCAATCGCTCAGACCAGCAAAGCCACACAGGAACTGCTCGCCGCGTATGATTTGGAGCGTAGAGTGTACGGATCGTCTCTGATGACGAAGGAAGTCTCGGATGCGTTGAACGAAGACATTCGGGAGAAGTCGAATGTGGCTGGCATCGCCGCAAAGTTCATGACGTCCGCAATCAGCGACGCAGAGGCCGCTGGCGTTTGGACAACTGCCAACGCCGCCTCGACAAAGTAAAACGTTATCAACTATTCTTCGATAAATGATCTCAAGTAACGATCACGTGATTTTCATGTACATTGTACTTTCAGTTGTTATGGATCGATTTTTTATTAAACAAACCGTTTGATGACAATAAAGTGTTGAGATGAAACTTGATTGCTATTGTTATTGTTTGTCTCTAAACGGACTGTGATGATTGAGCACTAATCTCCCAGTCGCCCTTGTCTGGAAATTTCAACTCACGGGGCTTTGTGTTAAATGAACAGATTAACTGAATCCGAGGAAGGAATATGATGGATTATTATGCAATTCACAGCAGTAAATTGGAAAAAGTTATGAATATTTGAAATACTGACATGTCGCCGTCTGGTGGCGTCCTGGTGACCACCGGCGCGGGTCTTGTGTTATACATTTTTTCTGGCGTCAAAACCTGCAGATATCGTCGCTACTTTTGAAGTTTTCAGAATCCTTTCATCACCCGGATAACATTGGAAATAAAAGTAAAATGAAAAAAGTACAAACAACTGCCTACGTGGAAATTATCACATTTTCAAGTATCCACAGTAATGTTTTCACTCTTTGAAAAAAGGAAAAAACCGCATCCCTTTCTTCGTTCCGTTTGAGAATTGCCTTCAATCATTGTGATTGGCTGTGCTTACAGTATCAGTGTACAGTATCCCTTCTCCGTCACCAAAAAAACGACGTCTTCTGTGCCCTGTACACATTCGTCACAATCAATTGTCTTCGTCTCTTTCTTAGCATTTCATCTCTCCTTGTGACAAATGATAACAACAGCGAAAATATAGAGAAAAAAGAAGATTGTGCTTCTTTTTCAATCGTAAACTGCCAGCCTTATCACATCTTCGCATAAAGTTCCTCGATATCATCTCTCCACCTATTCCTCTAGCCGGTTTCTCTTTGACGCAACTGACGAACAGTTTGTCTCTTTTCTTCTCCTTTATATTCTCTTCATACGCAAGATGAGGACAACCAATTGCCGAAGAGCATTTCTAAGTTCACACTTTCTTCACGGGCAAGTCTACTATTCTATATTACATTTTTCTGAATTATTAGTTTTATACTTTTCTTTTCTGCCAAACAATGCAGTTTTATGAGTCACATCACATAAATTCATAAGAACAAAAGACAAAACCATTTTTCCTCTACCGCTGTCGTTGTTTCTCCTTTTCCGTTCTAATGAGCGCTCACACCAAACTGTACAAGTATTTTTCTAGAAATGGGGAAGAAAAAAGTGAAGAAGGTTGCCCGTTCATCGACTAAATCGCCAGAAGCCCAAGGCCTCGTTTTTGTGCCAGAAGACAAACCAAATTACGCCGATTCTGAGTAGGTTTTCTTGAAATTTCATGCACTAACATGCTTTTTTTGCAGACTCACAGATGAGCAACGTTTGGATGTTCTACAGCTAGTGCATACTCTGCAAGACAAGCGTGGAATAATTTTGGCCAAACGTGCAATTTGTGACGACTCAGAAACGAAAGTGTTCAGAAGTAAAAAACTAGTCGAGCAAATTGTAGGCAATCTTACAACTCTGGAGGTATGTACGCTCGCGAAATTCATATGGTAAAGTTATCAGACGTTGCGATGCAATAAACATGTAATTTGTGCTGAATTGTTTCTAAAAAGTGTTTTCAGGATGTTTTATCGTTCTACACCGCTTTCAAATACTCTATCGAATGGGATATACTGAATCCTGAACTTCTGAAATCAACCGATTTGCAAATTTTCGAAACAGATGTTAGTCAGCCCGGTAGTTATTAGAAAAATTACAAAAATTGAAAAGTTCAGGGAGTTTGGAGTTATCAGATATCAAAAGGCAAGGAAGTGGTTCCGGTGAAACGTCTAACAACTTACCTGGTTAATCAATCCAAAAAACTGTATTTTGAATCTGAACGAGTCAACAACTTTGACGTGGATCAGAAGGGAAAATACGCTAAAGTGTTTGAGGTGAGATTACTCTAAACAAAACTAAGCTTCTTGTAGTTTCATTTCAGAAGCCAGTATTTGAACCTCAAGATATAACTATTATTCTTATGTGCCAGAATGTCACTACCATCAACTTGAACTCTTTCGCCATTGATGCCTACATTGCGCACATCTGTAAAACAACACTTTGCAACGCTCATTACCATGAAAACTGTTTGTTTTCAGTTCTAGCTTCCATGGGCATGCCAATCTGGAAAAGCATGCAACATCTGATTCTGGAAGACGTACATCAGGCTGCAAACACTCCGAGTTACTTGCGTCTCAGCGATGTTGGCTATTTGAAAGTAGAGAACACATGGAAAAAACCGTATAAACTTTTCTTGTTTCGTTTCAGACCCGTTTTCTGCCAGATATAGTCATGTTTGCCATCTTCTCGGCGGAGCAATTGGAAACTTTGAGTTGGAGTGCCATGTTCATCAGCGATCGCATGACGAGACTTAGTTAGTTTATCTTGATTTGAATACGAAAAGTTAAAATGTTGCATTAGTGGAATATCAACTGTTAACTCTGAAACAATGGAAGAAGCTGAAAGAGATTTCGCTCACTAACCTGATCACGCAAGAGAGAAATGAAAAGTTGCTCGACGAAGTTTTTGTAAGTGACACTGGCGGATAGTGTCTGATGAATTTTGTATTCAGATCGGTTTGCTCAAAATCAACATGAAGAATGATTTGACTCTAACCTTGTCACTGCAACGTCATACCTATGGAACGACCCTTTTGAGGAAACTAGAAGCCGCTAAAATCAAATTGCATAAGATCAATCTAATCATCAATGAGAACGCTTTGTGAGTTACAAATCTGTATATAAAACAAGCATAACTTTAGGAACCGGGAAACCATTACCCTTATCACAAAGCTCCAGAACCTCTGTACTCATATGACTCTGACATTCCATGAGACGATTATGGTGTTCCCAACTGATCGAGAGGATAGAGTGAGAATGATGTCGCAGGAATTTGAAAAGTGGGATAAGGTCCCAAAGCTATCCATTATTCATATTCTAACCAGTTTCTTTCAGGTCAATGAAGTTCTTATTGGCAAAGATATGTATTTCTTTAAAATTGGAAAACCACCAGTCGATTGCTTGATGGACGTCTTTGCCAGTAGGAAGTTCTATTAAGAATGTTTTTCCAAAAAACCGTACTTCAGACTTGCCACTTCTGCCGAATCTGAAAACACTTCGCTTTGAAGATCGTCTGACTCATGAGTCGTTTTCGGTGTTTGCCAAGAAGATTTTGAGCGAGTTGGAATTGGAGGAATTCTCCATCAAGTAAGAAATCGTATGACTTTGTACATAGTTGTCATCCTTATCTTTAGATACTTCGATTTGGATTACGAAAAAGAAAAGACGATTTCAACTGGTTACTTTTTGCTCAATCTGCCAAAGACCATCAAGAACTTGGGCCTATTTCCGTTCCCGATCGATCAATACACTCTCGGAGCTGTTGTCTCGGTAATAAAGGGTCATTTTTATCTTTATAATGTCCAATAATCTGCAGGCTTGCCCGAAACTCGAGCGTTTCACGTTGTTCTGCGACACCGACCAGAACGTCCAACACATTCAGAAATTTGTGAGTTGACCCTCTGATTGTATTATCAACAGTATTTTTGCAGTTGCGCATGCACTATCCGCCGTCCACGGTTGTCGAAGTTCGCACAGGACCGGTCAAGATCTGTCACCGTCTTGTGGCAATTAGCCACTTCCTGGACAACGAGCCAAGACAAGAATCATTTGTATTCTAATTGAAATTCTCTTATTTCTGCTTTCATTTTCACTGCTTGCGCTTCTTCTGAAATTTTCTGAAGTAATTACAATTTTGAGTAATAAAAAAGCTCGATAAAACTACCAACGCCCATTTTTTTATCATTGAGATGCGAAACAATTTGAGTGCATTTTCATGGACCGGATTGTTTGTGTCACGAGCACTAATGGTGTCGATCTGTAACCTCTTTTTTCCGCAATTTCGACGACGCCTCTTATCATATGGCGGAATAATCACGAATAAAAAGTTTGCTATAAAACGTGCTGCTCTACTTGCCCACAACTAATTAGATCATTTTATTCTCAATTTTTTTGTTTTTAGCATGAAGACCCTTCTCGTTTTGGCTGTTCTCGTTGCCGTCGCTTCTGGGCTCGTTATTCCAAAGGAGAGAAGTGCGTTGAGCTGCTCAATGTGCGAGTTGGTCGTCGAGAAGTACGAGGGCTCTGCTGACAAGGACGTGAACACCATCAAGAAGGTAAGCAATTTTGGATATAACGAACAAAATCTAATCTTATAACACACTCTAGGACTTTGACGCTGAATGCAAGACTCTCTTCCACACCATCCCATTCGGAACTGCCGAGTGCAAGCACTACGTCGACAAGAAGATTGACCCAATCATCAAGGAGCTCGAGAGCGGAACAGCCCCGAAGGACGTGTGCACCAACCTCGGAGAGTGTTAATAAACTGTTCTTGTAATTTCTTTTCATTCTTGTAATGTAATAAAAAAAGAAGTTTATCAGCGTAAAATATGTGACTGCAAAAATCCGAGGCCTGGACTTTTGACCCAGTTGCAATAATCCGATGGGACCAAAACTTTGCAGGCTTGTCGTACTTCTTTGTATATCTGACGTTCCAAAAAGTCCCTCTCCGCCGGACGAACCATAAACCCGAAGTGAACTACAGGCAGAGCCGGGCTGTTGCCCGATTTGGAGCGATGAACAACTAAGCTTTTTCAAAGGTATTGAAATGATTGTTAACGGAACTCTAAAACAATCGCCAACGTGACGTTTTCGAATTCCATTCTTCAAGTGAAATTATAAACCGTACTCGTCCTAAACTAGGGCTAATTCCGGATATAAACTGATTTGAAAACAAATTTCCTCGACAGCTCTTATCAAAACGCTGCTAATCAGTCTTAAGAGAGAGAGAGAGAGAGAGACCGTCACGGCTACAAGGCATTTTTTGAAATTTGGCATGGACTGGATGATCTCAAGATGTTTTCTGTGTTCTCAAGACTGTATCTGGAACTGCCCCGAAGGATGTTTGCAGGAAACTTCATGAGTGTTAGGCAGATAACTTATATCACTCCATAATTCTAATCAATACAATTTCATTCCAATCTGTCAGACAGTCTCGGCAAATAAAATTTTGTCACGTTTTGCTGTAGAGGCAGGCACAGGCAAAGCGTGATTGGTATCATGAAATTGATCTTTCGCTCTTCCTACATCATCATTTTTCATCATGCGATTCGAACGTTATCGCCAACCTCAGACCATTCAGAACAGGTAAAAACGTCGATAACTATGCGTCGAATGTGATCAGAAAACAGAATGGTTATGAAACCGGAACAGATGGAGTCACATTTCTTATCGACTGGATCCTGTGTATAAACTTTGGAAGGGACTATTGAAAAATCAAAAAACATTCACCTTAATTCAATTTGTTTCAGAATGAAGACAATTGTCGTTTTGGCTCTTCACGTGGCTGTTTTTGCTTCAATTGTGGTTCCATCTCAGCGAACTACTCTTGGATGTGACCACTCACTATCAAGAAGGCGAGTTGTCCTAGTATGGTCTACAAGATAGAACTTTCAGGATAAAACTTCAGGCATCTATTAATTTTCATTTTCAGGAGATCGAGGGAGGAACTGCTCCAAAGGATGTGTGCACCAAGCTCGACGAGTGTCCATAAACCATAATTCTCCTTTTTCTGATTCCAAATTAAACATTTATCAAGATACGAACCACAACTAAGCCTCTCACGAATCACAGAGAAAATGGGTTTGATGTTGCACCTAAGTCACAAACAACTTAGGAATTTGAAGACGTATCACGGCTCATATGATTAGCCAATCGGGTATAAAAGTACGAGTTATCGCATGCATGTTATACTCTTCCTAATCAGTTGCCACAATTTTATATTTATAGTATGAAATCGCTTCTTCTCCTCGTCGCCATCGGTTTCGTTGCTTGCCTGGTCCTTCCAGAGCAGAGAAGTTCGCTCGGATGTCAGATGTGCGAGCTGGCGGTCAAGACGTATGTAGGATCTGCCGATAAGGACGTCACGTCTATCAAGAAGGTATTATTGTCCCGCTGGTCTTGATGGTACCGCCACGTTTAAGGATTTTGACACCGAATGCAAGAAGCTATTCCACTCCATTCCGTTTGCTCCACAGGAATGTGAGCACTACGTTAACGAGAAGTTGGACCCCATCATCAAGGAGCTCGAGAGCGGAACTGCCCCGAAAGACGTGTGCAGCAAACTGGGCGAATGTAAATAACTATTTGCTCTTCTGTAATAAATGTCGTGTTTTATGTGTCCTTCTGAAAGAGAATTGTGAATGACAAATTATGACGAGCTTATCATGAAAACCGCAAGTGGATGGTTTGTCATTCTGACGAAAAATGAACGGAAATCTCTAGTTTATAACGTGTACGGGGGATGAAAGAAATTGGCTGTCCATGACACGTCACGAACACGACATAAGCATGATGAGTTCCTGCAATTCGGCAACTCTTTGTTTCCAAGAAGAATGTGTCTGATCTATCATTTACAGTTGATCGTAAAAAGCATCCGTGACCGTCTGACAACGACGACATTTGCTCTTATCAAACACTTGCCAATTGAGCTCATTTTTTCCACGAGGGTTTCGTGCTGATAACTTTGTGCGATATGGTTATAAAACTACCGCGTCACTTCATTTTATTTCATTCTCATTCCCATTCTCATTTGCTTTTCTCTATTTTTATATTTCAGAAACATGAAGGCCGTCTTCGTTCTTGTCGCCGTCGCTCTTGCCGTGCTCTTCTCCTCCGCCGAGGCGCTCGACCTCGAATGCGAAATGTGCAAGATGTCCGTGAAGATTGTTGTGCCGATGCTCGGCGAGGACACCGAAGACATCAAGAAGGTTAGTACTTTCTTTGAGAAAATGGAAGCCAATTGACGATTTGCAGGCCGTCGACACCGAGTGCAAGAAGGAGTTCCACAGCATTCCATTCGGAACACAGGAATGCAAGAAGTTCGTCGACAACAAACTCGACCCCATCATCCACGAGCTCGAGAACGGAACCGCACCAAGCGACGTGTGTACCAAATTGGGAATGTGCTAGACTCTCGGTTTTCGCAACGAAATAAAATATTTTTCTTCTTCTCTCCATTGACCACGTTGTTGTTCCAAAATTGTCGGCAAGAAATGTGAAGGCCATGCGGCACGCTCTCAACCAAAACCAAACGCAAAATTTTATTTTTCTCGAAACGGTCGGCGCGAAACATTCGTTTCTTCTGTTGCAGTGTGCAGTGCGCACCACCGACAAGAGATTGTTGTCCGTCGGATACGCAGATAGTCAACACGGGAGTGCGCTGGCCTCGGGGGCTCTCAGCCGTTCTCTGCGTCTCTTTGCCTGCCCCACTCTCGTCTTACTTTGACCCGCCGGACTTTTTCCCTTCTTTTTCTATCTTTTTTACGTAAAAAGGTCCTTCACTTCCTCAAAAACAAGTGAGGATACTGCAATGGATCGGTCCAACGATCAGAAAAACTTGAATTGGAAGCGAAGCGAAAGTGAAAACACGGCGTCGGGAGTTCTTATCGTTTCAAACATATCGCAACTTCGAATCTAAAGAGAGATTCTGCTGTTTTGCTAATCGATTGCAAAAGTACATTGTCTGCGTGGTCAAGCCATCTAGACGCACGTGCGGCTTGGGCTTGCAAATGAAATTGTTACACACTGCCGGCCTCGTTGTCTTCATCGCATAGATCTCACACGTAACATTTGACATTGAAAATCGCCTCCCCTTCTTTTTTTTTTCATAGCGCCGTCTGTTGTTATGTACCTAGTTTGCCCCAAATTCTCAATCTCCGAAACAAGACAAGGCCGACGACAGGCGATCAGTTATCAATAATCATTCCTCTCTCCCAAAAACAGTGATCAGTGTGTTGTGCTCAGTGATGTTCGTCTTTCTCCGTCGTCCTGGAAAACCTCGAAATATCTGGTGATTGTGGCCAGTCACACCACAGTCAAACAGTGATAAGCGTGCCCTCTCACAAAAAATACGCCTAAAACTGGCAATATCGGCGCTCGTTTATCGTTTGCCCTTCCTTCCTTCTGTCTACAAAAACGCGTTTTTTCATAGATATTCCTCGTGTAACTCAATTCATGCGTGAATGCGTAGATCCTTGAATAATTGAATCCATTTTCTTCGTTTCAGAATGACAGCAGTGTCGGCAAACGGAAAGTGCACCGAGAAGCACGAAAACGGCGCGCACACCAACGGAACGACCAACGGAACCAGTGTTCCGACGAATCAGCCGCAACCAGTCTACTACACGCCACCACAGAATCTCGAATCTTTCGAGTTGACCCTGAGAAAACACTTTGAAGACAAGCATAATCTCAAATTCGGTGAGTTCGTTTGAACTGCAGTTTTTCAGCGTATTTTTTTTTGAAAACATTTTTTTTTTAGAAAACTACCGCGAGTTCCACAGATTCACTTGCGACAACTATGGCTCGTTCTGGGAGGATCTGCTCAAGATCACCGGAGTCAAACTTCACCAACAATACCAGAAGGTTATCAATCACAACTTGAAGATCAACGAAAGACCGAAATGGTTCGAAGGTGCCACTCTGAACTACACGGAAAACGTGATTGAGCGTGGATTGGCTTCAGATGTTGCCGTTTTAAATGCCAGTAAGTTCAGGTGTTCAGTAATTAAGATATAGTTCAAGTTTGCAGACATTCATGGAGAAATCACGGAATTCACATTCGACGACTTGCGAAAGGATGTCTATCGAACTGCTACTTCCCTCCGAAACTTCGGCATCGGTCCAGGAGACACTGTCTGCGGATTTGTCCCGAATACCTACGACACCCTGGTGGCCGTCTTTGCCACAGCCGCAGTTGGAGCTGCTTGGTGTTCAGCTTCGGTCGATTTCGGACCGGCCGGAGTGCTTGATCGGTTCAGACAAGTCCGACCGAGAGTCATGTTCACCGTCAACAATGTCACTTACAAGACCAAGAACATCTGCCAGACTGACAAAATCAACGAAATTGTTAAAGGTATGCGGAAAATATAGATTTTCGGTAAAAATTTTTATTTTTAGAGTTAACAACTCTGGAGAAAATCGTGGTGTCTGACTCTTTCACTCCAGTGAATTTCAATGCATCGAAGTATGAGCAGAGCGACAAGTTCGTCTCGTTGGAACAATTCAAAACGCCCATCTCGGATGTGGTCTTGCCGTTTGTTTATACCCCTGTAAAAAAAGTTGTAATAGAGATAAGAGTATAATAGTTATCGTTTTAGGTTCCATTCGCAGACCCTCTTTTCGTAATGTTCAGTTCCGGAACCACCGGAATCCCGAAGGCGATGGTCCATACTGTTGGTGGAACTCTTTTGAAGCACATTGAGGAACACTTGGTGCAGGGTGACTCCAAGAAAACTGATCGGCTGTTCTTCTATACCACTTGTGGATGGATGATGTACAATTGGTACACTCTTTCTCCTGATTCTGTGACTATTGTTGTTTTCTTTTCAGGATGATCTCATTTCTATACTGCAAAGGATCGGTGGTTCTGTTCGACGAGTGCCCACTTGCCCCAGACACTCATATTCTTATCAAAGTGAGTGTTCTGGATATGTTCGAAAACACATTTCTCTGCTTTATCAGATTGCTTCAAAAACACACTGCACAATGATCGGAATGGGCGCTAAGTTGTACGATGAATATCTCCGACTTCAAATTCCATTTAGTAAGTTAATTGGTGAGCTTAATCTACGTTTGAATGATTCAGATACTCTGTACAATCTATCCAATATTCACACTGTTTACTCGACCGGTTCACCTCTGAAGAAGGAGTGCTTTGCTTACATTAACACATATATCGCTCCTGGAGTACGTGCATAGAAAATAAAAATGAGAAGTACTAACTGAACCATTAATTTTCAGGCTTTGATCGGTTCAATTTCGGGAGGAACCGATATTATTGGTTGCTTTGTCGGGGGCATAAAGTCCCTCCCGATCACACCGGGAGAGTGTCAGTGTCTGTTCCTCGGAATGGATATCAAATCTTTTAATTTCATGGGTTTGTTTTCTGTTTTGACCAGACTTCTCGCTGACCGGCCCGGGTTCTAGTACTCAAATTTCAAATCATTAATTTCGAGCCAATGTTTTCTCGAAAATCGTGACCTTCGAATTTAGTGTAAATTACGTTTTCCGGAGTAAAAAGTCAGTAAATCTGGTCTGGTTTTTATTCCGTTCAAAGTAGATTTAATGAATTTCAGACGAGGAAATCACGAGCTCTGACGAGCAGGGCGAGCTCGTATGCGTCACGCCGTTCCCCTCGATGCCTTCTCATTTTTTGAACGATACCGACGGCAACAAGTACCGGGATGCGTACTTTGCCCGGTTGGAGCCATTCTGGGCTCACGGAGACTTTGTGCGAGTGAACCATTCGACGGGAGGCGTGGAAATGCTCGGAAGAAGTGACGCGACGTTGAATCGCGGAGGCGTTCGCATCGGAACCGCTGAAATCTATTCGGTCGTGGAGAAGATTCCACAAGTGGCTGACTGTATTGTTGCTGGACGACTTGTGTATGTTATTCTTCTTAATTGCACTCAATTTTCTTGTTGTCACGTTATTCTGAGCAACTTCACCTGACTGCAAAACAAAAACACTTCGAATTATGCTCAATTTTCAGGGAAGAAGGCGTCGATGAGGAAGTGTTGTTGTTTGTGAAAATGGTGCCAGGGCAAGAGCTTACTCAGCACATTCAGGCCACTATTGTCACGAGACTCCGGACGGACATGTCGCCACGTCACGTTCCCAACAAGATCTATGCCGTTGATGACATTCCAGTAAGAATTGACCCTCAAACTCCTGGATGTCTCCAAATACTGAGTGACACGAATAGTGACAAGAGTAGACCAACAATGTACATGTTGTATAAACTGTTTTTCAGTACACGTCGAGCGGAAAGAAGGTTGAAGTCGCCATAAAGCAGATTGTGAGCGGAAAAGCCGTTCAGAAGGCGTCGTCGATCCGCAACCCAGAATCTCTCGACCATTTTGTCCAATTCAGACTTTAATTTTTAAAATATTTTCACATTCAACATTTATTTCATCGCCCAATTTTTAGAGCTTTTCTCCTAAAACATTCGCCCCCCCTTTTAATAGATTTATAGTTGACTTCCCCAATCCTCGCGACCCGTTTTTTGATTTATGCGCACCGGTTATATTCCTCCAAACAGATTTGGCTCTTTGTCTTCATTTCTTTTTCACACTTCTCTATGGTTCTTTTTATTGTTATTGTTGAAATTTTTAAGGAATAAAATATGTGAGAACTGCATGAAAAATGAGTAAAACGGGCCCAGACAGTCCAAATACCACATTCATTTCGAACAAGGAAGTTGAAGCGTTCCGAAAACTACTAGAAATGAGTTGTTTTCGGTGGTTCCGCTCGTTCTCATTTTGGAAAACTTATCAATGTATCTTGAGACAAACTTTCAAGCACAATCATTATGATTTATGACCCACTATTCACATTTTCATCTCTCAAAACTATGTCCCTTTTATGCGATGTATTTTTATGAAGCGTTGAGGCGGCAAAACACAATAAAAAGGTTATCCCGCACCGCCACACGGACCCATCACCACTCCCGACCAAATCTTTCTAACTTTTTCTTCCCGCTCTTTCCTCTTTTTTCTTTTCTCTTTCCTTCTTCAACCTTTCATCAACTATTAGGTGATAGTAGTGAGAAAAGATGGCCAATTAGTAAAACGGGCGCCGAGTCACGAGATGTTTGCCTGTTTGCCACCGCAAATCTAATTTTCATTAGAAGACAGTAGGCGGAACCAAACTTTTTTTCCGCCCAAGACCCAAGACCTCATGGCTCATTCCACATGGCTCACATTTGGTGAAGAGCCAACTTGATGAAAACTTTTTTTCTGAATTTCATCTGTTCCAAATTTATGGCAGATGTCTCTGAAATCATAAATGAATAGAGATTTTCAAACCGTCCAGCACAAAAGCTGCTTTTTTTGTAATCATAGAAGAATTGCAGGTTATCCTCCGTGTTTACCGCCCGCCACTTTCTCCCAATGGACTCCTTGAAAGCTGCTGTCGACTATTCAAAGGTATGTACGTTTATCCGATGCGTTCTGAATAGTAGTAATCTTCCAACGGGAGAGTAGTGAATATGCGGAACAACTACTCGCAGGGATGACGCCATGATGACGTGTGTGGGTGGTGTTATGTCCGTGAACACCATCGGTGCTTCTCCTTCCATTTAAATTTAGCTCCTCCCTCCCTCCCCCAGCATTTTCTGCCGTTTCTGACGCCGGTCGGTGTAATTCGAAACCCTATTCCCACTTTCAACTTCGAGCCCCATATTTATATACCGCTGCTGTCCGATTTTTCTTCGGAGTTGACGTTCTATGTGAACTTTTAATGGAGATTTATGGATATTTTCCAACTCGTTTGCTTTGTACGTTGGCTCCTTTTTGGTTCCAACAGCAGGATCTCACTGATCTGACCGACCTCATTTTCCAAATGGATGTCTAGATATTAGATCAGAATTGAACCACTGTCTGCTGTTTTTTCATTAAAGCCGCCGTTAAAAAAAAGCATTCTGCATCTGCTTTTTTCATTAAAGCCCAAGCTCTCTTTTTTGCTAATCCACTTTTTGTTCTTTTCACTTTTCCAACTAAACGACACATAAGTGTGAAAAAGCGGAAGAAAAAGTCAGACGAGGAACGAGGCGCCACCCACTTTTCACAGCTCTCTGAGGGTGTAAGTGAGCATGCTGCCTCGTCTCAATTTCGCTCATTTTCTACCTTTTTCTTTTCCGAAGCAACGGAAAAGGCGGCATGCTGGAAATGTTCATGTTCACTTGCTCGTTATTGCTTTTATTCGCATTCCTTTCACCAGTCGGCTTCAGTTTTTCCACCGATTTCCTTTTCTCTCTCTTGTTTTTCGTTCCGCGTCCGATAAAACCACTTTGCTGTTAGTGTGTCACTTTTTAGAGAGAAAAAGAGAGAGAGTTTGTCATCAAAATGTCCAATAGCACCTACTCAAAAAGACCAAGTACCAAACGATCGGGAACTCCGTCCAAGAACGGTTCAACTAAGTGCACTCCCAGAGAAACTGTAAGTTTAACTCGAGTTTGTTACTTGATGCCACTCTCTGTTTTTGTTGTTTTGCTTGTTGGGTGCAAAACAGATAAATTTACTGGGAACTGTGAGTAGTGCCTACCGCTGGGAGCAATTAGTCGTTTTTTGAGAACGTCTGTGCACGTCCTTGGCTTCACTCAACTGGAGAATCACTAAAACTAGAGAAACTTTGGGTTTCCATGATCCTGCTAAATAGGATAACATTTGAAAGTCTATGCACTTCATTTGAAAGGCAAACTATTGAAGTTCGAAGAGGAAACTCATACGCTGAGATGAATTTCCATATCAGATTACACATTTCATTTCCAGCCATCCATCCAATGCTTCCTCTTCTTCTTCCTCTTTTTTTCTCTACACGGAAGCATTGACGCGTGGTGGCAAAATGAATAAATTGCATGAATTATTGAGAAATTACACACCGGCACACCGAATACCAATTGTAATTCGAAACGTAGTGTTTCGAAAGAAAATGAAAGGCGCGTGTTTAAACATTATTAGGTTTGCATTCCGATGAGGGGGTACGGTAGCGTGAATAATGGAAATGAGTGCTCATTGTGACATGTGTGAGAAAAAAAATGAGTCGGGAAAAGAAAAGGATCGAAAAACCGGGGAGGATGAAGAAGATGAAAGCATTCACAAGGTGCATTTGTCAATTTTTTTCACACAATTCCCCGATGGATTAGTTTGAAAACAACGCGGAACATGCATAATCTGATGTTCTGGAAGATTTCTGGTCGATAAAGAAGAAGAGGGATATTTCCTGAGGGACGTGAGGCCCGAATAAACATGGTTAATTTGAAATATCTCATTTATTGACTTTTCACTTCGAATTTAAAGAGGAAGAACATGAGAAATAACCAAACTTTGAATTTTGGGCCGATTTTAGATCTCATTTATTGTTTTTCAGACTCAAATCACCGCGAGCAACTGCAAGAACAAAATCGAAGGTAACTAAAAGAGCTCCCAGCCAGCTCATCCTTTTCATTTTCAGAATACAAGCGTGCGTTCAACTTTTTTGACGCGAACAACGATGGCCGAATCACGATAGACGAGCTGGAGAAGGCGATGCAAAAGTGTGGTCAAAGACCGACAAAACTGGAGCTCCGTCTCATCATGTATCACGGAGACAACGATCGTAAGTTTTATTAGGTTTCTCGATTATTGGTCCCTATATTCCCCGACGTGTTTATTCTCCACTTCTTGAACTCATTTCCGTTCCATACATCAAAAACCTCGCTGCTCTCAATTTGAATGCAAATAGGGTAGTCTGAAGGGAAGAGCGGCGGTGAATCATGCTCTCCATTTTTTTTTGTTGCCGAACTTCCATCATTCTCGGTTTGGGTTCAAATGCATTTATTTTCCATTCATGCGAATTGCGGGCTGCCACTTCCCATGAATCTTCGAGCCTAACTCGATTCTGTCTGTTCAAAAGCATTAGAGTAAAAGTCAAACGCCACTTCTCAATTGTTATTTTCAGAAAACGGAGTGATCACCTTCGACGAGTTCGCACATCTCATGAACGGAACGTCGTCGATGAGCAATTACACGTATGACCAGCTCCGCGAGCAATTCGACATGTTCGATAAGGTTGGTTGGAAAAAATGACACATGTCAATCACAATAAAAATCACGGATTTGAATTTACATTTATATTCCTTTTTGTTCTATTTCCGGTCACTAAATTGTGGGGAGCCAAACTTGTCCAACCTTGATTGTTTTTTCAGGACAAGGATGGGTTCATTGAGAAAATGGAAATGATTTCAATCGTCCGCGAGCTGTCGCTCCAGGCCTCGTTTCCACGTCAAGTTGTTGAGCAACTCTTCAACGAGGCCGACATTGACGGGGACGGAAAAATTTCGTTCGAAGGTTGACATAAAACTGAAAAAGGTTGAAAAACAAGGAAGCTCATTCAGAATTCGTTCTTGCGGTGAACTGAACTCATCATCCGAATCATCGCTTCCTGCTCATCGCTGATCAACCAACACATACCCAAACACCCCAAAATAGCTGTCGCTTTCTCCGCTTTCGTGCTTCCCGTTATAACTGTAAAAAAACATTATATGCGTACTTTATGGCGTCCATCTTTATAAAAACAAATACATGAGTTTCAAAAGTGCTAACTACAAAATCGGAATTATTACAAGAATCACAGAGACAATGTTGTGACCAAATTAAAAAAGTGGAGAGAAGGCAAAGAGGAGCAATGAATACATGTCAAAGTCGGAAGAGGAATGAAATTCGAAAAAAGAACCGGTGTGGTACAGAATCCATCAAAATAATAGGAAAATTAGATAAGCATGATTTAAACTTCAGCTGGTCTCGGCTGGAAGTCAGTCTCCAACGCGTAGTCCTCACCGGCAGCTTGCAAGTTTGTGTAGCACACCTCTGGCTCCTTTCTCACCTGCAATACAATGCGCATTAATACAGTTAAACCTAAACATTTTATTTTTACCTGACGAACAAGTCTGGCCAACTTTCCGGAACTGTACATATAGAAGAGCCCGAGGCAGATGAAGATGACGAGAAGCGCAAGTCCGAGCACCGAGCTGAATCTAAAGTGGTGAGAAAAACTGTTAAGGGTGCAAAGAAACCAAAGAAAACGTGCATTAGTGTTAGAGTACACACGAACACACATCACCTACCGGCCAGAACGTCCGAGGAAACGAGCACCCTCACAAGCATCAGTCACGCGAACAGTTGCCAGATGATGATCCTTCAGTTCTTCCGGATACGCACACCTGAAAATATTTATTGACGTTCGTTATTTCATAGAAGTTCGACTCACTTCGGAGCAATGGAGTCCTGCTTGAAGGTGAACTGCTCCTGGAGCAAGAACTGAGTGTCACAGTCGCAGTTCCATGGGTTTCCTCCGATTTTGAAGCTGTCCAGCTTGTCGTAGTCGAGCATGTGCTCGCTGATCGTTGAGACGTTCGAGTTGTGGATGGCAAAATCGTTGATAGCAGCGGCCTTGTGTCCCGGTTCCGATTTGATGAATCCAAAAGCGTTCGGATGAATCTCCATCAGCTTAGAGTTATCATTGAGATAAAGGATTTTCAGCTTTGGAAGTCCGCAGAATCCGCAATCTCTGATCACAGACAAATATGGCATCTTTTCGAGGATAATCTCCTCCAAATCGGAGTCTCCGGCAAAAGCGTGATCACGAATCTCGGTGATGTTTGTTTCACTCATATCCACATCCTTCAGTGTTTTCAGATTGGCAACAACGGTTGGAATCTCTTCGAGCGGATTTTGACGCAGTGACACTCCGACAAGCTTTCTGAAAATTAAAACTTTCACTAAAATTGCGTCCAGAATGATTACACATACGGTAGGAATTCAAACAGATCGGCGGGCAGATCATCCAGATTGCAATTATCCAAACTGAGCTCTTCCAGACTATCCAATCCGGTGAAGATTTCCTTTCTCCATACTTTGATCGGGTTTCCGTCCAGAACGAGAACTTTCAAGTTGGTGAGCCCTTCGAACACATTGTCAGGAAGCACTTTGATGCGGTTGTAGCTAAGATCCAAACGATGAAGAGTCTTTTTGACGGATTCGAAGACTGGCCTAAAGAAAATACAATATTTGAAGAACTAACTAAAGGATTGTTACTTCTTGATCGTCTGCAAATTGTTGTGGGCCAAGTTCAACTTGGTCAGATTGGTGAATGGTGTGAACACGTCGCTGTCGGCAAACCGAACTTGGTTGTACGAAATGTCCAAAATCGAAATGTGCTCCTCGTTGCCTGGCAGAATCTTTCCCTGCAAAATCAGAGTTGAACGGTCACAGTGTACTCAAATGTTGTGACTCACTCTAAGAAGTCTGACGATAGCGTTATCCGAGAAATTCGCGGTGTATGGGATAAAGCCCTTCTTCTTGATCAGCAAGTCCATGGTGTGAAGTTTTGGCTCCTCGGCATCAAGAATAACCTGAGACTGGAGTTAAATATAATTGGGGGAAATGTGAGCTCACCGAGCTGCAGTTGATTTCCTCCATGTCGCAATGGCAGAGTTCACTATCTCCTGAAGTGTCACGGTTGCAAGCCTGCAAAGAAAAAACACAGTCCAAAACTTCATTTTCCTCGCGTAATCTACCTCATACTCATTGACGTCATCATCTTCCACACTCTCCGCATTCACCTCTTCAGTAATCTGAACAATTTCGATTGTTTTCACGTCATCCACTATTATTGTTATCATTTTTGCTGTTGCTACATACGTATACAAATTTTGATTGATAACAACATCACTCGGCCACAACGGGAAAACACAAGCACGCACGCGAAGACACCAGGCACAAGTGCAAGTACGTTACCTGTCGCAACTTTTCAATGTCGGCCGTTGGAGTATCATTGATAATCTCTCTCAACTTGTCAATTCTGTGTTCACGAGCCATCTCAAAAAAGTCAAACGACGTCATATTAGGTATGGACGCATTATCGGACACAGTTGGTATCTGAACAAGACGTGTACATACGGTGAAGCAACACAGGGTGACAGATGAAGCAGAGTGAGTGAGCACACTAATGAGCAAGCAGGGAAAGACTTACCTTCTTCTTGTTCTTTTTCGATGGTTTTTCAGACTTCTTATCTGATTTCGATTCGTCCTTCGCCTGCTTGCCGGTCTTCTTCTTCCTCGGTGGCTCTTCCGCTTCTTCTTCGTCTTCGTCGTTGTCCTCTGCGACACCAGCGTTCTCCTCCAACTCCGCCACCGTTATAGACTGATCATTTTCTTTGTCAGTTAAAGAGTTCACTTTTTTCGCCTTTGCGGCTGCCAACGTTTTCTCTTTGTTCTGCGACTTGACCGGGTCAGAAGCAGCAAGTACCAACAAGCTGAGCAGCAGTAATGCAATGGGCAAACGCATGATCTGAAAATGTTAACATAAGAAAGTTCATGAGAAGGGGCGACGAGTATTCGACGAGAAAAGACATCAATGTAGGTGAGTATGGGGGCTCTTATCACTGGAGCGAATGGAGATGAAAAATACGGGCAACGAGAGGGGGAGACCCCGGTCGAGTTGACAGCTTTTATTGTCAGTGGCAAGAAAGATTGTACATGTCGTCTAACTATGGAAATCTTCACTTCCAGAAATGAAGCCGTGTAAATGCTGAAACGAATCTGATCATCTCTTCATCAAATCCAAAGCTGGGAGCAGATATATCACCAGATAAGCCACTTAATTCATGATCCGTATTACGTAAAGTCAAGCCCTTGGACCAATTTGCATAATGTGTCTACTAAATTGTTTGCTAAAAACAGATAGAAGCCTTAAATGATGTCTCAAAAACAAACGTCAATCAAAAATGATACAGCTATAAAGAAGAACGTCATATGGGCGAAAGGGAAATTGTTATCAATTTCGTGCAAACAAATAGGAAGAGAGGCTAAAAAGGTAGAGCATATTTGCTCTACTGGCTTTTTTCTATAAAGATTGGATCTTGTTGTCAATTTGTCATAGGCTTGCCTGTCCTTCAGATAAAAACACATATTTTGTTTTGTCGCAAAGCGCTATCAAATAAAATCGTATAGAACAATGATGAAGATAGACATGAAGAGCCACAATGGATGGTAGCCGTGGCAACTAGAAGAGAGCAGATACAATAAACGTGTTGTTTGGGTTGGCTATACGAGAGCTTTCGTGTTACTGAGAACACGAAGAGAGGGCAGAACGTGTCTCTTTTGGAATGTTGATGTGAAGGTCAGCGCAAACGAAACGAACAAAAGACCCTAAACAGCCAATTGAGAAGTGACGGAAAGATATCAATCTTCTTTTATTTTTTGAAAGCGTGATATGGTGGGTGCTATGATTGGACAATCCCCGCGACATCATGACAAACAAAATAATGTATCAGTAGAGGAATTCGTTCAATCTTCTATCTCAACAAACTAAAACCTAAGGGCCCTGCTCGGGTCAATTGGTTGTTTGAGATAGGGGCCAGGGCCCGGATACTCTTGGCAAAACATGCTATTTGCACGCGTCTCTCGTCTCGCTACACTTTTTCAACACCCGCAAACATCTGCGTTGCCTCGCCGTCGGTCGATAAGTCGGTTGGAACGCAGCGAACAAAAGAACAAAAAGTTCTTGTTGCTTACTTTCGTGTTCAACACGGGGTTCCAAACGCTATCCGACCTGTATAATTCGAAAATCGTGGCACTAGCCGCATGTTTGGTCAATACGGAGTTTGAAAAAGTTGCTCATTATCCCGAAAAATGGTTACCGTGACGATTTGTTCACGCAACGCGCAGAAAATGAGTAGAATAATGCTAAAAGAGTCGTTTTATTTATTAGTTTATCGATTTCTGGCACTGTGCCAAGAGCGCAAATGCATACGTAGGTTCAAAAGACTCCGTGTTCAATTAGATAGAGCACCACACACATAATTATAACGTTAGAAATGTAAGGTTTCTCGAAAGGTTTCTCTAAAAGTATGCATCTTTTTCTGAAATGGCAACTGAAACGCTTTTAGTTTAAGAGAAGCCTTTTAAAATGACATTTTCTCAAAATGAATTCGAAACATGGGAAAGATGGAAGTGGAAATGGAATGGAATGGACGGAATCAGAACTATAATCATTCGAGTTGAATGACATGCTCACGCGCCTTTGATGTCATAGTGACTAAGAGAAAAGGCTAACAGACTGGTGACATAATAGTTTATTTTGGAACAAAGATTCTCTATGCGAGTCAGTCAGAGCCGGAGTTTCTTGAGAGTGAAAAAGCAGAAAAAGAACTCGGTGTGGTGAAGGGGAAAGAAAAGAATACGCACACACACACACACAGACAAATATATTCGTTTGCGTGCATGGCAGACGAGGAAACAGGGAGGGTTTGTGGTGTCCTCCCGTGAGGATAATAACCTGGACCCGTTCGTTTGGCAAACGATCGCCAATCGATAAACCAACGAGCGCAGACCAGTGTGCTTGTGTTTTTTGAGTGGTCAATGCGATTGGCGAAGGGTGTTCTGCGTGTGGGAGAGTGTGTGTGTGTGTGTGTCCGCGCTGGTTGTCTAGCCCGTCTTTGTTGCACCGGGCGGTCTGAACGACCTTGGAAAAAGGAATCTCCAGATGCATCGAATCTTGCCCTCAGTTTTTATTAGCCACAATTTGCTTTCGTTTACGAAAAGTAAAAATATTTCAGGGCCGATGTAGATCATTCAAGTGCACTTACTTGTTTGCAGTAAGACACTAAAAATTAAGAGTTAAGGAACACTTTGCAAAAAAACTAGGCCGGCTGGTGTTGTTTTGCTTGCAGAAGGGGTTGGAAGAAGGAAAAACTACAGTAATCCTCCTTCCTCGTTCGAAATTGAGTTTGCAACTCGACGCGTCACCCTAATTTCCCGGCATTCATGTTCCCATCGGAGAACCCTGCAACCCGAGAGACGTGCACCCAACCACTCGTGCATTTCAATTCTTCGTTTCTACGAACAGACATTCACATTTTTCACCATCTGTCCGATTGAAATGGGTCCTGCAAAGATGGAAATCAGTTATGGGCAACCTGATGCGTTCCTGATGACCAAGATTCTTCGGAGAAGGGTTTCCAATTATCCAGCAGCGACTAATTAGCGTAGACGGGGGGTGGTCCCAATTAAATCAGGCCCCAGAATTCTTACTCTCTACTCCATTTTATAGATTTCTCCCTCACTACCGTATACATTTGTTTATATATTTTTTCGTCCCTTCCTTCTCTGCAACCATTTCCGCTTTATCTGCATAGGAAAAGTAATGAAATTCAACACCTTCTCCCGCATAAAGTTTATTCATAAACAAAAACTCGGCTCCACTTTCCAACATCAAACACACTTGGTATATGACATTTTTGGAGGGGGCCAAAGGGGGAAAGTGACATCAGATACGAAAAATGCTTTGTTTGGCCGGGTGTTTGTGACGAACGAGCGAGAAAAAAAAGAAGAAAGTCCCTGTCTTTCTTGATTGCCGCCCTCAGATAACAAAGCGGAGCAGCCATGTAGCATGCCAATCCTCAAAGGTCTGGGTTGCTTTTTCTTGTTTAAAAACAGTACGTTGTTGTTTTTCAGTCTTTTTGCATCAATGACTCGGAAATAATGTAATGAATTTGTAACTTAACGTCCAATTGAAAAAGAAGAGAGAGAGAGAGAGAGTCTTCATTACTTGCTATCCTCTAAGTATTCCTTTCATCCTTTTGCATAGTTGAGATGGGTTGAAGATGGATGAAGTGGTTGGTGTGTGAGTGTGTGGGGCACCAAAAGAAACTTGAAACTAAAAATATGCTCATCATCATTATACTCCTCCTTCTCCTTCTTCTTCTTCTTTTATTTTCTATGTCTTCCATCCTACCACTTCCAACTAGTCGTATTCATTTTCATTTTCATTATATTCCTTTCTTTATAACCCTCACTTTTCATTTTCTGACTGAAAAAGGAAAGAAAGATATTTTCACTTTCAAATTCTCAATAATTAATACTATTATTAACGAGGACCCACCAAAAAAGAACACAACTTTTCACTGAAACCTTCCTGATGCGTTTCGTTTGCGCGGCGAAGAGTTTTGCGGCATCGGGGTCGTGGTTGTGGTTGTGGTCGAGTTGGAGAAGAAGAAGAAGAAGAAGAAGAAGAAGAAGAAGAAGAAGAAGAAGAAGAAGAAGTAGGAAAACCGAAAATTGACGCACCACTGAAAAGGGAAAGCGCAACGCTTGCCGCGAGTCTTTTCTGCATCGCGCGCGTCGACGCAATGCATTCGGAAAAACAGAGCAGGAGGGAAAGAAGAAGAAGAAGAAGAAGAAGAAGATGTAGTAGGGAAGCCGTCCGGACATGAAGCTGCGTCTCGACGGAGAGGGTGAAGTTCACCAACGTCTTCTTCTTCTCCTCCGACCTCCCCACTGTCTTCGAAGTGTGCTGCCTTTGGCGAGTCTGTTTTTGGAGTGCGAGAGAGTCGAAACAGCCGAGTCTTCGCCAAGAGGAGAGGGAATTGGAGAAGCAGTAGCCGGAGGAGCAAGAGCAGCAGCAGCAGACTCGCCTTCTGCGTGTGTGTGTGTGTGTGCTCTTGTCGGGAATCGATGAGATCTCACGTCAGGCAGTGTGAGCTTCGCTTCTTGTCGAGTTGCTGCTGCTTCTGCTGCCGTTTAGTCCCGCGCGGCCGTTTTCCGTGTTATAGGAAAGAAGAGGGAGAAAACGAGAGCAGCAGCAGGAGCAGGGGGAGAAAAAAACGGCAGCGGGAGGAAAAAAGGAAGAAGGGGGCTTCTGCCGTACTCACCAAACACGAAAGAGCCAAAAACGCTTGTCTCAAAAAAAGTTTTGTGCACTCTGCCCCCCCTCTCCTACCTCATCTTGGATGGACATCTCCGCTCGTTTTGTTCTTGTTCTCCCTTCTACCAATATCAACGTTGGTTGCTTTTGCGCGCTTGTTTCCTCCTCCTTTTCATTCGTCTTGCCCGTTTTCGTCCGCCGCTTCTCCCTCCTCCCAACCCGCCGTGCAGAAAACCAATCTCCGAGTGTGGTGCAATCCCATTATTTTTTATGCACTATTTCTCGCATTCCACCACCAAGATTATTAGCGATTGAGTCTGGGGAGAGATGGGCTCTGGCTCACACACATAGCGGAAGAAAGAAAAGTAGAAGAGTGTTTGTGGGGGTCTCCCGCATAAAATCTGATTTGTGTGTATGCGTGTGTGTATGTACGTAATTATAGGTTTCGGAAGGCGATGTGGTGTTTGCGTGTCGCAAATTTCATGTTCTCAGACTTGTGTGCATTCAAATTCATCCTTCTCTGTGTGCTGAGGGTGGAATTAGTGGAGCGTGAGAAGTGCATCGTTCCATGAAACTTTGTACTTTTGTATTACTGACTATCACGTATTATTAAAACCGAAATATCAGTTCTTGATTTTTTGGTTATTTCTGGCATCCTGCTTTGCCGTAAATATTATTAAATTCTATCCTATCCATCAAGATCCCATTAGCTCATTTACTATGTTAATATCCGAACGTTTCCGTAAAAAGTTATAATAGTAAATATCTATTGAGTGACCGGAACTTTGAGTTTTTTCAACGGCAACTGATGTTTTCGCGTTTTCGTTTTTCGATCAATCTTCAGTGGTAGTAAACAGGCGGTTTTTTTGGTTTTCATGTCTGCAAGTGTGCACATACTGCTTTTTTTTCGAAAATTATGAATAGACTAGACTAAAGTGCGAGGAAAACTTACCTTCTTGTACTCGCTCGGTTTTTGCATTTCCTATTCCCATTTTCGCGGTGCACTCAAAAAATCCTTACATGCACACTTTTCGCACACCTCGTACGTGTACGTACGTACGTAGTCTGTTTCTATTCTACTCAAAACGCTCCCCTTCTCCATTCCCACTTGTCCTTCCCTTTTTTTATGCAATTTCACCACTGATTGTCTGCTTTTTGGCTCGGCACGAAAACCTTTTACCAGACCACTCTGACACCAAATAATCTTGTTCTCTTTCAATAGTTCCTATGCAGAGATAGACATGTATTCTTTTTCATATAGTTGAAGGGGTCCCCCGGTGCTAACCTTTTTCTTGGCCGCAAGTGTTTGCAGATGCAAGTTGAGTGATGTCAGTTATTGCAAATGTTTCTCTTCTTTTTTCTCACGTCGCCTCTTGCCTTTTTTGAAACACTAGTCGCTTGAAAACACGTTGATAGACAGAAGAATTTGAGAAAGTTCCCACCAAAAATGGTGACGAAATATAATGAAAGTTCAAGTTTCGTTCATGGTCTCACCGAAGCTTAGGTTCATCTGACTCACTATCACCAGATACATACCAGCGAAGTTCTCTATTAACATGTTTTTTATCCTTTTCGCCTGGATTTTCTTTTTTTAAAGAAATTTAGTTATCTCTTTTTTAGGTGTCCATTTTCAGGTTTATTTTCACTTTCCTCAATATCATCTTTGTGAAAAGTGCATTTAGAGTTCAAAACTGGAATTTTTAAACAAAGTAACGGATAAAAGCCGATAATCGTGTTTTTGCAGATGTCAATTGTTAGCTGATCGAATAATGCTTGCTACCAAAAACAAAACCACTTTGTTCAGATTTTCTTTCACATTTAGATAAGAATGGGATGTACCTCATTTCCTGTACAACTGTAGTCACAAAAACACACTGCAAATGAATAGCAATGAGAACCGTTGTGTTGCGAAGAACTTTTTATAGATAGATGTGTCCTGAGAGGTAATCTTTTCTGACAGGATGTCTGATTTGCCCACGTATCCTTTGAATTCTATATAATCAGGCGATTCGCCTATCCCTTCACGCCCTAATCTAATCCGTGAAGTGTACAAACTCTGTGCTTATCCAGTTGGCGGAGTCTAGTGCACGTGCGTGTACTGCAGGTGTTTGAATGAGTCACAAGTCAACCTAGAGTGCCACTTTTTTGCTTTTTTGCCCACCGATCGCCAAAGAGCGGTATAGTTCAGGGTCCCTCAGTGCTCGCCACCTCTTTTCGAAGGCCACTGGTTTTCTACTTTTCTTCGCTGTGCATTCATGAACAGATAATCCAATTTGAGCGCGTGTGGGGAGGCCCGCCCCGAAGAACAAAACTTGGCAATCTTGAGCATATTGGATAAGCTGCCCCGCTGAGTTGCTAATTGTCAACGTTTGGCACAAACGGACAGAGCCATCGGGAAGGGGAGGAGAAGAGAGGAGGACTGGGAGGGCGAGCCTCCAGCATTTTTGTGTTTTGCGGGCGTTGCTCCCCCCCCCCCCTTTTTCCCTTTCCTCCCGCGCTTGCGCATCAGTCGTCCGCACGCCTCTAGTCCCACCCCTACACACATCCATTTATTTATTAGAAGAGCTGAGTAAAACATGAACTATTCGCTATCCGTGGCCTTGTTTTATTCATTGCTTATATCGCATTCGCCTGGTTTTTCCTTCGGCACGCCTTGTCTTTGCATTTTTTCCCCCACCCGCCTTTCCCTGGCCTGGCCTGCTCCTGGTCCCCGCCGAATCCTAACTCCCTGTCTTTTTTCGTGCTCAGGGAAACGAGCATGAATTCATTGTCTCAAATGAATGTCTCCTTTTGCGTCATTAATCTTGCATCGAATTTTGCTTTCCTTACCCGACTAGTCGCTCCTGAAGTCTTTGTCTACCTTTCAACTATCAAGCGCCTAGGTCCTAGCCCGCCGATTTATCCATCACCCCCATTCGGGTGCCGTTTCCCGCCTTCTTTCCCACTTCCTCTTCCACCTACGCCCTCCTATTTCTGTTTCCCCGAGACGAGTCCATGAAACCAAAAAGGTTCTCAATGGTGATGGGAAAAAAAAGTGAAAAGAGGAAAAAGAAAGAGGATTCGGGCGCTGGGGAAAGACTATTTTGGTGTGCGCGGTTCCCACGGTGTTCACGGAAAGCGACGCAGAAAAATGACCACACCATCATCCCCCCGGTTGCCGAAGACGAGGCGTCATTTTTCAACGTTTCTAATCCCGCGCTCCTCTTTTCCTTCTCTTCTGTTCATCTAGTCCTTTCCTTCGGCTCCTTCCTTTTTCTTCCTCTTCTCCCTCTCCTTCTTCTTCGTCTTGATGATAGCGAGGACGAAGAAGAGAGGAACGTGAATGTTCTGAGTTTCTTTCTCTCCGAGTGTTCCTTTCCTGTTTTCTCGTCGTCTTTTGACATTCAACCCCCAGCCGACCGATCCAAGTACGCCCCATCGTCTTTCTCTCTCTCTCTCTCTCTCTCTCTCTCTCTCTTTCTCTTTTTTTCCCTCTGTTTCATTGTTATCGGAGGGACTCCGCGTCTCTTAGTTCTTAGCTCTTATCTCTTAGCCATACAAAGTTATCATCAATATCATTTGCAGTGCCTCCTATTATTCCATCATGGACGATCCGTCGATGATGCCCGATTTATCCCATCTATCGGCTGAAGAACGAGAAATAATAGAGCAAGTAAGTTGTCTATCCCGATGCAGTTCAAGAGAGTAGTTGGCGCGGTGAGAGCTCTCTGTCTCGGAGCATGACGGACCCCCGGGGGGAGAGCGAGAAAAGGGAGGGGGTATTACTTACAACGCCGTGAGCACGCAAAATAATGGATATGCAATCAAACGAGTTTGTGCTCTTATGTACATTCGACAAGAAAATTGGCATGATATCATGCATACACACACACTCTCAGCGCTCCGGGGCCTTAGATACTCACTCAAGACACTTGACACGTTTTTTTTCAGGTCTTCAAACGACAGAGGGATGAAGAGGCCAAAGAAACACAAATGTCTCAGTGAGTATCTTGAATGAAATTGCTTCTTGAGTCTCTCATTGTCACGCCCCACCCCACTCCGATTACAGAAAGGCGACGGAAGAGCTGTCAGAGCTGGACAAGCAGATAAACGAGAGGAAAGAGACATCGAAGAAGTTGATCGGCACACAAGATGACGCGATCTGTCAAATCTGTCAGAAGACCAAATTTGCGGATGGAATTGGTAGGTTTAAGCAGATTCTGCCAAAAAAAAGTCCCCTATGCCTGCTTACCCCCTTAAAATAAAATGCATCAATTTAGCAACAGATGAGAGGATTTTTCCAGGCCACAAGTGCTTTTATTGTCAATTGCGTAGCTGTGCGAGATGCGGAGGTAGAGCACAGAGCAAGAACAAGGTAGGAGAAAGAAAAAGGGCGAAAGGAAATGTTGGATGAATGCGTTTGAATAGAATAAACGACAACAGATAGAAATGGAAAGGAAGGGGGGGGGGGTCTAAACTAAAAGAGATAGGCACATGATTTCTGGCTTCTTTTTTGGGCTGCACAAGGAATTGGACATAACTTCCGAGAAGAAGATCCCGGAGATTTTCGCGCTTGCTTTATTACTGTCTGGTACAAAAAGAATAGAAAATCAGAAAAATCCACCTGTCGCCTCGGGTAGCGATAATGATATCATTGTTATTTCCCCTTATAATATAATAATAATAATAATAATGTCAAGGTAGGGAGAACAATACAATCTATTGTTTCGCAAAGTAGTTTGCTGAATAGAAAGGATTAGCCCCCTCTTTTTTGCTGCCATGAGGAGGAGTAGAGTGAATCAAGAAAAGAGAAGAGAGAAAAAAGCTTTCAGGCAATCTGGGCTTGTTCGTTGTGCCAGAAACGTCAACAAATTCTGGCTAAAACCGGCAAATGGTTCCAACCCGAAGAGCCGCCACTGCAGAAAATTAGCGTTTCTGAGCCAAGTCCTTCACCACAACCACTAACTCAAACGGCCGAGCAAGCACCGCAAACGCAACAGCAGCAGCGACAAGCGGAACCACCGGACAAAATGTGAGTTGAAACTTTGTTTTCTCTTTTCTTCCTATTAAACTGTGCAATGCAATTCTCTTCAGGCACAATCAAAACTACCAGCACCAAGACCAGATGGGAATGCCCATACAGCCGAATCAACATCCACCAGTCCAGATGATGGCTCCCAACCAACATCCACAACAGCAGAATCAGCATCCTAACATGAATTCGAATTCGTTTAATCAAGTTCCTAATAATCATCAGCAAATGAATAATCGGAGGCCGATGCAACATCAGCAGTCTTTGAATCAACAGCAACATCCTCAGAATCAGAATCAGAATCAGAACCAAAATCCACTTCAAAATCAGAACCAAAACCAAAACTTTCGGAATCAGGTGAGCTATAAAGAGTATTCAAGATAAATATCCCTTTTTTCCTCGAATAGAATGGACGGGTCGTGGAAGCGAAACCTCTTGAAAGTAGCGGTTTGCAGGCCGGTCCCAACCAACATCATCAGCACCATCAAAATCAGAGACCAAATGACAATCGGAACATGAAGCAACATCCTCAACAACCGCCCACGCAGCAGCAGCAGCAGCAACAAAACACTAATCAGTTTCAAGGCAATGCTCCGGGAGGACAGACGCAACTTCATCAGCACGGCCCACAACAACAGCCTTCCCATCATCAACGTAAGAGCTTTCCGAGAGAAGTAAAAAAACGGAAAAGGGAGGAAGAGAAGAGAAAGAGAAAAAGAGAGAGAAATTGAAATGCAAAGTTTTTTAGTAGTATAGGATAATTTTAGAAATGGGTGAGCAGCGGACGGATAACAACAGAATGAGAGATGGCGGCGGCGGTGGCGGGATGTTCAACAAGCAGCCTTCATTAGAGGTACGTCGGGCCGCAAATGAAAGATTTCTAATATCTAAAAACGAGGATGTCACGATGGGCGATACCAGCGCTGGTCGAAATTAGATTTGTGGCGGGTCTAGAGGCATTTCAGACGATCTTTGAGAGAAGCAACGAGATTTTCCAATAAAACCGAGCCTTTCCTTTTCTTTTCAGCGGACCGCTTCTATAAACAAGTACAATCAAGGGCGGATAGAGGAAGATAGCATGAACCGGTTAGAGAATTACTTTAAGCTCAAATCTGAACGAAACCTTTTTGTAGACCGACATTTTATACTGGTACCTCTGAAAGTGACCAACGGCAGTACGACGGGCAAATTCCACAAAATTCTCATAATCAAAATCAGAATCAGCAGCAAAATCTCAGGAAGAGCACTGGTAATCGGGTAACGGAAGAAGACTATGCGAGTTCATCTCATTTTGAGTCTAAAAAACGTAATGAGCATAAGGAGAGTTCGGAAACAAAATTTGCCATTTTTCAGAGCGTAATCACAATAAATCTCAACAGCAACAGCAGCCAAGCACACCAGGCGTACGGGCATGTCCACCAAACGACGACCATCTGAATCGAGTGAAAAATCGGCTGCATAGGTTAGTAGCTGTAATTTAGCTAATGGAAGTAAGACATTGATACTAACTCGTGACTCACTCACAAGTCACAGGTTGGAAGACAATTAGCTAATGCCCTTTTCCTTGTCTTTCCCTTTTACCCGCTTTTGTGGCCGACTCTCCCAAAGCTGCTTTGTTTTTTGTTCATTTGCCATTCCGACTCGTTTCCTTCCTGCAAGTTCTCTTCTCGGTCCTTGCATACTTGAAGAAGCTGGCTGAACAAGCGAGCCGAAGGGAGCGGCGCTTCGGTTTTAATGCAAATTTTTAATGAGTCGTGCCCGCCGTTGCCTCTTAGTCCCCATTAACTGCATTTTGTGACATCTCCATCGCTCTTTCTGCCAGCATCTATCCATCTGTTTTTGTTCCAGACAACTCCGGTCGATGTCTTCTTCTGAAGAAGACATCATCGCCGGCGGCGGTGGGAACACTTTGAAAATGTCGACGTCGGCTGTCGTGGCGGCCGGCGGAAAAACCGCATTCCATGATGATATGGGCGCATCAAATGTGCAGAGGTTGTCCGAGGAATGCAATTCTGAAAAGGGTTTGTGTGCGTGCGCTCGAAATCCCATGTTGACGTTTTGATGAGTTTTTCAGACCTCCTCCGATATATTTATGGCGATCATAAAAACGCGGATTCAACGTCGTCTTCTGGACCAGTCGGTCCCGGAATGAAGAGTAAAACGCACGTTGCTCGTGAGGGGTCTTACCAAAGACTTTTAGACATGCAAGCTAATCGGAGACGTGACAAATCGCTGTCCTTGTCGCCATCGCGCAATGATCATTTTGGGACGGGCAATATATCCGGCGGGGATTTACTGGCATCACGAATACGAACGTTTCTATCAGTAAGAATGAAATGAGGTACACGCATACGTATTTTATTCAGCATCCTGTTACCTGGCAACCGTCCGCAGATCAAAAACGGCTAATAGGTCATATGATCCTCCATCGAACAGAAACTGCGGCCAACGGAGATCTCGGATTGAAAATAGTGGGTGGCCGACGGACGGATACCGGGAAACTGGGCGCATTCATTACCAAAGTTAAGCCGGGCAGCGTCGCGGACACCATTGGAAGACTCCGTCCTGGTAATGAGTTTTCTAAAACGGGACACAACGACCAAAACGGGAATGAGTTTGTTTCAGGGGACGAAGTCGTCGAGTGGAATGGCCAGTCGTTACAAAACGCAACTTATGAACAAGTTTACGATAGCATTGCCGCCAGCAGATATGATACCTCCGTCGAGTTAATTGTTAGTCGGAGTGCAATGTAAGCAATTGAGTTTGTTTGAAATGTTTTCGAGTTGATCAAATTCAGTATCCCTGGTGGTGATGACTTTCTAAACCTGACCACTTCTCAAATGTCCTCGTCCACATTTTCCCGAGCCGCATCTGCTTACCCACCTCAATATCAGCGACAGCTGCCTAATCCCGAACTTTTTCTTGGTATTCAACTCAAATGTGTTTCTTTCTGTATGTTTTCAATGTTTTCCAGATGTCCATCCGGCTCTTCAATCCCAATTAATGCCTCACTCGCAGTCGGCAGTCTTCCCTCACAATAACACGTTGACCTCGCGCAATCGATCAACGTCAAGCTATTACTACACAGGTAAACCTATATTTAGCAATTGGCAATCTGTTTTCCGATATATTTCACTTTTCACCTGTCGGCAACGGGGGGCAGGTGCTTGACGAAATTGGGGAGAGCGCTGCGAGGGGTTTCGAGAAATAAAAATAAAATGAAAGAAGGGTTTCAGACGTGCCGGATCTCGGAATTCCAAACATCCGCGAGCTTCCGGACCATCAATCTTACGGAACTGGTCATATCTTCGGACGGATAGAAATTTCATTTGTGTACTCTCATCATGATAGACAACTCTCGATTGCACTTATCCAAGGATTCGATCTACCACCACGATCCGACGGAGCACCGCGAAACCCATACGTTAAAATTTTTCTGTTGCCGGATAGAAGTGAAAAGTCACGAAGGCAGTCCGCAGTAATTGCTGAAACGTTGATGCCGGCGTGGAACGAGATTTTCACGTACAGCGGTCTCACTGAGCCCATGCTTATGCAGAGAGTTCTTGAGGTTTTCATATATTTAAACGATTTTCAAAAGTTCATATGTCTTTTTCAGTTGACCGTGTGGGACTACGATAAATTTGGCACAAACAGCTTCCTCGGAGAAACGTTGATTGATCTTGCGTCAATGCCGCTTGACGGAGAGCATTCGTTAATGTGCGTTCTTGTCGACATGGACGACGACAATCCGTTGCGAACGGTAATTGCTCTTTCCCTTTTTGAGATACATGTCATTTGACTCCCGTTTTGCAGCGATTAAAATTGCGAAAAGCTTCGTACAACGCGCCAACACGACGTCCGCAGTCCGAGCTCAACTACTACGATCACTCGTCCAACTATTATAACCACATCAGTCAAAACATGGACAGGAATCATCATCATGACGAGGAAAACGATGAATACATTGATGACGACGAGCTCGAGAACGACATTGACCTGGCATCGGGCGGTGCAGCGCGGAAAAGTCGGGCGTACCGGAGAGAGAAGGGAATGTACGGTCACGGATACTCTGATTGGACACAGAACCATGCTAGGCAATCTGGTTACACTTCGGATCACAGTTACGGCCGCCAGACTTTAACGGGCCGCGCTTACAATCGACGCCAACAACGAAGGCCGAGAAGTGCAACTGCACTATCGCAGAGTAAGTGCCACAAAAGTGCCGACGCCGGGTTGCATGAGAAATGGGGGGTGACGAAAGAGAGGATGAATATGCAGATTAGGAGAGGGAGCGTCGAATCAAACCAACCGAACCAAGCTCTTCTCAATTATTCATGAGCTTCTTCATCTTTCATGCTTTCAAATGCCTTCTTTTTTTAGTGGAGAGAGAAGAAATGTACGATCCGAGACGGAAGCCGGGGGATGAGGACGACTACTCGATGAGAGATTCGTGAGTGAAATGAAATCCTCGGTGGTAATGCATCTGAAACGCTTTTCTCGGTGCTTTTAGTGTTCGCCATGGCTCGCAGTATTACTTGAGTGACCAACCGTTGTACGAAGATGGCCGCTACAAGATTTCGCAAGGCCAAATGATGCCGCAACCGCCGCAGCATAATCAGCAACAACAGCCACATCCGTCGACGTCGCAAGCTCATCATCAACACCCAATGCAGCCGGGTATTCAGCAGCAACAGCAAGGAGCTCATCAACATATTCCACCACAACAAAATCAGCATATGATGCCGCCGTTGCCTGCTCAGGGATATTATAGTGATGGCAGTGAAACGTTAAGTATGCATTCGACAAATAGCATGCCCACTACGTATGTCACGAATAAAGTGTTGAATGGGCAGTGTGCATCTTTCAGATTAACGACTATCAATAGGAGGAATATGGTCGCCAATAACTCAAACGCTTCGAACGACACCACTTCTTTTGAAGAAACCCCGACAGCAAATACTAACAGGGTTCCGATTAAAGAGGCCAAACAAAGCTCTCTGGCGAGCTCATCTTCCGTGGGTAACAGTGGAGGAACCCCTTCACAAAGCAACTCTAATAATGCTGGATCGACAATGAAAGAGAGGAAGAAGAGTTTGATGACAAGGTTTATTCCAGGAAGGGGAGCAGGTACTAGATATTGTCTGCACGTGCATCACGTTTACATGTTGTTTGTTTCAGAAGGGAAACGAACTGGTTTCGCAAGGTCTGAAGAAGTTGGCATTCCTGGTAACTTGTCATCGGATCGGCTTGCTGAGCCGACTCCTCCCTTTCTGAAACAGGCCAGCAAAGAGAGCACCGATTCCGCGCATTCAGACAAGTTTGCACGCCAATGGTAATTCCCTCCCTGAGTGACGTCCTTTTCAGTTGGCTTCCAGTACTCGCTGATGGTCCGCTTGGTACATTTGTCGACAATCTCGGTCCCGGACAAGTGGTCGGTCGGCAAGTGCTCGCTTCGCCGGTGCTCGGAGAAATTCAAATCGGTTTGATGGCCGGCCGCAGCGGGATCGATGTTGAGATAATCAAGGCAAAGAATTTGGTGGTAAAGCCGGGAGGCAAAGTGTGTCCAGGTAATTTGAATGCTTATGTAAATGCTAGTTTTTTGATTTCAGCTCCCTACGTAAAAGTGTATCTCATGGAGGGAAAACAGTGTGTAGCAAAAGCAAAAACGAATGCTGCCACTAAAACTACAAGTCCGCTGTTTCAGCAACATTTGATATTCAACGACAATCCAAAAAACAAAACGCTTCAGGTTTTTGACCATTTTTAAAACGTCCCCCCAAAATACCTATGTTTTTTTTCAGGTAACTGTGCTTGGTGATTACGGTCGTATGGAGAGAAAAGTATTCATGGGAATCTCCCAAATCCGATTACAAGACCTCGAACTCGGACCTCAACCACTTATAGGGTGGTATAAACTATTTCATAGTTCCTCATTAGCCGGCACCGGACCGGTCCGCAAAGATTCAGACGTGTCAGTTGGAGGTGCTCAACAGTGATCTCTCGCTTCTTTTTCATGTGTATGTACTTGTGTTACCAGTGTTTTTTCTCTTTCATCTTGTTGGATTTTTGATTCTGATTTTGATTTTGACTTTGATTATTTTCATCTCTTTTTTCACTGATCTCTCATTCTTGTCAACAATTCTTTCTTCGAGCATTAGAAACAAAAAACTTCTCATTGTTTGCATTACGGGTATCATTTTTCGTTTGCTTTTTTTCTTGATTCAAATATTGAATGAATTAGTTTTTAAAATTGGAAATAAAATTGCGGCAAAAGAATAGAGACACAGTCGGTGCATCCGAAAGAAGAAGGCAAAAGTTTTGGCCGCCAAGAATTATGCAGCAAGGGAGTAATAACAACTTTGCGTCAACGATAAGCATCTCATGATGCTACTACTTGTTGCCTATTGATTCGGACGAATTTCAACAGTTCGATTTTCGGTTGTTTTCCATCGCATTCATGGCATTACGATCTACCAATTAGGCTTTTGTCTCTCAATATAACACGGAAAATGAAGGTGAGATTTTTGTTTTGGTGACTGACGAGTGACCTACACACCGATAGCATCTTTACCGTTTCCTTGACGCTGCTTAGATAATGGAGACAAGGGTTCAGGCTAGGTCATTCATTTCATTCGTTCAAATGCTTCCAATGTTGCGTACTTACAAAGTTTATTACGTCAAGGTACGTGGTTTGACTGGTTACGAAAAGTCAGGTAGTCTTAGGCATTGAGCACAGAGATATACGTAACTAGGGAATTACTTTATGGCCTTAGAGATTTTTATAAGAATAAAATATGGTGAACATTTACCCATTTTAGGATTCAGCTAAATGTCTGTGGAAAATTCTAAAAAACATTATTGTTCTTTTATTTTTTTTCTTTGACAAAGTTATTTTTTTTTGTAAGCGAATGGCCCTTCCGACTCCCTAAAAGTAGCATTGATCAAAATTGCATAAGCTGGTATCATTGGGAGGGTACTCCGCTCACAAAAAAGTTAATTTTGTCAAAATACGTCTCACCTCTCAATATGAGACATTAATGATCGGGATCATTTTCGTGAACTTTGGACATCCACGGAACATTACCCGAATCTCATTAGTAAGCTGTCGCGACCAGAAATAAATTAAATGCTCATATCGCTCTTTTTCTCTCCCAAATTTGCAATTCCCCTCACGTTCAAAGAGCACTCTGACCCAGTTTTTGATGATCGGTCAATGAGAGAAAGGAAAAGAACTCGCGCAAGTGTTTCACTAGATTGCATCGGAACCGACATTTTGATGGAAGAAAAAGCAAATTAGGCTGACGGATGGATCCGAACAGTAATTAAGAGGATGCTAGAGTTCAAGGCGAGATCGGAACCGCTTGTCTGAGATAGCGCGGGGCATGTGAAAGTAAGACTTGAATTAGGTGAATACATACACATTAGGCGCGATGCAAAAGGTGAGCTACTATGAATTCCAGGGTTGCCCACAACTGGAAAATTATTTTCAGAACGTTTTCGGAAGCACGTTCTTCCTTGTTGTTATGTCCTTCCTCACACACATTGGTCACAAGAGGGAGCAGGCAACGAACACACTGTCTTGCTTGAGCCAGCATTATTCTGATGTCAGTCTGGCAAGATTACAAAGTTTTCCGAACATGATGCAGGTTTGATTATTCTCAATAGTATTTCGCTAGATTAACTGTTTAGGAGATTGCAAATATTGAGGACAATATGGGGATCATATTGCTTAATCAGGTGGTTTCGCTCAAATGATTTTTTTCAACATTTTCTTAGTTTTCAGCATGCCATGAACATCACTCTCAACTGGTTGTGCAACCTAAAAGCATTTCACGACCCGACAATACTAGAGAGCATTATCGTTTTTGCAATGGATAATCATTCCTATCAGGTTCTCTCGATGCTTTGGCCATCAATAAGGGTCTTCAAATTGGATCTCCCTTCTGTGGTACTATTAGCAATTCAATAGATTCACACAAAACTGTTTTCAGTCTGAACCATTTCGAGTCGGTCACTGTCAATATCAATTATTCCAACTGTTACGTGCAAATCTTGCTACAATGTTCTCAATGATGAACAAATCGTTCTGGATGCTGCAGCCAGACACGTATTGGCGCGAAAATTTATTCGACTTATTTGGTAGGTGAAAGATGGAAGCATTCCAAAGTATTCTAAACACAAACATACAGACGTCACACAAAATGATGCGACCGATGTTTATCTAGACGTCGAGGGAGAATCCGTTTTATCGTCGAGGATGATTGCAGGCGGCAATTTTCACGTTCGAGCCTCCACGGCTTCGACTCTTTTTTTTTATCAGTTGAGCACAGAGATACGGTAAGAGATGTCAAAAAGTTCCCTGAAAATATGACTAGGTGATAAGATGACGGAGTGTAAACTGTCTTATCAACAACAAAACAGTAATTCCTCAATACCCATTCAAAGCTGATTAAACTTCATCGAGAAATAGTACCGGTTTTTCAGAGAACGATACACAACGGATAATAACATAATGGGTGCAATGTGCGCCCAAGGATTCGCATCTGTAAAGTGCGAGTTCATCCCATACCACACAATATCGAATTGGAGATGGAAGAACAAAAACCTAAAACCAGCACTGATGCAATTCGATAGTCTTATACTTCCTGGTACACTCGGGAAATTGGAGAGGTATTCAGTTATAGCTGTCTGAAAGGGACTATTATAACTGGTTTGCAGGATGCATCAAGTGGGGGCAAAGTTCATCCATCCAGACGGATCGTGTCTTTTGCTCGAATCCGCGAATGTTTCCTCACTCGTCGTGTTTGATGACACGTTATCTCACGTCCTTTTCCCTCCTTGTTTTCATTTCTTTCATGTTGCTCACGGTTTCTGCGAGTCTCTTTGCCATTTCTTCCCCTCAATTGTTGATTTTCTCCTAGGAACGGTTTTCCCCAATTATGCCTACTTTTTAATTTAATTAGCCGCCTCAGCAGCAACCAAACAGTTCTCTTCCTCTTCTCCCCCCACTCACTTCTCATTTCCATACCGACAAGAACAGAAGCAAAAAACCAGTATATGCTGTAAGTACGAGATTCGAAATAAAGATATACTCAGTCGTATAAATCCCAACTGAATCCGAACACCAACACACATTATGCGGTCCTTTTTATTCGTATTGCTTGTTGCGATCGTTCATTTGGCTACGGCGGCTGAGGAATACAAGAGCCAGAGTGCCTATCCGGAAAGTGCTCCTACCGTACCTCCGCCACCGCCACCGAATGCTGTTCCCTACGTAGCACAGTCCGCAAACCCTCCACCTCCTCCAGCGCCAGCCCCTGCTCCAGCGTCTGCATACCTGGAATCTGCTCCACCACCGCCACCTCTCGTACCAGCGCCACATCCTGCTCCGGTCGCCGCAGCTCTACCAGTCGCCTACCCAGCACCTGCTTACATTGAGCATTCTGCTCCACCACCGCCACCGCCACCACCAGCTCCGCACCCGACTTATGTGGAACATTCCGCGCCTCAACCACCGTACCCGCAGCCACAACATACGTACAATGCGGGTCCGCGGCAACAATATCCTCAACAGGCAGAGGAGGGCTACCAACAGACTACCCCGGCTTATCCTAAATTTGTAAGTTGACCAGTTTACATTCAAACGAGTAACCTTTTTGCAGCATTACGCCAGTTATCCACCGCCAACAACCCATAGACCGTACCCATATCCCAGTTACGAAGTTCTTCCACATCATGAAGAGGATTATAGAGTGAGTAGAGTGAATTAAAGATTTTTTCATAATACGTTTCTAGCCACGAACATCACCCCGACGTACAACAACTACCACTACTCCCAAGCCAAAAACGCACAAACCACGACCAGGATCGGATACCGAGTACAACTACCCGGAAAGAAATCTTCCCCTCAAAGGATGTTTCTATAACGACCATGGTTATGCGTGTTGTAATCTCCTTTTGCAAAACAAAATGGAAGAGTTGGCGGACGTATGTGACTGACTTTGTTTGTAGTTATGGAAAAAATGTCTGTGTACATGTCCTAGATAGATTTTCCGAATGTTTGTCTGGCAATCGAGACGAATTGTGTCGAACAAACCACATTATTTCAGGAGTTGTTGAACAACGGAACATTCCATCGATGCAATGTTCAGAAACTGGCCAACGACCTACAGGCCAAGTGCGAGTCGGCGTAAGACTTCCATTTCCTGCTGCCGCCGAACAAACATGTCATCACATTTCCAGATTCGACGAGGATTTCGAAGCAGTCGTCGGTCTGTCAGATTTTGCCGAAAGAATTCATTTCCGCGAGCATTATGTATGCAAAATCGAAGTGAATGGAAGGTTTTGCCTTTATAATTCCCGAGGCGTCTATTCATGCAAGTTTCTTCAGATACATGCTTGCCTGGGCCACTCCGGACGATCGTCGTGGGCTTCGCGCGAAAAGAGGATCCGACGACGAGATTCATGAATACAATTTCTAGCTTTTGTTATTTATTCTTTCACATTATCTCTCTCACTATTCGAGCTTGGGAAACTGCATAAATACGCATGAACTTTTATTAATCTCCCTGTTAATTTTTTCATGCATTCAGCGTTTGATAGGAAAGTAGACAGAAAAAAAGAAGCACAGAGAATCCGGAAAAGTACACATGAATGTGTTAAGGCTAGTCGACAGAAAAGGAGAGAATGAACAGGGACAGATTCAGAAAACAACAGGTAGCGTATCTAAGCAAAAAGTGGTTAAACAATATGCTAATAGAGAAGAACGCGAAAGTGACTTGCTAGTAAAACGCAAAATAAAGTTAGAAAGAGGTTTAACATGATTCAGAATAGAACAATGTTACCGTGAATTTGTTTTTTTGGAGCGGAAAAGAGAAAGCGAGGAAAAAAGCTTGGTTTGAAACGGGGTTGGAGATCACGAGGTCTAGTTTTGGAAGAACAGTGTTGAACAAGTAGTTACTGGAAGGGCGGGAAAAGTTGAGCACCACGTAACATGAAAGTGTATTATGCCGTGATTCGAGTATATGGGTTAAAGACGACATCAGTCGAAGCTGAAATCGTCATCGTCGTCTGGAAGTGGAGCAGCTGCAGCTGCTTCGAGAAGCTCCTCGTCCAACTTCGGGTCTTCCTCCACTCCGATCATTTCTTCGTCTTCTTCGATAGCCTGAAATTTATTTTCATCAATTAGAATGAAGAAGGCGGAAGACGGAAGGGGGTGCGGAAAGTGAAAAAGACGAGAATCATGCGCGCAGATGGTCTGTGTCAGCCGCCTGCCTGGCCCACTTGACTCACTTTCTCCTCGACGTCTCTCGCACACATTGAATTATCGTCCTGATCGCTGGCCGAGATGCAGCTCGACGGAGTCATCGCTCTGAGTGGTCCGGGGCTGTGCGGCACGCTGAAAGAACAAACAGAGTGATTGATAACTCCGGACCGTTTGATGTCCTTACGAGAAAGATGTGAAGTCGCTGGTTGACTCATAGCCCGAATTGAACTGCGGGTACGGAAAGGTTTTGTCGGTGACGAGTGGCGATGTGTTGCTTCTCGGTATGAAGAGACGCTTGATTTCCGAGTCGCCAGGACTTGCCAACGTAATTTTCCTCTTGATTGGCTGCCGAGGATTTCTGCATATTGGCGAGACACTTCTGCAACTGATCGCACGTTAGATTTGATTACCATTACTTTTTTCAAGTGTCACCTTCCAAACTTCAGTTTCGCGTGTCTTGTTGGGCTTTGAGCCGGGCTTGGTCTTGGACTCGGACTATATGAGATATTGGGTCGAACCATTTGCTGTGTGGATGGCGAATAGCACTGCTTTATAAGGTCCGCTGGCAAACGAGTTGGACTCGGCGAGCAGCTATGCGGAATAAACGCGTTGGTAACGACGCTAATTGGCTCTCCAACCACGGTAGAAAATGATGGAGTTCTTCGGCGAAAGTCTGAATTTGGCGAGCGCTCCGGTTCGATGGCCATGTCGTCGAATCCACTGGAAACTACTTGCGACGCTTTTATTAGTCTTTCGTGAGCCGCCTGCAAGGTTATGGGTCATTTCCACACTTCAACGTCAGCTGGAGGTCCAGAGAACAGAAACGAACCTCGCTATCCACCGAGCAGCTGCTTTCACGTCTTATATTTGCAATTCGTCCGCGAGGGGCGTCGATTGCTCGAACGACAAACTTTTCATCGCTCTGGAATTGAAATCGATTAACAACTGGCAACTGTCGAAACAGCGCGCTCACTTTGTTGCTAACTTTCCGGGTCAGATCTGACTCATTCGAGTCTTCATCCTCTCCACTGGTCGAACCGCTGGGCGATCTCTTGCTCCGCTCACTGAAATAAATCGGATTACCAAACAATCTCGAAAAGTGGACGCACCGGAACTGTTTTATTTTCTCCGATGTCGTGTCTCTTAGGTTGAACCCATCAACACTGCTGCGACTCGAACATTCAGAATCTGGCACGTTTGTGCTGAAAGAAATGGATGGGTAGGACATTGGACGGTCCTGTTCCGAAGACGAGAGATCTGGACGTTGGAAGACGGAAGAGCTGAGTGGAGATTGAGCAAAATATCTGTAAAGAAATGTTTGCGTGGTGAATGTTTTGGGAATGTGACTCACGGAGAGTTGCGGAAGGCTTCTGACTGCTCGCTGATCATAGAGGAGATTGAGGTCGCCGGAGAGTTGGCCGGGGGTATATCCTCTCCTTGATTGAGAGTTGCTCCCAGTTTGACCGCGCCCGCGGGCAGATCTTTCGTGCCTCCGGAATCGTTCTGATTCATGGCAAAACCCCTGCAAACATAACGATTATACATGACGTTTCGCTGTGTACAATTCCAGAAAGATGGTTGTGTACAAGAATAAGAATACAAGAATGTGATGGGAGCCACTTTGAATGCGCCCCTTTCAGGGTGTCAGATGTATGCTTATGTAAGCTGAGCCGATGGAAGATCTTGGAAAACGGAAAAAATGAGAAGAGGGGAGAAAGGAAAAGGGAAATAAGAGAAAGGAGCGAATAGGAATAGGAATAGGCAACACTCGAGTAAAAAGGAGGGCAAAGGGGAAAAGGATGAGGGTGCATTGGAGAGGAGGTGGCTGTTTCGCTCTATAGAGAACCGGGGGGCAAAGGGGACGAGAGGCGAGGCGGGGGACGACGGGAGGCCAGGCAAAAAACACACAGGCAAAGACAGACACACACGCTCACCCACAGGACACTAGCGCACACAGAGGCGACGCACTCGCACACGCTCACACAGAGACACTCTCACTCACAGAAAGACGAACCAACAGACAGGCCGAATGGGAAGAGAGGCAAACGGAGCGATGTACCCTTTTCTTCTTCCTCTCTCTCTCTCTCTCTCTCTCTCTCTCTCTCTCTGTCACTCTCCCCCATACTCATAGAGGGGAAACCCGCCGATCCATCAGAACAACCACCCGGGGTTACATCGCAGTTTTTATGTTTGAGAAACGGATGGTTCAATGGTTCGTGAAGAGAAGAGGAACGTTTGGTGCGCGTGTGCTGTTCCCAAAAAAAAAGGCCGAACAAAAGAGTGGACAGACACTTCTAGCCAACAGAAAGTTGTGGGAATTGCTACGTTTCCCGACACTTGAAAAAATGACACTAATTGAATCCGATTTCTTTTCAGTTTCTTTTCTACTTCCTTTCCCTTTTCATCTTCTTCTTCTACTTTTGGCAAAATTTAATAAAAGAAGATAGAAGAAACGATAAAAAGATATGGGAGGTTACTTTCTGATGAAAAAAAAAGACAAGAGAAAGATAAATGAATTGCGCAAGGAACAGAACGCGACAATTCGACGACACAGGTTGTCGCCGATCGGAGAAGACGCCATTAATCCCAGCGACTGTTCGATGTCTTACTGCTTCTACCGTACTTGGATATTTAGAATATCTCTGGCCGAAAAGACAGACGATCTTGACAATGGGAAAGAGAGAGAGAGAGAGAGAGGATTGGGCTGCGACCGAAGGAAAGGAGTCTTGTTTTGGCCAGCCAGCGGCGGCAAGACAAGCCATCGCTGTGGGGAACGTTGTTTGTCGATCGGGCGTCCGACGTCTCTGGATCGTCCTTAATTCTTTCCCTTTAGCCTATTGCTTATCAGCAGACGGTTTGCAGATAGAGAGAGAGAGAGAGAAGTTAGAGTGTGAAAGCACGCAAAAGTATCCTACAATTTTGCAGCAGACAAGACAACAGGCAAATTTTTCGCATGCCTGTCAATCTGAAGTTTTGTTGATTATTGCGAGGAAGACTTGCAAGATTCCGGCCCTGAAGTTGCATATCGAACTAGTTTTTTGCAAAAGAATAAAAACACGTGCGGTAAACTTGCTAAAAGTAGGTGCTAGTGTTGCGTTCCATCGCTCTGCCAACTTTTTAAAAAAATTTTCAGAATTTCTTGCAGTGCCGGGTCAAAGAATTTTCAAACGAACTCACCGCAAAGAAGGCCTCCAAGGAAATGGTCGTTTCCACATTTCTCTTCGCTATATGAGAATAATCAGAAAAAAATTGGAGAAGAAGAAAGTGGTTGTGGCAGCAAAATTGAAAAAAAAAAGGGCTCCGAGCGAAGAATGTTTTAGCAGAGAGGGCACACGGCTCCTCGGTGTACAATATATCAATTGAGGGGGCACTCTGGCCTGAGCCACCCGGAATCTTTAAAGGTCCGAAAACGAGCAGCGGGAAAGTGGAATTGAACCTTTTCTGGGTTTGTGGGAAAGAGAGAGAGAGAGAAAGGGTTAAAACTTTCCCCTTTTTGACGAGGAGAGGAAATTGGGCGGAGAGGGTTCGGTTTTGACAGATGTGGAGAGAAGAAGCATTCTATGTCCTTTTTTGTTTCTTGGTAAATGAATCGGCTACGCGTTGCATAAAAGCCACTGACAGGCGCAAGAAATGCCATAAAAGCACTCCATCTTCTCTTTTTTGCTCAAACACGGCCTGATGATGCTGCTTATGATCGCGATTACGACGAAATGGAAAAGGAGCAGACGCCGATTTGCACATATTTGCATATCTGGTTGGCACTGAACAATTCATTCGATTTGTTCGCATTGGCCAATTGAACTGAAGGGGAAAAGAAGACGAATAACGGAAAGGGAATAGGAATAGGGCAAACGTGCGTTAACGATATTTATGTGCCGTAATCGAATTACATGCATTTGTTTGGTGCAATACGGACACATCAGTTTGTGGGGAGACGTACAATGACGGAGTTGGTCTTATCAGGTTGACCGACAGAAAGTCAGTCCCCGTCTAAAATTCATACTTGCGTGCATAGCTTGAATTACTTTTTAACGGAACTGACGTGGCCGAATAATCTTTGTGAATGTCTGACTCGCTTACCAGACTACCTACTGAAAAACTGTTTTTTTTTTCGTTCAAAACGTTCAACGTAACGTTCAAAAAAAGGTGGATCTAATGAGAATGCACTGGATTTCTTTCCTATAACAATATCTTGCACTTTCAGCACATTTTTTGTGTTTTAATAATAATACTTTTTGGCAGAAAAACAAGTGAAAAGTATGTTGATGTCAGACACACTATGCGTGTAAAAATCAAGATAAAATACGGTATCGGACATTTTTTTCCGCACCATTTGTACAAAACGGACGTCAAAGTGAAGGCCGTTTGAGAATTGGGAAATTCACCGCCAAAATGAATCATTTACCGCATAGAGATCGGCTGTACGGTAGGAAAAGGCGTTGTTGGAAGGAAGAGAGAAATGTTGATATTATTCTGATATTTTATGCATTAACATCACATACCCCCCAAAGTTGTTGTCATCAGGAGGAAGCCATCGCGACGAAAAAATATTATGTTTCGCATTTCTGTGCACTCTCTTCTTATCGCAGCCTCTCGCTCTCTTTGAATTGTGGTCAGAATCACAATTTCTGATCGATACGTGCCTACATCTTCTGTAGTTGTCTGGGACAATCCGATTAAATAACTAAACATGCAGTTCTGTCATGTCACCCACTCAAAAACGTCCACTTGTTGTGTTTTTGGCAAACAAAAACGCCCATATTAATCTGAGCGCGGCAGTTTTCGTTCGTCAAAATCGCTGATTCTCATGTGAATTGGCGAGGAGCTGGCCGTGGGGGGCTCCAAAGAAGTTACAAAGCAGCTTTTCGCCACTTTTCGCTATGGCTGTTGCCCCCGACAAAAGCGTTTTGTTGTTTTGTTAGTTTCCTCCTTGCTTTCGGCCAGATTCGACTGACTGACACGCGTGTTTTCGAGGCATGCGTGAGAAAAATATTTGCCCTCGAAGGCATTATGAGACCCCCTCTGGTCCGGGGCAAGGATTTTAATCGACAAGCGTCTTGGCTTGGCTCCTGCCTGCCAAAACGCGCCTTTATTTTATGTTGTTTTTTCTCCGAGAAAAGATTTGCCCCCTCTCTTTTCGTTCAAAGAATTTCGGACTTCTCAGTGTCACCATAGGATAATCTGTTCCCATTGAACATTTAGAAAAGACGGATTGAATAGTCTGAACCCTATTCCATCTGAAAAGCCTTTTATGTGCATTTTCTCTTGGCATTTCTGCCATTTCCTATTCGACTTGCTTTCCCTTTCTTTTTCTTTCCGCCCAGCTCCCGTTCTGAACAAAAGGACACACTAACTATTTCATTCTGGTCTTTTTCTTTTCAACTTGGAATGTGAATTTGGCGGCGGAGGAATAGGGGTGTACATGAGAATTAGCATGAAAAACATTATTTAGTAGTAGGAAACCAGCAAACCAGCAAAACAAACTTCACTTTCAGAAATGTTCGATTCGGAGCTACAAAAACCAGTTATTGTGTCTGAAAACAACATCGGCGGAACTGTCCAGCAACAGTTTAGTTCTGTGGTTGATGTTTTCAGGTAGAGATTCTAACCTCTTCACCCTCGTACCAAATTTTCAGACAAAACTTTGAAAAAGGTCTAGAAACGGCAGGCGCCTCTTTCGCTGTCTATCATAAAGACAGACTACTGATAAACCTATACGGAGGGGTGCGGAATGTGGAAAAAAAGCAACCGTGGGTGGAAGACACCACGTCGGTGATCTTTTCGACGACTAAGGCAAGTCTCAGGCGAAAGAGAAGTCGAGTAACATAAACCACACTTTTTAGAGCATATCAGCCGTCATCCTCGCATATACACTTGACAAACAAGATGGAAAAGTTGGATATGACACGAAGATAACGGATATTTGGCCAGAGTTTGGTCAGCACGGAAAAGAGAATATAACGATTTTGGATGCGGCGCTGCATCGGGTAAGCGAATAATATCACTAATTTCCCGCGATGATGATGCTTATTATTCTCGTAGGCCGGACTCGCTTACACAGAAGAGGTTTTGGAGAGAGAGGACATCATTAAACCGGACAAAATTTCAAAGTTCTTCGAGAAGGCCATTCCTATGACTAACGGCTCCGATGTCTTATACCATGCACTTACATTTGGGTGAACTTTCAAGTTTTCAAAAAGACAAAATAGTTGACTTACTTCTTCAGACTGCTTTTGGACCAAATTGTGCGAAGAGTGGATGAGAAGAAGAGAGGAATTGCTGAAATTCTTGAAGACGACTTTGTGAAAGTATACGGTAAGAGTGAAAACAAGACTAATTATATGTATGCATGAGCACGGCCCATGCGTAACTTGAGACGCATGCAGTAAACCGAAAGTGTCTGCCAATGGATAAAGGTTTCAGGTATCAAAAATCTCTCAATCGGGCTGAAATGTGAGACTCAAAATGAGAAAGTTGCAAAATTGACAGATCTGGACGAGGAGGAAGTGAGAAGACAAGGTTTGTGGAGGGTTTTGGGGACAAAATGGAAGAGGAAGAAGAAGAAGAAAAAGGAGGAGTGCATCATCATCATTTATAGGTTCTCTTAATCCGGAAGCTTTACGGAAATTCATGGCCGGGGATAACATCCACCACCAGAAGCTGTATTCCATATTTCCCTGGATTACAACAGATGATGTATGGTGGTGATTTGATCAGCTCAAAATAAAAACTTTTTTTTCCAGTACAATCTACTGCCTAATCGCCTTATTCCAATGCCTTCAAACATGGGAATCTCGAATGCAGAGGGATTGGCTCACTTCCATTCACTAGTCGCCAATAAGCAGATATTATCCGAGAAAGCGTACAAAATATTGGAAAGCCCAGTTTTGGAGCATGTTTATGATCACGCGATTGGATACGAAGAGAGCAAGGGATATGGATTTCAATACACTAAAAATCCAAAGGTATGTATACCAAGCATACCAAAGCAATCCTCAAAAACTGCAAGCTTTCAGGGACAATGGATATTCGGGCATTCAGGGTTCGGCGGACAGAATGTCAGGGTTGATGTGAATAATGGGCTCACGATTGCATATGTGTCGAATGGAATGAAAATCACTGATGCGGATATGGTGGAGTCATGGCGTAACCTTGTGCAGGAAGTCTATCGTGTGTTCTTTGGTCGTTAGAAAGATAATGGGATACGAAAATAATGTTTTTTGATTTAACACCACCAACTAGTTGTGCTTTAGAAATGGAATAAAAATGTTTAACTTCCGACCAACTTGCTTCACAATTCACCTGTTTTGAGCACAGGCACTGAGTCATGTTGAAATGAAATGCAGGCAGCTCGGAAACCTTTCATCTTCCTGAAAACTGAAATGCAACTTCAACACGGAAGTGAGGACAGACATATTTAATGAGATCCAATTATTTCACTGGAGCTCCTCACTAATTGGCCTGAGTCATTACGGATTACATTGAAACGAATCTCCACAAATTCCACATCTCTCCCAATCAATCCAGTCACATTTGCGAACGCAACGGACAGAAAACCTTTGACTCGTATGGCAGCGCTCCTCGCTTTTTCCGTTTTCCGTTGTCTCTCCAAAATGCGCTCTCTTTTCACCGCTCCGTCTCCGTCGGCCACGCATTCTGCATCTTCCCAGCTCCGTGAGCAGTTATCGACGAGTGCCGTCTTTTCCCCTTGTGTTTGAGCTAATAATTTGATGAGAATAGGTTTTTCCGCTCTTTTTCTCCTCATTTATCTTGTTTGTTCTAAAAATCTCTTGAGGTTATTTCAGTTTTGGCTCGTGATGGAATGTAATAATGGAGCAAATCAAAAGGAGAAAGGAAAAGAGAAAGAAAAAACAGAAGCGAAAACCATAGTTTTCACCCTTGATGCTAATTTTCATCGTGTCCGTGACATTGGATGGAACAACAAGTTGGTTCAGTTTCCAAAAGGAGGAATCTTGTGGTGAACTTTTGCTCGATGTGATGTAATTTGTACGAAAGATTTTTCTTTTTTCAGGGGCGTCCACCTCTCCAAGCAACAGACAGCTCAAAATATCGATTGCAAAGTCATCGCGTCGCTCCTTTGCTATGGGCCTATCAAGGAACATAGCCCCGAATGGTTCATCAACTTCGACCACGCATTCTCGCTCTCCTGTGGGCGCACAAGCTGCCCGTCACCAGTCAAAACGGCTACAAGCTTCAACCGTCGAAACCACGTAATTAGTACGGCTGAATGGGGCTCACGCAAGACTGCTTTGCCACAGAACTGGGGAACTAATGATAATGTGAAGCTGACTTGTCATCTATGCATCACTGAAACCGCTGGTTTCGATGAGAACGTTCTTAGAGAAGCTTCTTTTCTACCTTCGATTCCAAAAAAAGTGATTGAGCCAATCGTTCTTTTTAAAAACAAAGTTATGATTCAGGACGAGACACCATTGACATCTGCCCAAATTGAGGGACAAGTAATGGCGTGTTTCAGTGAAATGATGGTGGAAGAAGACATTCAGTACACCCGTACGCTTCGTGCTAGACATACTCTTATTAAAAAGTTGTTATTCCAGAAGAGGCGCTTGCGGCCGTCGAGAAATTGGCGAAATTCTTCTGCTATCCCAGAGTGCTCGACATCTGCAAGAGATATCTCATGAAGATGCAGAATGCAATGACCACTAGCGAAATTGAAGAGGAGCAGGCACGTCCTTTCCGATCGGTGAATCAAAAGTGACAACTTTGACTTTACTCAAACTTTTTCAGAGCATCAATCTTTGCGGCTTTGACTATCCAGGAAACACACTATCTCGCAAGATGCGGATGAAGAACTTGAGCGAAGAAGACGTCATTGCCATGTTCCGTCATCTCTGCCTTGTTGCATTCAAGAAACACTAAAATGTTCAGTTCATTCAGTTTTCGACCCTTCCAGAACATATTTTTGGTACCACACGCATATTCTTTCTCGAACCCGCTGATAGAATAGTTCCGATTTCGCCCACATTAACAGCTTTGTCCCAAAAAGTGCTGTGTTATTATTTAAAACAAGAACAAATAAATTTTTTCTGATGCATTTCTTGCTGATTCCGTCGTTGTCAGCTGAACATGACTCATTCATACGACCGAAAAGTTAGACAAAACCGGGAGATCAATGAAATCTGTTGATCACATGCTATTCGATGACTCATTTTCCAAAAAGTTTCCGTTCCGATTTCAAAAGTCCGTATTGTTTTTGTTCGCGAGCGCCCATTCTCTCATTTCCTCAGCTTTTTGTTGAATAGTGTGCGCGTCAGCGTTTCTCTCAAGAGGAAACCGTAATTTTTTCGATGCTAAAAAGTGCACGCTATTTCTTGGTTTTTACGATTTTTAGTAACAAAATCCTGGTCTGTGATGTAACAGACAGGAAAGAAAGATCAGCAGACTTATTATCAGTTGAACGAGCTCCTAATACCGGCGAAATTTGTATTATATTGGATGACTCATCTTCCAGAAGGTTTCTGTTCTGATTTCAAAAGCCCGCATTGTTTTCGTTCGCGAACGCCCATTCTCTCATTTCCTCAGCGTTGCCACCGAACATCGAACGGGTCCCTGCTGTGCAGAGGAAACCGTAACTTTTTATCGTACCATCCTGATGTTTTAGTGAAAAAAACCTATTCTGTGATGTAAAAACGGAAAAAACCATCTGCTGAATAACCTTATTTCTCAGTTACTGATTACCAGGATTACCAGTTGGACATGTTCCAAATAAGTTTGACGAAACCGTAAGATTTCTCAAAAACAGACCAAAAACCGGGAGATCAATGAAATCTGTTGATCACATGCTATTTGGTGACTCATCTTCCAGAAGGTTTCCGTTCCGATTTCAAAAGTCCGTATTGTTTTCGTTCGCGGACGCCCATTCTCTCATTTCCTCAGCTTTTTGTTGAATAGTGTGCGCGTCAGCGTTTCTCTCAAGAGGAAACCGTCATTTTTTCCAATACATTTTAATAATTGCTCGCGATGTTAGCCAGTGTAGATTTTTCCTCCGTTTTCAATTTTTTTTAGATAAAAAACCTATTCTGCAATGTAAAAAAAAGAAAGAAATATCAGGTGGATAACCTCTTTTCTCATTCACTCATTACCAGTTAAACAAGCCTCAAAGAGCGGCAAAGTTCGACAAGACTGTGAGAACTCGAAAGTATATCAAAATTCAAAATTTGTGAAATCAAAAGATTCCGTTGATCACATGATATTTGGTGACTCATCTTCCAGAAGGTTTCCGTTCCGATTTCAAAAGTCCGTATTGTTTTCCTTCGCGAAGGAACATTCACTCCTTCTCTTAGTTTTCCACCGACTATCGTCTGCTTCATCCCTTCCGTAAACAGGAAATTGTAACTTTTGCAAAATTTTTATTCAGCTCTTGTTTCGTCTAATTTACTACTGCCGAGCTGCCTGTAAGAGTTGCATAACCGTCTCGGGCAAAACCGCGCAATTTTTCGGTCGATCCGTCCGGACCTTTTTAAGCGCCACGAGCTGCAGCGATCATCGTTTACTCGTAACAAGACCCCCCCCCCCCAACCTTCAGCAGCGCTTTCGACAAGATCAGCGACTCCTCAGTATTAGACAGTCTCCCCGCCATCCAAGACGAGCTTCCAACTCGAAAAAAGCTCCGATGGGCAGGAAACGTGGCGCGACTCAACAACGACAGATAGGCTAGAGTCGTCACTGAATGACAACCGAACGGTCGCAGAAGTAGAGAACGCCCAGAAAGCAATGGTTGGACGACGTGAGAACAGCTCTAAAGTCACACATTGACTCCTTGGCTAGAGCGGACAAAATCGTCGAAAGAAGAAGAAAAGGAGGAATTCTGATCCCAAACACAGCCTGGACCTCAGCAAGGCTGCTCTCGCTCATTATCAGTTAAACAAGCTTCCAGCAAATCCGTGAGAATTATCGAAACTAGATCAAAATTTGTGAAATCGATGGATTCTGCTGATCACATGCTATTTGATGACTCATCTTCCAAAAGGTGTCTGTTCCGATTTCAAAATTACGAATTGTTTTCTTTCGCGAACGCCCACTCACTTCTTTTCTCAGCGTTGTCATCGAATATCGTGCGCTTTATGCTTTCCGTAAAAACGAAACCGTAACCTTTGCTAAAAATTCAATCAACTATTTTTTCAGCCACTTGTCGTTCAATTTTCCGTTCAACATGCCCAAACAACGGAAAATTAAGCTGAAACCGGGAGAGCTCACCAGAATTAATCGAGCATTGCAAAATCCAGCAATTCAAGTTGATGTCAGGTAAAACAAATGTTTTATGGAAAAATCTAGAAAAGTTCTAAAAAAAATTATCTCCCCAAAATATTTACCTAAGACTTCAGACCTTCTAATTATTTTTCATAGCGAACATCGCTTTACTCATCTTTTCTTTTTCACTCGTCCCAACAACAATAAAAGAGGCGCATTCTCAGTGCTCAGCGCTGTTTGCCCAGTGGCCGACCGGCGTGTTGTATTCCCCTTTATTACACCCACACCCACCATCTGTTCGAATACAACAATCCGTTTCGTCCGCTGGGTGCGCAGAGTTTATCCGCGCATGTCGATTTACGCAGCTGTTTTGTTCGTCTAATTCGCTCAAAAAAACCAATATAATGCACTATTCGCACTGTTAAAAAACAAAATGATGACTCTCGATAGGAAAAATTCGCTGCATACGAGGAACGCCGACAACAACCGGCCGTTTGTGAAGTTACGGAGCAAGTGAGTGAAAATTTCCATGTTTCCACAATTTTTCAATCAATTTTTCAGGATGTCTGCCGCGGATCTTCGCAGAAATCCAAATAACATCTTGGTGTTGAGCCAATTGCCAACCGAAGGGAACGGACAAGACGTGGACCCTGCGTTGGCAAAGAAGGTAATCAATAAGTGTTACACCCACATATCTGACATCTTCTTTCTATTGCAGGAGGATTTCACGGAGCCGGTACCTCCAACTGACGTGGAAGGACTCTTGGAACAACGCAGAACCTGCCTTCTTTACTCGATCTCGTCTCCAAAGTCTTCCAAGTCGTGAGTTTTGATCTGAGAGGCTGCCAGACCAGGAAAACGTTTCAGAATTGTCGAGTACGTGTCAGACGACGTGGAAGTGAAGACTATTCGTCAAGACGGGCTCTTCAATTATAACTACACAACAGTCCCCAGGTACGAGTCAGGAACCTTATTTCAGAAACCTTTTTCCACATAACTTGCTTACAGAATTAGAAACAATGTCCGTGACATCTGTGCGTTCTACAGTGATGATTTCTCAGTCATCAATAGAAAGTGGGTTTGGTTCAAAAAGTTCTATGAAACTATGTACTCTACTTTCAGAAACGCACAATTTGGAACCGAATCCACCAAAGAACGCTGGGACATGGAGAAATTGACCGCCCTTCGTTATTTCCGTCCACAGATGTTCAATAACGGAATTCGAGTCGTGTATAGAGATCCGAGCACGGTTTCTATGGATGACACAATTATCGAGATCACTGATCCGAAAAAGTCCGCATCCGAACAGTTTCATGGTTTGCGAAGGCCAATGTAACGCTACGGCAAACTAAAATTGCAGTTTCATCGCTGAAGAAGTCTGCCATCGACAAGAACACCCTGCTCTACTCTATGCTCGCCAAAAACCGTATTAATCATTTCATGAACTGCATCAATGTAGAGGAGAAACCGTGGAAGTGGGAGAAGAGAGGAGTTCCGAGCATTCCAGAACCAGAAGAATCACCGAAACTTTTTGTCAAAGTGGAAAAGGTAATAGAAAAAGATGAATAGAATTTCACTAGAGCTCTCTGTATTTAGGCCAGTGTCACTCCGTTCATCGAACCGCTCTTTGTGTCGATGGCAATCTACGACCTCTACGCAAAACAGAAAGTCACTGAGTCGGTGTACTTCAACATTGTTGATGATGACAAGATGGACATGCTCGGAGCTAATCAGCCCAACTTCATCAACAAGTACATAAAATCCGGTGTGACACTCTTGTGACCCAATTTTCTTTCAGAAACTTACAAGCGCTGTTCAACATCACAGGCAACTTGTCGGACATGTTTCTGGTCGTCAAAGTTGACAAAGTGCTTCAACAAGTGGATGTGTTCAGTGGAAGCGAGCCGTACACAGGAACTAAAGATGAGAAGTATCTGGAGAAGATGAGAGTGACGGCGGAGTATTTCTGCCAGAAACTTGGTAACAATCGCTAGTTGACTTTCCAAAAAACTCAACACTTTGCACTTCAGGTTCCTACCGGACTCCTCTCGGATTCCAAGTGATCGACCTTCAACGCATCTCCTGCTCCACTGTCAACTCCCAGGGTTCGGATAAAAAGACGGATACGATGACCGCCTCACAGTGTACCGTCAACACTGGTATTGTGCTAACGCGTAAGTTCCTATTTGAAATTTTGGTACTAATACCCGGGCCGACCAACGAGAAGTGACAACAAGTGGTTTTGTTTCAGCTGCCGGACAAATACCGGAGGACCGCGTCAGTATCACGAGTGCGGACAGATCATCGGTGTCATCCGTGCAAAATGCTCTTCGTCGGATGGGCAGCGCGACTTCCACGTCAGCCATGTTCAAAATTGTACGCACGCCGTTGACAAAAAGGAAATTTGCAAACGGTGAGCACGTTTGCTTCTCACTCAAATTCACACAGACATATTCAGCCGACGCAGTCTTGCCTGCCAGTAAGGATATTCGTGAATCTCTAGACGAAATGCCGTCCTGCAATGTGAACATCAGCACGTTTTTCCGATTGGAGAATGACAAGACATCGGAAGATGAAATTTACAAAGTTTGTCAAGAAAGTCGCAGAAATCACGGAAAAGTGAACAGAAAGGTGTTCAATCTTGAATTGGAGTTGACAATATCGGGTACACGATATCTTGAAAATGACAAAGCTGAACGAATTCCTTTAGGTTCCCACAAAAGCAAAGAGTATAGACAGCACGGAAGCGATTTGACCCTCAGCAAAGACATTGCCATCCACGAGGCGGTTGAGATTGCGAAATATAAGCACACTTTGAACAAGTCGTACAAGAACATGTTGTTCATCTATCCGAAAGAAATTGCCCTTTCAAACAAAATTGAAAAGGGTAGAAACCTGATGATCAAAGTATGAACAACTGTAAATTTTGACGTGTTCATCAAAATGTTTTAGATGGAAGTTCTTAACAAAAACGGAGAAGCGCAAGCGGTATTCGTGGAGCAAGGCGGTACGGCAAATCTGCTGAAATCGGTCAAAACGTCTGTTCTCTACCACAGCAAGTAAGATTTGTCGTAGAGAGTGCTCATAAAACGTTCAAACTTTCCAGAAATCCACATTTCACCGACGAAATCAAGGTTATGCTGCCATGCGACTTGCGTCCAGGCCATCATGTTCTTCTCACAATCTTCCACGTTCCTTGCAAAGATGGAAAGTTCACAGAAACTGTTGTGGGATACACAGTAAGTTGCAATTTAAAATGCTCCTTATATTTAACATCACCATCTTCAGTGGATGCCTCTCATCCAAAGCGGATCGCTTTTGAGCGGCGACTTACAGTTGCCGGTCGTGTTCCGAAAACCGAGGGACATCTTACCAAGCTACGGATTGTATTACCCTCACAACTCAATTGCACATGAGGAATTTAACAATTCATTTGTGTACTGCTCAGCGAGAGTGATTACGACTGTTCATCCTCAAGATGGTCATCTGATTGAATTCTTGAACGGAGTCGCGAGTCTGAGTTTGTATCACAAATTGCCAATTATCGAAGAAAAACTGATAAAGGCAATCAATGTGAGACAATTTGCAGAGAAACCGAATCTGTTTTCCTTTCTTTTCAGAATCTCCTAATGGCCGAGCCGGCTAAGCTCATCGAATTTGCTCATTTCATCCTAAGCCGCCTCCTCTTTCTGATCGCGAATCCACCGTACACGGATGTGTTGTCGATGAAAGCATTCGAGTGCCTATGTAACGTTTTCAAAGTCTTCTCGAAAATGCTGGATTCGGACATCGATTTGCACAACCGCAGCATGATTCTGGCTTCGTTTATCAAGTATCGCAAGATTGCAGCGCAAGGTGAGAGAAATAATAAGAATCCGTGTCTTACAAGTTGTTTCAGAATCGAAGCCGCATTCCAGTCTCCGCAATAAAACGAAGCAAATTGATGGTGATCAGAGGTTGAACACCAGTGACAACACTCTTTTGAACAGTGTGATTGAACACGTGGAACGAACTCCGTCTTCCACAAATGTTACCGTCACAAATGTGAGACTTCATGAGAGCATTCTCGAGATTTGGCTGCGGGCGAGTGGAAATGTGAGAGAAGACGCGATAGTTCACTGTTGGTTCTTCTTGGAAGTCTTGGTGAGTTGAAAACCCACTACTTTTCTCATCGCCAGAGTATGTGTGTTCAGTTGAAATCCTGCTCGGAGCACTTGACTATGACCGGACGAATTCATTCATCGCGAAAAACTCGATTTGAAGAAGGATTCCTGAAGAATGTGGAAACGCTTGTCGCTCTTCTCGCTCAAGAAGTTTGCAATCGTGTCGAGAAGGAATTCGAGAACGCCAGACAAATTTCGAACTCCCTCGGATACTTCTTGAGGGATTGCTTCTCTATCATGGATCGGACATTTGTGATGAAACTGATTCACACGTATGCGGCTGCGTTGTCAGAGAAATCAAAGTGAGTGCTGTGCCGCGGTTCTGCGTAATCTTGCTGTTTTCAGATCGTTGAAAGAGCAGTCGAATTGCAATAAACTACTGTCCATCAAGATTGAGTTCGTAAGAGTCGTCTGTTCTTATGAACACTACCTGATTGTGAACATTCTGACTGATGTGGAGCCGCCAGTCGAAGGTGCGCCCACAGGGGCCACCCCTCCCCTGTCCTCCCTGGTCGGAAGCAGACACAAAAAGTAATTGAGCCCGATATCAATTGAATCAAAACTATGTATTTTTATTTCAGGAACACAGCTGCAAGCTGGATTCTGACTGACACTTCGAGATCAACGCATTACCTCTCTGGCCTGGTGCTAACCAATGTTAACGACGCGATCACATCCGGAAGCGCTATAATCTGCGCAAAGTATGTTGAAAACAAAAACAAGCTCGACGCCGCCTGAAGCAAATATCAACATCTTAGAAATCGCAACGATGACAACAATTTTTCACATTTTCAGAGCAATCGAAACACTTAAAGAGCTACTACAATCGCACGAATTGGACAGCCGAATTGCTGACGGAGAGTCTGCTGCGCAAGTGGCGAACATCTACAAGCCATTCGTTGGAATCGTGCTCGACAACATGGATTGTCTTTTCTCGGATCCTATGCGAAACTCCGTCGACGTTGCATCCATCGTCTCCGCCGAGCAGGCGGCGAAACAAGAAGTCAAACTGCAAATGGACTTGTCCACGACCAAAAAGGCGTTATGCTGCATGTACTGGGTGCTCAACCACATCTACCGTACGGATTTACAAGACTGGCTGAGAGCATTCGACGAGCAACACATGTTGAAGTTACTGTATCTCCTTCAATACACAATGTCAACTTTTGAGATAAAGGACGAACGAGACGTAGTTTCCAAGGTTTGTAAAGTGTCGAATGTAATTGAAGACAATTTCCAAATATTCAGTGCTCTTCCGACAGGACATCTCTCACTAAACTCGATGAGGAACCAGAAGCAGGGGAGGTCAAGTGGAGACCTGTCAGTGTGGATACGCAGCCCGGATATCTTTTATCCGCATTCGAACCGATATCTTGTGATGCCGCCGTCTCTTGTGAGGTGTTCATGTGCGTTGTCGAGATAATCGATCACATCATCGAGTTGTCCATCGAATCTAAGAATCCTCAATTTCCAATTTTGAGAAATGTGCTCTTCATAATTGTAAGTTATTTGAATACCACAAATTTGCAGACTTGCAGACGGCCGATTTGTGCCAATCGTGAAATTCTCCGGCCGGTCGCGGCAAGCACCAACGTGGTCCAAAATTTTGTATGAAAGTGGCAAATCGCAACGATCGCAACACTGACACTCATTTTTTTCAACTTTACCGCACGCGTTTCTATATTTTTCTCGAAAAAATTGATTCAAAGTGAAGCATCCGGGCCGAGCCGGACTAGCTTCATGCATATTGAAAATTTGGAGAAAAGCACAATCTTGTTCAGATGCACGGACTCTCCTGCAACGTCTCCGACCAAGCCCTCGAAGTGCTTTTTGCTGTTCAACAGAGCTTTTTCACAAAGTTCCCCGCGATGATTCTGAATCAAAAGCCGGATTTATGTAAAGAACTCTTGCTAAAGATTCTGCGTCATTGCTCTACGACGAAACTGGAGAGCGTTAGAACGATGGCGAGCATCAGCTTGTACCATTATCTTCGAGAAAACTTTAAACGCTATAAGAATCTGACTAGAGCCCGCGCGTTTCTGTCAACTGCGCTGTCCGAAGTTCTTTCCAGTCTTTCTGACGACAAGTTCAATGTCAACGACGAGCTTATGGTCAAAAGTCTGGAGGTTCGCTACTTTCTTTTGCTCATTCCCATGAAATTGATTCAGATTGTCAACCGGCTTGCCGCCGAAGACGACACGTTTGAAACAGGAACTCGAACGACATTAACGAAACAAGTGAAAGAACTGAACGCAATCATGAAGAAAATCATGCAGAGCACGGTGCGTTTGCGGGAACACGTCGGCGACTACGAGATGTCAGTAGATTTGATGTGTCTTCTGGTGGAAGGCTACTCTAACAACCCGGACCTCAGGTAATCATTATCAAATGAGCATTTTAAAATGTCACAAATATTTCATTTCAGACTCACGTGGCTGATGCACATTGCAAAGACTCACGAGGGAAGAAATATGCCTTGTGAAGCAGCCCACACATATATTCAGGCTTGTGCTCTTTTCTTTGAGTATCAAGACCAGCAGAAAAAAAGCATATTTGGGTCAAAGGGCGGAGCCATACTTTCCCAAATTACTTCGAACGCAATAAAAGAATCCATCGCGAATTTTGATTCGCTCAGAGAGTGAGTATGAAGCGGTCTTATTTGACTGGTTATTCAAAACAATCTTGTTTTCAGTGAAGAGACCGGTCAAATCCAGTCGCACCAGTTCTCAGAAAATAGTTTTCTTGAAATTCTAAATAAATCTTTCGATTACCTGGAAGAGGCTAAACTGTATGAGGTCATGTACGATTTTTCGCAGGTGAGTACGGTGCAGGTTTGTTCATTACTCAACCATCATCATTGCAGATACTTATCGAATATTATTACAAGAAAAACATTATGGGGAAAGTAGAGGGCATCTTCGCACGTGTGACCAACGCTATGGGTCAAATGAAAGAGGGCGATCCATTCTACGAGAGTCAATCGGACGCCTGGATGTCGCCGATGCCAGGAATCGAGAAACGCTGCTTTGGCGTCTACTTTCGTGTAGCGTTTTTTGGAAATTTGTTTCAAAGTCTGAATAACCAAGAATATGTGTACAAAGTAAGCAACAGAAACTTTGCAGTTTAATCGATCAACTTTTCAGGAGCCAGCGTTTGCAAAATTGCATGAGGTGGCGGGCAGATTAGAAGGGTTCTACACAAAAATGTTTGGTGAAGACAAGCTGATCATATTAAAAGATTCCAAAGAAGTGGACATTAGCACGTTGAAGCCTGACAAAGCATACGTCCAAATTACGTTTGTTGACGTCTTCTTGTCCAATGACGAGAAGATGGAACGTCAAAAGCACTTCGAGAGACGGAACAACGTCAATCGATTTTATTTCGAAACACCGTACACCAGACAGGGCGAGGCCCGAGGAGATATCGCATCGCAGTGCAAAAAGAGAACTATTTTGACTGTCGAAAATTTGTGAGTCTCCCACTAACTATTCCAAACAATTCTGCTTTTCTTACAGCTTCCCCTACATAAAAACGCGTCTCCCGGTGATCAGCCAAACCGTCGTGGACCTATCCCCGATTGAAGTCGCCATCGATGATATTGACAAGAAGACTTGTGAGCTGGCAGCGGCTATCATGCGCAAAAACGTGAAAATTCTGACGATGCTGGTGCAAGGCGCGATGGGAACGACCGTGAATCAGGGTCCATTGCAAGTAGGCTAATTAACACGTAAAGTTGTATCGTTCCGCCAATTATGAGCAAAGTTTTTGTAATATTTTCAATTTTATGGAAATTTTCCGACAAAATCAAGGCTTGCTGGACCGGGCCCGTTGTTCCTCACAAGTTTGTTTTTGTTTCAGATTGCAAATGTGTTCCTCATGGAGCCAATGACGAATGAGCGAGGCCGACCGATCGATCCTCTGCAAAACCGATTGCGCCTCTCGTTTATCCATCTACAGAGCCGAGTTCGGGAAGCCATTGAGCTTTTGCGCAAGTTGGTCGGAGAGGAGCATAAAGATTATCAAGAGAGTATGGAGAGTAATTTTGAAACATTTGTGACCGAGCTGAAGCCAAAACTGTCTAGACCCAAAGATGATATCACAATTTCCGAATTCGGTGATCCGACGATTGTATAAAAAGAAAAAACTATCCCTTCCTTCCCCGCCCCTCTCTCAATTAACCTCTCTTTCACTTTAAGCTTTATGTTGTACGACTTTACCACCAACCACCACACAAAAATCTCGTTTCTCGTTTTTTTTTCTTCCTTCATTGTAAAATTCGGATCCACACATGATACTTGTATTTGCCGCCCATCCCAACTGTAAGAACATTTGTTTGTCAGAATGAAAAAGCGTTTATGATTGATCAAAATGATGTGGAAAGTCACACGCACACACACACACACAAACTGCCTTGTTGGAAGACGGTGGTGTGGTGTGATAAACTTTTACGAGCGCCTCCTGTGCCCGTGGCGCTCTAGTCACATGCTCGCTCCGATTGACGTTCTCCTGTTTGTTTGCACTTTGCCTTGCCTTAAACCTTTTTCTGATAATGTTACATCAAACCCGGACACACAAATAATCCCGTCCCGTGTTCCTGGATCGTCCAACGAACACCTGTGACTCGGATTTTGTTTGCTCCTCACCAACAAACACCCCCGAGATTTTCTCTCTTCGGCTTTTTGAGCTGATTGAGAAGAGCAACCTTATGAATCAGTTGTCAGGTGTACTTCTCTTGTTATGCTCCGCATTTTTCATCTTGAAACGTTTCTCTGAGCGGTGAGAACGTGAAAAACGGGTGAACACATGACAGGATCCCTTTTTGCAAGTTGCGGTGCTTCCTCTTTTTCTCCAGATTTTCTTCTCTTCCACGTCCCGCAAATTGTCTTCTTATCAGTGGCTGATGTGCCCGGTGCCCCGCGTTTTACTTTACACAAGACAAAACGAAAAGAACGGGATTTTTTGTGCGAGAAACGTTTCGTTTGAAACCCGAAGCCATCCTTCTAGGCTTCTCCGTCTTTTTCTATATCACCTTCTCTTTTCGTTTTCTGCTTTCTTTGCGACTCAAAAATCACGATTGATATGAAGCGGGGTATTGAAAGACTGACAAGAATAGAATAGGTTCGCTTTCTCCTTCTCCATTATCAGTGCGCAGTATTTTGTTTACGCTCCGGCCAACATCTGATTGTTTCTTTTTGTCCCAACGACCTTTCCTTTGTCCTTCTCCGATTAATTCCTCCCTTGCACTTCCCGATTAGAACGCTGTGAATGAATCATTGCAACATTTCTCCCAGCCGACACGCCCACTTCCTCCCCCCGAGACGCACTGGTCTCGACTGGAAAACTTTTTCGAAATCGAAATCAAAATCGTCTGATCGCCTCCTTGAACTTTCTGATGTAAACGCACCTCGCTCTGCCAAATAATTTCTGCAAAAGTGTTGTTTTCGCCCGTATCACTCCCATGACCAACAAGTTTCGTGCGCATTCCCTGTCGGCGCACTTGAAAGTTCTCTCCGCTTATTGCCGCCAAAAAAAAAATCCGAAACCGAAGCCGTCGCTCTCTTTGAGAGAGTGATACTATTGAAAAAACAGTGTCATGCGATAAAATCTCACCGCCGGCGTCGACCCCAGGCCCTCGGCCGTCGATGACCTTCTTCCTCCTTCAGTGGCGAGCGCTCACGGCCAGACTCACACTCTTCGATTGCGCGTGCGTAGTGGGCGCTCGTTCACCTTATTGCGAGCGTGCGGCGCACGCAGAAACAAGCGCGAAATTTTAGCATTCGTGGTGGCGGCCCCCCCCGCTTTGCCCGGCCGGCCCGATCATCGACGACGGCGATCGACGCAGGCCACGTTGATGCATGTGAAAATCAATGTTATTTCCGTTTTTCTCTCGGTTTCTATCAATATCGTATTTGGGCCCCGCGGGTTGCTGCTTGCCACCTCCCTTTCTTCCTTTCTCTCGATCGACTCCACTTCTCCTTGTTATTTCGATTTCTACAACCCCCTCCCCTCCTCTTCTTTCTCGATTGACCGTGTTATCATTTCATTTCTGCCATCCGAACTCTACTAACTCTGCTGCTTTCAGGGGGAATGGCGGATATTGCGACCAAAATCCCAGATGCAAGTAGGTTCCCTTTCGCGGCAGAGTGCCCATCGATCTGCCGGGTGTCTCATCGCTCACTATTTCAGACTGGGTTCGTCTCGAAATTGAGCCTGTCCAAGTGAGTCATGACGGCGACACCACGCTGAACTTCGCCACTGTCCAATCGGTGGTCCCAGGCGCTCACGGACTCTACTATCGAGATGAGGGCGAGAGAAAAGCTCTTCTGTAAGTGAAGTGTTGTCCTTGATAGTGTCAACAGTGATACTCATCACAATAAACGGTTCGATGCATTACTAATTCGTCCTGGGCAGGCGCGTCGCTTTGTTTTCCGTGCGCACTACAACAATCGAATCGGGCGCTCGCGTGTTCTGTTCGATCAAAAACCTCTCTATCCTTCGCAAACGTGAAAATCTTTTTCTTTCACCGCCAGGTTGAAATACGACGTGTCTAATCGAATGTGATAGGTCAATGTAAACAATTTTTCCAAAATTAGTTGGCAACGATAATCCCAACCGGTTTCGCGCATGTACATGATTAGTGATAAATGACACGGGACTGTCTCGGCTATCCTTCAATGTTTATACTTTTAAGGTTTGACAACAACACCGGAAAAGTGTACCCGCCGCCGAATGGATGGGAATCGGTGCCGATTTACATTCACTTGGGTAATAGAACAGAATCATCAATCTTTTTCCGCACTTGGATGCGAGAACCATAAATTTTGGACAGTGTCTAATTCAATTCGTCCCCATCTTGCAGCACACGGATCACGCCACGGAACCCACTTCGCCGACTACTCAAAGGCCAACGACGCGTTCGAAAGAAACATTTCGGCTGTTCAAAAGCTTTTCGGTAATTGTTTTTGACACAGATACGTGGCTACAAGGACGCTGCTGAACTCCCGGGGCGCGCGCGACGAGCGGCTGTGTAAACTTGCAAAGTATCGAGAACGTTTCTCTGTTCGCATTTGTGACGGACGACTGACATTTTGACATTGTGTTGAGATTACAGCAAGAGAAATGATTTTCAGCTGCGGCGGGACTCGGAGGCAAAACGAGCAAGGTGTACGCGACAGGAAAGACTCGTGCTCGAAGCACATCCAAGAAGAATCAGCCGAGAAGTCAGTTTGACGCGCAGCCAGAAAACGTGAACATCAGCGAGGAAAGCGAAGGCAGGGACTCCGAGAAGGAGAAGACCGACAAGCAAGTGGAGAAGCTGAAGAACAGAAATGACGAACTTAAGATTAGGTCAGAATTATTGGGGTGCAAATTTTGTCGAAGTTGTTAAGTTTCAGAGTTAAAGAGTACAAATCGGATCTCTCAACTGCTCAGCTTAAGATTAAGAATCTTGAGAAAGAGCTGGAGGCCGTGAAATCCTCCTCTTACTTCGATGAGTCTGGAGAAAAGTTCGTCCGCATCGACTCCGAGTTGGACGAGAAGAGATCGCAGGATCAAGACGAGGAGATCAAGTAAGAAATAGCTGAGACTTCCCAACCCGTGCCACCTAAGAATTTCCAGCAATCTGCACAACGTGATCGAGGAGCTGCGCACCAAGCTCGCTTTCGTCGAGAGCGGCAAGAAGGAGCTTGAGAGTAAGTTCTCGGAGAACCAGGAGTACCTGAAGAACGCCAAGGACAAGGTCAGCTATCTGGAGAATCAGCTGAACTCGGACGCCCACGAGGAAGTGAAGAGCACTGCCGTCCGTGCTCTCGAGGTCAAGCTCACGCTGGCCAACAACTCGTTCCGCCAGGTGGAGGCCGAGAAGCAGAAGCTGCAGGAGGCCAACTGGTACGCCAACGAACGTCTGAGCAAACTGGAGCAGGAGAACGGATACTTGAAGGGCATTACCGAGCAGTTGAAGTAAAAACTTGACCTTTCACTTCAAACGGCAATACTTTGCTTTCAGGGCTCGCGCGGACACCTCGCATTCGGAGAAATTGCTCAAAGAAAGCGAGAAGCGTGTGTGGGAGATCAACGAGGAGAAGAGCAAGCTCGAGTGGCGACTCGGCGAGCTCTCACAGTGGTGGAACGACGCGAAATGGAAAATTGGAGAGCTGGAATCCTCCGTGGCGCAACAGAGAAATTTGCTGGACACGGCAAACGTGAAGATTCAATGTCTTAACGATCAGTAAGTGGTTTTGCCCTCGTAAAGCACCAGCACATGCACATAATTCTTTCCAAATCGCACATTTGTTCAGGTTAATACAGGAAGTGAGGTGAGAGGTTCATGTAGTGTGTCTGTTGAATGTAGAGGACACTTACCTCTTGTCAGCTGCAAATGTCGTCTCAAGATGTGCATACTAACCATGACACCCGAGAGTTACTATCTCACATTTCGGCTTTCATTCTTCGGTTTTTGCATACAAGAACTCAAAATTTCATTTTCAGGAGCAACTCCAGCACTTTTTCCATTCCAACCGACGGATTCACCATTAGCCAGAGCAACCAGGGAACTTGGCAACTTGCAAAGTAAGTCAGAACGCAGATATTCTCTCAAATAGTATTTATTTTCAGCGGAACTGCTCAGCCCTGCTTCACTGGAGCCATCCCATCGATCCCACTCGTTCCAACTTTCGCCGGAGCCAACCCATTCCTTTTCGGAGCTTCTAATGACGGCAGAAATGTCACCTTGACTATTGGCGACCAAGAACAAGACGTGTATTTGACGGTAGCCAGCTTACGGTCCTGTTGTTGACACTTTCACAACGTTTCAGGGCTCGTTCATCAACTGGAAGTGCACTCTCAAGTGCGAGAAGTTGGTCAGCGGAAAGAAGGGAGTTACTGTTAACCTGACGCGTGGAAGGTAGCGGAACATTTGAAAATATTTTGCTCAAGGTGTTAGTATTTGCAGACACGAGTTCCGCTTCATGATCAACGGCGAGTGGGCGACGTCGAACGACTACCAACAGGTGCCCAACGGCTTGGGCGGACAGAACAACATCATTTTCGTCGAATAAGCATTGCGGATAACTCACTTGGTTTTCTCCTCCCTTCATTTCTTTTCCATTTCTTTTCCCTTCCCCTCAACTATCTTTACTTTCCATCCAAATTGCAGTTAACCGGACCAATCGCAGTTTCTTGTGTGTTCACTAGTTGTGTCTAGACGAATGTTAAGATTCTGAACCTTTTCGGTACTTTGGCATCAGCCATCATGTTAATAAATATTCTCTGGAAGATTTTTGTGATTCAGTGCCGGTCGGACCACTGCTCAGAAAGCTTGGAAGCCAAAACGCTATAATGAATTGTTTGCTTACAAAATTGACTTCTTTCTTTTAAATTAGCTATGGCAAGCCAAGAAACGTAATTTACTCACCTAAAATTCAAAATTTCGTCTCAGAAATCCAGTTTTGAAATTTCAGTACAAAAACCGGTCCTTCAAGATTCTCGACTGTCACAGTGATGATGAAGAAAAACCCAAAAGCAGCAGCATTTTGCGGAATATTATAACCCCATAACTTGAGTTTTGCCTCAAAAGGCCCGAAAGTTCTCGAAAATGTCCGGAAAACCTTTTCGCACACTCTTTTCGCACGATTTTTGCATGGGAATATGCCCAGTAACAGACTTTTAAGTCAATTATCACTAGGCAACCAAGCGGCTCAGGCTGAAATGGCAGCCGATAAAAAATGCGCTCAATTTGATTAGGGCACCGTCATCTGGATGTTATTCCACTTTTCCACTACGAACAACTTTATATCTTTGCAAAAAAGTAGCTTTCCAAAAAAAAAACGACCACCACACGGAAATGAGATGTAATCGAATACGCTTGCCCCTAAATGCACGCGGGAAGAAAAAATGATGTGAGAACGGAAATATTCATCCATCTCTTTGCTGCATTTCGGTCGAACAAAATGAGAAAATTGAGGGCCAATTAATCAAGTGCTCTCTCGCTTGCATCATCTTTCGGCGCTAAAAGCAAAACACTTCCGCCTTGTCGCCGGCCAAAAAATGAGCTGAAAAGGTGCAAAAATGGCAATTCCAAGAAGATTGGGGAGGCTCCGAAAACAAGATGGAAATGACGACGGATATGATTCCAGGAGTGGTGCTTGCCCTACACTTTATTTGGTTCTTTTGGACTTTGAAACCTCAAACTAGAAAATGTTCATATTTTTTCACTCTTTTCATGTCAACTTCAAATTAGAATTCTCGAAATTCCCGCTGGATTTTATGTTCATTATTTTCCCCGGCCAGCCAAAAATTCAAGGCTTCTGCTTGTTTGTTCCTTAGAAAATATGTTTTCATTTCTCCGGCTCATGTAACAGATCCCCATATCCCTTTTCACTCATTCCTCTAACTGTTTCGATCGGCAATCATCAGTTTACTCCTTTGCTCGTGTGAGCCAACGCGTGCGGACCTCTGTGTGTAAAGCATGTTCCGGCAAACTCGGGCCGAGGCCAATAGAAATGACAGAGATGAAGAAGAGAGAAGCTGCCGGAGGAACAGATGGCATTCATCGGCAATGAAATAGCAGATGGCGGTATGAGAGTCTTTAGAACCTTGTCCTTCGTCCTCCTCATCGGTTACCACTTTCCTCTCGCCGCTCACAACACTTTTTGCCAACCTCACTCACTCGCTGTGTAATATCCGTCGTGCGTGTGTGTCCCCTGAGCCGAGCCATGTGTCGGAGTTAGTGAGAATGGAAACTGGAAACAAAACTGACGGAAGGATGAGACATGGAGCAATTGTTGTGCCGATGGTCAAAGAACCAGTGGAACCAGCGAGAGCGGCAAACAACAATGGTGAATTGGGTTAGGAGTCTCCAGTGGTCGGATGTCTCGTCTCACAATTACGGAGGAATTTGAAAACAAGCCGAAATTTGGATTGAAATGGAGCGAGGGAAGGAATAATCCGAGGTAGTGATTAGCAAGAGTCTTACTATTCAAAAGCAGCATTCATCTGTGAAAATGGTTGCCACGACGACCAATACCCGAATTTCGGTTGTGAAAGTCGCAAATTCTCGCATTAGTGTTCTATTAATCCATTCATATTTTTGTCAGCTTGCTGATAAATGTATTTCACCTGGCTATAGAAATCTCATTCTCCATTTTCAATCAGTAGCCTGCCATTTCTCACCATTTTCCCCTCGTTTTTGACCGCAAAAACACTAGACACATCTTGCTCATCTTCTTACTGGCGTGCAAATCCTGCTAAACCGTTCTCATCTTCTCAATTCACGGCTCTTATCAATTGACAAACATTCTCGGTTTTTGCTACGTCAGTTCAAGTATATCCCTCCGATCTCGCAGCCCACGCGCTCGCATGGAAAGCTGCACAGGAACCGTTTCGTGCTCTTTTTCTCTTTCTCCTCCTTTTTTCATCCCTTCTTGCTCAATTCAGTAAGTTCATTTGCCGAGTATTTATGAATGGGACGGGCGGCGATGGCAGGCAGGCGCCCCTCATGCTCTTCTCCTTCGAGACACTGGACAAGACGCGGAGTCGTAGATCCGACTTGCAAACAACTTCTCCTATCCAATGTGTTTTGTGTGTGTGGCAGTTGGCAAGAAGGCAAAAAAGCGCGGCGCCCGGGGATGGCAGAAACTAGAGAAAAAAGAGAGAAAGAGAAGAAAACCGAAGAAAGTGTGAGTCGAATCGGGAAGCGTTGAGGAACGAGAGCGAAAAGCGAAATGAGAGACGAGCTTCAGCAGTAACATGTTTGTATGTTCTTTCTTGTATGTGGTAGTCCCTTTTCAAAGGGTGGTCAATGTTAGAGGATGTGCAGTCGGAAAGTGCTTGGGGTCACGTACGCGTACTACAGTCGGAAGAGCAATACGTGGCAAACCGAGAGGGTAATCCGATCCCTCCGAACTGCGCAAGACCGGACCAATGCTCACATTGTAACCGAACGGACGTCTGGCGTTCGGGGGTGACCCAGCCTAGCCCCGACACATTTTCGACGGGCATTCCAAAAAAAAGAGGACACTTGTTGCCCTCAAAATTGCATTCCCTGTAACCATCGTCTGTGTCCCGTGCCTAGCAGAACCATTCAAAAACATCTCGGAACGTATGCGTCATTCCTTTTAGACGCCGCCAGACCCCACTAAATGTTTTGAAAAAGCAAAGCGAAAAGACGGCACGACCAGGCACCTTCGGTCGCTCGAAAGCCACGTCATTTTTTGTTTCTGAGATTACACACTGGCAAATTGTGTGGCCGGTATCGAGTTTCGTTCGAGGGCACAATGATGCAAATCTGAAAGTTCACAGCTGACAGTTATTATCAAGAAGCCAACATTGCAGTGCTGAACTTGGGGTTTATCAACAAATTCCGTTTTTGACATTATCAGTGTAAGTTTGGGAAAAAAAACGTAAATAGCCAGAGGCACGTGCTCTCGGTCGTCACTGTTTTCTGCTCTGATTTCTTGATCACTCAATCCATTGTTGAAACGTCAGTGAATCGGTTCCAAATGAGAGCTAATCTGCAGGGGATACTGTAGTAGGACAGAACTGAATAGAAGGTTATTATGCAAATCTGAGCCACTCAGTGACGTTCCAATTGAGCTCGAGTCTCTCTTTTTTGTCGTGCATTAAATTTGCCAGAATCGGATGGAGAACAATAAAATATGCATTGTGTTCCCTTTGTCAGTGTCACTGCAACACGCTCGCTGGTCGCTCTCTCTGCCGCGTTGACATTGATAACAGAATGATACATTGGAAACTGGGAAACGTGAGGTTTGCCACGAAAAAAAAAACACGCACACAAACAGTTGGTTGCGCGGTCCCCGCACAGAGATACTTATTGGGTCAGATCGCAAAAATCAGTGATCTCTCGACGACAGCCGGTCGGTTTTTTGGAGGTTTTCTTGGAAGGATCGAAGCCTAATCAAACATTCAGTTTGTCCCTCGAGTTTTCCAATGAATAATGCAGTTTCTCGGCAGCACGAAGGGTGAAATATGGAAGCAGAAGTGCAGAGGCCAATTAGAGAAGTTCGAGAAGAAGTTTGGCCTAATTGGATGGCTGGTACATAGAGCAAAGAGCGGTCCGGAGGAGAGGAGATTTGTTTCGATGGTTCAATGTCAACAATCTGTACTACCGTACCAGTGCACACACATTCCCAGATTCAGAAATCCTCCAAATTTGTACACAGAATCGGCTTTTTAGTCTTCGAAATGCGCTGTTTGCGTCAGAGTCGCCAAAGCCCAAATCCCTCTCATCGGCTCTATTCTTTCGGCATATAATACCCGCTCAAATTAGTTTTCTCTTCTCGTCGGCTGCCCGGGTATCGACAACAACTCTTTCCACATATTCCCAATTACCAAAAATCCATGTCTATCCTCTCTGCCGTGTACTATTTCCTCAACTCTGCACAGTTTTCGAACGTCGACTCATAATCGGTTCAGCGGCGGGGAGAAGGGGCGGTGGGCCCATTTCTCTCGCCGTCTCCGTTGCCTCGCGTGCTCTTTTGTCCCCCGTTTCTCTGCGTCTCCTTCAAAAAAACATCCGTCGTTGTTTAGGGGCGGGGCGAAAGCGAGATGCTGCGAGAGGCCTACTCGACCTCACTTCACTGTGTCCAAGCGCAAGAAGGAATGTCGGTTTCCCCGGACGTTATCGCCAAGATTGAGGAGGGCTATGCCAAGCTCCAGGTATGTTGATCGTCCCCTCACTACTCGCATTCCTTTCACACCTTATCATCTTCCAGGCTGCCCCGGAGTGCCACTCCCTTCTCAAGAAGTACCTGACCAAGGAGGTCGTCGACCAGCTCAAGGACAAGAAGACCAAGCTTGGAGCCACCCTCCTCGACGTCATCCAATCCGGAGTTGCCAACTTGGACTCGGGAGTCGGAGTCTACGCCCCGGACGCTGAGGCCTACACCCTCTTCAAGCCACTCTTCGACCCACTGATCCAGGTACGTTCCCAACGATGATGGCCTGGGAAGCGGGGACATAAAAGAGCGGAGAATATGCAAAAAAGGGAACACGGGCACTCAAAGCATCTCTCATTTCTCTGCCCTTTCCGAGCGAGGTGCCGCTCTCTTTTGTCAGTTTAATGTCATTCGAATAGCCTACGTGCCGCCTTGCACGCCAGAATTGATGAAAAAAATAGCGGCCTGTAATGGAGTGGCACTAGCAAAGAGAAAGCGAATGCGCAATACGAAATGGGATTACTAGCGCTGTGAGTGGTCTCTCCACGAGTAACGAACTATCGGCGCCCGCGTTTTGATGACCATCTGCCTGATCGCAAACAGAATCACCGACAACAGATGGAATTTACAGGACTACCACAACGGATTCGCCCCGTCTGCCAAGCAGCCGAACACCGACCTCGGAGAGGGAAAGACCGCCGCTCTTGTCGATCTTGACCCGGAGGGCAAGTTCATCAACTCGACGAGAATCCGCTGCGGACGTTCCCTCCAGGGATACCCGTTCAACCCATGCCTCACCGAGGCCAACTACCTCGAGATGGAGAACAAGGTGAAGGGAGTGTTCAACAACATCACCGACCCAGAGCTCGCCGGACACTACTTCCCACTTGACGGAATGACCAAGGAAGTCCAGGACCAGCTCATCAAGGACCACTTCTTGTTCAAGGAGGGAGACAGGTAAAAAGACTATCCCAGGGAAGACTGTGACCTGAACCGATGCTTTTCCAGATTCCTCCAGGCCGCCAACGCTTGCCGTTACTGGCCAAAGGGACGTGGAATCTTCCACAACAACCAGAAGACTTTCCTCATCTGGTGCAACGAGGAGGACCATCTCCGCATCATCTCCATGCAGGAGGGAGGAAACGTCGGACAGGTCCTGGAGCGCCTCATCAAGGGAGTCAAGACCATCGAGAAGCAGGCTCCGTTCTCGCGCGACGACCGTCTCGGATGGCTCACCTTCTGCCCATCCAACCTCGGAACCACCGTCCGTGCCTCCGTCCACATCCGTCTGCCAAAGATCTCGGCCAAGCCAGACTTCAAGTCGATCTGCGACGGACTCAAGCTCCAGATCCGTGGAATCCACGGAGAGCACTCCGACTCTGAGGGTGGAGTCTACGACATCTCCAACAAGGCTCGTCTTGGACTCACCGAGTTCGAGGCCGTCAAGCAAATGTACGACGGAATCGCCCACCTCATCGCCCTCGAGAAGGCCGCTTAAGTCAATCCCCATCCATCCATCCTGGCCGCTTCTTTTCTCTCCCAACTTCTTCTCTAATTTCATCTCATTTTGTAAACTTTAATTCTCTCTCTCTCTCTATTTCTATTCTTGTGTAAGACTACTTGGCTAGTGTGAAATTTCGTATTCTGTGTTCGCTCGAATACTTATTTTCTGCTTCAATAAAGTAAAGTGCACCGAAAACAAAAAAGAAGTGTCCGGATTGTCTTCACTGAAAAGAAAAGTGGCCCACTTTGAGGCCTGGTGTGACAGGAAGATGAAGATTGAGTTGGAAGATTTGCAGGTCCTTGCTCCCATGGCAGTTTGATCTCTCGATTCCCTCTGGCGCACCGGTCAAACAAAAAACTCAGGGAGGAGATTGCCCGTGTGTTAAGTGCCCGAAACGAACCGTCGGCCTTGAACTGGCGTGGAAAACAACATCGGCGCAATTTTTTGAAGGCAATCCGTTCGAAACAGAGAGGATGTTTACTGCCCGCAAAAAAGTTGTGAAATTTGGCGGTTAGTGAGAAACAGCGAACTCCGTAAAAAACTGGTTTCTGGAAATTGGAAGTGTACGATTGCAAGGGTGGAATTATGAGTTTCTGCGGAAGTGGGACTGGGAAATCGGGATCAAGAAATGATTTCATAGCAAATCCCTTCGTGGTTCAGTGATTTGCCTCTCGAACAAATGTTTTCCTTGTGCATTTTTAAGACCGCGGAACGGTAAACAGAGGATTGGTCTTTTGCAGACTTTCAAGACTCCGGCCCGACCCGGAAGTTTCATCTTGAACGAATTTTTTTGCAAAAAAACTGAAAAATACGTGCGGCAAAGTCTCTAAAAGTGCGATACACCTGCTAAAAGCTCTATTGCAAGTCTGGTCTTTTGTAATGCAATTTCGATGTATTTTTAGTTGATCTATACGAAGAGCAGCCTTTTCAAATTCAGAACGATTCATAGAGTTCAGAAGCACATCCTTTTATCGAAAATGCTCGTTTTCTCGTTTCTTGCCCCTTTTCCTAATGTACTCTTTCCTTATAATTCACTATTCACAAATTGGTGAAAGCCGAGAATCAGCCATGCATAGGAAACCAAAGCGGACCGCTTCTCCGTATGTTGTTGATGGTACGGCCCCCGGAGACTTGCTTTTCTTTCCATCCGAACAGAATTTGGTGCATTTGACAGATGATGGACTATATAGATTAGATGAGCCGTCTTTCTTCCATCCATTCTCATTTGAATTTTTATTATTCTGTCATCATCCTTCTTGGGACGAAATGAGTGACGGAATTGTCAGAAAATGCGGGAATGTTTTTGCAAGAAACCGGAAGGAAACTATTTCGAACCAGTCCAACGCAATGTTTTCAGGTGCCGATTCCTTTCTCGCGCCCAAAGAAAATATACTATGCGATTCAAAAACCAATGATAAAATCCATCAGAATTCCCATTTCCTCGACAAAATTCGCGTTTGCATCAATGCGTCATTGCATATAATATAATGCGCATTTCCGGGTATCGTACTGACTTTCAGTTTTTGGTTTCCGCTCCGCACCAAACAACAAATCCCATAATTTTGTTATGCGCGACCCTTACAGAATTCGGTCGGAAATGAGAGTCAAATTGTGTTATGGAAAACTCGTTTGGTCACTTAATTCGATATTGTTCAATGATTCATGCATCGGAATATTCACACGCCGTGGTCAAAAACTGCTCGAAATCTATGATCTTGCTGGGAATCTGAAAAAGCGTTTTGTAATGGAAAAATATTTTTAGATTATGAAAAGGGTTACTGTAAATATTTGCACAGCATCAATCTCGCAGAACCATTCAATTATTTACTAATCTTTTTGAACTTGGAAGTCAAAGCACAAATCGTCATCAGGCCAATGTTTGTCCCACTGTTCTTGCCGATCATTTTTTGTTCGAAAAATCCAAACATTCAATGAGAGTTTTATAATTTATACATATTGATTTATGATTTTCCACGAAACGATTGAGATTTAGAAAAACTTGTCATGAAAAATAAGTAGGAGATTCTTAGAAAATGGCAACACACACACAAAATGAGTAACAATGAAATATGGCATAAATGAGCTTACTGGTGTTAAGAGATTGATTGAGAGCAGAGAAAATTGACCGAAACCATAATAAGTAGGGGGGAGAAAAGGATGAATGACGACAAGTGAAACAGTTTCATTTATCAGAACGGACCGCGCCGTTCAAAGAGAGACAATATCCGTAAATTGAGAAAATTGTGAACAAACTAGAGGATTAGAACTGGGATGTGGTAGAAGTTGTACAGATCAGATCAATGGGCGCAAAAATATATACTAAAAATCTAGATGTGCGTGCAAAGTATCACTAAAAGAGGTACGGAACGAATAAGTGACAACAAAATGGGGGCATCCGTGGCATTGGTGTCCGGCACGACCACACCCTTAACAAAACATGAGGTATCGGGACGGAAAGTATCATGGCTCAAAGCGTGATTCCGACAAATGACTAGAGAACATTCAAATGTGACACATCGGGAAAGGGATTGAGATTTTTGTGACGAGAGCGAGGTAACCAAACGGGGGGAGGATTGTCTGGGGACTTAGATGGAATTGAGCAAAAGATGAAAACGCGCGCTGAGAATGTAAAAGTGATTGTGGTGGGGAAAAACGATATTCAACGTCTAATCAACAACAGAATCGGGGCACAATTCTACATCCATTCACAGCGGTGATCGTGATCTCGATCTGTCTCTTGAGTCCGACATGGATCGGATCGAGTGATGGGATAACCGACGTGGAGAATTGGAACGTTCCATTCGGAGCTTCAAATCAGAGAAGTTTCTCTGCGAATCTTCTCGTAACCGGTTCACACTGCTCGTCATTCCGGTTTGAAGTTGAACCAAAGTGTAAATCGAGTTCAATGCCGTCTCGAGGCTTTTTTCCAGTCGTCCAACTCGCGAGTCAATGTACGTCAAAGCCTAAAAGAGATTAGATACTCCTCCAGAAACTAACAATTGTATCTACTCACCTGCTCAACTCTTGGAGTGCTGGCTTGTTGTGCCTTGAGCTCACAAATAGCGTTAGCGATGGTGCGCAACTCGTGTTGAAGGTGTTCCTCTTGTGTCATCTCCTCGGCGCTCTTCTCCTGAACTTTGGCGATTGCCGGTGGTGGGAATCCGTGGCTCAATGTCATGTGGATCGGAAGGTGCGAACCTGGAAATGGTATTATGAAATCTTTTGGAATCCAAGGTTGATTCATTCATTCCCTCCACAAAACTCAGTCATTCATTTTCGACAACCGTGCACGCCACCTGTCGAACAATCACCAGGACCATCATACTCATCATCTTCTCAACCGTCCACATCACATTTCGTGTGCGAAGTGAAGTGAAGGCAAGGCAAGCAGTAATGTGTTTTGCCGGAGCAACTGTCGGCACATTGGACAGATATCAACTGTCGCGCCCATCGCCGATTCACTATCTATTTACGTGCCATATGTTCAAAGCAGTCAACCCCGCCATCGGACCCATTCCGTCTCGTACACTGTCGTTTTCCACCCTCTGCCGGCCAGAGTGATTTAGTTGTGCATTGTACAACAAAAGAAGAAGAAGAGGAACGGAGCAGAGCTATTTGAGAGAAAAGAGAAAGCAAAGGGTTCTCACAAACAGATCGGTCCCTCGCCGGATACACAACTTGCTCGCTGAGCACAGGAACAGGCCTCCCCCGGGGAAATATATAAACGTTTCTATGGCTTCGTCGGTAATAAATCCTTTGCTCGCGGCTCTCCAATCTCTACATCCAAACCACCCTGTAATCATATTGCTCGTGCATTTCAAACGAATGTGGCCGGTCCCCGACGGCTTCACAAGCGCACTTGCCTATCGATCCTGCGAGCAGGCAACGCAAAAGGCTCTCCTATTACAAGATATGGTCTGTGTGGATTAAAACGGAGAGGAGGCCCCCGTCCCCCCGTCCCGAGACTGCCTGGTAATAGTACTCCCTAGGGGTGTTTCAGAGAACATGCAATGTAAGGAGAGGGACGGAAACAGCTTCTGTCTGTGTGTATGTATGTGTACGCTTGCTTGTGCTCGGGCCTGGCATTTCATGTGTTTGACTGGCAACCGAAGGGACCCAATATAGATGACATTGTAGATGAGTTTGCGCGCGACGGCGCCTACCAGAAGCCTTTCTCTCTGTCTCCGCACTTCCCCTCACTTTCTCGAATTGAAAACTGACGACGTCGGGTCGGCGGGGCCTGTGTACACAGTGAGACCAGCGGTTGTCTGGTGGCTCTCATGTGTCAAATGGGAAATTGCAATTTTAAAACCAGCAGCAGACCCCCCCCCCCCCTCTCTCTCTCTCTCTCTTGCCGGCGACCATGACCAACTCCGTTTCCCTCTGGAGAGTCAGTCAGCTTCTCTCGTTGTCAGTAAACGACTTCACTTGTGCTTTCACTCACAACAATACAAAAGACGTGTGTGGGAGAGGGAGAGAGAGAGAGAAAGATGGAAGCATGCGATATGAGTTAGAATGGAAAGACAGGGAACAGAAGTGAGAAGCCAGAAGAAGGAGATGGAAAAAGAAATCCCAACTAAGTGCGACAGTTTGGTTCAGAACTCACTTTTCCTAACGTGCTTGCCGCACTCCTTGCATTGTGTTACATTTGGTGGTGATGGGCACGGACCATTTTGAGTGGAAGGAACGGAAGGAGATAGTTCTTCCCGTCGGGGACTCGGTCCCTTCTGGGTATCTGTCGAATCTGGACTTCCGTCTCCTCTTTGAACGGAAGCAGCAGCAACAACCATGGCGGCCAGTGTTGCCTCGCCAACCTAGAGCAAATTTGAGGGTCAGAATGAGAAGGAGAACTGGGTGAGAGTACCGTATGATTTTGATTGTGATTATGATTGTTATTAGTATGAAACACGGTCGGAGGAGGAGGACTGTCGGCCACATAGTCGGGATCACTATCGGAATAGACTGGAAACAAGAGAAGTTAGAATGATCATTTTCAAGTTTTGTATTTGTTTGTAGGTCCCTCGTCACCACTCTCAATCTCAATCTCCCCCAAAAGATTCTCATTTTTCTCTACCCTCTTCGGTGGCACGTCAGCTGCTCGGTTTACTGTATTCTATGTTTCGCGAGAATACGCACGCGCCTCTTCACCAGATGCCCCGAAATTACCACTTTTTGCAGTCACAATATATCTATGGGCAGAACGAGAAAGATTACTGTTTCATTTGTAATCCGTCCGTTCGCTTGTTCGCTTGTTCCCAGGCAGATCCGCTTTCTGCTCCGATTACACGCGGACATGCGCGCGCGCCTCACAAAATTGACCGACTGCCCATTATAGCCACCTGTCTGCCCGCAACCAAATGACCTGCTGTCTTTCCTTCCGGAGAAGGAATGGGGAAAGGCTTTCGGTTTTGTGCCGGTTGAGTTGAGCGTACTAGTCCGTCGTTGGGAAAAGGCAATTTCGTGCAACAAAGGAAAAGCACGTCGTCGTCGCTGTCGTCGTTGACTGTTCTGTTTCCATCTATAGAAGAGTGGGAGAGAGGAAGCAAAAGCAAGAGGAGAAGAAGCAACACACTTGGCTGGAGCTCCACATCATTCACTCAGCACAGAAGGCACAAGACACATACACACACGTCGTCGTTGCCGTTGCGCGCACACGATGCCGTACACACAATTCCATCTCTTTCCCTTCTTTTCCAATCTGGAGAATGGTGCGATGGGTGGTTGAAGAAAGCTACAACAACCCCTCAACAATGGACCGGACCGACGACGACAAACGAAGCGTTTTCTTGTGTGTGCCCAGGAAGCAAACGCGTGAGGACTCTTTTCCTTGTGAGCCCCTGGCGCCTATACGCAAACAGTAGTCGGGAGAGTGTGCCGCGGGGCCCGCTGGTCCCTTCTTTTCTTTTTCACGCGCTCCGCTCACAATTTTTCTTGTGCTCCGTCAGTCGGTCGGTCGGTCGGTTGGGACCGCTATGCTTTTCCCCTCCCTTCGCCGGAGGGGACTGACAGACGAAGCGACGGACATTGAAAATCGATGCGAAGCACGCATGAGCACACAGATGGAGTTGCACGATAGAAACGATGATGACGGCGTCGACCCTCTTCTCCCGGAGCGGTCTCCTGTGTTTTTGAACCGACTTTCGAAAAAAATATATGGACACGACACACACCGACGCGCGCAGTTTTCTTGACGGGCCTTCCCCGTCCGTCACAGCTCACTATCTATTCCATGTAGAGAAAAGATTAAAACAAGAAGAGAGAAGGAAGATGCTGGTGGTAAATTATGACGGAGAACTCTAGTCGGGCAGTGACTGACAGCTTCAAGTTCTGTCATCTCATAGGCTTGGGTCATTTTTGATTAGTAGTGAGGGGGCAATTTGAATCGTGCATTGTGAATCGAATTTTTTTGGGAACAGTATCATTCACACAGCAGGAAGGCGAGCAGTTGACCTTACCATTCCATCGGCTCACTTTACGGCTCACAGGTCGGCCCCAAAGGTTCAGCCCTTTCCGTTGCCGACGAACCGACCGACCGGCTCAAAACGAACACCACATGTCAGTTGGCGCAAATAAAAGTTTATGCGAGGAGAGAAGCCCGATATCGGAGACAAAAAATGAGATGTGTTTCTGGCTTCTGGTTTTTCGCTTCTGAGTCCCCCTACAGTTAGACACCAGATGGTTGAGGATGGGAGCGGACGGGAGAGAGAGAGAGAGAGATGAAGATGCAAAAAACGAGTGGGGATCGGATAGGAGAACATACACATACATAAAAACTAAATCGCATAGGATAAAAGAGATACTTACCGGTATCTGGAGACGAGCTCATGTCCTCGGCTCTCATCTCTCCGTTCATTGCCAACGCGAGCTGCTGTTGGCGGTTCAGCTTTATCGAGTTCCCGTAGTCGAATCCTAGGCTGATCAGCACCGATCTTAAACTGAAATGTGATTTCTGATGAACTGTGAAAACAATGTCCCACCTGTCATTGTCAGTAGAAACATCCTTCGGCAACAGGTTTTCAACTGGCTCCACGACAGGAACAGGCACCACAATAGCTGGAGCGGTTGTGGCCACGACGGTGTGCTCCTTGGCTTGTGCTCGTATTCTGGTGGTGATTGGAGTGGACGGCACAACCTTGGCTGGAGTGACAGGAGCAGTCTTCTTGACGGACGTCAGAACATAATCCGGATCTTCGATTTCGGTTTTGATTGTTCGGTGATTATTGTTCGTCACATTGTTGCTATTGTTGTTATTGTGATTGCTGCTGCTGCTGGCGGTCGTTACAGAAGTTGTAGCATTCGTCGTGATCGCCGCTGTCGTGGTAGTTGTGGTCGTTGTTGTTGTGCCGTTTGCTGCCGACGATCCATTCTCCTTGAACTAGAATTAAAGAAGAAAAGGCATGAATTAGTAATGAGTCTCATTGGAAATGCCTTACTGTTTTTGGAGCCTTCTTGACGATGATATCATCCTTGGCGATCGACTCGTTTTGCTCTTTCTTGTGATGTTTCAATATATGTTTTGTTAAATTGCCTGAAATTCATATCTGATCAAAAATCTGTGTATTGTATTTCGAAACGAAACCTTTCAATCTGCTTGATTTGCCACAAAATTTGCACACATAAGGTTTTAGTGCTGTATGTACTGATCGGTGTTCTGCTAAGTTGGAGCGAAACCGAAATGCTTTGCCACATGTTTCACAAATGAATGCCTGAAATAATGATGAAAAGATTGATGTTGAAGATTATTTTCTCTATGGCTCTAAGATCGTCTCTTGTGATATGGGGGATGAGAGACAAATTGCGTCGCTTTTCTCGCGGCTTCCATAACATACACTATCGAGAACTGTAGTCCTAATCCCTAATCCCTTGCAAATACTTCTCAAGATGTCAGTCACACAACGACGACGACGTCATCTCTTTTATCTTTTCTATTCGTTGAATTGTTTTCAGTGTGCGCCGTTTCTGTGGTTTCGAATCAAATCAGGAAAAGAAGGAGGAGGGACCGAATGTGAGCACGTACACATAGGGGATGGAATCTGATTGAAAAATTTATTGCACCCGGCACCAAATACCCTTTTCCCTCGCTCATCGGATGCATCAGGGGCCCTACAGCGTGTGGCGGAAGCTCTGGATAGGCAGCCATAAACAATCAACATTGCTCGGTGGTTTTCGGTTTTCATTACCGTCCTAGCGAGGGCTCCTTCAAAACGAGAAGCGCGGGATGGTGTGGTGCGGGTGCGGAGGAGCACGAAATGCAACACACGGATGATTAAATTTGTGTTGAATGGCGGCGTGCCCCATTTGCCCCCCCCCCTATTTGTGGATTCATCTCGTCTGTCATGACAGTCAGAAGCAGCTACGCAGGCAAACGAGCACGTCTTCTGACTTAATTGAACGCACGTCTGCGCGTCTCGAAAAGCCCTTAACACTAGTACTCACTCGATCCATTCCCACTTGTGCATCGGTTGATTTCAACGTGAAGAAGAGTACAGACAGAAAACGGAAGTAAGATGAGAATACGAATATAAATATGCGTCACCCGGATGATATATAGTTAGGACGAGAAAGAGCAATGAAGCCCCGGGACAAGAAAGTGCCCGTACGCTGACAGCGCGACGTGCGTGGGGGGAGGAACGAGTAGAAGACTGGTGGGGAGCGCGACGACGAGATGCCGGAGGAGGAGCGAGGGGCGAAGTTTCCGATGGCAAAATAGTACGCGATGGCGGCGAGAGACGACGGACACGATGCGATTCCTCGAGCATCTGGGCCCTATCTTTCGCTCACAAAACTGCCGCTCTGAGTGTGCCAGCTGTGAGAAAGTGAGTTGGGTCCCCGAAGCATTGTACACCGGATATCAGTCGGGCAGGTTACAGTCGTCCGTCCCGACGGGTCATCACTTCTCAGCCGTCCCCCTCACTTTTTCTAGTTCTCCTCGCAGCCTGCCTGTGGCCACAGGTCAGGTGTTTCGGCCGTCTTATTTTCGAGGAGAGAAGACAGGCAGGGAGAGAGGAGCCCACCTCGTAAACAAGCTACTCGGTCTCGGCCGATTCTGGAAGCAGTTGTGCACAGACCGACCAACCACTCTGTAATCGAATGTCAACAGGACGGACTGACGGGAGAAGCTCTAAGCTCTTCGCTTTTCTCCTTCTCTTCTCCTTCTTCTTCCTCGCGCTTCCCTCGCTTATCCCTATTCATTAGGCTTCGGGTATCACATCTCCTAATTATGGTATACACGCATCACAGGGCTTTTGTGCGACGCCGTCTAAAGGGTTTCATGGAAAGTGCGTACACGGCAAAGCAGCTGAATGAGATTAGCGAGTGACTAAACAAGATCGAGCTTGTATGTAGGTGCGGTTTCCGCTAGAATTGCTCTCCTCCTCACTTTTCTTTCTCTATGCACATTCTGTCAATCCGGACAGGAGATGCCATATTAATCTGGTGTCCTCGTATAGTGCAAAACGAATTGAATATGGAAAAGCGTGTAATGAAGCACACAAACTGAACTCGTGGTCTGTCATTAATACAGAGATTCTAATGGAAAACGGAGAAGAAGCAGAAGAAGCCAAGATGAAGAATGAGAATGAAAGAAAGTCATTAGGAAAATAGAAAATGAGTACCGAGATTATAGGAAAACAACGTGACTAGATTATCAGTCTGCTCTAACATACCAATTACCCAAGAAAGATTTCAATTTTCCCTTACAGTAATCCGGACGGTCAACAGTAACAATTATTCAAAAATAGTCATCGATCTATTCAACAGCTGCTCAGCCCAGCCTATGTCTGCTGACTCAACCAGCGAGTGTGATGAAATACGGTACCTGCGTCTGGCGGGCGGTCTTCAGGTCGAATGGGCTCATAAACTGTTGTATCGCGTAAGAGGATATCGAGATACAAAATGGAACGGATATTGAATGTGAGAACTTAATGCGATCTCGAATATATTGCTGGAGTAATGAGAGGTTTAACGGCCAAAACGACCTGAGATTGTACCCGCTAAAGTGCATGTGCATGACTGGAGTCTGATTTCATGATTTCATAGTGTACAGGAGAGGACAGAAACGAGAGAGAGAGAGAGAATATCATGAGAAAAAATGTGGGAAAAAGAGAATATCAGATCATGAGTCAAACCGGATTAGACTGAAATAACTTGAAGTGCTCACCTTGTCAGTATGAAACATCTGCTGATGTTGCTGCAGAAGCTTTGTGTTGGAGAAGTCCTTTGTGCACTGATTACATTTTAGTCGAGTGGGCTCGTCTGTCATTAGAGTCGCTGCTTGGACTAGCGGTGAGACGCACACGGACATTCGAAAGGTTTGACTCCGATTCTTGATTCCTTCAGCGTCAGCTCTTTCTCAACCTGTGCCAGCGTATGTGTTTCAAATGATACGTGGTAAGTAGGGGTATGGTTGTTGAGAGTAGAGGGACTGGGTCCACCACAGAGATAGGCGGAAAGTGCCCTGGGACGATGGAGGGGACGTCGAGGGAGAGAGGGTATGCCGGCCGATCGGACAGGCAGGACGGACGGGCGCACAGAGGGGTGTGGCTGTGCGAGCTATTCAAGTGGGTGGAGCGACACAACCGCGGAGCCAGCGGGCTCAACTCAGGACGTGGAGCGCAGGGGTGCTTTACAGTGAATAGGGGGTCCCGCACCACGACGACCGGAGGGGACGATAGAAAAGGAGACAGACCTCACATGGACCGACGTGCGCGGGGACTCCGCCCCTTTTGCATAACGTTCTAGCTTGGAATGGGGTGCCTGCTGCTCAGAAGCGCGCGCCTCGGAGCCCTCTCTGATTCACACGGTCACTCGTCGCTTGGCGGTCTGTCTACAGCTAGCTCGTTTCCTAGTCGGAATGGGAGTGTGGGGCTCGTCGGGGGCGAGTGAATGTGCTGGTCGAAGAGAAGCAGCGCCAGAGCTCAAGCTTTCCGCCAACGGGCTCACTGTGCCAGCCGGATACAGCACAGAACCTTTCATTATTCGGGATATTCTCTTTATATGAGACTGAATATTGAACATTTTCGCGATCCCGAGGGTTATTTGCGTTGAGAATAGAGAATTAATGATGAGCTCTATACCTATAGACAATCTCATAGAGTGCATATTGCTAATTCGAATTTCACGCATACAAAACTTGCAGACATGAAAGTTTTCTAAGCCCGCAGTAGCTGATGTATACAGACGGAAAAAAGATATTTAACGCGGTAGATGAAGGAAAACATGATGACAGTTGGCGAAAACAGGTGAGCAAGGAGGATTGTACGCAGTTGCCTCGAGACGTAATCACCAAAAGAAATCGATGGAAGAGAAGTGTGGGACAGAAAAAAGCCGGCTGAAAACTGACACCGTACTGCCACTAACCGCGTATAAACAAAAGACTGTCTAAACTTTTCCTTTTTAAAACGCGCCACAAGACAGCCGTGTAACACATGTGCATTGTTGACCGTATGTGTCTTAACTCAGTCAGAAGATCTGACAACACCCGCCCGCCGGCCGTTGGCACCGCCTTTTTCGTTGACCATTTGATGCGGGTCTGACGTACACCTGAAAAGGAAAATGAGGGAGGGATATCCAATGACTGTCATGAGAATCCATTGAGCATTTCATTTCCACTGTTTGCCTGCCCCATTTCATTTCCGCTTGAGGTCCGCCACCGAAAATTTCAATTTCCATACCGAGAGAGAGAGAGAGAGAGGGAGCGTGTGCAGTTTCAGTCTGTACGTCAACTCTTCTGCTGCAACACTTTTCTCATTCATGTGGGCGGATCTAGCTGTGACAAATTGGTTGTGAGCAGCAGCTAGAAAAGCTGAAGAGAGCGCATAAATTGCGGAGACATTCTGAAATACAGATAAACTATGTGTTTATGCTCTCTCTCCTCCTTTCCCACTCTTTCTTTTTCTCTCCCTCGTGTGGGCTGCTGTCCGACAAGTCCGCCGATAAACATGTTGTGATCTACCAGCTTCACTGATGAATGCAAACCCACCAATTCGAGAGCGGATATGGAAAATGTCGGTCAGAAGGGATGAAGGGATTTAAGAGACCACTTCTGACTGGTCATTTTGTATTGTCAGCAGCAGACTGATGAGCCAGAGAAAGAGAAAGAGAAGAAAAGAAAAAGAATAAGCACAGAAAACTTTTAAAAGGAACCATGGAACCTCTCCGGTCTTTCTTCTTTTCAATAATTCTGCACATTTTCTCTTCGTCTTCTCAACATGTCTTTTTCCCCTGACACTGCCGTCCATTCTTCACACAAAAACCGATGCGCCGTAATCTTCCAGAGTACTTGTCGGAAAGTAAAGCTTTGATGCAGGAGTAGGAGGCAAGCGGAGAGGAAAGGGACGAGGTGCCCCCCGCTTACACCCACGAAACGACTCTAATGGCCGGTCCAGGGGAGAAGCCGAGTTCACTTCGGCCGGAGGAGACCCCCTGGCAGGCAATTGTCGACAGGCTTTGACAGACTGGAGGGTCCCAACCGAACAGCCACAGGGCCACAACAACACAAAACTAAACCTTGCTCGCTCTCGCTCTCCTTCTCTTTCCGTCCCGTCATGTCTTCACTTGTTGTAAGAGATGTGTGCTTGTAAAAAGGAAAGTGCGCAAAAAGGGAAAGAGCTCCGGACGTGAGAGTCCCCCTCCGGCTGTGCACAAAAGAGAAAGTTATTTGGACTGCATTCTCGGCTTCTGCGCATGAGTGCCGGTAGTCGTACTCGGTTGTCAACCTTTCCTTTTCGTCTATTGCCATAAAGCCAAGGCACGGGAAACGAGATGGAGAGGAAAAGGTCCTCGTTGCTCGCCCCGCCGTACCCCTACTTTTCCATCTTCTTCTTCTTCTTCGTCTTCTGTCGACCGCCGCTGCGGCCCCGCTCTCGGTCTTTTCTCACCGAAGAGCACACCAGACCGCCCGGGCTTCGATGCATGCACGCTCAAGTGCTGTCTTTTCCATTTCGACGACGACGACGGCTTCTTCTCCTGCGGCAGTCTACCAAATGGTCGGGGGGCTTCTGTCTATCTGTCGAATGCGCGACGACATCGACAGCTCGTCCGATTCGCAAGAGCAGAGGGGAGAAGAGAGCACGGAGAGGGGGCTCTCGCCAATTAAGAATATATTCTTGTGGCAAGAGAATGAATGGTTCGCTCGCTTCGTTGAAACTCGTCATTTGCACACAAGCACATGTGTTATTACAGTGTGTGCGTGGCAGGGACCGAATTGAGATAACGAAGAAATAGCTGACAGAGAATGCCAAGAGGAAGGGGACAAGACGGATACTACAACCAACGTTAATTTATGGGATACATCGGCAAAAGCCTCGGGCTATTTGGTTTACACCAAAGATTGAGCACAGAACCAGATCTCCAAACTTTTTCTCTGAAATTCTAATTCTCCCAGGGACTCATTTTTGTCGCATAGTTTATGGGAAAGTTTATTGTCATTGCAGAAGTGATTTTATTCTTTAGGTCACAGAAAAGAGAAATCTAGAAAAAATCATCGTCTGTCCTTGTCCGTCTTCTCTTCAATAATCTTCTTTGTAATCTCGTAGCTCTCGTCGTTAGCGGCACAGACTCGAAGAAGTACGCAAACATGACGCGAGTCCAAAATCTTTTCCACCTGCAAATCCGGTAACTGTGTTTTTGTTTTTGCGTTCGTTTCTGCTTTCAGAGCAATTCCCCACGTTTTATTTTTGTTTACGGTACGTAATTATCAAGGTGCTCGCCCATTTAGTGAGACTATGAAAACAGACAGGAAAGTGCCAGCTGCTCGAGACGATGTTGGTGCTGTTGTGCGCGACGGTCACGCAACCGAGGATGGTAATTAGAGGAGAAAGGAGGGAAGGGGGATGAGAGATGATGGAAAATGTGCGTGGTCCGCTTACGAAGTGGAGGGAAAAGATTCATCAAAGCTTCGAGACCTAAATCAAGGGTTAGGAGGAAGATGCGCGAGCGGAAGCGCCGTTCCAAATGACAGGCTATGCCGTGCCCACCACTTTCCTCCTCATGAGAGGGTGAAACATAAACATCAATATTCCAGTTGAAACAACAAACTTCCAGGGCGATTTGTTTGTAAACAAAACTAACTTTCAGCACTTCTTGTTCTGACTACTCAAACCACCACAGTTTTTCCTTTGGGACAGGCCGCGGCAGGGAGAGCACCACTTTTTTGCATTGCAAATGAAGCTGAAAAATTCATGCACAAAAATGTATATCTTTCCCCCGTCTCGAAAAAGTAAACTCGTAGCTTTCCTGTAATTCAAACACTTCTCAACGAAACCGAAATTGTTTATAGGAAAGAGGGGGCTTTTCATCACAAAATTGTTTACGGTTTGGTGATACTGAAGGACCAGTTTGGTTTACCATTTGCAGGGCAGCAGGCCGTACAAAAGTGCACCAGCATGCTCTTCTCGCGCATTTCTATCTGTCTCCCGTCATAAACAATTGTCTCGTTTCCAAAAGGACCAGCTGGCACCCTTATACAGTAGTGGGAGAGGGGGGCTTCCGTTCCTAATGACCATCTCGTTTTGGTCTGTCGTGGGGGACCAGACCGGAAGCCATACCAAGAACTAACAAATCACTTTTAATGAACTTGGTATGTGATCTCATGCGGATTATTCACTCGGTTGCACTATACAGCGCGCTCTGTGTGCACGTTACCGGGGCAACTATGTGAATGTGTGTTAATTCTGTGCATGATATATCACATGTGTGCCGTACTGACAAGTCTGCGCACGAATACGAATACGCGACGATTAAACGTTTTCCATATCATTTCTGCGTGACGAGGGACCGCAGACGAGGAAGCACGGGCGGAAAGTGGAGGTAGGTGCATGAGCGCACATGCCAAAGCCTTTTCGAAACGAAACGGATAGGGGTTTGTATAGATACATACATAGTCCGCCAACTCCAACTCACTTTTCCCGAGTACTTTTCCACTTTGGTTGTAAGGAAGCGGACACACTCGGCAATGTCTTCGGCACGATCATGGAACAGAGCTTCACAATCGAGACGGATCATATCAATGACATCTTTCTGAAATTTTGTTCTCTTCGCTTGTCGGTCAGTCAGTCAGTCAACCACAACCGAAAACAAAAGCTATCCCCTTTCCTTCCTTTCCACATATATTATCCCGTATTCAGTGAGCTGTGGGGGCGCTGCCTGTCAAAGGCAAAAAAGAGAGAGGGTCTTGAGTCGAGTCTTCTGAGAAAAAAGCGCGACAGGGAGTGACGTAGTCATAGTTCCTCACTTCCTCAGCAGCGGACCGAAACAGGGAGAAACAGGGAAGGGGAGAAAAAGTGAGATTCGATTCGCAGAAGCGCGAGAGAAGAAATCCAATCAAGGGTGCTTACCTTCAGCTGTATGAAATCATAATTCACACCATAAACGGCACGCATACACAAGTCGCAGCTAATGCCGGCCATTTGATTCACCTGACAAAAAAAAATGCAGGGATTGGGAAGGGATTTGCTGTACTCAACTAACCTTCTCAACATAGTACTCGTTCGTCGTCAACATGTACTGCTTCTCCTTTTCCAGATCCAGATCTTTGACGCTCGTCATGTGTGGGTGTGCGTGGACGGCGAATACAATTGAGATTAGAACTCCGGCGATTCCATACAATCTCATTGCTGGAAATGTGCAAGTTCGAGAGAAAAACAAAATGAAGAATGAAATGAATGCGGGAACAGTCAGGTCAAGTCATGAATGAGGGCGTGCCATTACAGGCACTTCACGAATGCACAATAGAGAATGTCGCCAAATAAGAAACTTTTGTTGCCGTTCGGATCGTTTTACACACCCGCCGTGAGCGAACGGTTAGTTAGAATTTGCATATATGAGTTGTGTACTTTCGTCTTTGCACCACGCGGGTTCATGATGTTTGGAGAGTTCAGAATACATCCATCGTACAAAAAGTGTTTACTTGACGCCACGGACAAAACAACGGGTTGGTCGCTCGCAGATTTTGGAAAGAGAAGAAAAAGAATCCTTTTGACATGATTTGAAACTATAATACTTTCGGCCATCACCTGCCTCGATCACACCACCTCGTCCCAAGGGTCCGATGCGATGTAAACTGACATAGCCGGCACACGTGGGTAGTCTATAACACGTTATTTTTATTTCCCGCGTCATCATTCGACAGAAATTACACCACATGTCAGTCTGATTTTTCTGTTCGTCCCCTCTAGGTTGAAAGAAGATGATACATTTTTTCATTAGTTGTTGAGAAGAATCGGGTAATGATTTTAAAAATAGAGAGAAAACGATTGTGATGATTGGAAACGACATAAATAGTGAAAAAGAATCTCCAGACAAAAGACAAATAGACAGGATGACGAGGAGATGATAAAACTGCGAAACAGTTGCCATAGATGATTATTGATTGATAGTGATGAGCGCGGGTTGGTCGTTCGTATCTAGAACCGTCAAAGTGTAATAGAATGTACTTGCTGGTCACCTCGAATGGAGTCTTCTTCGTATTGTACCCATGACCAGTGGTTATTGTTGAAACTGCCGGTAACACTTCAATAAGCGCATTGTTAAACTTCCGCAGCAACTTCTTTTTCCGTTTTGAGAAGGTGTAGGCTACATAGTAACTTGGTGCGTCTTCATCGCGCACTATCAGGAAGTGTTGGTCCGTATTCAGCCAGGAAAGTTGTCCTGGCAAAAGAGCACTATCTATGGTCGATTGATAAATGCCTCCTTTCCTGGAAAACATACTCTCAATTATTCATCGCATCATGAGAAATCGTCATTTGCCATTCATTTCGTTTCTCTTTTCACTTTAATCCACCGAGCACGAGCAGCAGGTGAAAGTCACCTGTTCACATTACATTCAAACAATTCAAACGGGAACAGACGGCGTCCTAAGACAGCTTCTCACACTGATCGCACTACAATTAGGTTTTGCGTCTTCCGTTTGCCGTTCTCATTTTCAATGGATTACGACCCAAAGAAGGACCTCATACAGTACCGTCTGTCGACCGTCTGCTACAGTGTTTACGGAGCGCTTCCGTGGTTGCCTGGCACGAAGGCACCAATTGACAGATGTAGGGCCCAGCTGTGCGCCCGTTTCGGTCGGAGGGACTCTCGGGACCAACGGAAACACGTATATAATTTATATGCAAACAGCACACCACCACTACCACTCGGTCATACTCGCGCACGCATAGACAACCTCTATTTCCTCGGCCACTACCCTGTTTGCTACCATGCTTTACATTGTATGCAAATTATCGAATTTGACGTAGATAAATACATGGTTGAACACGCCCGGAAGCCGAAGAGTCGTGAAAGGGACTCACAGAATCAAATTCTGAACGTTGCGTTCGGTTTGTGCTCGACGGACCGGGTTCTTCTTGATAACCTGCTCAAAACGGTTACATTGGTTCGGTGTGCACAGAAGAGTTTGGTTTTCAAATGCCGCAAAGTACATTTTGTTTTGTTCGACTAAATCTGAAATAAAGATAATTTGCTGTTTGCTCATTTTATTTATTCACATTGAAAACTGAAAGCAGCCGAGAACGCACAAAAAACGAAAACAGATTAGTGGTCTGATACACTTACCCAAAGCCTGTTTGATCGACCGGAATGGAACGTCATAGGTAAGCGGAACCGATAAGAAAGCGTACATATCAGTTTGATAGAGTTGAGTCAAAATGAACGTTGCAAACAGAATGACCAGAAGGAGAACTCGTGAGCTCACCGCAAACGAAGTAATGCTCGTCTGAAATTCGGCCCTGGCCCTATATTGCTATGTTTTCCATGTCAACTCACCGCAAACAGTTCTATGAACCAACGAGAAATCGGTTTGTCCTGATGGAAAGTTTTGACTTTGACAAAGTTGATTAGCAACGTCGTCGAATACAATAACAAGACGGAGAGCACGATAAACAGCCAGACAGTTCTCGAGAACGCGTTGAATATGAACTGGCGAGTGCAGGTAAAAGACGGTGGAGCAATAACAAAAACACTCTGGAAACGAGCAGTAAGAGGTTTTTCTCGGCTGAGAGGACCCGCGGGGCACCTCAAAAACACGCGTTGGATAGGAAAAAAGTACGGCTTCTTCTCGTTCGGACGACATTCGCATAGATAAACCGATCACATCGAGCTTTCCTGGAAGTTGTTTCGTGTAAAGAGTGATAATTTAATTGTGAGCCAAGCTGAACCTTCTTTTATCAGTCCTATCATTCCTGACCAGCTACCGTCGGGTTGTTTTGCTCCGAAATCGTACTGCTGACCAAATTCTTTCCAAACATCAATCTCAATACAACATATAATTTACTCTTTTTTTTTGAGGAATTTGAGAACTTCCTGTATAGTAAAGGAAATCATGAGATTTTGCTCTTAGTGATAAATTTAACTGGTAAAGTTCATGTGAGTATTAAGACGTAGAGTTACGAAACGTCGGGGATCTCTTTTTCTGGGTCAATTATGAAAATGACTCACCAAAGTGAAGTTGACTCCGATCAAACGGAAAACCATTTGCAATATTTCGACTTCAGATCCCGGATACTTGCAATCAGGCCGTTCGAAGCACGTCTGCGCATCCTTCTCCAAAGGAAACACTCCGATGCGAACAGTCTCACTGCTCATTCAAACTGGAATCTCACCAGAGCAAAAAGGGTTCCGTCAAGAATGTGAAAAGATTGTGACGAATATGAAATACGATAGCGGCTCACTCAGATGGACGTATTCTTGACTACATCTTCTTTTGGTCCGAGTGGCCAACACCGCCAGGTACACCGCCACTTGAGGAGTGTTTTGAAAAAAAATGGGGGAGGTTGAAATGTAAACAAAGGATTTGGTTAAAAATGGAATTGTTTATCTGAGTGAGTGATATTCTTTGAGAAATCGTGAGATATGACAACAATCAGGAAGAACAGGTTATATCAAAAACCGAATACAGATATCAAAATAATGTAACCATTTTAGATGGCAAAACTTGAAAAATTATTAGCAAAGAAGAATAAGTAATTAATTATTCGTAGAAGCCAAGACAGCGATTGACGGCTTTTCTCCAAATTACGAAACTCTTCAGAAGAGCCGTTCTCGATTCCTCACTCGGCGTGAAGACGTGGCTGACCGTGACGAGTCCTTTCAGCTCTTCCTTGTTCCACAATTCACGAGAATATCCGGCCAACATGGCCACTCCACGAGCTGCCACGTGGTCCGAGTTAGTCATTCTCTCCACGTTTCGTCCGAGCAGGTCGGAAATGCACTGGCAGATGAAGTTGTTATTCGAGACTCCGCCACAAATTCTGAAGAGAAGATTTACCTTGAGAAAGTCGAGTAAAGTTCAAGTACCTGACTGGAGAGTTCTTGTTAATATACACTTCCGATTCGGCGGCATTGTAGATTTGATACACGCGGAATGCGATTGCCTCCAAAATCGCTCTCACCCTGCAAGTATTCACCGTTCTTATCTGTTTTGCCGCTGTTCTCTTTTCGCTTTCATTGACAACAGTTGACGAACTGCACTCCGCCGAAACTATTCTCCACTTACATGTGAGCCTTCGTGGTATCCGGTCGGATCGCCAAGAATCCGGAGCAGGCGGTCTCATCGTTGACTGGCGTCTGAATGCCGCAGAATGCCGGCACGAACACCGTTCCATTCGTATTTCTGACTGATCCGGCAATATCCGATGTCTGCGTGACGTCATCGAAGAGTCCGATTGACTGTGCCCAATGCAGAATGACGGCGGTGTCATGTGCATTTCCCTCGGCGATGAAGTCCGTCTCTCCGTTGATTCTCCATCCAACAAGTGGATAAAGGCCTGAAAATAAATGAGATCATTTTGATTAAAGTTCAGCGTCAGAATTTGCGAAGATAATATCGCACGAATCACATACACAGAGATCTCGAAACAACACGCGGAATGATGAATCGAACAAATGAAGAGACGAAAAGATCAGCAGCAGTTCAAAAAGTTGCGGTGACGCAGTAAAAAAGGCGCCAGAGTGGGGGGAACTACTCACCAGACATTGACGCGTAAGGTACTTTGCCCGTGTGGACGTTGACAAAAGTTCCAGTTCCCAGTGTGATTTTCACATCGCCCCGCTCCCACATTCCGCATCCAAACATGGCGGCTTGCTGGTCAGCGATCTGAAACATTGGTTATCAAAAGTAATGAGATTAGTTCCAGTGGCCTCACAATTGAAGAAATCTTCAATTCAGTTCCAAAATGTGAGCTGTCGATGATTGGTTGTTTCTCCAGGTCTCCGAGATTTGAGTCGACGATCGGGGAGAGCATGTCAGTTGGGAATCCAATGATCTTCATTACCATGTGATTGTAGGCGTTCTGAAAAGGAATACTGAAGAGGGTCATTTAAGGAAACTTACAATCCATGGATCGAACATTCCGGACGGCGAGATATTTGACGCCTCCACACACATCATATTCGTTCTTGCCGATCGCATAAGCAGCCACGTCTCCAGACTTCCGTAGCACAGATCTCCGTCGGCTTTCATCCGTTTCAGCTTTTCCGATCTGTTGATAGTGACTATCAGTCTGTGCGAGATCATCGCTCCGAGGAATTTCAGTCGTTCGGCTGCGAGGAAACGATTCTTGCGAGTGAAAAAATGAAGGAATCCACCGGCGACGTTGAGGACCTTTAACACGAACGAATTGTTGAGCTGCTGACACGTCTTGTTGGCTCTTTTGTCATTCCAGCAAATGATTCGGGTCTCCTCTTTACGTGTCCTTCTGAAATTGCATAATGTGAGAGGGTTTTCGGGTGATTGTCATTCCAGACTCACTTGTTCCAAAGTACGATTGAGTTTCGCTGAGTGCAGAGTCCGACATTGACGTCTGCGTCAGGTGGCACAGCATTATCTGAAACAGTTTATTTGATTTTTCATTGTCAGTTCAAGAAGTCAGTTTTAATTTCAATTTCGGGGAATCACCCCACCATCAAACTATCATCTCTTATCAGAGACTACAACTAGACACTAGTATCGAAACGAACACCGGTTTGCCTGCGAGAAGATAACCGACTGTCACCATGTTCTTCTGGTCAAGCGCTGTTTTTTCAGTGATTGCCACTCCATGTTACTGATCATTTGGTTAAGAGTGAAAGACGAGAGAACCAGTGTCAGTTTTTCAAGTTGCAATCAAAAATTGCACTCGAGTGTCTCAGGTGACATCACTCTAAGCAAAACAATGGATTGTTGTTGTGTGATTTGTTCTTAATTTTCGGTTCTCGGCACTAATCATAGACAAACAAATCGCGGGATACGGTCGCTGGGACACAGACTATACATTCGAGTTGTAGTCTGAGAGGGAAAGGCATCACGCTATGGTCTTGGTCGGTTCATTGTTGATTACACCACGTGTAAGAGTACAACTCACAAACTCGCTGGATAACCCGCAAGAACTGCTCGAAAAACTCCTCGGGTTCGATTTCCACGTGCACCTCATTGTCGTTTCCCGTTGAATAGATAGTGTTGACCTGTAAAACGAGTTATAGAACAAAACAACGATTGTCTATTTCTGAACATTTTCCTGATAACTGCCGCGTTCTTCGCAGTTTGAATCATAGAGCACTGAGCGGATTGTGGTGGTGCCGATATCGACGGTCAGAAAGTAATTCTCGTTGGTCATTGTATTGTATTGAAGAGTGCTGAGAACTGAAAACTGCTGATATGAGAAAGAACGTGTGAAGAGGTGCGTCGAAAACAAGAGGGCGGGCAACACGAGGGAGGGAAAGCGGCGGGAAGAGACTGATCAACGCCAGAATGGGCAATCTTTAAATATCCCCCGAGTACGCGGGCAATACAGTCTAGTTTCGGGGACCGGGCAAAGGTGTCGGCCCCAGAAGGAAGGAAGGGGGAGGAGACGAAGGAGAAGAAAGCGAGGGTGGCGTGCAACCGAAAAGAGCGACTTTGTTTTGTGACACGTCTTGCAATAGGGCGTGAGGTGTGCGTAGAGAGTGCGAGACGCAGAGACGAAGAACGAATGAGTTGGAAGGACGGTTTTACGCGCCATTTAGGTAGATCATCCTGGTTAGTTATCGATTATTGACGAATTGTTTATTAATTAAAGCGAATTCGTGATTGCCATTCGAAAAATTCAGCGTTTAAATAAAAAAATTCGTAAAAGAACACAAACGAAACGGTTCGAAGTTCTAAATGCACAAGGCGGGGTGAGAAAAGGGGGCCATGCCACAGTCGAGGGGTAAAAAGTAAAATATAAACATTAAGAGTGAAGAAGACGTTCACCATTAAAAAAACCTGCTTAGTCGAGAAAAAAAAGACCCAGAAAGTTGGACATTTAAATAGGAAATGGAAGAAGAAACACCGACTAGTCAGTTCAGGGAGCTAGTCCGAATCCCCCGAGGCAGAAATGATGACAGCACTTTTGCAATTGAATACAATAGTAGAACACAAACGAAAACAACAAAATGGGATGATTCCTAGAACCGGAAGGCGGGCGAGATTATCCCCAGTTGAATTTGAACGAGTAGTCGCCACCGTGTCCACCGTGTCCACCCTGGTAGTGGTGGAATCCGTGAGGGAAACCTTGTCCGAATCTGAAGCTTGTTTTAGTTTGCTCCTATTCGCCCAATGTTCCTTACCCTCCGTGATGACCTCCTTGTCTCTGAGCCTCGGGGTCCAACGGGTCAATTCCTTGATCAAACTGACGGCGTTTCTCTGCAACAAAACAAATTCAGTTTCAGTCACAAAACATGGTTTCGCGCATGTGATTTATCTGTGAAACTTAATGAAAATCGTCTCAATTTGATCCGATTTTGTTCTCTGTGGCGGTCAATTTTTCATTCTAGCCTCTGACCTCTGATCAGATCACGTTGATCGCAATGATACAACCACGCCATCCAAAAATCTCCGTACTGATCTGATACCGTTTCCTTCTCAGGTAGATATTCTTGCTTGTCATCAACCGATCAGAGTTCCCGTTTCCAAGAGTGGGCAACCTGGCCTGGACTTTTGAACCACTTGCATTGATCCTATCGGACCCAACCTCTGCTGGATTTTTGGACTTGGATAGAAGTAAATTGGGTACAAGTATCAGACAGATTGGATTATCTGGTCCCGAGATAAATGGATCAAGAGTCAATTTTGGCCAAAATCGCCCCTTAGCCACTGTATCTCGAGATTAAATAATCCGATTTTGTCCAAAAAGCCAACAGATTTTGGGTCCGATTGGAATATTGCAAGTGGTTCAAGAGTCGAGACCGAGGCTGACAATCGAAAAGCCCTTTCGGCCAATTGCTCAGCGATGCATTCAATTTTACTCACCTTCATCGGTAAGCACTTCTTTTGCAGAGGCGATGTCGATAAACTTCTTCTCAGCCTTCTTCTTCTCCTCCTCATCCGAGAAGTTATCCGGATGCCATTTCTGTGCGAGTTTGCGATAAGCCTTGATGACCTCCCGTTTGTTAGCGTTCCTCTTCACTCCGAGAATCTTGTAGTAGTCACGCTTTCCAGCCTGGGTCTTCAGTCGTTTCGCGTGCTCCAGACCTTCCTTAGCCTCTCGGTGCTCTGGGTTGACTTCAGTAGCTTTTTGGTAATCCTCAATAGCTGGAAATGTGGATTATTTAACTCCTGGAACGCTGGGATCTTTTAATTTACCAGAATCATAGTCTTCTTCCACGAGATAAGCCTCGGCTCTCTCGCATAGAATATCGGCGTCTGAAGGGTCGTCCTTGAGGATCTCGTTGCACTCAGAAATTGCCTGATCCACATGACCGGCTTCTCTCTGGCATCTGTTCGTGATCCGGAACACATTAAGTTGCACTGACGGCGTCGGGTCGAATTTGAGGGTCTTCTGTCCCTCCTCTAGACAGGCCATCCAGTCACTGTTGGCAACCTTCTTCTTCATCGTTTCTGAACAGAAAAAAAGTTGAAGCACACTAAATATCGGGTGGAAATTTAGTACCGAGCGATTTTACCACTTTTCGAAGCTTCTTGTAGAATGGATAGCAGTTCTTGTGATCTGGGTTTAACTTGAGACACTCGCGGATAACGCTGAAAGGTAGAATTCAATGGACGTCTTTTTGAGACCAAGTGCTTACTTTAGTGACTCGTCGAGTTCTCCGACAGTGTAGAGCAACTTGGAAGTATCGAACATCGTGTCAGTGCTGTCCGTGCTCAGTTTGGACACTATTCTCATGTCGTGGATGGCCTTTTTGAGCTCTCCTCGCTCCTCCAAGCATTTAGCGCGCATTCTGTACAAGGTCGCGTCCCAGACTTGGATTTCAATGATATGGTTGATGTACTCCTCAACGATCGAGCAATCCCCGCTCGCAAAGGAAGCTTTGATCTGATGGCGGTACTGTCGGTGTTGCTCGATGAGCGCTGTTTTCTCTTGCACCTCCGTGTTTGATGTGTCATGGTTGAGCTGGAATCATGGTTAGGGTAATTTCCTCCCTTCTTCGGTATTTGCTTTTGCTCACCACACTGTTGTAATCGTTTTCAGCGGCTTCAAGATCACCCTGTTTGAGGAGAATGTTGGCTCGTTGAAGTCTGGCCTGAAATAACCGCAAATTTGTCTCATTTCACATTGAAAACCGATTCTCACTCCGTAGAAGTCGGGTTTCAACTCCAGAACTCTTTCCAGATCGGCAATAGCAGCTTTTCCGCGTCCCATGGCCAAGTAGGTGGTTGCCCGTCGGTAAATTGCCTGGTAACTCCTCGGGTCGAGCTCGATCGCTGCGTGGTATTGCGAGAGAGCATCAGCGAACTGCGCCTGAAGAAAAATCCGTTATTTTACCAGATTTCTAGGGTTTTTTGAGCGCTTACTCTGGCAAGGAACTGACTTCCCAACTCCAAGTGCTTGGCAACCTCCTCAGCAGTCCCTGCGAGCGCGGTCGCTACAAATATCGATTGATGTGAATATTCTGATTACAATAACTCACCAATCCCGGAGCATAGGAGAAACACGTGTTGATATAAGGTCATCGTGTTCGGGTTAATTATCTGAAAACAAGTACAAGTTCATTGGAAATTGAAACGAGAAGGGAATGTTAGAAGCGACAAATTGCTTTAAAAGTGGGTCAAGTGAACTAGTTTCGTGTTTCTCATTTAAACTATTTTAGGTGACAGGTACACTCGTCCAGGCGACATGTCTCTTTCGTTTTTTAATAGTAATTTCAGAATTTTACTATGAGAATAGGCGGAATAAAAGCGGAAACGGTCGATAACCAACGGGAAAGGGGACATCGGCCGAATGTCTGTTTGTGCTGAGGCCGTGTCTGCGTCACTCCCGTCCTGGCCTCTCTCGCTCTAACACACGTCAGCATAAGAGACCTTGCAGTTTCCCCCACGTGGCACACGCTATTGATTCATTCCACAATTGGAAATGCACAACAATGGAGGATGGATGAATGTTATGCATTTGCTGAAAAGTATATTGGACAAATCATTGAAAATATTAAATAAACCAATTATTTGTGGTAGTACGTTGTATGCAGTATTGCGTCGCTGTGAACATTCAATGCGGTTTCTGGGAAATGAAATTTTATGTACTATTAATTACATTTAATGAAATTCGAAAGCTAAGAGAGGAATAAAACTTCAAAAAATGCTTACTCGGTTAATTGAGGTCCGTTTCTTCGAGCAGTGTGATTGTTCTCGCATGCTGCGGACAAAGTCAATCCATTTCGAACTATCGCGGTGTAGGAAGGCCACGTGATCTTCGGAACCAGGTTTCTTTTTCGTGCCACGTGGCAAGCCCATCTGAGTTTCTTCTAAAGGAGGAACCTGCTGCAGTCGAGTTTCTAGCCAGATATTCCGGTGTGAAAACATTCGCTTTAGAAGAAGTATCTTGTTTCTAATGTCCATGATGTCAAAGAGAGGCTTATCTGAGTGGAATGGCGCCCAACCGTTCCGAATCCTCCTAGTAAGCTCTCCCTTCATTTTTCCATCCTACCCATCTTTCCAAGTAGCGACATCCCGACGAAGTTTTGCGGGCCATGTTAGTTGGATACTAGAACGGGTCTTGCAACATTTATGAATAGGCCGTGTTTCTGTTAGAGGACTTCGAGTTGTCGTTCAACGTACTTCTCCAGGAGCAAGGAAACTACTGAAGATTACATGGCCGAGAAATATCCCAGGTCATTGCCAAAACGTTGATTGCGCGCTGTTGGGTTCATATGCATTTCTAAAAGCCAGAATTCGTGCAGCAAAAGTGTCAGTAAACGAAAATTCAGACAGACAACTCCCTGGTTCTTCAATAATTCAATAATTTAATAACCGATTTCGAATGCAAGCATTCAACATAGAGCAACACAAAGCGGAGCATCACTCCTTTTCTTGTAAGTGAAACATTAATGTTGTTCCGTATCCACTGCCCAAACCGTTTGTTCAAAAATAATATCTTTCAGGCTGTCATTCCGCTCCCACACGATTATCCCTTGTGTTGTCCATGATGGTTGAAGTCGTGATGTCCGTTATGTCCGTGGTGCGACATTATTCGGAAAATTCAAAAGTTTGAAAAAGATAATAGGAACTCAAATAAGGAAAGTAGGCCGAAATTGAGTGGATGGAGAAACTGGTCACCGGAGTTGTTTATATTAGTAGAGAAAAGTTGGCCTTATGATCTAATGACATTTTCCGCACAATGACGCTGATAAGTTCGAAGAGACGGGGAGAGTGATGGTTGTTTGTATTTATCACTTTCTGCTCCGCAAGTAAACTACAAACTGGAGTGGACTATTGAACTTCTTCGTGCTGTAGGTACACATTTCAACAGAAACAAAATCATTTAGAAACACGTCACAATTAGCAATGGTGATGGTGATGGTAATACGGTTCCTTGTAAACGACAAACGGTTGTGGGGCACTGTATGGTTGCGGGACCATCGAGTGACCATTGGAACGGGTGCAACTGCTTGCACTGACACAATTGGTGGTGCGACGTATCCGACTCCAGCTCCGACTCCGACTCCATACAATCCGACTGCTGGTTGTGGGTACGGGTAAGAGTTTTTTGGATTGTAGTTGTAAGCCATTGCGAACTGAAACATGGAGAATTGAAGTTAAAGTAGGACGGAAATAGAATTTAGAGGGAATCACAAGATTGAAATGGAAACGAGAAAGAATGCCAAACTTTGTGAAGAGCTCACTTTGCTGGGGGCCTTCTACTAGACTAGGTAAAAGTTGCGGACCAGAAGAAGAGAGACAAATAAACAGTAATGTTACCATCTATTGGAAAAAGAGAGGTGGTTGAGTGATTGACTTCTTGCATAGCAATAATGACGTCGGATCAGAGGAAGAGAGAGATGGGGGCACCCCATGGGTAAAAATGAAAAAAAAACGAAACGGCAATAAATAAAATGACTATTTCTGCCTTTATATACCCCTGAGGGCGTGGCCATTATCATCAGTGGGCGTGGCTACTGAGTGTAGTTAGTGGGCTTTTCCTTCTTCCTACGGTGCCATGACGTTTCGAAATCCCAATCGTACTTTCACATCACAGTCCTTTGTCGGCATTCTTATCACTAATCTCTGCATTAATTAAGACCACAGGTGTGGGAAACGAGCTTCATGCGGATTTGCGGCAAGTTTCGAAGAAGCCGACTTTATTACAGACGTAGATTTGTGATAAGGACGCCGAAAAAGGACTCCGATGGGAAAGAACGAATGGGATTTCGTAACGTCATGGCACCGTGCCAAGAGGATTCGGAAAAGGAGTGATAAGGAATTGAAGGATTTCCGATTTTGAATGCAAGCATTCCACACAGGGCAACATACTATGAAGTTCAATTAAGTGTGATCTAGGACTTGTTTGAAAATTCACGTTTCTCGTAACAGCATAATCCTGAAATTATTTCCAGAGTTGGGTTTCAGACCGGTGTGATGAATTTTAAGAAGCGCTCCTACTCTGATTCAGAAGGGAAGAATAGTGTTCACTGCCACTCTTCAGTTTTCTCTTTGTTCCTTGCCAACGGTAGTTCATATCTCCTTTTTATCAGTCGCGACGTCGTTTTCTTTTTTATTTTAGCCCAGACTTAAACTACAGTGTAGCTCATCAATAATGAGCGGTTGAGTGAGATTTTCACTCACTCACGCTCCGCCCCACTCACGCCAACTCCTCGTAGACTGCTGGATATATAAGCCTCCGTCTCGCTTAGTTTCGGTCATTTCAACTCGAAATGTGGCTTCTCAACAAGATCCGCGGATGGTTATGTGTCCCGAGCGAACGCGACCCCTACCCGTCCCTTGCTAGCCCATCCTCGACCTCTGATGCTCGGCACCAGGCTGCTGAATCAACCGGTGCAGACGCGGACATGAAGTCCACCAAACCGACCGGAAAGGACGTTCCAGATTGATTCATTCAATCCTTCGAAGTGAGGGATTCGTCTACGATTCGTCCTACATCACCAAATTCGTCCTGTTTTTTATTTGAGTGTTTTCCTCAATAAATACTGTTAATTAAACAACGTTTCAACAATACATGTATAAAATTGACTGATACGGCTAAACGTACACAGTCAAATTTCACAGAACCTTCACAGAAAGTAAGAGTGTCGTATATAAGGGCTTGAAGAACCCAAGAAACATGCGTTTATTGTTCATCTTTACGTGCTCTGTCGGCTTTCCTATTGTTGAAGAGCCTTTCGGCAAACTGGTTTCCCATCAGTGGCGTTTTACTGGCGACAACATTCGGACCATCACACGTTCAACCAGCACATTTTTTGAGAAAATTGATTTTCGACACTTCTGAGGCCTTAACTCTCCCTGAAAACCTTCCATTACGGCGCAAAAATTGTACAAATGTCCTTTTCTTTGCGCCGAAGCCTTCTGTTGACATGTAACTATCACATTCGGTTTCCTAGATTTAAAAACAAATTCTCATCCGAATCATCTCTGATTTTTCTTTTCCAATTCTCTTGCCCCATTATGCTATTTTTTCAGATCAAAATGAATGATTCCACCCTAGAAAACGGAAAATCTGAGCCGGTGCTTGACCCTCGCATATACGCGAAGCTTTACATCCGACAGGAAAACGGTGCATCCCAGCAGACCCCTGCCCCAAGCCTTTCCGCTGGGTAATCGATTCACTTGTGAACAAATCTTTGAACTGCCTTTTCCAGGTGTGGACCGATCTCATCTACCTTGTGCTTCAAGTCATCGTCATCCTCTTGTACGTCGGCGTCGTTGACACCACGAAAGAAGGGCATCCGTTTTGATCAGTCGAGATTACAAATAAACTGTTCAGCGTTTCTCTCGTTCCACACGTGCTTTTTTCTCTTCTCCTTCTTCTTAATTACAATACACCGTCTAGACTGAACTGAAAACACTCAAAATAGAACTTCATTTTAGTCTTATTGATAAGGTTTGGCTCTCTGCTTCACGGCAAGCTCCGCCTCTAAATAGAGCTTATCAAGTTGACTCAGGAGCATATCACTCCGGAATCTGGTTGAGCACTGTAAACAAAAATGACTGTGAGGCACACATCGAAGCAAAATTGTTAAGCGCTGACTTCCACACAGTCACCCAAACTGGAACAAGAACACAGACACCGGAACAATGATCCCCTTATTACTTTCTTTCTTACAGCCTTCAGATGTTCAGAAGCACGGTTTCAAAAAGTGAAATATTTGTTCAAACTCGCGGAGAATCATTAGCGCTCCTCCTTTGCTAAAGTGCACGGCTTCTCCCAGTGGCTGCTCGAGTGCGCTCGCTCCGCCCAATTCATCACCGATTATAAGACTAAAATACATTTTCGACCATTCTCTTTCTGATTTCTGGATGCACTGTTCCATCAGAATGTCATCCAATCATTTTGGAAATTATCTGCTTCTAAACCAATCAGAATCCATAATTTTACAGGAATTTCTTCGAGAGCTCATTTTGTACCTCCCGGGAGCTTTTTAGAATTTGACACGATCAATCAATTCTTCTCTGGGTTCCGTCAAATTTCTCTTTCAAATCGCTCTCTGCTCACCTTCTTTCCCATTGACGTACGCGACACCACTGTTCTCATCCCTTTTCCGCTCGTGATATTCATTCCCAACGGTATTCGTTAACATGTGATATGGCTTTTCGTCGAGTCTCCGCCAAACCCTGAATGTGAGTCACTGCGTCGTCAATCTGGAAAATTCTCGATTTCAGAAGAAGAGTAATAGGGATCTGAGGTGTTTTTTGAAAGCGAGGACTGTTAGTCTCGAAGGGGTGAACTATTCTAAGGGTCATAGGGAACTTGAAATGCACTTAGAAAACAGTGGGGAATCAAGACAAGTTCGACATTATTTATGTCGTCACACCTTGCTGTTTTTTGACGACAAAGCAGGTCATCGTGTTCTGCCGGATACGGCTGCGACTGTGTTCTTCATTTTTTTAATCAACATTTCAATTCTGTTCGTGGATTCAAAAATTATTTCTTTCAACTTAAGTCTATTCTGCTCATTTGCGCGACTTCGTGAGAACTTCCAGCGAATAAGTGCGACGTAACCCCTGCCTTGAACTTGCTTTTTGATGACGAATAACTCAGGATGGTTTTTAAATCTAACTGCACTTGATTTGTTTTTTCTGACTGATAGAACGTTAACTTTCATAACGATAAAAAAAAGGGGACCAACACATTCATTCTGATATGGATTCCCAAGATTGCTGAACGCAGACCCTTCCATTCGTTACTCGCTAAATCGTTTTTTTTTGCGGCAAAGTGATGTGCGATAGCATACACTTATTTACTACTACAAGGCATTTTCGCGGTTAGACTCGTTTCAGAAACTTCTTCAGCGAGAGCCCTCCGGTTAATCATTGGTTGGCAGACGCGCCGAGTTTTCATAGCAACCATATTTGTGAGAAATACATCTACATCTACTCTCTTCAATTTCAACATTCACTCTCAACCGCACGCTCTCACTAAACAGTTGTTTCTTTTCAGTAAGAAATGCAATCACAGCAGCCAGAGCGATCAGTTCCGCCACTGCCAAGTTATTCATGGGCTCTGATCCATACTCGTAACGATTCTGAGATAAATCCTTGGGAGATAGCTAAAGTATGTGTTGCCCTCGAAGCTCAACCGCCGCCACTATCGCCACCATCACCAACACCATCAGCATCGTCTATACCTCCAACTTATGATGTAGCAGTTATTCTCGACCAACCTCCCGCGTACACGACACCCGCAGTACAACCTCTACCTGTTGTGAGAAAATTATTATTCTTAAGAAATTAAATTGCAATTCAGACTACTTCACCACGATGCCTAACAAATTTTGAAATTTTTTTTATTACGCTTTCAGTCATCACTTTGGCGTGTTTAATCGCAATCGGCGCCATAGCAATCATAGTCTGAACTCTTCTAAGCATCGTCTTTTTCACCTTATTGCATCCGTAAGTTACAACTCATTATCCATACACGCTCAACATTTCAGAAATCCTGTCAACTTCTCGTCTAGTCTCCTTCTCATTGCACCGTTAGTTACATACTAAACCAATCGTTATTTATTCTAAATTCCAACATGTTCTCCAGTAAGTTTGTATATTCTCCAGCTCCTTTTTTTGCGTCATGTCAATTTAATTTTCTATCAAACTCGCAGAGCGTTATTAACGCGCCTCGTAAATTTCACGGCTTCTCCAAGTGGCTAGCACACGCCCCGCCCACTTTTCGCCGATTATCAAAAGAAACTACATTTTCGGCTCTCATTTCTCCAATTTTTTGGGAAGAGTTATACCAATGTCGAGGACGGCATTGTATTCCTTCCAAAACAAAATTCAAATGTTGCTGATGTGAGAATGTTGTTAGAAATCACATTTTTGTGGAACATTTCTTAGAAGTTCTTGGAAAAGTGCGCAATCGTACCGTTAGATCCCTTTTTAAGATTTTCCCATCAATCCGTTCTTTACTCACTTTTTGTCATTGACGTACGACATCCAATATTATCATCCTTTTTTCGCACGTGGTATGCATTCCCAACGGTATTCGCTTCCATGTGATATAGGCTCCGCTGAAAGTAGAGTGTGAGCAGCAAGTGTGAATCACTTCAACGTCAATCTGGAAGTTTCCTTGCTTTAGACGGCGGAATTAAGCCACATACATCATAGATTTTCAAAACCGCTTCCTGCGTATATTCGGCTCATTTTCTGAAGTTGTTTCCATCTTGGAGACGTTTAGCCGTTGAAATTATGAATATCCTCGTCATTTCTCGAAATCCAATTCTTTTCGACTGTTGAGACAACGTCCTTAACACATTAGGTTAACTCATATTGATCCGAAAAATATGTCCTCCAACTCTCTCCAACACTGCTCATTAGCGCGGCTGCGTGAAAACCCCCCAGTAGGTGAGTATGATGTCGCTCCGCCCACGTTTTCGCGTATCGACAACGGATAACTTGAAAGGTTTTCAATCAAAATTTTCACTTTTCGCTCGAGTTTTAAAATATCCAGAATGATGAGGGGTCAAAGGTAGTACCTATCTTGCACTGGATTGTGAAAGTTCCATTGTTTTTTTTCTCGTCATACATTTGAAGAGCTCAAAGATCCCAATCTAAACCGACAGACAGGGTGTACCGTTGTGCAAAACATAATCAAAAATAACCTTAACACACCTATAATTTCGAAGCTCTCAGGCCTTTACACTTGCGTCAGAAACTTCTCCCCAGAGAGGTCCTCCGGTTATTCTTTGGTTGGCGGTCATGCAGAAGTTATTTAACAACCATCTCATGAAATTAATGAGTAGTACTCGTTTCGCTCTCAGCAGCCACCTCGAACCGCATGACTTTTCTAAATATTTGTATCTTTTCAGATAAACATGCAATCGCCGCCAAGAGCGCCACCACCTTCACCACTCGCATCACTTTCAAGTTATCAATCGGATGTCTTCAATGCTCCAGAACTAACAGTTACTCCTAACAAATCAAGCGTTGAGATACCACTCTTAGTTAGAATTCCGGAACAACAGATAAGAAAATCATCGGAGGACGGAGAATAATTTACTTGCATTCCAGGCCTCACCACCAAGAACCTGGTCAATTTTCCGCTGCCAGACCCTTGATCTCATTCTCACCCTCATCTTTTTCTTCATCTGTGTCGTTGTTCTCACGTCCTTCTGGAACATTTGGAACAAATAATGCTACACTTCACCACTGAATGCAATCGTAAGATCTCCCATCGAACAGCGCTTTCATCCACAAACATCGAACATTTCAGGGATCCCGTTACCTGCTCGTCCGTTACTCCGTACACCGTCTACTCCCTTCCAACATACAAAATAACTATTATCTTAGCTAATTCTTTTCTTCAACTTATTTTCTCAAATAAACCTATATAACATTGAGCTAACAACAGAATTTCGAAGCCCATTCTTGAATTTGGGAGGAATGATACCTTTGAAGTAACTCTCATACTATATCGGATTCACTCAGATTTTATAGGAAGGTGCACAGGAAGCACAAGTCATTCAAACCAATGTCTGGTCTTCTCGAAGGTCTTGTCACATGGGCAAAAGGGAATGGTACCCTACACGAGAAAAATCATGTGGAAAAGGAAGAGACCAAGGAAACGTTAAAAGGTGTATATCTGAGAGAGATGCTAGAAGAGGATCAGAGGGAAACGAACCGCGTGTCTGTCGAAGAAGATTCACTTGAACTGTTTGCAACTCGTGCATCCAGATTGTTCGATTACCCTCCGAATAAGGGAAAGTTCCTCTCAATCTTTAATGACTGAGTAAGTAGTTTCTAATATGTACATTAGCCAGACATTTTACTCGCAAAACACTTGATTTCAGTCTCATCCAAATCTTTGTCACACACTACTCAGGCATGTATCCACTATGCGTGTTTTCCTAGCTTTCCGGTCACGTGGTCGAACTGTTTTCAATAGTTCTTGTTTCAAGTAAGCGTATTTCTTTCCATACTTCCGGTTTGAGCAACAACAAAATTCCACTAAGCTCCGCCCCTTTTCCCGACAAGGGCACGCGCCCGCACCCTTCTGTAGCTCTGCCAAAAAACCCGCACGCTGTGTGTGTGTTAGAAGGCTATTATCAGTCGCGAGCAGTTGTCCCGCTTCTCCTTTTTACACGGCCAAGTTGCCTAAAACGCTTTCTCACCCATTCGACAGCTTCTTAAGTTTGAACAATTTAGAGTCTATGTATTTACATTACGTAACGAAAGGATGGCGGTTTTTGCGTCGTTTGGTGCGTGGGCGTTGCCCAGCTCCTCCAAACAGTCCGTCGACTCGTCGCTCGTGCCCCATCTGCAACGCTTGATTCCGCCCGCTCCCCATTTGTTCAAATGGTAATCAAATCTCTGATCTACAAACTCACAAATCTTTCAGACTTTTCTCACTCACTCTCCCTCTCTTTTCGACTCGCCCGCCTGTGCTGCTCGTGTGCCCTGCTCGATCAAGCATACTCATCACTAATTTTGTTTTTTTTTCTTCCTTCCTCTTTCCTTTTCACTCTTTTTGTACCTTCTTTTCAGTCAGTAACCTATCAGAATAATGAACTTGTGTTACTTAACTATCGGGGTTTTTCGAAAATAATTGACGCTTTCGAGAACTACACCCCGACGTCTCTCTGGTAAAATCGGTTTCTGTGACTACCAATGCGCAGTGTGTTTTCACAAAAACAAGAGAGTTTCTAGCTGAAGTCGATTACGCATCTGATTCATAGTAGGCGTGCCCTTTTTCTAAAAGCGCTCGCTAATGAAGAGTGACTCCGCCATCACGCGCAATTTCACTTCCCCAATCAATCGACCTTTTTTCTTTTGTCAAAAGCCATTGCTATTTCGTCAAAATTTCCATTGTTCAGTAAAATGAGTGCTCATTCCGTGCCGGAACTTCTTCCGTGGACCTTCAACGGTCGTCACAACCAGGGAGCACCGCCTGAGAAAGAAAACATCGAAAAAACCGGCCGAGCGCCAATAATGTTCCATCCCGTAAGCAAATTAGATCTGACACGAGTGAGGTACGGAAGAATAGCCAATCTTTCTTGCAGTTGGGATACCCCTTCAGCAAGGCCGAACTCCTCATCATCCTACTCTTCATCCTACAACTTCTCTACCGTTATTGCCTGTGAATTTCTGCATCAATTCATCAATTCGCTTGATTTCAGTTATTAGTCGCAATAAATATTGTTGAGAAAAATTGTTCTCAGTAAAACACGAATACATTGGAAGCGTCGCTTGAACCTTTCCAAATTCAGGCCAAGTGTCCCACCCATTTCCCATCCTTAGTTTATCAATTCCAAACAGTTTATCTACTGTGCGTTCTTTTCAGTTATCTTGTTGCTTTTTTCTGTTGTTGTCTTAACCTCGCATTCAAATCGAAAGCTGTGACGTGCTCATTGGCTGATACACAGACGGGCAGAGTGCGCGCTCTCTCCTCCCCGTACCTGGCTCGGCACCCGAATTGATGATTTTACTCGTATCACCTCTCAATTTCCATTCATTCCTATGACGCTCTCGGACAGCTCACGCATCCACTTCTTCAGCAAGAAAATTTTCTGATTTATCACTTCCACATTCTACTTTCCTCGCCTTCTGTCGCCGTATTGAAAGCTTCCTTAGCAGAATTCACGAATAGTAGAATTTTCAGTGACATGTCGGAAGAAGGAGAACTCCGTATCGGCAACCTTCAGGCGACTTGGGAGGCGGCCTACGCCTCCCGCCTCCCGGCCGAGGTCACCATCGAAATAGGAACCGCTCCTGAGACGAGCAACCGACACGACGGAGACAGCTACCTGATGCATTGCCTGCGCCAGGTAAAAAACAAATGTATAAAACGTCTTCTTATTGTCTAATTTTAGATCTGGCAGGCTTTGCAATTCTGGAGAAAATGGACTATCTGACTCATCGCCACCTCACTCCCATCTCACCTCGAAATGCAACTTCCGTCTAAGCAACAGAACGTTAACTAATCCCGATTTATATTTTTGTTTTCATCTTATTGTAATCGTATATTGTTCGCATAATATCTAGAATAAAAAAATCATAAAAAGAATCGCCACATACCAATGTTCGATTAAAATAGAACGTTACAACAGAGCTTATCTAAAAAAAATGCCGACCAACTTTCTAAAGAATTCGATTATTTTTGGCCGAAAGCGCATACGGTTTTTTTTTGACTGAACAAAACTTTCGAGGAACCAAAAGTTGTACTTCAAATAGGAATTCTTGGAAATATTTCGAAACGTCGACAAACGTAGACGCAGTGGCCTCCTATGTCTCCTATGCAATCTCTCAACAGTTTCAGATTCTTGTCAGTCCTCTAGTTGATTTCTCCTGGCCCACGCACTTCAGTTGATGGCTCTGACGTGCTCATTGGCTGATGCACAGACAGACAGAGAGAGCTCGCTCTCTCCGCCCGTGCCTGGCTCGATGATGATTTTACTCGGATAGTCATCAGAGAGACTGCCGGCGCGTAATTTTTCTCTCGTATCAGCTTTCTCACTTCATTATCCGCTTTCCTAGCCTTCTGTCGATTTATTGAAAGGTTCCTCTTTATTTGATAATTCACGTATAGTAGGATTTTTAGAGAAATGTCGGATGAAGGTCAACTGCGCATCGAACACCTCAAGGCGACGTGGGACGCCGCTTTCGTCCCCCGCTTCCCGGCCGATGTCACCATCGATATAAAGACCATTCCGGAAATCGGAACTCGATTCGCCGGAGACAGCGATCTCATGCACTTGCTGCGTCAGGTAGAAGACAGATGTATTAAACGATTTCTTATTGTCTCATTTTAGATCTGGAAGACTTTGAAATTCTGGAAGAGATGAATTGGCAATATGGGATCTCTACCACGCCACTCAGAACTCATCGTCACCACACTCCCATCTCACTTCGAAATTCGTTTACGCAACGTCTACCTACGCAACGTTCATCTACGCAACACAATTTTGTCTAATTGCAGTTTTTCTCGTTAACTATAAATTTTCAGTATCTAGAATTAAAAAATCATTAATAAAATCGTCACAATTATCGATTGAAGTCGAGCGTTACAACAGAACTGATTGAATAAGTTAAAAAAGGATTGCGAAAAGACTTCGGCGGCTCTCATTTTCAGATTTTATAGTTTTCAGGTGTACAGTTTGGCTGAATGCTCAACCAGCAGATTCAGATTCTAAAGTTCAAAAAAGTTCAGACCAATTGAATCAGTCGAGCTCGAGAATATCTCATTTGGGTGCCCCTCTTTCCTAAATAGTTCCTGCGATCTCTGGCACAGACAATTCAACTAGAGTTGAACACAACTTTCGAGGAAACTACAATGTACTTCGGCTAGAAATTCTGGGATAAACTTCCGAACGTCGACAATCGAAGACCCAGCGACCTGGCTCCTATTCAATCTTTCCACTGTTTTAGTTCCTTGTCAGTCCTCTAGTTGCCTTTTCCTTGTTCAAGCAGTTCAATTGATAGCTCTGTCGTGCCCAGTGGCTGATACACAGACGGCCAGAGCGCTCGCTCTCTCCAGCCCGTACCTGACTCAGCGCTCAGCACCCGAATCACGAATTTACTCGGATAGTCTCCAGAGACATTGCCGGCACGTGCCATTTCGCATGTCTCACCTATCAATTTTCATTCATTCCAATGTTAGTATTAGTTCGTTTTCTGACGGAGTTCTTCTTCTGCTCCCTATTTAGGCCAGTGAATTTTCTTCGCTTTTCACTCACATTCTTAATTTCTCTCGTTTTTAATCGCTCTAAAAATTATTATACCTTCGCGTATTGCAGTGATTTCAGGATCATCATGAATGAGAGACAGCAATACTTTGACAGCCTCACCGCGGCCTGGGATGCGGTGTTAGCCGCTCGGCCGACGGAGGTCGTCGTCCAGATTGAAGAGGAGGCGGCGGTCTCCACACGCCTCACTGCAGAGAGCGAGCCCAGGACATGGCTGCAATGGGTAGAATATTAATTTATGAAACTTTTGCTTATTCTGTGTTTTTAGATTTTGCAGCTCTTCTCCTGCTGCCGAAAATGAGTTACCAATGGTATCTGGAGAGAGTCACTCCCATCACACCTCATCTCACCGCACCTCATCGCATCAGCTCCGTTTCACCGTTTCACATACCTACCATCATCATTTACTTCCAGTTTCTCTATCTCTCGTTTACTTCATCTTATTGTAATTCAAGAGTATGAGTAGCTTAAATAAATAATCTTTGAAAAGACCCATCACACAGCAATTCTTTGAACGTTCAAACAGAAAATGTACGAGTCAGTTTGAAAAGGACAAAATTGTCGGGAAAGCTCTGTTTTTGGGTTTTCACGATGAGAAAAACTTTAGTTTGGCTTCAGTTATTTTATCAATACATACAGATGTGGCTGCCACATCGTCTTGAAGACGCACTAGAAAAAAGCCCATCATCCGAATGCTTTTCCGACGCACTATTCTGAATGCTTTTCCGACGCACTATTTGAGAAAGGTAAAAGACAGAGGTATACAACTAATGTTTATCCTGTGTTCACAGATCTGTCTGCATATTTCATGATGAAAAACTGTGCAAAAGGATGTTCAACTGGACAACTTCCAAACACCGAGCCAGTTTCTAATTTGTTGTTATCCTTCTACCATAACCCCCACACATATAATCAGATAGAACCGACGCACTGACCACAAAAATCTCTCTCACAGGTTTCAATTATAGTAATGATAGTGTGTTTCGTTTGTTTGTTTTCCCTTTTTTCTACACCAAACAACTGAAAACTCTGTTTCGTTTTCTTCGGGGACTTTCCCTTTTTCCACTTTATAACTTCGTCAAAAGACGTGGAAATGATTCAGTCCACATCATTTCTGGGGAGTGCTGAGTTCATTGAGAAGCAAGAGCGAGATGTCCCGGGAGAGTTGGTCGTTAGGCGTTTCTTATAATTGCGTCTATTCGGTTGCCATCAAGAAGTCATCTTTTTTTTTTCGAAACCTCTCATTCATACTAGTTTCACTTGATCCGCTACTACATACACGATCGACATGCAACGACGATACGTTCCTCCGGGAGGTTGGCCACGCCGATGTGGCTCCGACGGCGACATCAACCGCCTCATAAGAGAACGTGAGGAGTGGGAGCGAAACCAAGCGTGGCAGCGCCAGCAGCAGAGAAAATCCCGCTCGGTCAAGCCGGAGAAAATCGCCACCAAACCGCCACTGGCCACCAAACCGCCACTGGACAAGAGATCCAAATCGAAGAAGTGAGTTTTCGAGCAGAATCATGAGCGACTATTGAAAACAATGTGTTCTCATTCCAGGTAATCCGGCTCCTTCTGCACTGAGACACGCATTCTTCCGACTTTTCTACCGTCATGATCATCATCAACTTTACCTCTAAATTTTGCGTATTCAGTCGTGTTCTCAGAATAAATATGTTAATCGAAAAATAGTGCTCAAAATTTCACTTCCCTCTTCAAAAAGTCGAGAGTAAGATCCAGACGATCAAAAGTTTCGAATCAGAAACGAGCAGTGCCGTTGTACACAGAATTTCTCAAGTTTTCTGGATTGTTCCTGACCATTAATTTGCCACGTATGTGACTTCAATGGAAGATTCAATGACGCTCTACTGATTGCGAAATAAGTAGACATGTGCTGATGTGAAAACGTGTAACACCAGACAAATAACATTTGAGATGAAACTGAAAGTTGCGTTTCATTTGACAAAATGGTGAAGACCGTCATATTTGTGAATGTCCTCCTCACTTTCAACGTGACCTTTAGGGAATTTTCAATTATCCGGCAGTACTAACGACAAAAATTGACATGGACCGTTCGGATCCACATGTGTCACCTGTAGACGGCCCCCGAAACAGTTTTAAAGTTCCTCCAACATTCCACCTATTTGTTGTTCAAAAATCCGAGTGAACGAACGAGATTCGTCAATGCATGAGTAGGCGGAGAGCATCGCGATTGGGCGCGTCGTCCATGGCAACGCGGGGCGGCTTGATAACAACAACGTGCATTACGTCAAAGACGAGTTTAAGGTATACAGAAATAGTATGGAAAGCACTGGAAGTGGCGAAACGGACTAGAACTGTGAATGTAAACGACAGGATCGGAGCAGACTTGTTCATATCTCTTCTGAAGCCCATTTTGTGGGGCAATCGGACTATCAATTTAAAATTGTTTTAAAGTCTTGACGTCGTCCTAGTTGTAACATTCCGATAGGAGTCAAACTGACCTGTCAGACTTAGATTGAAGCATCTTGGGTCAGAAATTTAGACCGATCGGGGTTCTGGAGATTCGTGGGAAATAGCTTAATGAAAATCCAGAAATCATGTCGGTCTGAAACGGGGCTCGGCTTTTCTAGGTCCGGTCTTCGCGTAGACTTTCGAACCATCTCTCCAAACAAAACCCAAAAAAAACCTATATCCAAGTCCAAGAAGTTTGTAAAGTTTCGGCCTGATCGGATATTGCAAGTGGTTCAAAAGACCAGACCAGAGCCGGCTCTCGAAAAGCCCAGCTCTGGTCAGAAACCTGAATCCACGATTCTTCAATCTAAATGAATTTTCAAAGACCTGTGTTGTTCGAGACTGATTGAAATATTCCGACTACGGAAAAAGTGAAGTTCTAAACAAGATCTTGGAAGGCCCGAGTGATGGCTAACACACGTGGCAATCTGATACGTTCTAGTACAGTCAGTGAATGATCGTCGAAACAGAGAAAATATGCCTACATGATTCAATCCTTAGCATTTGCCATCTAGCCCCTAGTGCTGCCTATTTTTCATTAAACAAAATTATTATACTTCAGAACACGGCTATCATTACAGCCAAATTAAGAACCAGCTCACAATCAGAACGATTCTGTCAAAAACGGCGTCGAAATCGGAATATGAGCGAAATTTATACTTTTGGGAGCTATACACGGCTGAGAGCATTGCAGTGTGAACTTTGAAAAAATGACTAACCTGATATCTTTAAGCATGTCGCTTTGATAGTAAATTAGCGAAGAATCCGATCCAAATATCATTTCGTAATGATCCTCAAAATGTGCTCAATGCCCAGACACTAAGATGGGCGGAGTCTGAATTCGGCTCTACGTTTGCCCTTTGCAAGGCTTACGGTAGTCACTAGGAGGTGCACCTTGCTTCGCAACACGTTTCAACCAGAACAGAGAATAACGGTTCAATCTGACTTCATTTCTGAATCCATTTTGAATTAATTTCACAAGGGCAGCAAACAAGGGGACAAGGCACAAAGAAGGAATTATGATTCGGTCGGCGTTGATGTTGTGGATTGTCATCCGCAAGACTCATTTCATCTTGGTGAGTGATTTGTAAATGAAGGTCCCGAACACATAGACACCCGCCGTAAGGAACACCGCTGCAATCTGAAACAACACGTGGTTGAACGTCCGGTGAGATTTGATTTACTCACCACGAGTTCGACGAAGCGCCAGCTGCAGAAGAAGTTCGCAACCGAAGTCAGAGTTCTCTTGAGCACACCGGGACGAGAAGTGTTCTCTACGTGGGTTGGGCGGTAGATGGGCTCTTCTTCGCCCGACGAGCGGACGTCCAGCGGGTACATCTCAATGTAGCTCGCATTCGGTGTCATCTTTAAAGAGAAAAAGTAGACAATAACAAGAGAGTAAACGGTTGTTAACATGAAAAGAGTAAAACGACAGATGCCACGAAAACTGTAATTGATATGCGCTCTGCTGGACGGAACACATGCATAAACATAAAATCGATCTGTTCAGCCGTATTTCGACGCCAGACTTTTTGTTCGTGCACACCTCGAAAAGAGCGAAAATCAGAAACACGTGTGAGAAACTGAAAAGAATAGAAAAAGGAAACAATAGTCAGCAGACAGACAGATGTGTAGATAAACAGTTTTGTAAGAAAGGGTCTCGTTTTTTCTTCTCAGAATGCCTAATGATAATCCACGTTTTTCAAACGAATGTACGAATTATTCGAAAAAATTGTTGGACGCACAATTTTGCGCTAAATTGGATAATATCAATTGCGTACTGGACAAAAACATCGTCAATCGCAAGGCGGACGCAATGAAAACGAAAAACAACTGTTCTCCAAATCATTTCTGTATTTCAACAGCGAGGAAGAAACAATATTTTCTCTCCGAATATTCGTTGATGTGAATGTGTGCTGGTTCTGTTTTATTGTTTTCCATATATCAATTATTTTTATTGAAACGGAAAAAAATCCTTCTCAATATTCATATGAGAAAGTGAATATACTGTAGTTTGGTTTTTTGTGAAAACTGGAGATGGAAATGGTCGGAAAAGAAACAGCGACTCGACGGAAAACTGAATCTGTACCTGAATATAAAGAAACACTGATATTCTTTTCTCTGAAAAATAACCAGTGTCGTTTATTTTCAAATACAAGTATCTGTGAATTCCCATGTTTGATTGTGCGTCGCGAGCCTATGTTTTTTGAAAAATAAAGGAAACATGTTCTGATGCGTCGTTGGTTTGATGATTTCTTTCAGAACATTTATGAGCAAGTTAACTTTTCTGGAAATTGTTTGGGGCTGTGACGGGACGGACCGAGATGTTGCAATTCTGCTCTGTCGGAAGATGACCACGTGTAGTTGATGTTGTTCAGATAACTTCTCGACGTGCTTAATAAACTTTTTTAACAGCACAAACTGCATAAACCGCAACACTTTCCAAGAAACGCGCAGAGATGTGTGTCAACTATCTCTAACTTTCATCCTATGACTTCAAATCACTTTTATCACATGCATTTCTTTTTCTTTCTCTCTTTCTCTCTCTCTTGTTGCTTCTTCGTATAGTCGGCACCAATCACATTTGAACATTTCCGCCACCACCTGCTCCACAGGATTATCATGCCCGTTTGCCGGGTTCCGCGCACGCGTAACCCTCAATTTGTCGGCGTGCCACCTCGATAATTATGCGACAGGTGTGCATTTCCGCCTAATGAGCGGATTCTGAACGAATTTCAAAGCGGATGCCGAGCTGGGTTACGGTAACTGGATTAAGAGCAGCTTTCTTTTCTATCTCCGAGAGCAATTATATTCGGATTTTCGGTTTCAAATATCACATATCGTGGTTTGAATCGTGGACCACAACCACAGAAACCTTCAATTAGGCTTCTCAACCTACGAATATTGGAGCTAGACGTAAACAAGCACCTCAAATTGGAAACTGAACTCCCCAGAGGATCTTGACCGGTCAAAACCTTCTGATTCAAGTCGTTGTGACGCGCGAAGAAGTTAAAAACAAGCGTCATAGATGACACTTATAAACCACAAAACTTCCAACAAAAAACAGAGGGGCGAACCTGAAATCCTGAAATGTGATTAAATTTCTTCAAATTTATTATTAATCGCCTTCAAATTCGATAGACAATATCACAAAAAGTGTCTAAGACTGCACATTCATCTAAAAGTAATCATCAGGGTTAGTATCATCAGGATAGTTGAGCATAGTAGTTATTTCGTCACAGTTATCAACCGTTTTCAGCGGTCTTTCTCACGAGATTGCCAGTAGCAGCACATGTCTCCATTGTGCCTGGTGAATTCTCGAATATTCATATCAGAGTACAGAAGCGAATCAAGTCCTTCTCGATGGTAAAGAATCGGGATGATTTGGTCGGCTGGTTCGGGCCAGACAAAACTCCCCAGCAGTCCACGACACTTTTCGATGAATCCTTTAGGTAGGGGTGGAATCAGAAGGTCCGCTGGTGGTGGAACACACACATTCACGTAAAAGTAAGGATCCAAGCAGTAGGCCACCATGCCCGCGGAATAGTCTTCTGGATACCACGCAGCTTTTGGATGGGGACCGTTCTTGAATTCCGGGCTTTCCAAGTAATGACTCAAAATTGGCGGTTCAAGAATGCGTTGTGGCTGTCCTGGAACATGATCAATCAAACATTTCACTTCGTGTTAGATGCCATACCTTGCTTGACGAGTTCTTCTTCTCTAACAAAATGTGTCCAATCCGGGCTTACATACGGCGGCGTGCCAGTCGGCCACAAAGAGACACTCTCGCAGTAACAGTCGAAACGGAACACTCGAATAGCATTCATAGGACGAGTCATATTCATTCTTCCGGCAAATCTACGCGAAAAAAGACCTTCGGCTTTGTCCATATGAAATTTCTTGACTCGAAATATCTTTTCAATCTGAGACACAACTGCGAAAACTTCTTCGTCGCCTTCGTCTTCTGAATGCTCGAAGGCGTTGTGACTTCATTTTTAGTTACCAAATCTCTTACCACTGTTGATCTCCTCTGGCCCTGATTCGAGATCGACATCGACATCAGAGTCACTCGGCTCGGATTCAGTGATCGACACATCGTATTCAGTATCGTCTGATAAGCTGTCTGCACAATTCCAATCCATTTTCTCGTTTTCCAGTTGTTCTCGTTTTTCTTCTTCTAATCGTATTCTTTTTGCTGCCGTCTCATGCTCAGGTGCACTTCTCGTACGCCTTGGACGAGTAGGCTCTTCCCGAGAAAGGGACAAAACTCGGACTCGTCTTCTTGAACGGTTCTTACCTATGCTATCAATGCGCTAAACGTCAAAATTTTTAACAAGCATGAGTAAGGGACAAAATACCTGTTGCACATTTGACGTAACAGTAGTCATAGTTCCATTTAATCGTGGGGGACTTGTTTCGGACTGTCTCGGAATAAAACCCGAAGTCCAGATCTGCGAATAGAAGAAATAAGGAATGGGCAAGGATCGGGGGAGAGAGAGAGAGAGAGAAGGCGGAACAGAGAGGAACACAGAGAAAAAGAGAAATGAGAGGAGAAGGGGGAGACCGGGTGGCCCTGGTGTAACCTCCCACACTGCCGCCTTTTCCCCTGATCATTTGCATTTGACCCTAGAGAGGACAGACGGGTCCACGCCAGCCCAACGGAATAACGACTCATCTGACCTCTGCGGAAATGCGAGAGAGTGAGAGGGAGATGAGAAGCAGACACAAGGGGGTCATTAACAAGGGGGCGGAGCCTAAAAGATCCACCATCTCCCTGACGGTATCTATTGTCCACCGTCGGAGACAAATGTGTTCTTTGATAAACCTGTATTTTAAGGGTTACCAATCTGACTTGAACCCCGATCTTTTGATCTCAATTAACTACAACTACAGAAGCTGAACAACAAAAAACCGAACACTTTTGCTGAATTGGTGTACGCATCTATTTTGAGTGAATTTGTTTATGTGAAATGAAACTGACACCTTTGTTTAAAGCGAACACTTTTTTGTTCAATGTTTGTGGGATTGAGAGAAGAGGGAAAGTGAGCGGAGAACTAATTGAGGGACAGAACTGAACAGTTTTGGCAACCAACCGGAAAAAAAGTTTCAAAATATGCGCAGTTATCTTTGGATTACTCACTTTCTGATGCTGATGAGGTGAAGGAAAAATAGTGAAATGAGATAAAATTGAACGGGCGAGAAAAACGAAGAAAGTGATAAATGCGACAATTCCGAAGGGACTCTTTTAATGGGCGTGACAGAATTCGGAATTCTCTTATCTTCTGTTTCAATAAGAGAATTAAAACGGTAACAAAATGTTCACAAACATCTTATCACCTGAAGCTGCTCCTCCTTTTACGCAAGTGATTTGTAGTTTCCAACAATTTCGCGGCACATCAAGAAGATGCCGATGTAAGCAAGTTTGTGTGTCAAATGATAAACAATCCGACACGACGTCATTTTCAGTTTGACAAGAAATGAGACAGGGGACTCTTTAGTGGAGCTCAGAGTAGAGTGGCAGAGAAACAAAATTCTGATTCTAACAAAACGAGACTAGTCAGCTTCTGCCTGAATACATGTTATTCGAATTCAGAAAACTTGTTTATCGAAGCAAATAAGACAACACCCGTGCTTTCTGACTCACGTCTACATTGTTGTTGAAAAACTCAAAATTCGAAAGACTCCTTCTGTTATGGTGATCAGGTTAGTCATCCAACCAAATCAGAATGCAGCTCACAAAAAGTTGCAAAGTTTCGCGGAGAGTGTGTCAACATCGTCTCATTTTCTTATCATCGCATTGTCAGCAGTCAATAAAATTAATTGGCTCAAATGCATTTGCGCTAAAATTGAAACTGTTCACTGCATCGGCGCTGCAACGCTATCATTATGTGCACAATATCGGAGTTGTTTGTCAATACGCCAATTCGCAATTCACAATTTGACTTGAAAAAAGGGAATTGTAGCCTTCAAGCGAGGGATTCTTCGGCATTTCTTCCCAAACTTCCACACGTTGCTCGAAACGCGTCAGTATGTATGCAAGTCTCTCCCGATTCTTTCCGTGCCGCAGCATGCGGCCGGCCGCTGCCAGTCTCGTCTCTTCGCTCTCTGCGCAACCAGTTTTTATCTAGCCTACCACCTTCAGCAGTCATCCGCCTCATTGGCTCAGTGGCAGAGCGTCTGTCTAGTAAACAGAAGGTCGCTGGTTCGATTCCAGCATGAGGCACCGAACTTTTTTGGCTTTTTGGAGGCCGCAGATGAATATATAGCAAGCGCGGGGTGGAGGAAAGACGTCCGCCTCATTGGCTTAGTGGCAGAGCGTCTGTCTTGTAAACAGAAGGTCGCTGGTTCGATTCCGGCATGGGGCATTCGTTTTTGTCATAAATTTGTTTATTCACGTGTTAACGATATCGATAATAATAAGGATAACTATTTTTCATTTTTGGCACAATTTGTATTGTAAAATCACAATTCTGTATTCCATTTTAAACCAATTCTTCAACATTTTAATTCAAAGTAATCAACTTCTTAATATTTTTTTTCAAATTGGGACATATTCACATCGTGTCAGCACAATTTTACCCCGAGCAAAAGGAAACACCGAACAAACTGAGGACAAACGGGACCGGGAAATTTTATTTCGAGTAAGCCGTTGATGCATAATTGACGGCGGAGGTGGTTATCCGTAGCGAGTAGTGGTCATGTACATGGTCTGTTTCTTGGACAGCTCGCAGATCTCGACCATGTATCCGCAAAGACTAGTGAAGAAGCCATGGGCAATGATTCCTGAAGCACGGTTTTATTGTAAAAGAGCATTGGAAAATGCTGTGTTACCGTGAATGTTGCGAAGTGTGTTCTTGTAGCAAGCCATGTCCTTGATCAGTTCAGACTTAGCCGGCTTGAGAATCCATTTGATCTGGAGAATATCGTTGTCGTTGTCCGGAACGTCTGGCTCAATGCAGGCACTTTTTGAGTTGAGCAGGAATTTCAGTCGAGTGAAAAACAGAGAAGAGATCTGGAAGCAACATTGATCGTCTCTTTTTCTCATCAAACTCACTTCAAGAGGAATAACGTCGAGTGGCTGATACTTTCGGTCGTCAACGTAACGATAGAAGAAAACACTTTCAATTGCAGCCTCATAGTAACTTTTTCGGACGATGCAGTCTGGACTGAACTTCACAAACGCGGAATCTTGATTCATCTACAGTATTGCCTAATTAAAATCCCCGTTCTAGTGATCCAATTGACCTTATCCTGCATTTCGAAGAAGTAATCTAGCTGGAATTTGTTGTAAATCCCTCTATCGTCGTCCGGCAAGTTGTGATGAGTTTCGTATCCTGCTTCGGTGAGCCATTTCACATGCTGAAACCGCATTTCACTTCACAGTCGCTTTGATACGTTTAATCTCACAGGAAGGTCGGTGCAGAAGATGACTAGTCCTTTGCATTTTGGATGTTTTGCATTGTCGATGAGCCAATCAATAAGGATCAGAATGACGGGTCCCGATCCCAGGCCGATTTTCATATTCGGTTTGATGAGAGCTCGTGTGACGTGGTGAACCACCTTAAAATGTCGTTATTTCGGATTTTCCGATAATAAGAAAAAACTAACATCGTGATATGACTTTATGAAGACTTTGTTTTGGTTCATGATCGATAAATCCCAGCAATTGACCCGATTGGCTGGAAAAAATTATTTCTTTTGGTAGGTTATTTAAAAATCGAAAAGAGTAGTGAAAGAAGGAGATACATCAGGAACAAGTGGTGAGAGAGAGAGCCAATTTACTTGCCGCCAAAAAGACATTCTGGCAAGCGTGGGTTTTCCTTTTAGACGGGGGAAATGCACTATTCGATATGAGAAAGAGAGCGGAGAGGCGAGAGAGAACGAGAGAGTGTGGCGTGACGTGTTCACCGCGACGCGAACCGTGGAAGAGGCGAGAGAACGGGCGCGTTGGCAGAGGAGGCCGTTTTCGGGTGGGCAACTGCGAATAAAAAGCTGTTGACCGCACTATTCATTTGTTTCGTTTCAAAGACGGAAAACATTGGAGGTTTCTTTCAGTTGCTTACAAAAATTGTGTGGCCAACGCAAATGTGAACTAATTTATGTGTGCAGAGAAGAGAGGAGACCTCTGATTGAGCGAGAGAAGGGAGACCGTCCGGCAGGAATTTAGAAAAACTGTCGCCATTTTTTTGATTAGAAAACCAGACATGTTGCAAAGCAAAGCTTGAATGATTTCGCAATCGGGGAAAAACTGAATTTTCTGGGAAATGATTGATAAGCGGCAACTGCGGACATCATTCCAACGTCGAGAGAACTTTACACTCTGAAGAATGGCTCTGATAAGGTTTTGTGGCAAAATCCGCATTCATATGGCGTTTGGCCACGTATTAAGAGGAAATCGTACTCACGTGCACTCGGCTCCCGCTCACTGGATGACTAACGCAACTTGCGAACAATGCGTGCTTGCAGGAGCAACGATAAAAAAGAACGATAGGCGGAATCATCAGCATACTTCTGTGCTGAAGAAACATAAAGACACAGATGGAAAATTGTACCATTTCGTAAGACATCAGAGGAGGATAAGGAGAGTATTGAAAAAACCGTCCTTTCTGACTTTTTTCCAAATGGTGAGTACATTTCGTCCGGTGATTTGTTCATAAAAAACATATGGTTTGCTTGTTGGATCACCTCCTCGTGGTGCAAACTGGAAATGCATGCACTTGTCCGCCAGCTCGTGCATGCAGCTAAGAATCCACCATATCTTCATATACTTTAAGCTATGTTTTTTAAACCTATTCCTTGTTAGTTTTTATTAACCTAGTTTTTGAGTTATACATCAGAGCGACGAAATTGACGTTTTGAGACTTGATCTGGCCGTTAAAGTGATTTATGACTACTACCACAAGAGACTTTTCGATGTAACTTTGGGCACTCTATGGTGTCAGTAGCTCATATACGAAAAGTTTATCACGTGGCCTCCTTTAAAAGCATTTTTCTTCAAACAGACACATAGTCTTTGAAGGTTCCCTGGTTCTTCAAGATACAAGTGGAAGACGGATTATAGTTTTTTAAATTATCGTCGTTAGTTGAGTTTTCGCAGACGCTCGACTTCTCTCTGCAGTTCTTGAATCATCTCGTTCATCTTCTTCTTTTCCATCATTTGATTGCGCGATTCATATTGAGAACGTCCTTGGGCAGCACACAGCTTCATTTCAGCAGTCAGTCTTCTCTCGTTCTCTAATGTCACTAGTCCTTGCTTGTACCGCCTTATCTCTAATCTGTTTCTGTGCAGAGTCCTAGATTGCCTTTCACGTATGTCTGAAAAACTCAAAGTTGTTGTTGCCACGAAATAAAAAGACTCGCCTGCTGCAATACTAATTTCTCGCTGCAGTCTTTGTATGTACGACTTCCACGACTCGTCCCTTCCCTTCTTGATGACTCTGTTATCCGTGGGTGTTACGTCGTCATCCGTCTCTTCGAGAAGGTCAATGAAAACTCTGGCAGCAACTGTGTCAGTCTGGTTTGGGTTGTTCTCGCTTCTTTGAGATTTGTTCTTGGCAGACACCTAAAATACGTTCATTTGTTCTGTCAACACTGTGAGAAACTTACAGGTTTTTCTGTTGCGAAGAAGATTTTGACTGTAGGCTGCCCGTGATTACTTCTGATTCCAATTCGGACCACCTGAAAAAGAAATATTACAGCAATTATGTACAGCAATTGAAATAGGTTCATTTCAAAACCTCATAGACTCTCCCTGCCGCCGTTCTCACAGTTGCTTCGTTGTTCGAGTACCGAGCGATAAACTCGCCTTTCCACTTCGGTTTGAACACTCTTTTTGGAATCTTTGGGTGTGTCTGAAAAACTCGAAAGAAGTCAACGTTGCAGATCGGCCAGTAGGTTTACTTTAAGATCGGCGATGGAGAGAATCAGCGGGACTCTTCTGACAACGCCGTCATTGCGTACCTTAAAATATTATCTAATTTCGAAAGAAATGAAGGAAACGTACAGTTTTCTCAAGTCTTTTTCCTGGATGCTGGTAAATGACTACCATATTGTCAAGTTACTGTAAAAAAAATTTGGTGACTGTAGGACAAAAGCTGCTGAGGATAGCACGTAAAAGTAAGATTAGAAGAAGTAACAGAGAAAGCTCTGTTCAAACTGGTCGACATCAATCAAAACTGGTTCCCCAAGAGTCTGTGAAGACTCATTTTCTGTTTCTCAATGTGCACTTAATGAAAATGTCGAAAAGCGCCATCGATATGTGAATAGGAAGATACAAAAACGGAAGAAGAAAGACAAGGATGGAGAGGGTGCAAATTCGATTCCGCGTGGTGTCATAAAATCCGTGGGCTGACACCGCAGTTTGATGGGCTGTTGGAACAGCAAAAAATGCGTGCGGAGATCGGTGAACTGCTCCTCTTAAAACGGGGAAAGGGACGACTATATATTGTATTAAACAAACAAAAAACAGAAGATGACACCGGGTGGATATTGTAGCAAAAGAAGGAGGGAAATGTAGTCGTACTAGGAGACGATACGTTTGCGTCACCGACATGAATGAAAATGATAGGTCACACCGGCAGAACACGGGCGTAACTTTATGAGCTGCTGGTTACTACATATTACAAAATCAGATGCTCCGATAAAAAAAATAGGCGTGCATCAGTTTCAAAAAGACTGCAAATTGATTCTCTCTGTGGCACCATCTTGCCTCAACCATAAAACGTCTGAACTCGTCAGTTTTCACCTCAAATGGCTCGCTTCGAAGAGGCACTTTGCTGTTCAAACAGAAACATTACTTCATCAACTATTATCAACTGCGGATTTACATGAGACAAAAAGTGAAGGCGTTATCAACGGAATTAAGATAAAATTAACTGGTGACGTTATAAAGCTGAAAAAAAGTGAAGAAGATCGCGAGTTGACCAGGCAGTTGAATCAGTGGGCGGAAGCTGGCGGAGCGTTTCCAGCGTGCATCAGCTTGCAATTGTTGCTGTTGGTGAACAAATTGTGGGCCAGAACGACTGCAAAAAATTAGACTAAAACAGTGTTTGCTCCGGCTGAAAATTACATTCGGCCTCGTCGAGCTCCTTCTCGATCGCATTCCAGTCCTCGATCTTCTGCTCAACTGATGGGACCCACTCAATGTAGAAGCGGTCCTTGCCCTTCTCCATGTTGCGGCGAAGGCCAGTGATGCCTCCCTTGTTTGACGGCCACGACTTGAAAAACACCTCCCCGTTGAGGTTGTTGGTGAGTTCCATGGGAATTCCGCGGATCTCGTCCGAAACCACGTGGTTTCCCGTCGCGATCATGTAGATGAAGCGGGAGCGCTTCCGCATGGCATGGTTGAACTCGGCGACCGCATCCGACTTGATGAAGATCGGCTCCTTCACACCTCGCGGGAAGCAAACGACGTCCGGAGACTCCATGTAGAAGTCGAGCATCGGAATCTCCTTCTCGTCGCCGCTACAAAAAGCGAGAATTCCGACTGAACGGAGATCATCCTTCATCTGAAATCAAGACCAATTACTTTTCACACGCTTTCGCGGTCACGGATCGTACCCATTCCTTGGTGCAGTGGATCTGCATGCGTTTCTTCTTCACTTCCGGCGCTCTAGCCTTGAAGGCGTTCATGATGCTCGTGATCGGTTCTCCCGAGCCGAGTCCAATCACGGCGTCCGGAACGATGAGCGAGTTCGCCATGCTCTTCGCCATCTGAATAAATTAGTGAGAATTGATTCTGTCCTCCCCATTGCCCATTACCTCTTCCATTCGTTGCTTAGTCATTTCCGGAATCTCCATGATGTCGTTCGTACCAAAGAAATTCTTCAACGCTGAAAAATCGAACAATTTTCGTTGGGAGCAAGGCAACGTGTACGACGAGAACACAGTTTGTGGGGGCGATAGTGGGGAGGAAGCGACCAGAAATGGTCTTTTCGCGGAGAAGAGGGAAAGAGAGCCTCTGAGATGTTTATTGTTCCCAATCATAAGGCAATAAAAGTGGGGAAGAGTGTGACGAGAAAGCATCGACTCGAATTTATTCCATGAGAGAGGAAGATCTGTTCGTTTTGCGTTGGAATTACGGTAGAACTACAATGATCAAACATTACAGGGAAGGGAAATGCATATAACGAAGCGTTTGGAAACGGAAAACCAAAGAAAAAAGAAGAAGGATTGACTCAGAGAAGAAACAACGAAACACGGACGACTCTTCTCTCGAGAAGAAGAAGAAGAAGAAGAAGAATTGGAATGCGTGTGTGTCCGCGGGCTGCCGCCACCCTCGGCTGGGTCGGTGGCGCGCAGCCAAACGCGCCACGGAGAGGACCGCTGCGGCGGCGGCGGCGGCGACGCACACGACCATCTCGCGTCTCGATCTCATTGCAAGACCACCCATACAAGTGTGCGATGACTAAGCTTGTCCTTTTACCTGCGCAAAACTGAAGAAAAGGGAAGAAAATCGCCCAAATATGTAACGGATACGATACACCACGCTTATCGACAATCAGCGAGACGATCAGTCTCTGAAAAGATATCAAAATGGGGACAAAAGAAGCGAATAGGGGCAGATGAAAAAAGAGGCGAGGGGGGGGAGAGAAGAACTAGACATTTGAAACGGAAGGGTAGGTATACCGTTAGATGTCGACAGTGCCATCTTGTATGCTAATGAGGAACCGTGAGAACGAGCGCAACAGAGATTAGACGGTGTGGTATTGCTAAGAGACGGCTAGGACACACATAAAGTGACACAAAACGGAATCATATTGTGTCATTAGTATAAACAGGAGAGAAGGACGTGGAAGCGCTAGTTTCCACTCGTGATGTACCGCGAGTAGATTGTCAGGGACGAAACCGATGAAGGAGAAAGGGGTTCGCTGAGAACTAAGGGAGAATAACCTTCATAAGAATTTCAAAAAAGGGGACAAGCACTTTCGACTTATTCAGGAATGCACAAATTAGACCTCATAAATTCATTAGTGTTCCCATTTTATAAACATATCACTTCCATAGAAAGGTGACCAACTGCAGAATAAATATACAACCTTTCATTTCTCGTTTCTCGTTCAAAAAAACTAGCATTCCAATGTTAAAATTTGGCTTTTTTGTGTTTGCTTGTCCTTTCCTCAAAAATGACCAACATTTCTTTGTTCAAATACAGCCTCCAGACGTTAGTCGATTTGAACTGAATTTATCTTCGCGCATGTTGCAAATCTGGTGGAAAAAAGTGACCGTATTTAGCATTCGGAGAGCCATCGGTCAATGTTCAGCCTTGGAAGGGTTCTTGATGACAGCTGGAAAGTGTGCACGCCGTCTGCGTGATGAATGCCGCAAAGGGGCTGCTTGACGGTACCGCTGCCGCCTTCTCGACGATCCTCCTCTCCCCATCCGTTTACAGTATTCATCATTCTTCTAGTTGACAGCTCGGCGCGTCAACCATATTCACACCCACAGTCGGTCCTTTCTCGGGCCGCCGGCTGTCGTCTTCAGCTGCTTTTTGTATGTGTTTGTGAGCGAGTCTTCGAATTGAAACACTCACCGCACACTCCTCCTCCTTCTCCTCATCTTCTTCATTCTTCTCAGTCCGCAATACTCTTTTCCATCTCGATTCTAATCGTTTAGCACATTAGCGCCACCTGTACATTCTTCGCGCATTACTAATAAAAGTGAACCCAAGTGCCCCATCGTTTTCTCTTTTCCCTCATATCATAAAACCATCCCGAAAGACTGAGAAGGAGGAGTCGGGCGGCGTGCTCGGCGTGCTTCTCTTGGGGCACATCCATCTCGAAAAAGATCTGTTGAGTAGGGAACAATTCTTCTTCATTCAACGTGCGGGTGGAAACGGCAAACAGACCCCCAGATACTGGCTATATTTTATTGTGGCCCCTAAAAATGGGCAAGACCATTTATCAATTGTGGGCTTGGGTGCCTCCCGTTGGGGATTATTTCGAGAGGGAGGAACCCGTGAAAATGGTGGAGGGCCTCTTACTGCAAAGCTTTGAGCAAATTTCTCTTTCCTCTTCTTCTCTTTTTCATGTTTCCTTTTTCTTTTCTCGTTCCATTTTTTCGTAACTGTGACCTACTAAAAAGTGGTCTGATAACAGTAGTGATCCACAATTTGTGATCAACCTATCATCTCCTCCCAAATCTTATCGATAACAGCTGTCATGCGGCTAGAAGAATTACAAAAAGACAAAATTTGTCGCACGTACGAGTTCGGGGTGATAAATCAATGCATCTATCTTTCGAGTCGAAGCAGATTCCACCGGTTGGCACCGCTTTTATCTCTTTTCTCATCCAAACATTGTGATTCGAAACGTAAACTTTGCCCCAAACTTTTATCACTTCACTCCACAACAGAACAGATGATTGAGATCTAGAAGCGCTTGGGTCCCGGTGTAAAATATATGTGGCAATTCGGATTGCTCAATAAAAGTGGTGGATTTTGGAGCCCACTGACCTTTGCACAAACGACTTTACATTCGAGTGGGAGGCCTCTCCGCTGGCATTAGAACTCACACATCTTCCCTCATCCTGGCGGTGACTTATCCATTCCATTCCATTCAATTCAATTCAATCACTTTTCCTCGAGACTCTTTTCGCCTTCATTTCTCGAATTGCAGTGTTTTGTATTCTCTTCTTTCCCTTCTATTCCTTAACGCTACAAACGACCTTATCAATCTCACCTAAACCATTTAGCGTCGTTGACAGTCGACACAGAAATTGCACTAAAATTTTCCTTCTCGTTTACTACTCCTCTCTCCATTTTTGACTCGTCTTCTCTTCTTCCAAACCAACCATCCATCCAAAATGAGGTGTCTGTTAGAAGAATGTACTGCCTCCCCCGCTCCCCGAGAAACAGAATAATGGATAATTTTTCATGTTGTCCTCGTGCCCTGCTGGAGGCCGCTGACTGATCTCTATCGTATTCGCCTCTTTCCTAAAATGAGGTTCGAGATACTCTACCAGATTTCATAGACTGCCCACGTCAATATTCTCCTCTCGGATCTTTAAGTTTTGCGCGAAAAATTTACGAGGAACACGGAGACACCCGTGGAAATGATGAATTCATCCCATCTTGATGTTATCTTCATTCTCTCTCACTGGTTTTTCATCAAATTTTTTAGTATTGTGTCGTTGTTTGTCTATCCATCCTCTATCTTCATTAAGAATCTCGATAAGGTTCTCATTTTTCTGCAAAAATTGACATCTCACACCTTTTTCACTCTCTAAAACCAGCAGAACCCGTCGTCGTCGTTGTCGTCGACGATACCGATACCGATACCAAACAGCAGAAAATATAGAGAGACGGGCGAACGCGTCACAGTTACATTCCTCTCAATTTCACTCCTCCCAGTTCATTATCATGTGTTAGAAATTTTCAATTTCTCGCCGCTGCGTCTTATCAGTTCTCCCTAACACTAACAAAAACTTTTGGCGTCTCTTGGTCAGGCGATGTTGCGATGGTGAAAAAGAAAAGTGAAAAAAGATTGATTTACAATTTGAGAAGGATGCTCTGAGCCTAGAGGAAAAGAAAGTTGTAAAGAGTGATGATCTAGTGCGCTTCGAGAAATGAGTGATCGTTTTCGAAACGCGTTTTTGAGAGCATCGTCTCGTCCGGCCGAGTGTGTGTACTTACTCAAAGACACAATTGTTTGGCAAGAACATGCCGTGGTCCCGGAACAGAGATGATGTCAGTTCCGATGATTGCTCATAAGTAGAAGGGCGCCTGTTATCAGTGGACACGGGGCGCACACGGCAGCCATTGCAACACTTTTACCCATTTCTTAAACAAACTATTCCAGTTTATTACCCTATAATTGTGCTACGTAAATATTGTGGATGTAAGATGTAAGCGTGTCGGCGGCAGGAAACGAGTTAAAAAATTGGGTCGGCTAACGAAAAAGAAAACAATAAATAAGAGTCGACTAATTATATCCTTAATCCAATCCCAATTCTGAATTAACTGATAATTTATTGGCCCCTAGCTATCCCAGCCCGTCTTCCTCGTTAACCAATGAATCCTTATCAACGTTGTTTCTCTCTCTCCCCCAAATACTTTCCCGCTTGTTCACTTCTACCCACTGATGACTGTGCCTCCCTCTTTGTGCTATAGATATCATTATTATTGAAACAAACCACTTTTATTAGCCTATTTCACACCTTTTGCTCGCTCGCTGATAGCAAGTACAGGCCTTAGGCTTGAACGAATGAAGGGGAGAAAAAAATGGAAAGGGAGAAGAGGAAGAAGAAAAAAAAGAAGAAGAAGCCATCTGATATCAAGACCGCTCTAGGTACAAACCGCTCTTATTGTTGCTTTTCCTTCATTACACAGACTCTCAGACTCTCTATTTCACCGCCCATCACCACACTCTCTTGTGCCCAGCAGATTTGTAATGTTTTCAAACATTTCGTTCATCTTTTTTTCGATTCTTTTCCCCCCACACACGAACATTTTTTCCATTGTTTTTGATTGAATCCTCGTGACTTTCGCTTCTGTCTTTACAAAATTATATTTTCAGCAAAACTGGGATGGACCTGGATCCGAACCTAGTTATAAACCATGACGATACGAACTTGTCGGTGCTATCCTCAAACATGTGAGTCCCATGATCCCTTCAATCTTCTGAAATTCTCTGAAAGTTTTTCAGGGAGCACGACTCCAGCTACTCGGACACACACATGGGCGGAACGCCGTCGACCGCTGGCCATCATAAGGTGGATATGTGGCGAAATCACAACTTTGACAGCGGTTTCCAAACCATGAATCACAGCGAGGTAAGCAAGATTTTTGCGGGGCAGCCAAAGGGATAGGATAGGATAGAAGAAAGATTAATGTGTTTCAATTTCCAGGCTCCATCTATTATTTCGTCGTTGCATCCGTCATCGCATCTATCCGCAGTGTCATCGATGGCCGACTACGAGCCGGTGCCGAATCTTTCGGATCAAGTGAGGGAATCGTTCCCGGAAGTGTGTGTATTGATTGATTTGCAGCAAAAACAAAAGTTCGATGGGATCACTCAGAGTCCGGTGGATGGGCAGTACAACACGGTCAGAGCGATTCCAGAACTTACGAATCTCATGAAAGATCAGGATAACGTAAGGAAACTTGCAGTTTCTGTTGTTTCAGTTCGAAAGTCTGAATTTTTATAGGAAGTAGTGCACAAAGCAGTGATCCTGATGCAGAATATCGCCAAAATGGAATGCGATCCGATGCGACGACAAAATGAAGCTCGAATTATAGATCCACGTGTCATTTTTACACTTCGAGATCTCCTCCGAGATAAGAAAGACTTTCCGGTACTCCCCACTTTCAAAAAAATAAACATCAATTCGTATCTATCAGAATATTATCCGTCTAACTTTGGGAACTCTGTTCAACATTTGCAACCGTCAAGAAGGCATCGATCTCGTCACCCGTTCGATCAATATGCAGCCTGATATCATTCCCTATCTTATCAGTCACATTGGGTGAGAAAAATCGGAGAAAAAGAAGATTATTGAGAAAGGGAAAAAGACGCGTGTTTTCTTACAGTACCTATCCAGTCTCCATCTACAAATATGCGATTCTCACCATGCATTCGATTCTGTCCGACAAGCAGCGAGGGGGACAAAGTGTGGCGCTTGCGCGGCAATCTGATGCGATAACGGTACAGATATGAAAGAAAAATGGAAAAAGAAAAACATTTGCGGAGATTATTACAGCATGTGACACCTTGGTTGGAGACTGAGAAGTCGGAGAAACTTCTGCCAGTGATAGTGGATTTGGTGCGAATTCTTTGCGAGAAGAACAATGAACAAAAAATGAAATTTCTGCAATTGGGCGGCCCACAGAAGTTGCTCTTGATTCTTCAGCATCGAGTTTATGAGAACTTGCTTTGGAGAAGCACCCAACTTCTGAAGACGTTTTCCAACTTTGTGAGTGAAATTAATACAAATACAAAATAATGTTATTTGTTCAGGACGCACCAAACTTGGTCAGCTACGGAGCTCGCCACATTCTTGCAAAGTGGCTCAATCACGAGAGTCCACGACTTGTTCTGGCCACTTTAGAAACGCTGAGAAACATTAGCGATGTGCCATGCAAGATGCGAGAAGACAACCTTCTGAAGTCGCTCCTATCTCTTGTGAATTCGAGAAACGCAACCATCCGGTTGTATGCTGTTCAGATTCTTTCGAATCTTGTAGCAAATAACCGGCATAACAAAGTAGGAAAAAGAAACTCAAGCAGCAACTAGGTAGCGCAATGTTTTCAGGAGTTTCTGTGTGCTAATCATGTTGTGGAAAATTTGACTCGAGCTCTTGTGAATGCTACTCAACACATGCAAGGATTGAGCAGTAAGGAGGCTCAAATGATGGAGGATTACATGGTAAAAACACAAACAATTGTGATGATTCATTCAAACGGCATGGTTTTCAGGAAAGTATAATTTGTACCCTTCGACATCTGTGTGTGGGACATGCAATGTGCGACAAGGTTCAAGCGTTCGTGTTCCGAGACCCATCTCTCTTTTTGGACAAGTTGATGAGTATGAGACCGGTTTTGCTGAAACATACAATGAGTGTAAGTAAAAGTCAACTTTTTTCGTTTTGTTACTTCTTTTTTTCTGCAGCTCCTTCTGAAAGTAGTGTCTCAAAACCCACTGCTTCATCCGTTCCGACAGTGCCGAATTGGTGATCGGGGTTTTGTGGAGCAACTGATTCATATCCTGCGCGTCGCTTGCAATCAATTGAACGTGGTGGGTGTTATCAATGTGTTCAGCAGATAGTGTGAATTATGTTTGCAGCAAGAGTCAATTGAAGGGGTACGAGTGAGGGAACTGGTGCATCTTTGTATACAGTTGCTGAGATGCATCACTCGAGACCAGGACATTTTGAACGAGGTACAATATCAAGTATTTTCACCCTAAACCTATCACTTTTGCAGGTTGTGTTCTTCCTCCAGACGCCGGAAAACAGTCGGATGGGCGATGGCCACACTCTTCCAATTTTTGTGCTACAAAAAGCGAACGTTGAAGAGAACACCAAATCATCGACGATGGCGTTGATTTATAACCTGATGCACCATGAGCAGATGGCTGGGGTGCTTGAGAGAGACGAAGTGCTTGTAGAAATGCTTCAAACTCTCCAGATTCAATCGCAAACCCATCCGGATCTCTGTAAATATCACATGCATAGTCCGCTTTGAAAATGTGCAACTTTTCAGCAAGTTTGGCGAGCAATATTCTCAAAATGATGATTGAGAAGCGAGAACGAAGTCGAAATGTCTATCAGAGGTACAATACACATTTGGAGGTACTCTGAATGTTTCACGAGACAAATTTTAGTCTGAAATTTTCAGAACCGATTCGGATATCTTAGCATGACTACCGCGAAAAGTGAACCGTTAACCGGTACTGGTGAGATGTACGAAGGAGCCGGGGAACAGTGGTCGGTCCCGATGAACGAGAAACCAATGATGGATTATTGTAACATTTCTGGGAGAGATTCCTCAAGTGAGTCCTACTAAAAGCCGACAACTTACAACTAATGTTCCAGAACCTTACAACTCTCCGATGTACCACTCGCCGCCCATGTATCCTGATTGTCATCTATCGGCTCCACCTGATGGATACTTCGACCACCATCAACCATCCACTTCAAACCTTCCTCGATTGACTCCCCCACACTACAACAGCTATGACAACAGTCCGCCAGTCTACAACGAACTTCCATCACATCCCGGTCCCAGTAGCCACCACTCCGATCATTACAACCCTAGAAGTCATCCTCATCAGCGATTTTGATAGTTTAATGACTTGATATTATTACCCTCTCTCTCATAATATTAAGCGGAACTTTTGAACATTCCTTCAATTTGAGATTCTAATGATTTCGGTACGGGTTAGAAGATTGCTTGCAAAATAAATAAAGATTGAATAAATTATTTGGTTTCAAAAGATTTTACTTTATTTTGTATTTTAGTTTGTAAAAATGGAAAAAGGAAAGAAAACAAGTATAATATACAAATGTTGGTTGTTGAGGTCTCAAAGTGATCAGGCCATTTGGTTCATTTCGTAGTAGATACCCTTCATATTCATAAGTTCTTCGTGATCTCCTTCTTCCGCTATCTCTCCATGGACGATCACGTAAATTCTGTCAACGTTTCGAATAGTTGAAAGCCGATGAGCAACTGAAATAAAATAGAAATTTTTATATCCAATTTGACATTTTCTCACTCTGAATGCACGTGCACTTGGTCTTCATGGTCTGTTTGACACGTTTGAATGCACTCTGCACCTCCCGCTCACTCGCACTATCCAAGGCGGAAGTGGCCTCGTCGAGCAGCAGAACAGTTGGCTTTCTGATAACTGCTCGAGCTATTGCGATTCTCTGTTTTTGACCTCCAGATAGCTGCGCTCCAAACTCTCCGACCTCAGTATCATATCCCTGGAAAACACGAGATCTAGTTGGTGAGGTCAAAATTTCCTCTTTTTTACTTGTGGCAAACTAATGATGAAATTGTGAATGTCCGCAATCTTGGCCGCTTCGATAACCTTATCAATGGTCGCTTCGCTTTCCATCATTCCGAATGCAATGTTTTCCTAGAAAAAGATCAGATCATTATCACATCTCTATCAAATTTCCATCCAAAAGTGAAGATGACAGATGAATTTGGTTCGGGATACCTTGATAGTGAACGAAAAGAGATCCGGTTCTTGGCCGACTGTTACAATGCATCTTCTCAAATAGGCCGGGTTTATAGACTTGATGTTGTACTTGTCGATGATAACAACTCCGTCCGTCGCGTTGTACATTCTTTGGAACAGCCCGATGATCGAAGATTTACCGGAACCCGAAGGTCCTACAAGTGCGATCGACTCTCCGCCTCTGACCTGAGCGTACAACATGTGAAAACCTGAAAAATAAAAAAGGAACCAACCTTCAAGTTCAGTTTTGTCAAAACTGGGACGATCGGTCTTGTTGGATATCGGAATGACACATCTTTCAGGCACAGATTTCCTTCGAGTTTCTGAAATTTGATTTTGAAAAAAGAGATATGCGCAAAAAACTAAATTACCGGTCTCAATCCTTCTTCCGAGAGATTATCCATATCAACTGGTGGCTCTCTGATCACTCTCATCACATTTTCAGCGGCAATCTGTGCTTTTGTGAAATCGCTGACGGAAGCGATGAGTTGGGAGAAGAAGTTGGCGCCGAACTGTGTGAGCAGAACAACTCTGAAATCTTCCCGTCCTATAAATTTTTTTATTTTATACTTGTGTTACCTCATGTAGTCAAAAACGCTGATCTCATTAGCCAACATCATCACTTTTCCAAAGTACAATGTGATTGCAATGAGAATGTACGTGAAAGAGTACTGAGCAGCAAACACAAACGCGGAAATCAACGATTGCTTTTGCATACATCTGAAAACATCTCGATATCAGTTCAAAAGTGTTCTTATTTTTGACTCACTGAGAAACAGGTTTCAAAGCATCACAGAATACATTGTAGAAATGGGATTGCAGGTTGTAGGCCTTGATGGTGCTCATGTTGGCAAGGACCACTGTCGCCAAATTCGCAGCTTTCTTTTCTTCCTCCACCATTTGACGTTGTCTCTTCGTTCCTTCTCTAATTTGCAAAATACGTATAATGAAGTAGGCTGGGAATTGGAACGAGCAAAGGAGGGCCATTTTCCAGTTGATGAACAGTGCACAGACAATAGAGAATACTACAATTTTTTGAGGTTTCTACCAATTCTCGTAGATAACGGATACCAGAGCACACAACTCCTGGAATAAGCATGTCCAGTTTCTGCTCCATAATCTCATTCAATGTCGATGACTCGTTGATGACTTTGTGAACCAACCTTCCCGGACTGTTCCTCTCCTCGTCAAAATATGCGGCGCCATGTCTGAGAACCTGGAAAGCGAACAAACATTCTTGTCTGATGTCATTTTTGTCACCTTTCTAAACATTTCATTCCTCATAAACATGCAGAATCCGTGACCGTAGAGGGCGATGAAAAGACGCTGAAAAACACGATATTACAGCGGAAATCTGAAAACTGGAACAACCCCAAGTGCTTCGAAAATAGTCTTGACAATGATTAGAGCTGTGTAAATAGCGGCTACAATAAAGATTTGAAGTGCTCGCTCCTCATCTGGGGCTATCGAAATCTGCATAACTTTGGAAATATACGTGGATAAAAGGGTATTCTCACTTCCAGAACGGATGCAACTTGGAAGCAAATAAGCAGGTAGAAAACAGCTCGAACAATGGTTGTTGGAATGGCTCCGGCCAACAAAGGCAGACCAGTTCTGTAGGAGTAGATCAGATCTTTGAGAACAGTGAAATTTGTCTCTTTTCCAGGAAGATCCTAAAAATTTCTGATTTTCAGTGAGAAATTCCAATAAAAACTTCTCACATCTTCCTCTATGCTCTCTCCGTGTTTCACATCCATACTGTGAACTCTCGAGTACTTGTAATCCAATCTCTCTGATTTTTTCTTGCTCATCACCGGCAACTTCAGCTTTTCCTTTTCCATACTGTTTACGGAGTACGATTTTCCTAACTTCTTGTTTCCGCCCAACGAACTACGAGCCCAAGCCCTTCTCTGTTGATCGGGGTCCTAAATGTCCATTTATGAGGGAAGGTCACTAGATTTACAACATGCCAGTTTGGGCGGAGGACTGAAGGACATCTGTTGCTGGAGTGACGGTTTTGCCTGCAGATGTTGATGCTGTTGGCTCAGTTGGTCGAGACGTTGGTCGTTGTACATCTGTCATTGTCACTTGGTCAGCCACGAAATCAGAGAAAATAAAGTGAGCGCCCAGGCTCGGGAAGGGGAAAGAAAAAGAAGGAAAATACAGTACATACCTTGTGAAAGATTCCACTGACATCAGCCAGCAACTCGTCCGGTGGTCCTTCCTCGACAATCTTTCCCTCGTGAAGAACAATTATCCTATCGGAATTCTTAATCGTTGATAGTCTGTGGGCAATGGTGATTGTGGTGAGACCCTCCGAAGCCAGGTCGATGGCGGCGTTCACTTCTTCCTCGTGAATATTGTCCAATGCCGACGTGGCTTCGTCGAATATCAGAACAATCGGTTTACGGATCACGGCTCTTGCGATGGCAACTCTCTGTTTCTGTCCTCCCGACAACTGGTGACCTCTAAATGGATGATGTGATTTGAACAACGAAAAACTGACCTTTCTCCAACTCTCGTTCTCATTCCATCGGGCAAACTGTTGATGAACTTCCATGCTCCCACTTTTCTGGCAGCATCGTTGATTTCTTGCTGAATACAGAACACAAATAAAAGATACGGAAAGTTGCGGAGTACCTGAGTTGCATCTAATCGACCATATCTGATGTTATCACTGATCGTTCCGTCGAAAAGCACTGGTTCTTGACTGACAAGAGAGCATTGGCCACGCAAGTCATCTGGCGACATCATTTTAATATTCTCACTGTCTAGTAAGATCTGGAATTTTGAGACTTTTGTAAAGACCAGGCTTACACTCGCACCGATCCTTTAGTTGGGTCATAGAATCGGAGCAGAAGAGCCGTCAATGTACTTTTTCCACTTCCACTGCTTCCGACAATTGCAAGTTTCTCACCAGCTTCTACAGAAAAAGAAATTCCGCGCAGAACTTCAGTTTCTTTTCTGCTTGGATACGAGAAATGAATGTCTCTGAAGTGGAGAGCTCCTTTTCCTAAACATAAATTGGATGTTTCAAAAATCTGACAGTAATTGCTTACCCATGAACTTCATACTCTGTCTTCTGTACTTGCATCTCGTCACTGGAACGTAGTCCACGTTATTGTCAATGGATCCCAGTTCAACTTCGATTTTCGGTTGTTCATCTAAAAGACTGGCATATTTCAGGAAGTTCATGAGTTCTAAGTCCTACTCAAAACTTCACAGATTTCCTTCGCATTGTCTTTTGCTCTTGTTGCTCCGTTGATATGGAAACCGATTGAGATTGAGGTGACACACATGTAAAGCATATTAATTGCCAACTGCAAATTGTGATTATATTAATTTGAACTTCTACGAGAAAAAGTTACAGCGCACAGCCGTCCTGGCGAATTATCAGCAACTCTCCAAATTCCATAACACAATGCACCGGTGAAAATGAGTTCAGTTAACAAGATCTGAAAAAAGGACATTTTATTTTTCTTTCAGTTTCAGATACCTGTGTCAAACTATCAAAAACAACAGACGATCTCAACCGCTCCTCCGTCAATTTACTGTGTTCTGCGGATAACTTTTCAAATCTGCAAAAAAGCAATGATATTAGCGTTTCTGATAACCCCCTCCCTACTTGTTGATTGTTTGTTTTTGGGCGGCAAACGAGATGACCGTCACAATGCAGTTAAACGTTTCATTGACAAGATTGGTGATCTTATTCTGCAGCTTCGTCTCCTCTTCCATCGTATTTGCAAACCACTGAATCAACGCGCCTCATTTCCGTTTCCGGCCGTTTATCAATCTCTCACCTTACTGTAGAAAATACGTGATAAGATAAGCAAAGGGATTGCGAGGCACATGAAAAGGGTGACATCCCACTGAATATAAAGGCATACTCCGATGTTCACGAGGAGGTACGAGAGAATGAAGACGACCATGGGTAGATGGTCCGAAATTCCATTGTAAATTGAGTCAGCGGATCTGAATATCGTTCACTATTATCCTATTTGTTCCTATCCTATCCTATCCCTTCTGCACTCAAAGACCACCTAAATTTATTATCATTCCGTTGCGAGAGGGTTTTAATCGTCCTTTTAATGTCGTAGATCTAATTGTTCTTTACTCTTTCTTTCTTTTCTTTTCGTTTGTCCCCGCCTCTTACTCTTGCAACATTGCAGCTACGTGTCCACTTTGACGCGATTCCAACCACGAAATATCCATGAGAAGAAGTTTGCGAATGTACGCTTTCTTGATACGGAACACTTGGCGGATCGACGAGATCTCCCATACAATTCGCTAGAATGCATTTGTAAATAAAATAAACAAAATGGGTCAGAACAAGTTACCTGAGTAAACGCTGCAATAAACATTGCTATGGACAGTCCCAGCATGGAAACGAATGCGGGTGTGGCTGATGCAGTGAACTCGTCGTCGATCGGGTAATCGGATGTGATGTTTTTTAAGCCCAGTTTTCCTTCCTATGCATTTCTCATTGAATTAGAAGAGAAATGGCAAAAACTAACTTCTCGAAGAATTGAAATAGATACAAAGTTTCCCATAATAAGCCAAACAAATGGCGGTAGTGCGGATTGAAGGAGGGCACTGAACAGACCAAGGGTCATCAACTGAAAATATTATATGATCTGTGGTAGTATGTTGAGTTTTCACCCACCTGCATGTCGACATTATCCGCAAATGCATATAACCTTTTGTATGGCTCTAAGAATCCCAACTTTGGCTTCGAGTTTTGCTCCTTCGGAGGAAGATCGTCCATTGTGATGTCATAAGCTAAAATAACTGTTATAAAAAGAATCTGAAACTGGTGTGTACCTTTTTTGTTCTTCTTCAAGTCATCAATATACAAAGTTGACGGTTCGATCGGGTAAATAACAGATTTCGTGGACTGCTTTTCACAATCTCCATTTTCCTGAGTTTTCTCCTTTTCATCCTTTTCATTTGCCATCTGTGACTGAAAAAATGAAAAAAGTGACATAACATGATTATTTTTCAGAATACGACTTTAGTCGAATGACGTGAGTTTGTGGAACGAATTAGTGTGGAAAAGGGCAGGTCGATCTCGAGTAGAATTGAAGAACCTATCAAAACCTCACACATCAGTCACAACCAGAGAACAAAGAGGTTAAAGCCTAAATTTCATTAGAGACGGTCATTACTTTGAGGAGAAGGAAGTGTGGTGAGAAGAAAGAAAGAACGGTGGTCGAATCGGGGAGGAGAGTGTCAAAATGACCAGCGGCCCAAGAAACGAGAATTGGTAAACGGAAAAGGAAACGGTAGCTGAATGAAATAGGAGGAAAGAAGATAGACATGCGGGGGTCTGAAAAAAGTTTGATAAAAGTTTTGACGGTTACCGTTACACAACGCAAAGAAACAATTGATGATTATAACGGAGGTTATCATCTGGTTTTTTCTTACCTTCTTCTCTCTCTCTCTCTCTCTCTCTCTCTTCTCGCTTCTCGCCAACGCCTTCTATCGTCCGCCAGTTTAGGCCACAACTGACCAACTCTTCGACGAAATTGAGAGGAGAAAGACACGGTCTCTCCTTCTCTCTTTCTCTCTCTCTCTCTCCCCCTCTCTCAAACCATTTCTTACAACAATAATTGATAACTCGATCACTCGATTTCATGTTGCTACCGGTCGCTTATTACTACAATTTTTGGTCTGACTCACTCTATACTACACCTACTAACCGAATTTGAATCGTATCATTCTTGAAGTACCATTTTGTGACGGGGTCAACTTGGGGGGAGAACATAAATTTTGGATTGATTGGCTGATGACTCTTTGTCGGTAATCTGTGATAGTAGGCGAGACGCCGAAAGGATGTTATTTCGATTTGATTCTATTCGATTCGATTCAAACAACCGAAAACAGGGACTAGCTGTTTTCGGACTTATCTTTCACGTTTTATACACTGAAAATACTGCTATGTAATTAGTACACTTTATCAGGAAAGATTATCGAAAAACTTGAGAAAACTGAATGAAATGTCGCGAAACACGGGAAAAACAGCTGATTCTCAAGTGTTTTCGATATCAGGTACAATTCTCCACAACTATATTGAGCGTGACGGTCAAAACAGGGTGTTCGAGGTAGCAAAAACTGGTATCAGAAAATTTTTTCGAGAAATTTGGAAGAAGGGGAAGGGAAGGAGGAGAAATTTCAAGAAAAAGTAAAAGCTACGAGGAAAGTCATCATCATCAGTTTTTTGTCTTTTTAGTCATTGCGCGTTTTTCGCTAATTCAATCAAATAGTTGGAGGACACCTAATCAGTTGTTTCTTGTTTTGTTCTCGCCCTCACATCCCTCTTTTCACTGTTTTTGTTACAATGACAATCAAATGAAGGACAGTCCATACATCGTTGCATTACAGGAAAAGAGAAGAGAGACAAGCGCCAGCTGATTGGATTCTCCACTAATCTCGTTTGCAATGATGAATCGTTTTTGGATTTTGATGTTCGTCGCGATGATGATGACAATCTTTTTGAGAGGTCAGACAAGTTCTTAGAGAAACATTTCGACTAATCAAAACCGTCACTTAAATCAAAGAACACCATATTTCAGTGATCGCGCACGGAGAGGACAAAATATTGGGTCTCGAAGAGTTTCTGACTGAACTCGATCCAAATACGAGTGATATTGTGAGTCGGCAGGAAGTGAAATGGTGATACTAAGTGGCAGAGATCTTGTCAAGGTTGACAGATTGAGGTGGTAACCACACATACTGCTGGCGTCGGGAGAATTAACAAATTCCCGTTTTGGTCAGAAGACTATCAGTGAAAGGGCGGATGTAGGCTAACTATAGGTTTTGTGTTAATTAACAACCTACGATTAAAAATATTTTGTATCATGTGAACCAAAGAATGTGAAATATCAACTTCTATTTGTACTATCCTTCTGACTGGTCTTTACGTTGATAGCACATGTGTCTGTCACATTGGACAAATTCCGTATTTTTTTCAGATCCTGGAACTTCTGGAAGCTCAGCAATTGCCTACCAACAAAGCAAATCGAATGATGCGTCGGATCATGAGAAAGTTGCCACCTGAAACTCTGGAACAGCTTTTCCAAATCTACAAAGACACTCGTAACCCATGAATTCCCCACTAATAAATATGTCAATTCCGTGTTGCATCTCGAATCTTCCGATCAAACAGAAAACGACAGCCGCCGCCAGGATTCGATTCCGGTGACTCATCGCCGAAGGCTCCGCGACGAGCAATTGGCCTCGAGAAGAAAGCGCACTTAATTCAAGGTCTCAGGCAATGAGAGAAGATTCATTTCGTCGCTCTTCTTGCAGACTCACCTCTTTTTTGTGCTTCCGCAGTTTTTTATAGACGCCTCTCGCCGCCGGCGCTCTCTGTGATCAGCGCAATATTTCTCGGTGTGCAACAGGGAGCTCTGATAGAGTAGGGCATTGGTCGGCCGACCCCAAGCCCAACTCCTCGCAGCGGGGTCGTGGCTCGCATATATCAGACAGTGTAACAAATCGAACAGTGGAGGAGTTACGGGTTATTGGGGCAGGAAAGAAGCGCTGTGCTGACCCCGCCATCGTCTCCGCCGCCTCAAACCTCTGCCACTATTCCGGCTCGAATGACCCTTCTCGCGACTATATAGCCTTTCTTTCGCCGGATCACATTTCCTGGATCAGTTTTTTGTGCGGTGTGTCGTCCACCTCGTTCCTTGTTGCCATCGGTGTAAGTTTTGTTGAGAGATGCATAGTAGCCCAACACCCTTTTCTCGCACATACTTTTCGGTTTCGCGCGCGACCGTACAAAAGTGCGTTATCATCATTATGAATATGCCTTTCGTGCCATTCGTGCGTTCGTCAATCTCTCTCAAGACGTTCTCAGTTCTCCGTCCCCGCAACTATTCTGTTATCTGTATACGGTCTTACGTCTCCTCGAGTTATACAATCTCTCGTCCGGCAAGAGACGCGCACACATTTTGCGGGGTCTAAGAGGTCATCATTTCTGGCGTTACTACAATATTGGCCTCCAAATCTGATCATTTCCAGGGTTATCATTTCACCAATTACAGCCATTATGGAAATGTTTATTAGCCATGAGAACTGTGTATCTGTGAGAAGAGACTTCTGGTGGAACAGGTTACCTCGCCAATGGTGTCAGAGACCGTACCCTTCTGCTCTGAGGTTACGTGCGTGTCTGTTTGTGCACGTTCTGCTGGTGGAACAAGTGACCTCGCCAATGGTGTCATAGACCGTACCCCTCTGCTCAGAGGTTACGTGTGTGTCTGTTTGTGCGTACCAGACGCCACCCACATCGAGCACACATTTCATTACTACTGCGAGTACGGTCCGATTCCGAACGTCTTCATCTAATCACTTTGCCCGTTCTCTTTCATTCCCTTATCTCGCCTCTTGTCTGTGCGCAACCAAACGTTTTTATTCTATCGTTTTGTGTCTGGTCCGCTCAAATACGATACCCTGGTATTCATAAGGTTACGGTCTGGCAAGCTATCATATAATTTTTTCGTCATTACGCAACTCGCTTTCGTCTTACTCCTCGTCATTTTATCATAAAATTGGGTCCCGATTTTGTACGACTGGACTCTTCCAGCTGTACTCCACACATGTGGACTATGGGGTCACGGCGCTGTACAAAGCGCAGCTGCGTTGGTTTATTCCCCGAATCAAAAGAATCTTCATCATTCTCAGTCTGTGTCCGACTGATCGTGGTCCGTCGCATTCTTCTCCGATTCTTTTCGAGTTTCCATCAAATTGCACTTTTTGCGATACCCTCCAATTAATCAATCGAGAAGGGATTGGAGGAAAGAAAAGAAGAGGAGACCCCCGGCCTGCTCGGCCACATGGCAAAGTTTGCTCACAACGAAAACGACAACCCGTCCTAGCTACCCGCTCGGGGGTCTGTTGCTCTACCAGCCCCAGCATATGTGGTCCGCCGCGTTGCCCCTCCCGTCCGTCCACCCGGTGTCCGTCCCCTTTTCTACCAGTGCGTGGTTACTTTCTTTCCGTTAGCAGTTTCTCTCCTCTCGAATAGGCTCCGATAGCAAGGGTCCTCGTATTTATTTGCCCCGAGTTGCTATGTACACTCTAAATGACTGTTTGCCACACAATAAACCCACCGACGTTCGCTTCGATTCTCGCTTATTGACTACGACCTTTTGTCTTGATTTTATCATGTTGATAAGTTCTTTCGTTCCCTTTCTCATGACCTTTTTTGGAAACAAAGTGTTTTTGTTTGCAGAACAAGAGCACTCAACCAATGACCTGGCAACTGTGGCTTGTGAGCCTGGCCGCTGTGTTGCAAGGGGGACATCCACAACCCGCCGAACTTTATCCGAGCATAGACCCGAACCACTTTGGCGCCGATGGCAACCCCTGCTACGACAGAGCCACCCGCCAACCGCAACGCTGTGTCCCAGATTTTGTGAACGCCGCCTTCAACCTGGATGTCCAAGTGACGAACACGTGTGGTTCAAAGCCAACAAAATTCTGTGTGCAATCTCAGCACACTGGCCAGCGAAGTGTATGCGATTATTGCGACGATCGTGTGGAGGTAAGTGTGGGGCACTTTGGAGCAATAACAGACTGGGAATAGGTACTGAATTACGCATTTTAGCTCTCTTCTCATCCAGCCAAGTACCTCACTGATTTCAACGTGGGAAACAATGAAACTTGGTGGCAATCGGACACAATGATGGAGGGAATGCAATACCCGACCAGTGTTAATCTCACTCTGACTCTCGGTTGGTCTCAGAAATCTAAATTTGGAAACTGAAATCATCGTTTTTAGGGAAAAGTTTTGATATCACGTACGTCCGACTGAAGTTCATCAGTCCACGACCAGAATCCTTCACGATCTACAAGAAGACGTCTGCTGAAGACAATTGGGTCCCATGGCAGTACTATTCGTAAGTTAGGTCCCTTCCCGTGTCTTGTACGGTTTTTTGACTAAGCTATGCTCCCTAGAGAACAGGCAACTGTGAAAACAGGAAGGCCGTGGCCGGCTGCCGCTGGCCTAGGTTTTCTCGCCGAGGCCATTTTGTCCATTTCCTTTGCGAATAGTCAAAAACCTAAATTCATTTCAGCGGATCTTGTCGTGCTACTTATGGAATTCCGGACAGAGCACCAATTCTCCCAGGAAATGAAGCAATCGCTATTTGCACTAAGGAGTTCTCCGATATCTCCCCAATCACCGGGGGAAACATTGCTTTCTCGACCCTTGAGAACCGTCCATCCGCCCACGCGTTTGAAGATTCGGAAGTTTTGCAGAACTGGGTCACTGCTTCAGCTATCAAGATCTCTCTGAACCGCATGAACACATTCGGAGATGAGGTGTTCAGGGACCCGCAGGTGCTTAGCAGTTACTACTACGCCATTTCTGATTTCGCTGTTGGAGGAAGGTAAGTATCCCCTTACGAATTTGACAAAAATCGCGCGTATCCAGATGCAAATGTAATGGCCACGCTTCGGAATGCGTCGGCTCGTCATCTGTCGACGGAGAGAACCGTCTGGTGTGCCGATGCGAGCACAACACGCAGGGCGCTGACTGCAACGAGTGTCTGCCGTTTTACAACGACCGTCCTTGGAAGGCAGGAACCGCCAACGAGGCCAACGAATGCATCGGTATGAGGATGAGGACTGTCACTTTTATTGTCATTTATGAGAACCATTTCAGCCTGTAACTGCTCTCAACTCTCGAACAGATGCTACTTTGACCAGCAACTCTTCGAGGAGACCGGCAATGGAGGACATTGCATTGACTGTCAGGGCAACACCCAGGGAGTTCACTGTGAGCAGTGCGTGGCGAATCACTGGAGAAGACCGAGAGAGAACTACTGCGTCCCTTGCGGATGTAATGAGGTATCCTTGAAAAATGAATTATCTGTTCGAAATTTCATGTTTCCAGATCGGATCCCTCTCCACACAATGTGACAACGAAGGAAAGTGCCAGTGCAAGCCGGGAGTCACCGGACGTTTCTGTGACCAATGCTTGGATGGATTCTACGATTTCAGTACTAATGGTTGCAAGTGAGTTAGGAGATGAGCATGATGATGACGCATCACTTGGAGGGACGGGGTCGCTTGCGTCTAGTTTTTTCGATCGATAGCATGACAACTGACGCTAGTACATTTTGATATCACTGCAATAGAAACGTCGATGATTTCCGTCGTCCCAAATTCCTGAGCATCGAGAAGATCATAGTTTGAGGGGGGGGGGGGAGGACTGCGTTTGGCTGGTTGGTTGTGTACACGAATGGTTTTTCAGGAACTGCGGTTGCGAAGTATCTGGATCGTTGAACAACCAGCCAAGATGCGACTCATCTTCTGGTTCGTGTACTTGTAAACTCAACGTGGAAGGACGTCAGTGCGACAAGTGCAAGCCTGGATACTTCGACATCTCCACTGAGAATCAGTTCGGATGTACTCCGTGTTTCTGTTTCGGACACTCTTCGATTTGTAACACTGCTGACGGATACTTCGCCATGAACGTCTCTAGCATTTTTGATCAGGACAAACAAAAGTGGACCGGAGAGAACAGAATCGCCCTCCAGGACACCCAATGGGCGGAACTGGATAAGGCCGTGGCCGTCTCTGACACTGACAACTCGCCGGTTTACTTTGTCGCTCCGGAACAGTTCATCGGAGATCAGAGAAGCAGTTACAATCAGGATCTTGTGTTCACTCTCAAGGTTGCCAAGCACGTCACCAACCAGGATGTCAAGTGAGTTTCTATCTGAAAAGGAACAAGATTCACACTTCTATTGTTTCAGAGACATTGTCATTGTGGGCGCTGACCGTCAGGAACTCTCCACCTCCATCACTGCCCAGGGAAATCCGTTCCCGAACACTGAAGCTCAAACCTATCGTTTCCGCATTCATGCCGACCCGTACTATGGATGGTATCCGAGAATCAACGAGCTCGACTTCATCGGAATCCTCTCCAACATCACTGCCATCAAAATCCGCGGAACCTATTCCTACAAGGACATCGGATACCTTTCCAACGTTCACCTCGGAACCGCCGGAGTTGCTCCGTCTGCTGCCAACCCGAAACAAGCTACTTGGATTGAGCATTGCGAGTGTCTTCCAGGATTCGTCGGACAGTTCTGCGAGTCTTGCGAGTCTGGATTCCGCCGCGAGACCAAGTTCGGAGGACCGTTCAACCGTTGTATCAAATGCGATTGTCACGAGCACTCGACCAGTTGCGAAGCTGAGAGCGGGTCGTGCATTTGCGAGCACAACACTGCCGGAGATACTTGCGAGAGATGTGCTCGTGGATACTACGGAGACGCTCTTCAAGGTACTCCAGATGATTGCCAGAAGTGTCCATGCCCGAACGACGGACCGTGCATTCTTCACTCCGACGGAGATGTGCTCTGTACCGAGTGCCCGAACGGATACACCGGACGTAGATGCGACGAATGCTCTGATGGATTCTATGGAAACCCGAAAGAGAGCATCGATTGTCAGGAGTGTGCTTGCTCTGGAAATACCGATCCGAACTCGATTGGAAACTGCGACAAGATCACGGGAGAATGCAAAAAGTGTATCTTCAACACTCACGGATTCAATTGCGAGAAATGCAAACCAGGATACTGGGGAGACGCTCTGGGCGAACCGAAAGGAAACTGTCAGTCTTGCGGATGTTTTGCTGCTGGAACTCGCCGTCCGAACAACGATTACACTCTTCTCGAGTGTAACCAGGCAGACGGACAGTGCGATTGCTTGCCAAATGTGATCGGAATTCAATGCGATCAGTGCGCTCACGGATTCTACAATATCACATCTGGACTTGGATGCCAGGAATGCAACTGTGACCCACTGGGATCGGAGAAGAACACCTGTGACGTCATCACCGGACAGTGTGTCTGCAAGCCAGGAGTTACCGGAAAGCGATGCGACATGTGCGCACCATACCACTTTGGCTTCAGCGCCAACGGCTGCCAGCCATGCGACTGCGAGGCTATCGGATCGGAGAGCCAACAATGTGACGTCAAATCCGGACAATGTCTGTGCAAGGAGAACGTCGAAGGAAGAAGATGCGACCAGTGCGCTGAGAACCGCTACGGAATCACGCAAGGATGTCTGCCATGCGACGATTGCTACACGCTCATTCAAACTCGTGTCAATGTGTTCAGAGAGAAAGTGAAGAGCCTCGATAACACCCTCCAAGAGATTATTGAGAATCCAGCTCCGGTCAATGACACCAAATTCGACGAGAAGGTCAAGGAGACTGCAAATGCTGCTTCTGAAGTCTGGGAAGCTGTTAAACAGAAGACCAGTACGTTTTTCTTTCCGAAAACTAACATTAACTCTTTATTTTTCAGAGGAAGGAGGTGGAACTATCAAGACCAAGTCAAAGGCCATCAAGGATGAGATCATGACCGCCTTGGAGAAGCTCACTACCATCGATGAGTCTATCGGAAAAGCTCGTGTTGGAGCCGATGCCGCTGAAAATGACATGAAGAGATGGGAGATCATTATCGAAAACGCCCGCCGTGAGATTGAGAATGTGCTCCACTATCTGGAAACGGAAGGAGAGGACAGAGCGAAGCTTGCACTTGAAGCCAGCCAGAGGTATGGAGAACAGAGTAAGCAGATGTCCGATCTGGCTCACCGCACGCGCCAGGAATCTGAAAAGCATGTGAAACAAGCCGAGGAGATTGAGAAACTTTCGGAAGAGGCTATCGCTGCCGCTACTCAAGCCAACAAAGAAGCCAGCGACGCCATCTACGGAGGAGAACAGATATCGAGACAGATTGCGGAGCTGAAGACGAAGCAGACGCATCTCAACGAGTCCATCCAAAGAACTATGGACTTGGCCGAGGAGCAGAAGAAGGCCGCCGATGAAGCGAACAACCAAGCGGCTGTCTCTCTCACCAACGTCGATGGAGTCAAGATCCCGAGCGTGAACCCGAAGGAGCTGAAGGCGGAGGTCGCCACCGTCTTGGAAGAGTCCGAGAACCTTGTCGACAATTCGGTGAAGGAGAACGAGCAGAACGATGATCTGTTCGAAGAGGTCCACCGTGTTGTTGCTGATGCTCGCAACGAACTCCAAAGCGCTCAAGACCAGCAGAAGATCTCTGATCAGATGATGGTGGAACTGGATAAGGCTCGCGAGAGAATCACTGACTCCGTCTCACTTGCCGATAAAACTTTGAAGGATGCCGAGGCTGCTTTGGCGACCCTCGAGGCCTTCAACGCCAAGATCGAACAGTCGAGAAACGAAGCTGTCGCCGAGTTTTCTGGAATTGACAAGATTAACGAGCGACTTGCGGAAGTGGTTGCCGATCAACAGAAGAAAAGAGAAAAGATCCCAGAGGACAAGGCATTCTCGGCCAAGTACAAGTCTGACGCTGATAGCCACTTGAACAACACGATACTGGTTCGCGATCAGTACAAAGAGCTTGTCGAGAAGGAGATGGACGCTCGTGACGCATCCGATGCTATTGGCGAGGATATCGAGCAGCTGATGGAAGAGCTGACTGAAACTAAGGACAGTCTCAACTACTACAGCAAGCAGGCGGAGGATGACAAGCAGATGGCCACCGAAGCCGTTCGCAAGGCTACTCTTGCGAAGAACTCGGCTATCGAAGCCAACTCGACGGTTCTCAGCGAAGGAGAGGAACTCAAGAAAATTATAGACGCTTTGAGTGAGTTTGGATGATCTATGTATTCCGTGTTTGCAACTACATTTCTTTCAGACACAATGGAAGAGGTGAACAACGCCGAACTTGATGAACTGGAGGAGGAGATCGATAAAATCGATCAGATGCTGGCTCAGGCTCAACTCGCCAAGGAAGTTCCTCACTTCCAGCAGTCACGCGCCGACGAGGATTCAAGGGTCGCTCAGTTGAAGAACGACATCTCAGTTCTGCAGAAGGAGGTAAGAAACTAGATCATAAAACAAAGAAACAGAAAAAAACTAATGAATTCATTTGCAGGTGCTGAACCTCGAGGAAATCCGTGATCATTTGCCGACCAAGTGCTTCAACATCATCAATTTAGAGCAAGAGGGACAGAAGTAAAATAGTTGACAACTCGAATGTCGTCGATTTTATTTATAATTGTTATTTACGTGTCCCGTGAGGAGTTTTTCTAAATGTATTTTCGAAAATTCAAACACTCACATCGCTCGCCTCGTTGTCTATCTTAACCTGCCCTCCCAGTGCTCGAAAGCGTGCGAATCCATTCTTTTGTCCTCGATTTTCATCTTTCTTGTGATAATAATCAATTTTGTTGTCACGTTAAATATGTTTTGCTGATTGAATTTTATTTCCCCCTTTCATGATTCTCTTTTTGTTATTTATAGTAATCTCATTTTGCTCTATTGCCAAATTGATCACAAATCACTACGATTTCCGACGCTTTCAATTTATGAATGTTCAAATTTCGATTATTTCTGATGAAGTAAAGCTTTTTTCATTATTTTCGGTGACAATAGTGTTTGACCACATTGTGACATGTGGTTTGTGAACAGATACGATTGACCTTGGCCATCGGAATCAAAAGAGAGAGAGAAAGATAGAATGTACCGATTCTGCAAATCAATATAAACGATAGAGAGAACAGATACAGAACAGGTCAGTCACACGTGGTCGGAAACTTCAGTCGACCAAAAACATGGCAACCTTGACCGTCCGAGACCAATTTCGAGCTGTTATTCAAAAACTAATCGATTCTCCCGATAACCAACATGAGCCGCTTACGAATTTTATTGGAAATGAGTTTGTACCGCCAGACGGACTCTTGGATTCCGTGAATCCGGCTACTGGAAAGGCGTGGATTAAAATTCCGAATGGATCGGCAGCAGAAGTCGATAAAGCGGTGGCTGCGGCTAAGGAGGCATTCAAAACGTATGAGAGTTTCAGAAAAAGCGTGTATTTTCATATTTTCAGCTGGAAAAACACAACCGTCCAACAAAGATCCGCACTTCTCAACAAGGTTGCCAACCTCATCGAAGAGTTCAACGATGAAATTGCAATTTTAGAAAGTCGAGACCAAGGAAAACCGATTGGATTAGCAAAGTTGGGTTTTGTTTCTAGTACTAACATCGAATTTCGTTCACAGAGTCATGGACATTCCAAGATGCGTTCAAAATTTTCGTGATTTTGCCAACGCTGCCCTTTTCACTCTGTCCACCTCGAAGATTTTGGAGCAACCCACTGGAAAGTGCATCAACTACGTGAAGTATGACCCGGTGGGTGTCGCTGGACTCATCAGCCCGTGGAACTTGCCGCTTTACTTGGTAATTTTTCATATTTCTGCAAGTTTCCAAGGTGTTTCTAGTTGTCGTTCAAACTGGCGCCAGCACTTGTGGCCGGAAATACCGCTGTATGCAAGCCGAGTGAAATGACGAGTGTGACCGCTTGGGTCCTGATGCACGCCTTCAAACTTGCCGGTACTGTTTTATAGAATCATTTTACTGTCAATTTCTCATTCAGGATTCCCGCCAGGAGTCGTTAACATGATAATAGGAGAAGGACGATCTGCGGGTCAGCGTCTAGTCGACCATCCAGATGTGAATCTTATTAGTTTCACTGGGAGCACTCTGATCGGAAAGAAAATCCAGGAGGACGGTGCCAAACTAAACAAGAAGGTTTCCTTAGAAATGGGAGGAAAGAATCCCGGAATTGTTTACTCCAACTATCGCAAATCAGACATTGCTGCTATTGCAAGGTATGATAATCACAGTGAAAGTACTCAACACACATTTTATCAATGTTCAGATCCTCTTTCTTAAATCAAGGAGAGATTTGTCTGTGCACAAGCCGGCTCTTTGTCCAAAAACCGATTTTTGATGAGTTTGTAAAGAGCTACGTAGAAGAAGCGAAAAAGGTATCTGATTTCACGAAAAGCGAATAAATAAACTTGGATTATTTTCAGTTCACTGTCGGAGATCCAAAAACTGGAGTGAACATTGGTGCGATGAACTCGAAAGTTCATTTTGAGAAAGTAAAGAGCTACATTGAATTAGCAAAACAAGAAGGCGGACAAATTCTCTGTGGGGGCGTAACTTCTGTTCCAAACGGTTGTGAGAACGTCTGTAAACCCTTCATATCAATGTTCCAAATGCTATGAGTTCAGGGTTACTTCATTTCTCCGACAGTGATCGTTGGTCTTCCCGACTCTTCCAAAGTGATGACCGACGAAATATTCGGTCCAGTTGTGTGCATCACGCCGTTTGAAACATCGGAAGTAAGTGATACCAAACCATCTTCATACAACGCCACACTCACTGATAATACAGGAAGTGATTGAAAGAGCAAACTCCACAAATTATGGGCTATCAGCGACCGTATGGAGCGCCAATACCGATGAGCTTTTGAACACGGCCAATGAACTGCGCGCCGGAACCGTTTGGTGCAATACTTGGCTGGTGAGCACGTGAAACAGTGCATTTTCCTTGAAAAATAATAAATTTCAGGCTCGTGAGCTGAGCATGCCTTTCGGAGGGTGCAAACAATCTGGAACCGGAAGAGAAGGTCTGCACGACTCACTCCACTTCTACTCGGACGCCAAGACTGTCTGCGTCAACTTGGCTTCTAAATTCTAGCAACGTTTGCGTTTTAATCCGTTTTTTTTTATTAACCACTAGAATACAAGCACAGTAAACACATTTTATTTGGTTCATCATAAAAATAGAGTTTACTTGGAGCAAGTTGGACATGTCGGACAAGTGAATGGAATGCCAGTTGGTCCACCGCTTTGAGGGTATTGGCACACAAACTGATGCTTGACGCTGCAAACTTCGGTGAACCACTTTCCAGTCGACAACTGCATGGTTCCGCAGTGACGGTCTTCGAGCGGCTCTCCTGGTCCCCAGTTGGTGAAGTTCAATGCGGTTCCATCGTTCCATGTCCAATTGTATGTCTTAGCACGATCACTGGCTCCAATCCAGAAGTAATCGTAATCAGCATCCAGATTAGAGACAGCAAACTCTGCAAAAGAAACGTTTTTGTTAGCGTTACTAAAACTCATCAAAAATCGCTCACTCTGAATCCAATTGTTCTCGATGATATTATAAATCGTCACCAAATGTCCACCAGTTGTCTTGATACACAAGTTATTACTATCATCAAAACTTCCATGCACCCGATTGAATGAGAAGCAGCTGAAATGTTGGGAAATTTTGATTAATACAGTGGTCAGAACTTCTAATACTCACTAGGATTCAAAAGAAAGATCTCCGGGAAGACATTGTGCGGCAGCAGAATAAGTCAGGACGGCCAGGAAGAGAAATTGGAGCATTTCTTTGCGAATTGCAAAATGATGTACCTTTTCTTATCTGTCCTATTTATACTTAAAATCGCGGAAAAAGTGAGAGAGAGGCGTTGCCCATCTTTGTTTCCTCGATCCGTTTATCAGTGATGATAACACTTTTCAAGAGGTACACGGCACCGAGTCTGGAATTTTGATCCTTTTTTGTTTTGTCAGGTATCATATGTATTAAGATGACCAGTTCTTCCCAAATTGATCAAATTGAGAGGCGTGCACGTTTTAAAATCAAAAAGTGTGTATTGCGCCAAATATTACTTTATTTCGGAAGAATTGACAATACTTTAATTTCAGTTTCACATCGGGGGATCTACAAACTACCGTAGGAAAAAAGACAGGGATACGACACAAGTTGCTGGACGGGGAACAATTGAAATGGTTTTGGAGAAGGAATGTGATAACTAATAGAGAAATGCTACGAATGATTGACGATGGGAATAAAATAGGAGGGGAAGAAACGTTTTTTGTTTTTCTTCACGTTTTGTATGATAAAGGGGAACACTTCAACACTGAACACAAATAATCGGAAGTTTTGTGAAAATAAATAAAAATAATGATGAATAGGTTCAAATCAGTTGTATTTTCTGAAACTGAGGAATCTCAAACGGGCGAATGGGTTCATGCTGCTCAAATTCGAAGACGATTGCTTCCTGGTGACTGGAGCCGTGGAAGATCCTGGTTTGTCGGCCGGCTCTCCTCTCGAATCGGTCTCCGACTGTTCTTCCCTCTCTTCAGCGATCGCAGCACACACGGACGATTTCCGAATCAACTCGGCGCATACCGATGGCTTCCTATTGAGATCCACCGCTGCCATAGCCTTGCCAATTTGTTGCATTTGCACGTTTGTTTTCTGCTCATTGGTGTGCTCGATGACCCTGCAAAAAGTGTTGAGCTCTTCCGTACACACTTTCTTCATCGCTCACTTGTTATCTTCGATCGGAATGATTGTATTGGTAGAGGAGCAAGAGGTGGCGGAGCCGGTCAAAGAAGATTTGCGTTCACCTTCTTTCTTTTTCTTCTTTTTCAGGTCGGCAAGGTATTTGATTCCATCCGGGTCAGAGTACGCGCTGCTGCTGGCGCCCGCTGAAAACGTTATGTCTGGGTGAAGTTGTTTCAGTTTTTTCGACTCACATTCATCTTTCTTTCCAGAAAAGCTCGAGCTGGGAGTGCAGTCAGCAATTCCACTATCTACTTTCGGACGGAACTCTTTGTCCTTCTCTTCTTCCTCAGCTTGCTCTTTCTCTTTCTCTTTCTCCTTCTTCTGCTCTTTCTTCTCCTTTTTCTCCAGAGCCTTTCTCTCCTTTTCTTTCTTTTTGTCAGCCAACTGCTGCGCCTCCATCTCCTCTCGCTGCTTGAAAATAATAGCAGCTCTCTCGCGTTCTATGCGCTGTTGCTCTTCCCTTTCTCTCAATTCTCTCTCATGGTCGCCGGCCGATGAGCCCGGAGGAGCACCGCCAAATGGATATCTAAAATAACACGTTTTTCTTTGAGATCAAAGATAGAGAGTCTACCTTGGATTCGGACCGGACTCCTTTCTGCCGATCCTGGAGAAATCAATTGGGACCAAATCTTCAATTGAATTTCTCTTTCCGACCGAACCTCTCCAAAGTGGTTTAACTTTTGACGCAGGGCTGCTTCTTCCCGAGTTGAAACTTCCGGATCTATTTTCCAAATTATCCGATGACGCGAGATGGTTCACACTTCCGGATAACGGGGAAGCATTCGATGAGTTAACGGAGATTCCGGAAGTGGACGCGTGATGTGGTGACGAGGTGCGATGACGTTTGCTGACGAGACGACGGAAATCACTGAATCATTATTTACTCTACTTTGAAACCATCAGTTTTCAAAAACCTGAAAAAGTTCCGGCTGCCAAGCGAGAACGCTCTCTTCCTCGGATCGTCATCAGGAAGGTTCAACTTATTAGAAGGGCTTTCCGTGGCGGCCGAAATCTTTCTATCCGAGTCGGGCAAGTTTACAGTCGGTGGAACACGATTTGAACCTTTCAGTTGATTTGCACCAAACGATTGAGCTCTGTTCTGAAGCGGAGTGCTGCTTGTCAGATGGGACTTGCACGGATTATTGCGAGTACACGTACTTCCTCTCTGGAATGATTTTTATTGTTTGAGTTTGAAAAAGAATGCACTCACGGCGGAAGACTGACAGCTATCGTTACTATCGGACTGCTCTTCTTTTGGAAGGTCTTCCAGTTTACCCCATTCCGCTGGTCCCATCACGGTGTAGTCCTGACTGTTGATGATGTTCCCAATGTACACCACTTCTGGCAGGTCCGGCTGTGGACAAACTGTGTCTAGGAAGTCTTTCTTGATTTCTCGAGGAGTTCCATCCGGCTGAAAATAAAATGAGTGTATGACTATTTTCAGTAAGAAGCACAAACATTATGAGTTCTTCCATCATATCCATTCTTGGCCGCCTCTTCCATGAGCTCTTTTTCGCGTTGCAGCGACAACAAAAACTCGCCGGATGGCTTGTTAGCATTCAGTTTGAGTGGCGGATTCTTTGGTTTTGGTGGCTCTCTGAAAGTTGAACCCTAATTTTTCATGATCTCCCTTTTCGTAACTAACGGTGGTGGAGCCTCTTCCGGTTTCGGTTCAGGCCCTGGCGGCGGATCATCATCGAATGTTTCCGGTCTCAATGAAATCTTTCTTCTGTATGGAATCGGTTCTCCTCCGTTCTCTATTTGCTGCATCGAGCTCTTTCTCCTGGCTTCGCGTTCTTTATAAGAATCCAGAAGGGCTTCTCTGAGCCCAGGTTCCTCTTTGACAAATTTAATAGACTGGAATGAAGGCTTGCGAGGTCTGGAAACCATATTCTTATTACAAAAACACTTGAATCGACAGAAGTGGACAATGTGATCAACAAACGAAATATGTGTTATCCTGTTGGAGGTTAGAGGAAAACTCATGGTTAAAAGGAGCGAATATGTACAACTCATGCAAAAGTGATTTTAAAAATGTTAGCAAAGGATCGTGCTTATGGTTAATATGTCAAATGAGGAAACTAATTGGAGACCTCTCATTAGGAAAGTTTCCGAGAGAATGAATTGATCCACGTGGCTGGTCGAGTCTGCACAAAGGTCACGGTTTTCTGTCTTTTTCAGTTCAAAATGTTACCTAGACAAATGGTCAACCTGAAAATTGCCCAACGATCCACGTGGGCGGTTATAGTTAGCGAACGGTGAGGACGGAGCCGAATCGTCTCTTTCAATGGAAGCAAATGAGAGACAGTCTCTGCCGAGCATCAGGCGACGGTCCCTGGCGGTTAGGACCGGCGAGTCGAGCGAAAGTTTGCTACGATGAGCCAGCGGGGAGGGAACCGACAACGATTCCATTCCATGCAAATCGCTAAACAACCAAATCAGGGAGGCGGGGGAAACAAAGGATCAGAGGGAATGAGGAACTCAAAGCCAAACAAGTATAACGCAAGAATGAGATGGTCAGATCAGACGGATTTCTTTTGAACTCACCTGAACATAGGTCTTCTAAGAGCTTCAAGCCGTCGGTTTTCAATGTCACGTACGGCGAGTACCTTAAGACGGTTATGGATCTCCCGGCACACTTCCGGAGTGTCCACGTTGAACGAAATCTCGAATCCCCGATACGGACTGCCTTTTCCGACGCGGATGTAGAACGAACAGTCACGGAAGCCATAGAAGGAGACTGTGCTGCGCTGCAAAACGGAGGATTGAGGGAAATTTTCGTCGAATTTGTATTTACATCGAGTATGAACATGCTGGAAGCACGGAAGCATGGAAATCCAGCAGAGGGAAGGCCATAGGCAGTCGGTTCAATGCACAAATCGACAATTGCGAGAGTGTTCGGCCAGAGGCAAAATCTGCAGAGCATGTTTTAAACGGCACATTTTTCTGTCTAGAACAAACCTTTTCTTTCCTTCCAGTGTGCTGATGACGGTGCATAGATTAGTGAATCCATACTCTTTGCCGTTCTCGATATACTTTTCTTGATATTTGTTGAAATCTGTGACACGGATATCATAAACAGCATCGAAAATGTCTTCCGGTCTCGGTGTTCGGTTCATCTTCCTGCGTCTGGCTTCATGAATTGCTTTCACAATTGCTCTACGCCATCCTTCAATTGTCAGAATTCCTCCTTCCGGTCTCATACAAATAGTCTCATCCGGACCCATCAGGCACAGACATTTCTTCATTTTGGCGTCGTACTGCAATTCAAATTGATCTACAAGGGACTCATTCGTTTTGCTAACATGATCTGAATGAACGTTGAATGAAATGGACAGGTCGACCATATGACGAGCCGCTCTTCCGCATCGGAAGGACTTTTCAGACTCATGAAGTTCCAGAGCTCTTTCAGTAAGTGTTACGAACATTAGTTTCTTCTTTTTCTGAAATATACCACATTAGCCCGGTTTTTTACTTGAGAACTGACCACTGGGGCGAATCCAACCATACACAGTCCGCATTTGTACACTCCAACGATTCCGAACTCATCCTCATCTTCGTCCATTGGCAAGTCCTCCACTGTCAACGGTTTCCAGACGGGTTCAAGTGGCAACTCTTTTGGCTTTGCGTTCGACGCTTTTCTCTCCGTTCTCACTTGAGCTACTATTTTGTTATTAGCCATTGCATCTTCTTCCATCTTCTTCTCCCGTTTCACTTCCGTTCTTTCTTCAGCAGCAGGCACTAAAATCTCACAAACTGGTGTAAACGATTTCGCTAAACGAGAAGGTTTTACGCGTGTTCACTAATGAGACAGCGACAAAGTTGTTTTTGTTAAACGAAACGAAATGACTTTCATACTCTAGAGGATTCATTCGTTGAATGTTTTGACAGGATTAACGGTGACTAAAACGCATGACGTCTCCTTATCACTAAACCCCAAATCCCTTGCTGATCCCTTTAATTGACTATTCCTGAGCTCTCATCTGATATTTATTAATCTCTGTACACCTCCCGCACTCTGATGCATAACTGACCAGAATTCGAAGAGCTTGGTCCGTTTTGGTTGGGCATTGCGTTCGCTTCCAAAAGGGCCAGCATGCGCGCCTTTTGTTGTTCCTGCTTTTCTTCGGTCTTCAACTCGACGGTCTTCGGGACGGCTTGAACGTTGTTACCTTCCAATCCAAACGTCGTCAGATCTGGGAGAGTGAACTCGCTGACCGTCTGACTGAAGCTGACCGCCTTCACCAGAACGACTCTTCTGCTGAAAAAAGTTAAATGAAAGATTTGCGATCAGAAAATGACTTTTTTCACGCGCACATAGAAGCGAAATTGAAAAAATTAGAGGATGTTTGCGTCTGTCGGAAAAATTGGTCAAAGAACAATGGTTTTTAGGCCCTCATTCCATTTTTACAGGTCAAAAGTGGCGGCGAGGGCAAAGCGAGGGCAAAGCGAGTGCACTTTTTTGATCGAATGGTTTATGACTTCTTTTTTATAGTGAAAAGGGGGACCGAACATGAATTGGCATGTGAAAACTCAATTTGCTTGGGAACACAGAAATTGCTTCGAGAAAGGAGGAAAACAAGACAAGAAAGAGGTCAAAACACTGCATTAAATGACCCTGATGTCCATGGGAGTCGTCCTCGAAAAACAAATGGAGGTGTACCTTGCGACCTTCCCTTGGAAAATGAAAAAAAGGTCTGAATCATGATGTACTGATCGCAAAGGATTAATGAGCGGATAAGGCGTTGAAAAACAAATGAGCGCTATAAACAAGGGGTTAAAGACCTCACGAAAGCTTCAGAAACAGCCAATGCCAGGAAAAAGCGGGAAGGCGCGTGGGCAAAAACACGGGGGGACGCTGGCAAATCGGATCGGAAGTTTGCGTTAATGTGAATGTCATTTCCCTCTCATTTCCTGTATTCATCACGTTTAGGAAATACGGAAATTGGAAAAAATTGAGGTGAAAAGAGAAAATGATAGCTGCAAAACATGTGGTTTTTGTTTCAGGCGGGCAGAAACTGATAAGAAGTGCGGGAGAAATGAACTCATGACTAAAAAAGAGAATCACAAAAATTCATTTTACAGAGTGCCCGGAGAAAAAAGGAACAAAGAAGTGAAGATGTGACTTCTTCTTTTTCTTCTGAAAATAACATTCTTTGTGTAAAAATTGCATTCTCTATGTACGTTTTTTTTCTCACAGACTGCTCTGTTCACGCGTCTGCGAGAATTTTGGAATTTAGAACTAGGTTGACTCACACGTCAGAGTTCGAAAATGGAAAAAACAACTCACGGGCTAACAGCGATCATTGAACCGGAATTATAATGAATACTCTCTTCGCAACAGATGTCTGCAACTAGTGTGTCGTGCAACTGGCGCCCATCAGATTATCAACTGTCCAGTGCAATCTCTCTAGGATTGTGACAAACAACATCGCCCTTTGTGCCCGCCATTATGGCACCGAAAAACGCTTTTTTTCTCGAAGTCTCACCGAAAAAAGCGCACAAACAGCAAACTGTCGGCCGTGGCACAGACCTACGTAAGCGATTTGAACGGCAAGGGGGCACTGGCAAGTCAAACAGAAAACGTCATAACAGGAGGGAACAGAAAAGTGCCGATAGGGTAAGGAAGATGTTTGTGAGAAAGCGCGTTGCATAATTTTATATTTCCTATCTCTGACTGCATGTGCATCTTCATCTTTTCCGCTGACAAACGAAGACAATTACTAACTACTGTTACGAATGTAGGGTTGACATAGTCAAAAACTTTCAGAGTGGATGACTCTTCTAATAATCTCAACGAATGTTGTCCGCAATCGGCACCTGATTTCCCGCTTGGCTGCGCTCTCCATGACAACAAATCCGATTTTCAGCGGTTCTCACCCCTACTCTTTTCTCCACCCCCTTTTCAGCTCTTATCACTAACCATTTTCTTCTCACCGAGAGATTAGGATTAAGAGAAGCAAAAGTCGATTAGTCACGTCTCCGGGGTAGATGAAGCCAGAAAACATTACTACCCGTGAGATATCGCACGTGCATTAAGTATGGATGAGTGTTCCAAAGAAGGGAAAACGAAAAACAAGTGGGGATCATCCGTTTTCCAAGCAACATGTGGACTTTCACCCCCGAAAAATGCAGAAAAAATTGAACGGGAGGAAAAGTCGAGCAAAAAAAGACGCACTTTTTTGTTAAGGCAAATATTATGGTCGCCCAGAGCAGTGTGGGTCATGTGAAAAGTGCAAAGTAGTTGAGGGAAGCTCCCATAAAATCCGACCACCCAGCGTGTTTCTTCAAACTCACAAAACTTATTTTAAAACCATACTGAACATTCTGCGAGAATATATCTGTTCTGTCGATTTTGCGGTCTTTGGTAGGCATGAGGAGGAATCCCTATTCTGTTATGTTATTTTTTTTGTGAAAAACACGTGATCATATTTCAGCCTGGCTAGGGGTCGCGACACGCTAGAAAAAGAGACACACTCGGGGGAGGGGGACATGACGCGAACTTGTTTGTGAGCGAGCGAGAACATTAGAAAAAAGTGGACACCGACCGAGAACCCGCCGATTTTCAGAGCTGTTAGGTAGTGATTAAGGTTCTTAATCCCCGATAGTTTCATTCTTCTGATCGTTTCGTTTTCGGGATGCCAAAAATATGTGAGAAATAGGAATAGGAGAGGAGGAAGGAATAAGGAATAGGGAGTAAACGGATAGGCGAGATAATAATTATTCATGAGGCTAGATTTGGTTCCTGTCCACGCAGCAAACAACTTTTTGAGGTGAAGAATTGGAGTGACTGCACGTATTTGCAAAAACTAAGAGTTGGAAATACCTTCTAAGGATTCCTTCGGGTCTCGCTCCGTCCAGCGATTCGCTCGCCCTCATTGCTTGTCTTCTGGTCTGTCCGGACTCTGACGTCGATGGTATCGGTTCGGACGTTGAAGAACTTGACGGTTCATCCTCAGAAACCTCGAGAACCTGGTCCTGTGACGAAGATGAGCAAGGTTGTTCGTTGGGGGGTTCTTCGTCAGTCATTTCTAAATTACTCCCCCAGAGCTTGAGAGATCTGAAAAAAAAACGTTTGTTATTTAGGAAAAACGGTTTCGAAAAAAGGAAGAAAGAAGGTAAGAGAAGCACCTAATCGAACAGCTCCTAATCAATGCTAATTCCTTAATCTTATATTTCCGTTAGAACACATTGCACATGCATCAGTGCAAACAAAGTGACAATGCGAGCACATGTGGGATAAGTCTCAATATGGCTGAAAATGTTTTTGTCGAAAGATGGGGCGGAGATTATGGAATGTTCGCGAGAGAAGGGCATATGTAGGCAGCCGCTCGCGAAGACGAAACGATGAAACCAATGTCTTTCGGGTTCAACCTTTCTCTGAGCAATCTTGTCGAAAATCGGAAGGACTGATGAAAAATTTGACTCCCGGCCGTCGCGGAACCGTCAGACATTTCAAAACGACAGTTTTGACGCTATTGTTGGTCACGTATAAAAAATTTTAGTACTAAATGTCTTGGAGGCCTCCAACACACGAATGTGTAAGACAGTCGACGTGTGGGATAGAATGAGATAGTTCTCAAATGCAGGTCATCTAGAGGTTCTGTTGGTGTTTACGAAATTGACACTTGAAGGTCATCCCCCCTTCTTGATGACTTTCAAACATTGCAAGTCGTTTTTGAAGGTTGTGAATGCATTTGAATTGCAAAACATTGAAGCCAGATCGTCTAGACACAACATAATGGCACGACCACATCAATTTAAAAACCGAGCCAGACGTCCTTCGTCTCGTTGTCCATGTTTCCTCAAATTCCCCAAAGACGCGTCATTTCAGATTCTGATATTTTATGCTATGCGATCTGTTTTCGAACGATGGACCGGGAAAGGGAAGAGAAGGAAATGCCTCCGTAATCCTGTTTTCAATGGAATTGTCACAAGTCATGAACGTGCGTAGGACACAGCTCACAGAAAAGGTCGAGGGCTCAGTAATAAACACATGATTGGAGGAAGATTAGGCGTGGAAAACGCGTTGTGTCACGAGAGAAATTGTCTGCGGTTTTGAAGAATAAAAAGATCAAAACGGATTTCTTAAACTTTAAACATGGGTGAGATGTTTGAACGCGGTCAGTTTCACTGTAGATCAGAAATCGTGCTTGACGCGCAAGATACTTGTCGGGGAGGGCGAAGAAGAACGGAACGGGGGAAATAAATATCTGCGTTTATGGGAGACTGATCGTTAAACGGGAAAGAATGAGAACAGAACACACCAAATAACGTTCTAGTTCACAATATGTACATGGAATGCTAGTTGAAATGCAAATGAAAACAATAGACAACCGAAAATAATATACTACACACACAAAAAGGGCACAGTTTTTTTCTCTTTTCCAATAATCACCCTCATTTGCTTAAAGAAAACTCTCAGCGGAGATGAAGATCTAAATGTCGAACACACGATGCGCATCGTTGGTAATTTGACCAGAAAGAGCAGACATTAAAATTTGAGCATCTACGTCTTTTGCTAGTGACTAAGTATTGAAACCGAAATGGAGAAGAGTACAAAATGAGCAAATTGGGTATGTGGCTGAAATTTAATTTTTCCGCTTTGTTTGTGTCACTGCTGCGAAGACACACGGGGTCAAACATCATGCAGAAGAGGGCGTCTGGTCGGCGGCTCGCAGAGTTCAGTCATCTCATTTGGAACTAATGATTCGGCTTTTTCAGGGCACTATGAAGATGACTAAGCTGAGTCACCGTGACGAAAGAAAAAACACATTTCCATGAACATTCTTGCGACCGCCAGTTTTCTATATTACTACAGTATCCGCGCTCTTAGCCGAACAATAAAACGAACGAGTAAAGATTCGGTAAAAAATTTTAATATTTATTCGTTGGGTCTAGCTCAAAAGTCACCTGTTCAGGCAGGTGAAAATTATATTTCGATGACCGAATCCACCTACTCGCAATCCAATGAACACTTTCTCAGAACCCGCGTGGCTCGGTCATATCGGGTTTCAGTACTAAAATTTCAAAACATGATTTCTGAGATCAAAAATTTGTGCCAATTCTCCGGCTTATAAGTTTTCTCAATTTTTGAATTTGGGCCGGGCCAGACCGATGTTAGACAAGTCTTCTCAAAACGCATTTTAAAAAAAGCCGAAAATATGCGCCAGTTTTTTAAGCGAAAAGTCAGCCCACAAAGTCAAAACTTGTTACACAATCAATACAATAACTGCAAGAACAGGGCGTGATAACCACAAACCCATTAAGATTGACAGTTGGTCACGAGATCTTGAAGAAAAACGAAGAGAATGCGACGAGACGTTTCGTAAACGAACCCAACCGAAGTTGATGAATTTGAACGCTTCGCGTGTCGTCGGTTTCGCGGGCAAAACCAAGACGCAGTGTTTGTCCAAGAATGCGCGCCGTTTTTGAATAATAATTCGTCGTCGTTTTTGGTTTCGCGAGAAGATTGTTTGAAGGGAAATGAGTGAGATTAATGAATATAGTCGTTGAAATCAAGATTTCTTCTCTTAAGCGCTGACAGATTTTTTGGAAAATGGTATTTTTTTGATCTTAAATATCACAAGACGTGGGAGGGTTTTACAATCAGAAGTACCGTAACCGAGAATACCTCTTTCCGCCTTGATCGAGATAAAACAGTTAGAAAGCCTAAAGAATGTCTTCAAAGTGTTGAAAAACTTCGTACCGATCGTCACACAGACACGGTGCGCTGACTAAACCGAAACGACAGAAAAAATCGCCGTGAGTGTCGCCGCGGATGCGGAAAACCGATTTTGACAAGCGATAAAGGAGATTGAAGAAAAGAAGAAGACGAAGATGAAATGAATGCGTCGAAGAACCCGTCTGCATTCCAGTCCGCGTCTTTTCGGGGGTGATGGGAAGAAAGGGCATCCAGAGATAAGCTGGTCCGGGTTTTGGTTTCGGTTTTCTTTGACCTTGATAACCGTAATCTTCTTATTATATTCGAATTACTGTAAATACTGTATCAGATAAGCACTTCTTATAAAAAAGCAGCCAGCAAAGTGAGTCAGAGCAGTTTCAAGCTGATTTTTGGACGTTTCATACAATTTTAATATTTCAAACAATTATTTTCTGATACAGTACCTACGGTAAGAATACCATTTCGTTCAATACATTGATAATGATATGTACTTGAAAATTTTGAACCTTATCATTGAGAAGGAATTACACAATGAAGAGATCGATGATACTGACTTAAACAGAAGTCACGTTGGTTACAACATTTGCAGACAGAAAAGGTTGAAAATCAAGCAGACTAGCAGACAGACAACAACAATTAAAACACAATGAAGATGTTTGCAACGTGATCTTATTTCAGACTGCTGCACTGTCTCAACTTTTGTCAGAAAATGTTTCATTAATTTGAGACGTTTTGAATGTCTTCAAAGTGAGCAACAAAGAATGATTATATTTTTATTGTTCCGGGACTAGAAACTAGAAACACAAAAACATTTGTGAAACGCATGACCTCTTATCAGCTCGAGTACTTGACTCATTCTACATTCTACTCAGACGTTTATCTTCTGCCAAACGTTTACTTGACACGTGCTCACAATCAGTTCCCGATTGTTCCCGATGATTCTGTTTTTGGGCGTTCTCCTCCCCTTTCCCGCTTTAAAATGACCACCGCGACAGTGGTAATTCGAAATTTAATTTCTGTTATCCGTTTTTTGAAAATATACCTGTCCTCAGAATGCGTCCCTTAAAAGGCTCAGCAGATCTGGCTTTCCTCGAAAAGATTCGTCTATATTTCTTTCTTTTTGAATCCCCTTACAATTGGTCACTCGGAAACATTTTGGAAGAGATTAGCGACTACAAGATCATATTTTAGCAGAATCCGCCCTCTCTTTTCCCCTTTTCCTTCCCGATTATCCTTATGAAGTCTATTCAAGTGTTGCATAGTACTTTTTTGAAGTATGCGCGCTCCGGAGTTCCACCAGGATGCCGCTTTATTTCCGAGTGATTACCTAACGCCCATTCATGATTCATTACGTGACGTCGGAAATGTCCATCTATGCAACAATCTCTTTTTTGCGTGGCTGTTTGTGCGGAAATTCTGAATGTGACTTCGAAACGTCAGTTTTTGCTCCACTTTCGCGTTCATCATTAATTTTATTGAAATTGAGAAGTGAACGGAGCGGAGCGGAAGAAAAAAAACAAAAACAGTGAAATAATTTTTCGGTTCACTCATTCTCGGTAATCTTTGCCATTCATTCATCTACCCCATTCAGATATTCTTAGCTTCTGTCTCGATGACAATAGTTATTGTGTTCAAACACGTTGATACGTCACGTGATGCGTCACGTCATTGCCCGAATTGTACCCGTATGGATCCATCATATCAGTCAGAAGCGCAAGTATAAGACTAGATACTAAAGAGCAAGTATCAGCCAAAAAGAAGTTCTCCTTCTAATCTCGTTATTACTCATTCATTAACTGATTGGTCCAATTTTGTCATTTTCAAAAAAAAGTGGCTTCCTCAAAGATTAAAACTATGAACCACCCCTCTAGGCTTCATTCATTCATCAATTTGACGTAACATTTGCTAAATTTATTTCTACGAAACAATCGCACGTCATGTAGGAACATACGTAGCTGTAGCTTATTGTCACTGCCAGATTAGAGAACTAAAAGCATCACAGAAGGAGCACGCCACGCAGTCTTCTTCGATGACACAGTTGTCACGCCCTTTTTATTTCTGCATCCTCCCCCCTTCTCTTGACATTACCACAACAATCCGGAAAGGTTGCCACCTAACTATTTTCTCACACAAAACTTCCAACGCCTCATGACGATTGTCAGCTCAAAGTGGTGACGCGGCGAGTTTTGCTAGCTTCCCACGCGTCTACGGGAATAAAAAGTAACTATTAAGTCTCCTTCCACAATTTTTTGTTCTCTTGGTCACACTTGTCTTGTCACCACTAGAATATCAATTTTTCCCATACCACTGCCCTCCTACGACGCAACATCACTATCATCAAATCAGTCGCGTAAAATTTTACAACATCAGGGTCTGGTTATAGTAGTGAACGTCTCCAAAAGTTGCTATTTTGTTGTTCTCCCATTTGGTCACGAGGCTGATCGTGAAAGTTTGTTATTTTTCAACAAATAAATAATAATCCTTCCCTCTTATATCCGTGTTGAAGGACAAGACAACAGGATTATCTCCTAAATCTTAAAATGTTGCAGGAGCTCCATGAAAACCTTCTTCGGCATTGTTCTCGTTTTTGCATTTGTTGCCACTACATTTGCTGCATTTGTAAGTGGACATTTTGATAGTAAAACGACAGTAATCGTTGTTAAAGGGTCATGGAAGAAGTGCACTGAACGATGCGGACGATGCAAGTGCAGTGCAACCATGTAAGAACGAGAAACTACCGAACTAGAGAAACAGTCATCATGATAAATGTTCAGTGTGCCCGACAGATCGAGCCGGTAACAAGTACGTTCCCTGTCCGTCTCCCCTCCGAGGCACGGACACTTGGCCATGCGTCCGGTAAGCCCACGCAGCCAACCGTTATCCATGAAGTTTCTCAGACTATCTGATTTGTGCAATACACGAAGAGACTGTCCGAACGGCGAAGACGAGAATCCGTTCAGTTGTTTTTACCACAAAAGCGTGAGTTCAAGGTGCATTCTCGCTTGTACTATGCTACAGATTTCAGCGTTTCCAAGAAATCGACCAGCTCCGCAAGTTACTCGAAGAAATTAAGGGCTGATCGACACTCCTTTGTCATAATAATGGTTTCTCATTTCTCTTCTTTCATTGCTTTGCACTTCTTCACACAAATATATGAAATGCGTATACAAACGTCTCATTTAGTTTATTTGCTGTCCAATAAACCTTTTTTGATTTGCTCAAACGTTTCATGACGAACCTAATCAACAAAAATAACTTTGATGACACACAATGATGTACAAATTGCGTGTGTTTTGTTTGTCAACAAAAAACGAGGAAATGTTTATCTCGACAGAATTAAGCACGGAAAATAATTTTTTTTTGTCGAAATAATGTTTCTATAATGTATAACCCATTCTCTGTAATTCTGGAGCATGGTAATGGTGGGTGTGGATATAAGGCCTGTAGAGAAGGTAGAGCGTAGAAATTTTATGGGCAACTGCACTCCAGGTCTCCGAGGTTCAAATTACTAACAAGTCGGGCCAGATTCTGAACAGCATCCCTCTTCTCCTTAACCGAACTGCTCGTGCACGCCTTCAGAATATGCCGGACCACAGTGTGTTGTGACGGTGGGCGATAGACACCACGTCGCATATGCCCTTCTCAGTCGTTGCTTCCTCGCCCAGCCAACGCACACTTTATGGTCACGAGTCTGCCCTCGTATATTTTCTGAAAACAGCCGAACTTTCGTGGTACTGTGGGATGATGGTCGTTTTTATTAAATTGAGTCAAAATGTTCAAACGTGTTCATTTTCGCAACGCCTCTTTGAATCCAAATTCCGAATAATACTTTTTTTCGTTTCGCGAAAGGGAAAGATTCCGTTCTCCTCTCTTTTTATGAGCACTTCATACAAGATTCTAGTACCGAAGACCAGCGCTAGGTGTATTTTATGCTTCAAACTTCCATTCTTTTCAGCTTGCTATTTCGCATCACTTTCCACATACATTAAAAAGAAACAATTCCATGCGAATACGATCAGAAAAGCGATTTCGTAAGCGTTCGGCCCGACCGGCCGCCGTCAGTTTCCCATAATAGTTGGCTGCTCGCTACACGTCGCTCCTCGTCTCCTTTCTTCCCATAAAATGGTGGTAATTTTGCGAAGTGGCGGTGGCGGCCGGCACCGCATCTCCCTGTCTCTTTTCTGTTTGTTCTGCGATGACTCCGTATTCATCCCGTGATTTTCCGAGGCTCGTAGGTTGACAGCATCCGATTGCAATTGGCCCGGTGTGGGACCGTAAACGTTTTCTATTAGAATCTGCCTCATTTTTTCCCACTATTTTCACAGTATCTTCTCTTATAAATTCAACGTTGGCCACCCAACTTTCACTATAATTTCAGTAGTAAATCGTCAATTTTCAATCAAACAAGCTGCATCTCTTCTCCTTTTTCCTCTCATCAATAAAAATGTTCACAGAATAACATGGAAAACCCTGGCGAAGACGTTCGCGATACTGAGGAGAGGCAAGGCCCTATTGCACCGAAACCACTTAAGATGTTCAGCAAACTCAAGTTCTGGAAAAAGAAGAACAAAAAGAAGAAGAAGAAAGAAGATGAGGTTGAGACCACGGACGTTCCAGTCAAGCAGGAGGAGGTGGCGCCACGCGTAACGGACACGAAGAGAAACGATGGAATCAGTCCAAAAAGCGCTTTGATGCACTTTGGCCACCTTCTCACAGAATATGAGAAGAAAGAAGTTCTTGAATATAAGAATGTGTACCATATGGGAAAAAAATCAGCCAAGTTCGATGCCCCGATGGATGCAGATGAGACCGGATTCTTCACGCTGGAGAATTACCGCTACAAGGTGAACGTCGGAGATCATATCGCATATCGCTATCAGCTCCAGGAACTTGTTTCCAACCAATACAGAGCTCAGGTAAGTGTAGAAAAACATTCCAATAATAGCAATTAACTTCAGGTGTTCAATGCGATGGACGGCAAAAATTTCTCCAAAGTGACCATCAAGAGCTTGAACAGGAAATGGTTCGACCTGGACCAGCAGTATAGGGAGTGGAACAAGCTTCGAGATATTCAGGAGCTCGTACCAGCAAGTCAGGCCTTCATTTTGCTACCGATGAACATAGGAGAATTCCGTAATCACTTTTTCATGGTTTTCGAACAGTTTGAGACGGATCTGCAGAAATATATGAATGAGAAACCGAAGTGGGCTCTTGAGGTGAATGAGCCCAATTTTCCACTTAAAAAATATTTTTTTCAGGATATCGCGACATCAATTCCAGGAGTTTTCAAAGGTCTCGATGTCTTGAAAAAATTGGACATCATACATGGTAACATCCAACCGGCTAACATCCTTTTGAACAGAAAGGAACCCCACATTCTCAAAATTTGCGGTTTTGGCTCGGCTATCTATCCGACAAAGTACCGGCGAGAGACACAAGAGCTGCACTACCGTGCTCCGGAGCAGTTCATGATGGGCCCAGTCTCTCCAGCCATGGATGTCTGGTCTGTGGGCTGCATCATGGGAGAGATGGCCTACGGAAAACCGTTCCTGAACGGCGTCGACGACCCGAATCAGTTCTACGCTATTCAAGAAACTTTTGGGATTCCACCGCAAGAGTTCCGCCGTTCGTGCTACAGAGCGGAGCTTTACTTCTTCAAAACAGCCCACGACGCACCCACGCACTGCATTTTTGTCGAGGATTCGGACGGAGGGTTCAAGTTAGAGATCGACTAGTAAGTTGTGCAAGTAAACTATTTTAGGGGTTAACGATTCATTTATTGCAGCGCAAACTCCCTAGCGACCAGCGACCGTCTTCCTCCGGGTTCGAGACCCCTTTTATCTTTCTTCCCAGGCCGAGAGCTTGCGCTCTTCCGCAACCTACTCTATAAATGCTTTGAGTGGATGCCGGAGAAGCGTTTGGATCCGGCGGCTGCCGTCAAACATCACTTCTTCTTGAATTACGAGTGCTTGGTCAGTTTACACATGTGCCAAGCATGGAATGCATTCATTTTTGCAGTATGACGGTGACTGATGTGCAGAATTCGTCAATCAATGTGTTCTTTCCATCTTTTGCTTTTTACCTATTCGTTATTCCCTTCAATTGTGACCCATGAACCTTTCATTAAAGACTTACTCGAGCCCGCATTTTTGACCAAAGGTAGCCTTTATCATTACTTTGTTTTTATAATTCACACTCTCTCTTGCTTTTTCTTTCGTTTTTAAGATACGTGAGTACATATCTTTTTGGTTATAGTCTTTCAGCAATGATGTCGCGTTTCGAAGAAGCTAGTCAATCTCGACTGACGGCAGAACACAAAAAAGTAGTGAGGTACGAAACCATGTCAGAAAATATAATCCCATCGACTTCCTCGTTCTGAAATTTGGAATCTGAGGAACCTCTCTTGGTCATTCTTACTCTTTCACCCTTTAATGGCTGGTGACCACACAAATTTCTCTATCACCACTCTGCTCTACTCGTTCCTGTAAGCGTACCTACTGTTTCAGCCAGATACGATGGAACTTGTTTAGCTATTAGAGGAAAAAATACCAGCAAATTCGAATTCACTTCAATATTCATTTTCTTCCAGAATGCCCTTACACTTTATGGTTATTTCTCATCAAGTGTGAATCACAAGAGTTCCCGAACATGCCGTGGCACTTCACGGACATTACACGTTTCTCTTGAAATAAATCTCTGCGTGCGCACTCTCGCATTGTAGGGTGACCTCTCGCGACAATAATCCATCCCTTCCTCCCCCGGCTGGTGTTTGCAGTCTCCCGCTGCAAACGCGCTCCATTGCTAAATAAATGCCGACGCGTTCTCGACGTATCTTACCGGTTACCTATTTCGACAGTTTCCGTTCTAAATTTTTGTTTTTTGCAGCAAAACGTTTTCTGAAATTTATTTTTTTCAGTATGGCAGATGCAGTTGCGCCCGCCGCAGTGGCAGATGGAGAAAATGCACCGGCAGAGCAGGTTACAGTAAAAAACGATAAAAGTCGATGATTTCTCACGTTTTCAGGCTCGTTCTTGGAGTTCGGTTGTGTTTGGCATCCTCAAGCAGATGGTGATGTTCTATTTTATTAGTTCAATGATGAAAGGATTTGGTGGAGGACAGAGCAACTCGAATTCGACTGCAGCGGCAACTGTGCAGAAGATGCCGCCCGCAGTGAACCTTTTCTACCCAGGACAGCTCTATGACCTTTATCTATACCTTGATGAATCGGTGAGTATCGATTTTAGAGCGAAAAAATGCGGAAAACTCATGTTTTCAGGAACTTCGCTTCAAAAACTTTGAAAACGGCAATCTGTTTGGTGTTCAACGTGGTCTCAAATACGGTGACTGGACTGGCGGGCCCAATAACGACGGATCTTATGTGCTAGAAAAGACATTTCCAACTCCAGACGTTCTTCTCCGCAACCAGTCTCTCTACCTGCATACTTTCATTGTCAAATCGGATCAGTCGCCTAATCCAGCCGACAAGAACTACTTGCGAAGAGAGGTGAGAAATTTGCATAGGTTACCAGACGGATCGAAGTGCTCTTCAGGTGGTTTATGGAGTCCAGCAGCTGAACAAGTACAAGAAGAAGTATTACAAGAAGACGGCGAATCTGTTGACCGGAGTCAGTGAGCAGAGTGAAGAGGATCTCGCCAAGGCGGAGATTATGAAGTTCGAGGTATGAACTGCTGTAGACTGATCAACCCTAGTCTCCATTCAGATCCTCAACTTCTGGCACCCGAACATCTCTGTCAACATTGTCGACGATCAAACCAATTGGTCCAAGGGAGCTCTTCCTCCACCACTGGACAAAGACGTCAAATTCTCTCCAGCCGGCGATTACTACCTGCCCATTCTGTTTTTCAACAACTACTGGAACTTGGGAGCCGAATATATGCCGATCAACAACACTGTCACCGAACTGAAGCTCTCCGTCACCTTCTACCCTCTTTCTCTGTTCAAATATCAGATGTACGCCAGCCAGAACATGCGATCTCAATGGAGCGACATTCTTCAAAGTGAAAAGGAGGATGACGATTCCATCAAAGTGGCTCTTCTCGAAACCAACCCGATTTTGCTCGGTCAGTTTCTGTTGAAATTCCGTGCGCTTGAAAGTATAGTTGTTCCAGGAATCACCATCGTCGTTTCCATCCTTCATACTGTTCTCGAACTTCTCGCTTTCAAGAACGACATCCAGTTCTGGAAGAGCAGAAAGGATCTTGTCGGACTGTCGGTGCGCTCAGTTCTTTTCAATATTTTCCAGGTATTGACATCAGATTGATTCCAGATTAACAATTGAATATTTCAGTCTCTCATTGTCTTCCTCTACATTTGCGACAACGAGACCAACTTCGTGGTGAAGATGAGTGTGGGAATCGGTTTGCTGATCGAGTGCTGGAAGATTCCGAAAGTATTGAACGTTGTGGTCAGAGTTTTTCGAGTTTGTGCTCAAACTCTTTACTGTTTTTCAGCTCGATCGTGAGAACCCTGTTCTTGGAATCTTTCCGCGAATCAAGTTCAGCGACAAGGGTTCGTATGTAGAGAGTGACACCAAGACCTACGATCAGATGGCGTTCCGCTACCTTTCGTGGGTCTTGTTCCCTCTTCTCGTGGGATATGCGATCTACTCGATCATTTACGTGGAACAGAGAGGATGGTACTCCTGGGTGCTCAACATGCTCTATGGATACCTTCTGATGTTCGGGTTCATCACAATGACTCCGCAGGTTTGTTTATAGACTTTGCACTTGTCATATCAAAGACTCCTCGTATTTTACAGCTGTTCATCAACTACAAACTCAAGTCGGTAGCTCATCTTCCGTGGAGAATGCTCACTTACAAGTTCATCAACACCTTCATCGACGATCTCTTCGCCTTCGTCATCAAAATGCCGACCCTGTATCGCATTGGATGCTTCAGAGATGACATCATCTTTCTGATCTACCTGTACCAGCGTTATATCTACCGTGTGGACCCAACGCGAATGAACGAGTACGGCACATCTGGAGAACACGAAAACGGAGTCCCGCCGGTCGTCGAGGGAACCGCAGCGGAGACACCAGCAATCGAGGAATCGAAGAAAGACAAGTAATTGATGACCGAATTCTGGTATGCAATCACTTCATAGATTCATTCACTTTTTTTCTCATCCTGCTCAACAGTAATTAGATGAAAAACGCACAATCCAGAAAATACTGTATCTCTTCAGAGTCTTATCTTTTTTCCCCCAAAGCCATTCACTGTGATATTAGTTTATTGCTCACCTCCAGTGGCGTTTTCAAAATTGAAAAGTTATTGTAAACCTTTGCTCTGGGTCATTTTTCTCACGTGAAACATAATATTACATATTAACTCGAAAACCTTCAGTTTGTGACCCATTCGATTTAAAGATTAATAAACACTTTCAGAACTGTATGATTTGATTTTTGAGAAACCCGAAATTTTGTTCGGAATGAAAGAACAAATTGCATTACGCAATGCGGTTGCAATTCATTATAATGACTGGATGATTTGTCACTTGAGAAAAAGCCATCCCGAAGAAGAAACACGCAATGTATGTGTAATTTCAAAGACACACACACAACCCCTTTTTTGTTCTACCTTTTCTCTCTCTCTCTCTCTCTTCCTCTCTTTCAGCTGCCACCAGACGCAAGTACGAGGCATCAATTTAGTTTGCCTTTTTTGCATCCACGGTCGTCCGGCGCCGCGTACTGTAACTGGCTTTACCTCCAGGCAAACGTGCCTCAACAGTCAATTCGTTCCTCTCGTCTTTCACGTAACACCTTTTTGTCCGTTTGCGACGCGTCTCACGCGATTTTTGATTTAATTGGTTCTGAAATTGACCTCAAAATGAGCGCGTCAAGTTTGGAAAGTGGTACTCTAAGGTAGGAACAGTTTTCACTTTTTGAAATTGTTCCTCAAAGGTTTACCTGCGTGATGAAATGTAGTTTCTCCCAGTTTTCAACATGAGGAGACCTTATTATTTGAAAAGAACAAAGTTTCTGGGGGAGTAGCTTTCATTAGTAGGGGAAAAAAGTGAAATCATTGTCACTTTCAAGCACCTGCTACCTTACCCGACATGAGTATCTCCAGGAGAATCCATTTCGCCAAAAAGGGTATAATATGGCATCTGGTTTTACCTTCCTTTCCCCCGCGACCGTCTTTTTCTGCCCGTATGTGTGCTATGTACATACACTTACAAATTCCGTCGATTTTCTAATTTGCATGACTTCTCAATGGGCCGCAAATAAACTATTGTCATTGGAGAAGCCGATTGAACGATTCGACTGAAAAACGACGTCAAACTGAAACCTCGCAAACGATTACTGATAGCACAATATCGGAACACTTGATGAAGAAGCGGAACGTCTGCATATTCTTACTGCTCACGCAGTATTTTCTCATTGGTTAGTTTTACCCTCTTATTGAATAGATGACAAGTAAACTTTTCAGCATCTTCGCTACGGGTATGTACTAGAAGACATTACAAAGTTCATTCAAATGCCATACTTCAAAGGTACTACTCACTCTCCAGTTTACTGTTGGTTTTCTAACTGTTTCTAAGCTGCAGAGTTGAATTGGTCTCATCTGAACGATGCGTTGAACGCTGCATCGAAGACATGCAGTACTGCTTCATTGCTCAATTCGTCAAAGACGAAAATGAGGTGAGATAAGTTCCATTTGTATAAATTCTTAACACATTGTTCAGGAACTTGGATTATGCACACTGTTCAATGAGACGACCGATGCTGATATTCATCCGGACGCCACAATCTCCCCTCTCACTATCATTTACGAACTTCTTGACAAATGCCCGCCCTTTACTGCAAGTGATATCACTCACAGAATCTCGAAACTTCACCGAGATGCTCTGCTCGACGGCCGAGACGCAGGTATTCTCTTTTTTCCGTGTCTCACTAGTCAATCACGTAAATCACTTGCAGAAGGCAATAAAGCTCGCCTAGCTGACGCATTTTTCCCGGAAAGTAGGGACCATGTCGGTTCTGACGATGAATTCAAACTCGAAGGAGAACGATACGCAGTAAGTTTCATCTGATTTTTCAAAGGAATCAATCAAATCAATCAATCTTTCCAGGTGATGCGTAGCATTGAGGAAGTGGAAATTCAAGCAGCCAAAAACCGAGTGGAACTTCCACGCGATCCATTCAATGACGGTCCTCGGTTCCACCAATCTTCTCACGAACGAGAACGAGGCGATGACAAGGATCGGCAGAGAGATCGAGACTACCTGAAGACGATCGACACTCCAGAAAGACCAATCCGCCCGACTATTCTGCATCGAGGACAACAATCGCAGCAAATGAGCGCCCAGCCGATGGCAGCCGGCAATCCGTGCTTGCGTAATTATTGCCCGAATTCGAGTGCGTTTGATCATTGAACGTTTTCAGCGAATTCTGATTGTGCTCGTACTATGTACTCACTTGACAATGCACCATGTCCGGCCAGACAGGGCGATCCTTGTGCTCCGAGAAAACCATGTATGAACGACGATTGTTATCACATCGCTCCACCCGGCGAAGCAGCTCAACCACCAGCTCCGGAATGGACCGAGTGGTCAGAATGCTCTGCAAGTTGTGGAATCGCACTGAGAACTAGACAGTGTTTAGGTAATCTCTCAGCTTAATTTCTAAATCTCCATTATTCATTCATAATCATCATTCAGGTGGTATCAGTTGTATTGGACCGTCAACGATTCCATGTCAAGTCCCTGAATGTGCCGTTTGGACCCTCTGGAGCCCCTGGTCGTTGTGCACTGCAACATGCGGAGTCGGGGAAATTCAGAGGAACCGAGTTTGTCAGACAGGCCGAAACTGTGAAGGACCGAGTGTGGTACGTTTTTCCCTTTGAAATGCCAAAACTGTTTGCCTTTTCCTGCCGGCAAGCCCCATTCGCTTTCACCCAGGAACCAGCCAGACGGGGGCTATATGTTGCATCATTTTGAAAAGGCCAATTAGGACGCCCGCGGAGACGTTTGTACACATTCCACTCAATGCCAACGCGCGTACCTGAGACGGACGGGTTTCCGGAACAAAAGATGAACACTTGTACTGAAGAAACATACGAAATGTACTGGATTTCAGGAAGTGGAAGCGTGCAAGGCTCTGCTCCCTTGCCCTTCCTGGTCCTCTTGGACGGCGTGGACAGGCTGTGGCAACTCTTGCGGCAAAGGAATCGAAAGACGGTCGCGAATCTGCCAGGTGAGACGGCTATAATTGAGGTTATGTGTCAATGAAGCATTTAAAAGAGGAAACAAACAAAAAGTAAAAGTGACTTCAGAATGGATTGCTTTGTCCCGGCCCGCCAACTGAGGAGAGAACCTGCGATCGGGGACCATGCCCTCACTGGTCTGCGTGGGGAGGATGGGAGAAGTGTAGCAAAGAGTGTGGCACAGGACATACGGTAGGCCTATCATCGAATAATTGTAAATTAACGGAGATTTCAGTATCGAACACGTGAATGCCTGGATGGTCCTTCCTGCGAAGGGGCATCTGAAGAAAAGATATTGTGTAACCAGCAACCTTGCCCGCAATGGTCAACATGGACGGCGTGGACCGTTTGTGATGAAAGATGTGGCGAGGAGTCCATCCGTCTCAGAAACAGGTATCACAAATGCGTCAAATGTTCCTGCAGTATTCCGTAACAGAAAGTGTCTGAACGCTGAAAACAACAACGCTTGTGACGGACCTGCTCAGGATCAAATGAGCTGTCCTTATCGTGATTGCCCGAAATGGGAAGAGTGGGCTGAATGGTCCGACTGTTCCACTACCTGCGGTCAAGGAACACAAAAAAGGTATAATCACATCATTACTTGATTGCATTTTAATCCTACGTTTTCAGAATCCGAGAGTGTGATACTGCAAACGAATGCACAGGGCCGTCCGAGGAAATGCGCTTCTGCCAAGTAGCGTCTTGTCCGTTTTGGGGAGATTGGAGTCCATGGAGCGGATGCTCTGTGAGCTGTGGACGTGGAGTTTGCGAAAGAACCAGACGGTGTATCACTGATGACTTCTTACAACTCCCGACCCTTGAAGAGCTGGAGAGAGACGACTCGCTTGAAAAACATGGTAATTTCAATATCATTCTCCCCCCAATTTGTTCATGTTCTGTTCAGAAGCGAAAGAAGCTCTGATCGCACGTGCGAAGACAATTTCAAAGTACCATAGGACGAACGAGGTACTAAAGTAGCGTATTTTGTATCCAATCCGCCTTTTCGCCTATTTTGCAGACTCGATTAGCTCCTTTCCGGCCGTTAAGCCCCGAGCCACAACTCGGCGGCACATGTGATGGGCCCGAGATGGAGACGAAAGTCTGTGATGCAGGTAGCTTCGTCCGAAAATAGAGAAAGTGCAATCAGAGTTTGCTTTTTAGGTCCTTGTTGTGTCTGGAATCGATGGACAGAGTGGTCACCATGCATCGGATGTGGCAACGATGGAGTGACGAAGAGAAATCGAGTGTGTTCCATGGAAGGTCAATCCCCCGCGCCTCCGCCTATCAGCTTCCAAGTGAGACCCCAGACAGACCGGAAATTGTGAAAATCATAGCAAAAAGTACAGGACGATAATCGAGGCACCTACATGACCTCACCAACAGGTCAAGCACCGCTGGCGTCTAATCTTCTCGCAGGGCTAACTCCAATAGTTCCGGTGGAGATTCACAGAGGCAAACGACAAGTTCTTTTCGGAATCCAGTCTTCTCCACAGTGTCACTGCCCTGGTGACTCCTTCCAGACAAAACCCTGTCTCGAACCAAATCCATGTCAAGATCCAGTTCCGAGATGTGAATGGTCCGAGTGGGGAGAATGGTGTGGATGCATGAAATGCAGGGTGAGAGCCTACAACAACATCACCAACAATAATCAAACTTGCAGCCAGGGAAAGAAGTCCGTCGTCGGTTCTGCGACAGAAGTCCGATTGGTCAAGGTGGGCCGTCGAGACCGGATTCAAGTTGTGACTGCGGAAATGAAGATGACTCACAAGAGCGTTCATGTCCGATGGAACAGAACTGTTACGGTACTGGAAGGTACAGCAATGCGGCAAGCCTGCGAAACTCCAAGGAGCGCCAGGACTATCGAGGAAGAACGAGCAGTCTGCGGAACCCTCCCGGTACTACCACATCCGAAGCTTTAAAAATATATCCTTTTTCTAGTGCAAAGTCGAAATCGGGATGAAAACAGAAGACGTCCGTCTCATTCTACAACTGATGATCAGTACGTTCCAATCGACTCGGTTATCGGACGGGTTCAAGTGAGTACTACTCATGTTTCATTGTGTCTATCCAATCTTTTTGCAGCTACGAGGCAAAGAATCGCCACCGTATAACAAGAAAGATAATCCAGAAGCGTTCGAAACCACCGAGTTCCCTTACAAAGCGAGTCTATTTTCCGTCCATTTTCTGCCTCTGCAAATTTTTTGCAAATTCGAATTCGAATTCGGGATTTGCATTCAATTTCCAATTCCAATTTCCTTTTTTGCGAATAGCTGAACTCTTTCGTAAATTCGACTGCAATTACCAGAGTAGAGAACGTTTTGGCATTAGCATTTGTCCTCTCAGGTCCCTGAAGATTGCTTCGTTAGCGCCGTACGTGCACTTTAGCACAAACAGTTGAACAACTTATTTTGGATTTCTGAACATTTAGGTGTGTCACTGGTCGAAATGGTCGGATTGGAGTGGATGCCACGAGAATGCGACTCGCGAGAGGAAGCGTTTTTGTGTCGGAGAAAAAGGTTATGAGTTTGAATGCAAAAATGCCCTATCTCTGATCGAGTCCTCTTTTTAGATTCCGAATTAGTCAGCAATTGTGAGTGTGTCGGAAAGCCACACGAAGAGGAGGCCTGCAACGCCACAGGGTTCATCGAGCAGAGCAATGAGGAGACCGACAGAGAAGTGTGTTCTTCGGCGCAGAGCCCCGCACGAAACGCGGTAAAGAAAACAAACTGAGGCGTCTTTCCTTTTTTTCAGATAGAAAACAATCTCGATAAGCTACTCGGGGAAGAGTCTGCAGCAGGCGAGGAAGTTGAGGAGAAAGAAGAGGCCAAACCAAAAACTGAGAGCCCAGTCAACACCGTTCAAGTAAGCAGCCATCCACGCGTGCCGGGGCTTCTGCAAAAATTTCTGCAAAAACCAATTATTTCAGTGCGACTGGACGAGGTGGTCCCAGTGGAGCGTATGCACGGCCTCTTGTGGAGAGGGGCGCCGAATGAGACGAAGACGCTGCCCCTGCGGGTAATCGAGCCGATGACTCGAACTTTATCTCTTTATTCTGTTTTGCAGCGATGCCAAATGTGGCTCCGGCATAGACTCGGATTCGGAGACATGCACGAACGGCCTGTGCGCGCCAAGCCTCGCAGAACGTCGCAAACCAATCTTCACCATCCTGCCGGCGTCCTCGTCATCCGCTTTCATTAATTAGACATATAAATCCCGCATAGATTTCACTTCCATTTTTCTCCATTTTTCACTCGCATGTATTCTCCCCCCTTGTCTTATGCTCTTCTCCATAGACATCACCTTCCTGTTTGTATTTTGTGTCCCCGTACTTTTCAAAAAACTTTTTGAAGATTAAAAATCGAAATGTCTTTCATTCTTCATTCATATCAGCAAAGCTACTCTCCATTCACTGATGCTCATTAGAAGTGACTGAGCCCCGCGGCACCTGGCTCATGATGCTGCTCCCATTTGTGACCACGCCCACTTTTCACTCCTCCCCCTGTTCATCATTTTTGTCATCCGCACGGCCGTCACTTCGCTAAGAGTCCACTACACTCGCAGCTGTTTTCTTGAGGGTCGACAGGGGTCGCCCGCGTTTCTTGCTAGACTTCATTTACACTCCTTGCATCCGTCTTCTATTGGTTATGATTTATTTATAACTATTTTCAGACTATTCATAGAAAAATGCTCGCGGTAATTGGCATTCCAGCAATTGGCACTCTTCTTCTTCTGCTAGCCATCATAAGTGGAATATTTTTCCATCGCTCGGAAAATATCTCTTATAACCCTTGCTCGAGTAATGTGTATAAGGACGACTACAGACAATTCATCATCATGTAATTGCCTTTGTTTGCTCGATTTGCACGTTTTCTGTTTAGCGGAATCTTCCATTCCATGGGGATCGCCGGCTACTCAATTGCTCAGCTCCTGGAAGATTTTCTTCCGCGTCAAGTCAGTCTTCATCTCGGCGGTTCCTTGCAGATTCTCTCTCTGATTCCAACTATGGGTTAGTTGAGAACAAAGTAGATACTCATTCGCGTGTTCGTACTTTCAGTGTACTACCACATTCATGTCATCAACTACAAGTGTCGTTGGCTCGAAGTTCGTCATCGTGGCCACGATGACTACCGAAGGGCCATCTTGACGGAGGGTATTTCCTTCTTCGTGTACGGCGTCACCTCCCTGTTTGCTGTTCTTCTGTTCATGGCGGAAACTGCGTATCCGGCCGGAATAGTTAGTTCTACCTGAAATCATTGAAAAACAGTGCATTACAGTACTCCAAAATGCAATACGATCCGCTGAGTGGATGGGAACTCGAAAACTACGAAATGCTCGGATACGTCACAGTTCGAGTCGCCACGTTTCTTCTCGGCATGAACTTGTTCCGTGTCATCCGGAACTGCTACCGCATCCTCAGAACTGAGATAGAACCGGACCAGTCGACGCAATACTTTTTCAGCAAATACATTTCCAAAAATGTTGTTCCTCACGTAAGAAATGTAATTCTTTTCATACCGCAGGTTCCCATTTTCAGTTCGTCAACGACTTCCTCACACTGTTCCTCCCTACTCAATATCTGATCGTCCGTATTGCTCCGATAATGCATCTGAATGGTGAGGTCTTTTTTTTTCCTTTCCTTCACCCTACTCCTATTTTTCTCATCTCATTCATTTTTTCAGCGTTCGACGTCCTGGCCAAGTGCCTTCTGATTGGAAACCCTTTCGTGTTCGTCATTATCTACATGGTTCAAATTAGATTGGCCACGATGAATGTGAGCAAAGAGGAGATGCGATGTCGATGCTTCGTCTGTGCCGAAAAGGCGGCAAGGGCTCAATCTCGGTCCATCAACCTCAAGGTTATGAGACTGGCCGGACGTCGGAAGAGAACGAACAACGAGGGAGGAGGAGCCGCGGCGGTCATGGCGGTAGGAGGCAGCGAGCAGCCAACCGAAACCGCTCCGACAACCGAGGAGGACCGAATTGAAGTCTCTGAAGACAATTTGTAAGTTACACTTTGATTGTCCTTTTTCTTTTTCATCTGTTTTATGCTTCACCAGCTTATCCACTCCCAAAATAAATTGCTTTCGCTTGTTAAACACATATGTATCACAGACAGTGACAAACCCGACATTTTCCCATGGGAGCCCGAGGTACGTCAGCTAACCGGTGAAGGGCTAAATTTGGAAATGTCAGAGAGAATTAGTCATAATTAGAAGCAGTCTGAAGATAGGAAATCAAAATTTAAGAATTTAAAAACTGTTTTGAGCTTTGAGCTATGAGCCAGACAGACTGAATGAAAGCACGTCTCACACGTAATTTATGGTCTATCAGATAGGATGTGACGGAAAGCACCAATGCTGGCTGCTGTTTTCGCAATTCATGTAAATCTGAATAAAAACGAGAAGCACGATTCGAAGACGTCGCGTGGCCACCCCGTATAACCTGTTATTACTGGATTATATGAGTGCTTCTCACTGTCTCTCTTGAGCCAGATGTGCTTTCTCAACAAATTGTTCAGACTTCTTTCTCCGTCCTTTTCTTTCCATTCTCCCACCACGTCAAAGTTTTTTTCTCATTCGTTCGGTGTGAACTTTTCAGAGAATGGCTGCAGTCACCATGTCCGAGGCCTTCGAGATTGTTCACCAGGACATGGTAACTCTTTACAATCTTGCCGGCTCCGTCCTCTCTCGCCCGTGCCTTATCCTCCTCAAGTTTCTGGGCGGTTGCTTCATTTTCGGCGTCCTTGTCTTTTTGACAATGGCTTTCCTGTTCTTCGTGCGGATGATAGTTTGCAAAATGGGATACCCAGTCCCACAGACCATGATCAGGCGAGTTATCAAAACGCCGACCTCACTGAATACACATTTTTCAGGCTCTACATGACTATGTACATTGTGGCCCTCATCCAGACATTTATCGCTCCGTACGTACTGCTATTTGATGGTTCGATCATAATGACGATTATATTCGTAGCTACTGTCGGTCAGTTAATTCCTTGTTCTTCTAAAACTTGACATTTTGTTCCAGGAAGCTTCTTGGTGGTTACCTAAGGTAATTCTGGTCTCTCATTCTCTCTCTCTCTCTCTCCCTCGGTGCACATTATCTTCTCGACCCATTCATTCAATTCAACATGATAATTTTCTTCGTTTCTGACCTACCTACTCATATTTTTTGTATCCTTTTTTCAATCCCCAACTCGCATTACTTTTTCTGATCCCGATTGTATTTGAGGTTTTAAAGGACTGCGACGGCATGTGTTATCTATCCAATAAATTCTGATCCGCGATATTTCTGTTCACACACCAAACGAAAGTTAACGCATTTTCCCACGTACGTATTACGGCTTCTCACTACGTTTTGTTTGCTAGTTCACGAGGGATGGAGATCTACTTGCTATTGTTTCTGATCATGCAGAACCGTTTCATGGGGGTACATCTGCTCATCGCTGTCGTTCGCTTTTATGCCAGAAGGCTCGCTTTCGGAATCCGATTCCACAGAAAATTGTGAGCGATTTTCCTTTAAATATTCTGTTCGTGTAATATCTTTTTTTTTCAGTCTGATTGCTCTAAGCATTCCGTTCTATGTCATGCTCCTCATACATCTTGACGAGAAAGCAAGCGGGAAGGAATCCCCGATTCAACTCATCGGATTCTTTGTCACAACCTGCAGTTTTCAATTCGTCGTCACGGATATGTTTTGAATTGGTCATTTTGCCCGAAATAGATCTTGAGAATCTCTTAGCCTATTCCTGTTTGTTTAATTTTTCGCGGTTACATTCATACATCAGTTGTTTCTTGTCTTTTAGGGATAATCAAAGAATTATATCTAAAACGTGATCTATCCAAAAACTTCCGGTTGTCAGGATCTTCTTCAACTAAAAGTCTAACAGTGTATTCAGTAAATTCAAAATTTTATAAAACTTATCCTGATTCCACCCGCCAATACGAACAGAGTCCCCATAGATCAATTCAGTCACTAATTCCTTAGTTCTCAAACGAAAAGTGTGGATGGATAGTCATTTTGTAGCGGCCAGAGAGTCGGCAGCCACTTCAGATTGTCTTCTCTGACGAAGAGCCGTATTCACTTTATTTCTTCTCATTACACATCGCAGACACCTCAGAAAGTTCAGTATTATGCATATTTCCGTTTTATTCTTCTGGGTAACTGCAAGTTTTGTACTTTTCTCGGCTCCGTACGAAAGTCGCTTTCCGGAGGAGTGCTCTAGTAAACTAATGGTTTACAAATGGCTTTCCAAAGTTACCGACGAGAGTGAGTTTTTTCAATTTCTGGACCGTGCTTATGGTATTATGTTATACAGACTCATTTATCCCGCAGACAACCAGTATTCTGCGGCTAAATGAGAAGCACTTGGTTCTCGGTGAGTCGTCCATTTACTACAAACTTCCGTCGGAGTGGGATGTCTGGAAATATCAAGTTTCTGTCAGGTAACTTAAACTTTTAAGTTTTCATTGCGACTATGCGGTCTTAGAAATGGCACCACTATCTTTTCGACGGTCATTTGTGGCAATCGATTCACAGTGTTTGGAGGCGCACTACAAAAAGGAACACGCGACGTCATTGTGAACGTGCCCAAACTTCGGACGCTCTGTTCGTGTTTGGACCCGGATAATTTTTCAGAATCCTATCTGATCCTTTCCGGTCGTGGGCTTTTCGAAGTAGAGCTTGCTAGTCAGACCATCTCATTGAATTCTGAGGCACTTTATGTGCGTCCTTTTTTCTCCTCTAGCAAGTGGTGTAAAGAGATGGCTGTTGCTCGAATCGTTGCTCTTTTCTTTGTTCTTGTGCCTATCTGTATGGGGTACAGAGAAGGTGTATCGTACTATCCGTTTTGAAACGCGTTTTGTGGGTATTCCGAGCCACGAAAGTCGTTTCTCAGTTAATAAAAATCGTTTGCGAAGAACCATATACTTGTTGGCATTCACCGTCAACAGACTCATTTCCACCATTACCATTACCTTTATCGGTTGCCTAAGTTCGCTTTGCGGCACACTCTGATTGGAGAGTGCTATCGTTCCTTTTATTGCATCCCAAATAGTTTTTTTGAAAGTTTGAAAGGGCAAGTGTACTTTGTTGTTCAAATCGAGCGACCTTGCCAACTTGAACGACGAAAAACCAACCCCGTACGTGGAACCCGAGGGAGAGAAATGTAATCTATGTGAATACAAAGCGCAGCTGCAGATACTTTTTCTGAAAATCCTAGTCTCGGTCCGCATACACTAAAAGCGATTACTGACAACTATCGACAGCGTTTGCACTGAGTTGACAAGGAAACAAATGATTCGTTATGTTTTCACTCCTTCGTAGCCACACACGATCGTTTTTATCCGGATATAATACTCAAACAAAGTCGTGAACGCCTGTTGCTGTATTGACGGAAGATTTGGACCAATCTCTTCAGCACAATCATCAATAAGTCTCCTGGTTGATCAGCTCCCGCACTCTACCACTACTAGTTTTCTCCATCTCAAAACGTATGTACATATTTAGCCACTCCATGTAGTATTGTCAAAAAAATAATCTCGCCTCCTGCAGTAACCTCGCGAAAGGTCCGCCTGCATTGTCGATGCTTTCAGAACTTTTGAAAGCTGACCTTTCGCAACTCGCGAAAGGCCTGCATTGTCGACCAACTTTAAAGTCTGTTCAAGCGGACCTTTCGCAACTCGCAAAAGGTCCGCCTGCAATTGTCGACCAAATTTAAAGTCGGCATTAAAATGAGCGCACACAAATTCAAGTTTTCGAGTTGCGAAAAGTCCGGTTGTACGTAGACGGACCTCTTTGTTTCCTTCGATTTTGCTCCCATTTTTTAATAATTTTTTCAGATGGACTTTCTTTGAAATGATCGTCATGGAGCTGAGGGTACATCGCAGCCCAATTCGAGTGCGCAACAAACCTTTCGAAGAGAAGAGACGAGCGGAGGAGGCCAAACTTTGGCAGACCGAGGACGAGAGATATCGAGCGGTGCGGAGTGCGAATGGATAAAGAAAAGAGGAATGGAAGTGATGATATGGATAAAGAGGAGCAGGAGAATGTTCCTAATCATTCGGAGGACTTAGAACTAGAGATAACGACGAATTATTTGAATGGACAAGAAGAAGAAGAATGTAGCTCTGACCAAGTGCATCCAGAAACAAAAGTGGAGAGATATAACGAGAGTGCTCCTCATCCGAATGACTTCTTGAAAAAAAATTCAGTAGTGGATTCCTATTTGTGCAATTAGCTCTCTTGGCCCTCAAAGCAATACCCGTTTGTTTTTAGGTCGTTTTTCCAGATGTTCGACTGCTGTTATCCATCTGTTTCTCAATTTGGCGTCCATATCATCCATTCCTATTTACGGACGATGAAAACAGCCAAAAAACATTTTCAACTCCGTGCTTGGTGCTTTGGAAAGTATTGGCTTTTTTCCACAATAGTAAGATCTTTTTTCTCATCTTATTGAAATTATTTCAATTTTTCCAGCGCTCAAGTTTCTGATCATTTTTCTGGTCGTCTGTGATATATTCCACGGTGCCGATGACTACGCCGAGGTCAACAACATCACCACTCCGATTCCGGCTCCGGCAAGCCGCCAGAAAGTCTGTCCGATTAGGAAGTGACAACCGTTCACCCGATCATGCACAAGCTGTTCTGATCACCTCCCTGATAACCCGAGTATTTCTTGTATTTTAACAGAGACCCGTATCCCGTTTCACCCACTTTCACTACTTGTAAGCTGAATGATAACTCGAGAATCACAGTTTTTGGTGTAAACTGAACTGTGATTGCTATTGCTATACTCATCTAATAAGGTTTGAAAGAAAGCGATTAGTTTCAGTTGTTGATGAGCGTGGGCACCCAAGTTATCCATACGGAAAATGTGAAATTTGGAAAATACTTTCCTCTCTTAGTTCCCCGTAGTCTAGAGACGTGTTCACAAAAAGCCTGTGTTTCATTCAACAAGTCATCTTCTGTCCCCGGTACCCTCGATCCCTTCGTTCCGAGGGAAGTTGTTGACAACGCTCGAGTCGGCCAGACGGGCCGTCTAAAGGGCCAGACAGTTGCATGTTTGCTTCAAGGTTGTTTTCGACGAGGGCACTGTCTGCGCAGACTTTCCTCGAACAGACGCTTATTTACGAGTGTCTGGAGGGAACTCGTTCAGAAGCTCAGATTTATGATTGTCTGACAGGAATACATGAATAGTTCTTTGTAATTCGAAACTTGCCGACAGTCTGCCATCTGCTGACTCGTGAGAGGAGAAAATGGCTACAGTACCCGAGTTGAGAAAAGAAAATCCGCGGAATAAAACGGAATAATTTGTATCTTTTTTAGAAAAATTTTTCATCGAATGCGATCAACTGTGAGTTCTATCGATGAAAAAATCTGCAAATGAAAATGTCGGTCAAATGCTGAGCACAGATAAGGTTTCATATTTAGAATTTTTCGAATTTTGGAAACATTATCCATAATTTTCCAAACTTGGAGTGGTGTTGACCTTCACTTGTCAGAATACGAAAATAGAGCCAATTTGTGGGATTTTTTTGGAAATGTTCAATCTGAAAAATCTTCTAGCGGGTGATTGATTTCGAAGTTTTGGTGAACATGACGCTCGCCTTTGCGCAGAATATTCGAAAACCTCTGCCAATAGTGTATTAGCATCTGAATAGTTAGAAGTTTTGCCTCATTTTTTGGGCCTGCCTTTTTATCAGTTACCTTCCATTAGCGGTTTCTTTCTGTTCAAAGTCGGATTTCCCCTCTGTCAACAGGGCGCATTCACTTTGAAAGTACAGTATGAGGCCGACGTGCACTTTCCCACTCCCGTTTTCCCTTCCCTTTGTTCTGCCGACAGAGTCCCACTTTCACTTTTCCATAACGACTATTGACACATTATTTTAAATGTCCTGTTATTCGTTTCGCCGCCTTCCCTTTTTGAATTTTGCCGGCTCGTACCGGCCGCGGGCAGTCGGTGTCGGTCGCATGACGCCATCCTCGTGTTGCCAAAAACACAGGCAGCTTTTTGACTCCGCCCACAAGCCCGCGCGACCGTCGACCTTCATTCCTCCTCATTCTGCCTGTCGAGGTGCAACCAACGTTCCCTCTCTTCTTCCTTCTCCCCTTCCTTCTCCCTTACTGCTGCCTTTAGTTGTCTCTTTTTAGAATGAAGTGCGCTATTGCGCTCTCCGTGCTGCTTCTCTCGGCGATCGTTTACAAGTCGACCCGCGACTCCACAAACTCGCACACGCGTAGTCCGATCATCGACTTCAAACCGCACTGGCTCGACGCTCAAAAATCCGAGGACTACATCTTCGCGAAGCACTTCCTCGATATCTCAAAAGAAGACTTCCCGAAGGAAAACCACCTCTCTCAGAAGAACTCCACCGATTTTGTCATCGACAACGCGGTCACCCACCAGATGGTTCTCCCGACTCTCGACTTCCAGGCCATCTACATCTTTGTCAAGTGAGTTGGGCCTTAAAACTTTTCAGAAAGAGAGAGAAAGAGAGAGAGAGAGAAATAAAGAGAGGGAGAAGTGACTAGGGTTCCAGAAAATCGAGCGCAAAAATCTGATCTTCAATATATTGCTTTGCAGCGACGGAGCTGCGAACGTTTCGATCAAGATGTGCAAAGACAGCACCTTCATCCCGGGAGGAAACGTCACCCGCGGCTGGAACATCCTTGCCCTGGACTTTCTCGCCCTTATCCATAAGGCCGGCTGCAAGAACTTCTCTTTGTTTTCCCACCGCCCGATGCTCAAATTCAATGGCACTGCCGAATTCACTATTTGGCAGACGCACAGAATCGTCTTCTTCCAGCCCCACCACGACCTCTTCGGCGATATCTTCCTCTACAGTAAGAGCTCACTTCTCATTTTACTGAAGCAATCCTTCCTGTTTTCAGTCGTAAGTGTCCTCATGGTCTTGTCCCTCATCCTCCCGATCGTCCTCTGCAAGCTGCGCCAGAACATCACCGCCACCGAACGCGACACCGATCCGGTTCCGGACACTCCCTCGAAGACTGGCTCAACCGAAAAGGTCGCTACCGACCAATCGGAGATGCCCTTCTGAGCGTTTTCCTAATATCCCGAGACTTTATTATATCATCACAGTGACCCCTATCCCGTTCTTCCCTTTACTTTCCCCATTTTTGAACCATCCCAATCCGTCTCGTTGTTACCTCTCTTGTTATCTACCTCCCTTGTTGTTATCTCCTCCACACTTCCGTTATTTCTGTATTGTCACTGTCTCGGGATAAATCATGTTATTCATTTCAACATTATATTGGCGCCTTGAATAACAAAGTAACGGGTGTTGCTGCTGCTGTACCAGTAGACAAACACAAACCTCAAGACAAACATGTAAGAACATCAGACATGTTTAAATTTGCCTGAACTGGAATGAAAATAGAATGGAATAAGAACATCGGGTACAGTTCTTCTCGTCAGGAGCGTCCGCTGCAGCTTTTCATCTGAACCTTCAAACATTTCGCTTAACGGTTTGTACGGCTCCGGAAAAACAGTTTCCCCGCATCCTCACGAACCTAAGAATGGACAACGATTGTGTTATTAAACAAAATGTGTACAAATTTGACCTGATGAGTACCATTTTGCGGACAGATCTTGAGCGCCCAAAATAAGGGCTGCATGCGAAAAATCCATGCTCCTTTCGAACGCCATCCTCTACTTGACGGTAAGAGACACTGACTTGAAAAAATCGGATCAACTCAGACTCAACGGCATTCGATTTCAAGCCTCTTATTGAGCACTTTTAATGTTGGGACAAAAATTTTAAGACCACTCCTTGAATACGATGCGGGGGGCCTTATTTTGCGCGCTGAATATAATGGTGATAGTCCCATCAAGATCTGTCCGCAAAATGTGGTACATCGGTTCAAAACTTTTCACATTTTTCGATAAACGGTGCAATGAGATGGCTGTTGCTCAAATCGTTGCTCTTTTCTTTGTTCTTGTGCCTATCTGTATGGGGTACAGAGAAGGTGTATCGTACTATCCGTTTTGAAACGCTTTTCGTCGGGTTTTCGAGCGACAAAAGACGTTTCCCAGTCAATAAATTTTTTTTTGAAAAGAACCATATACTTGTTGGCGCCTTTTTAAATGCAAATCATCTTTTCCAGGACACGTTGCTTTCTCCATTCTTCCATAACCAAACAATAAAATCTGCCACATTTATTTTCATGTTTCCTCCTCTTCCTTCACTTTGCAATATTCTTTCTGTCCATAGCTGTGATCTGTTTCGATGGTTCTGATTATTGAAATAGTCTACTGTGTTAATGAATACATCTGCCGAATTTAAATTATCCTCCCGCCCCGGCCCCCTCGTTCAAATTGTTACATACTTACTTAGTTACTTAGTCGATCCGTTCCTCGCTCACGTTGTGTGGGCGCGGATCACAGCACACCACGCCTTCCGATCTTTGGCAATCGTGCTCCATGGGACCACTCGGTTTCCTTGTCGGATGGTGACTTCTTTGTCGAGGGCGTCGATCCATCGCATCGGCAGTCTGCCGACCGGTCGCTTCGTGTCTCTTGGAATCCATTCTTGCGTCAGAGTGGCCCACCAGTTGTCTGTCCTTCGTGCCACGTGTCCGGCCCAGCCTAACTGAATTGTTTCTGGTAGAACTGCTGGATCTCCTGCTCTATCTTTGTCCTTGAAGTGATTCTTCCGCCGGTCGTCGGAGATTTGAGGCAGGGGATGAAGGACTTGTATTCTTGAATGTCCCTTGCCACCCTTTTCAGGCCCTTGACGCCCTTGATTCGCGGCGCTCAGAAAGCGGGAACTGGCGAATTCTTCCTGGTCTTTTTCGACCTCTTCTCGGCATTTTAATGACAGCGACTTGAAGTTGGGGTCTGATCTGTCCATAAATCTCCGTTTTTCTAGAAGTTGTCGAGTAGCCCTTGTGATCCGATTGGTTGAGTGGTTGGATGGTTGTGGGGGGCGTGGATCACATCACACCACGGGCGTGGATCACATCACACCACGCCTTCCGATCTTTGGCAATGGTGCTCCATGGGACCTCTCGGTTTCCTTGTCGGATGGTGACTTCTTTGTCGAGGGCGTCGATCCATCTCATCGGCGGTCTGCCGACCGGTCGCTTCGTGTCTCTTGCGATCCATTCTTGCGTCAGAGTGGTCCACCGGTTGTCTGTCCTTCGTGCCACGTGTCCGGCCCAGCCTAACTTCTTCTCTTTGATGTGGAGTAGAGGGTCTCGGACGCCGGATAGGCGTCGGATGTCTTCTCGATGGAGATTTCTCTCTCTTTGTTGGGAGAGCTACAGTCCGACGAGTCTCCTTTCCAATGACGCGTGGGTTACTCGCACTCTTTCAGCCAGTGCCTTCGTAAAGGTTCAGGTTTCTGAGCCGTAAGCGAGCGCCGGGAGGACGATCATTCTTCCATAACCAAACAATAAAATCTGCCACATTTATTTTCATGTTTCCTCCTCTTCTTTCACTCCACAATATTCCTTCTGTCCATATCTGTGATCTGTTTCGATGGTTCTGATTTTTGAAACAGTCTACTGTGTTAATGAACACATCTGCCGAATTTAAATTATCCTCCCGCCCCGGCCCCCTCGTTAAAATTGTGCACAGCCAAACAAACACGTTTCGACCATCACCAGTGCCGTTTGCTTTTGCAAAACACTGACTGAAACAGTAAATTCGTTTTTCACTTGATCCCCAGACAAAGTTGGAAAGGGCAGGTGCACATTGTTGTCTTTCACTGGAAATCCTAACTAGGTTCCCATACACTACGTGGCAGGCGCGGGGAACCTGTCCCAATTAGGTGCCTTGCTACGGTGGGTTCCGTCTACATTGACACTACTATAAATAGGGTTCGGATGTGCATCCACCATCATTAATATTCTCTTATTCTCATTGCGAAACACGTTCGATTGTTGTGCTCGTCCTTGTTCTGACACTTTTTCTAACACTTTTGACTCCATATAGTAATTGAGTTATCAGAATGATCAGTTTGACTCGAGTGTTCGTTGAGACCATGGTCTTCGTTGTGGCAAGTCTCACTGCTACGTATGTGGTGTGCGAAGCGAAGAACATTCCAGAGGACGTACTTTCAAGTAAGAGAAGCTAACTTTATTCAAATTAAAGAAATGAGAAATATTTGAGACGTCGTGATCCCTACCTTCTCCGTCTTGTTCGTTATCGTGCAAGAAGGACCCGAGGAAGTCTTGGAGCTGGGGCATGATTTCGTAAACCTTCTGATGGGGCGCACTCGAGCCGACGTCGCTCTCCCAGTTGGAGATGCCGAGCTGCCGAACGAACAGGCTTTGGACGTTGCTGCTGCCGGAGATGCCGACGGTGATGAGTAATTGATCGTTGTAATTTACACTTCCGTCATTTTTGTCTTGTCACTGTCTAGCAATAAATCTTGTTATTCATTCATTTCACTATCATATTGGCGCCTTGAATGTCGAAGGCACGAGGGGTGTTGCTGCTACAGTAACAGTAGATAAACAGAATTAGCATCGACTTCCAGATGTCGCCTCACGAGATTTTCTTCTCGCTTTTTCTCCCGATTTCGGTAGACATACGAAGTAAACATGCTTTTCCTCAAATTTCTTTTCACAACACTGAAAGGGTAAGCGGCACGGGAGGAACTTCCGCGACTAGAGTGAACTAAATCATCACCTAAAGTTTAATTAGTGCGTGCCGCCACCTATTTAACTCAACAACTCTAATGGATCACACGGCGGTTTTCATATCTCTGGCCACACTTCTCCTGCAGCTCCCAGCGAGCTTTGACCCTGAGACATGTTGTTGTAAAGTGCACCAGTATTCGCATTAATCATGAAGAAGACTCCGAGTGAAAAATGCTGCGTTATGCGAGCGCGAGTGTTGATAATTGAGAAGCACACAAGTGATAAGACAAAAAGTCAAAGCAAACTGCAGGCCCGCGGTCCCGCATTGCAGCTCAATGGAATTGAGCTGCTCCCCCGCATTTAGGTCACCTGTTCGACTCGAAATCTCGGTCTATGATGTCAGAAGTGAGAAGATACGGGCCGCTCAAGTTTTCGAAATTGCTGTCCACGTGAAAATAAAAGACACCGAAAGAAACAGAAAAAGTTGTGGGTACGCTATGAGTCAGGAAGAAGAAGAAGAAGAAGAGACAACACATCGCACAGACACCACAGAGTTGAAACAATGCCTGGAACTGTGTAATAATATGAATGTGGGCAATTATTCAAAAAAGTCGGAATTAGTATAAGAGTAGATTTGGAAAAGTACAGAAGTAAGGGAAGTCTTCATTCGTTTCCGGCCATATTCTTAGGTTTTCTGAAGGTTCTGAACTTCCTTCTGTGATACTAATGTGCGTTTTGAACTTAACTTCTGGTAAAACCCGTATCCAAACTATCAAAAGCTCCTCTAACCTTATGGAAAACAACTTTCTCCTCTGATTCATGTCACATTTCAGCGCCTCTTCCGGATTCCTGACCAAATGACGTGGATGTGCTCGGAAACCATCCACCTAGGCCGGCAGAGCCCAGAGACAGCTGTGTTCTTGTTCGTTAAGGCGCCGCCCACCCATCCAACACATTCTTCCCCGTGCCCGAGAGAAACACAGAAGATCCAATCAAGCCGGCCCGGCTTTCCTCTGAAACATTACTCTTATCTGTACTTTTTCCACATATTTCTGTCGTTTCACTCTTCAGAATGGGATACCGATTGGCATGGGCGGACAACGACGCAAAGTGAGTTATTTGAGTCCGAATTTTGCCGTTCAGTTGATAACTTTTCACAGAAACGGGTTAGAATGGGCGCCTCCAGTCCGTGTGATAGCTGTAGTCACCCTCATCGCCTCCACTCTTGATGTTCTTGCCGATCTCCTTGTATGCAACAGGTAATCTTAGTTTTAACGTTAGAAGATCAAAAATCGATCCCGTTTGCAGAATCGCCGAATACCTCGGCAACTTTCAAAGCGAAATCGCCATCTACGCAGCGTACGGCTACTTTTTCTTCACCGGAATCAGCCTCTTCGTCTACCTCTTCGAGATGATCGACGTGTGCAAAACTTTGAAATATGATGAAGAGAACGTGTTCTACGCGCGTCTCGCAAAATCCTTGGTCCTTGTGCTCGAAGAGGTACGTTTCTTTCTGAAGTTTTTCTCAAATATCAAATTTCTGCTAACAATCACACACGAAAATGTGAAAAACGACGCTTCCAAGCTGTGGAACATCTGAATAACATTCAGATTAACTGGATTCTAATGCCCTTCTTTTCCTCCTTTTCGCATCGAAAATGAACTGAAAACCAAAGTTTTCTCCCACGTGAGCTTTATAGTTTTGTACTGAGCAAAAAACGGCCAGGAAACTGATCAATCGGTCAAAAAACGCACGTTAAAGCTCACGTTACAATGTTGACAAAATATTGTGGCATTAAAAACAACATGGATGCGGGGAAAATGAGAGAAAGAGTGTGGATCGAGCGATCACATCAGGTGCGATGAAAGATAATTGTGATGGCGGAGGAGGCATGGAAGAGCATCGGTTCAACGATCACGTCTATACGTTTACGGGTTTCTGAAAAATTATAAGCAAATTTCGAAGTTTATCGACTTTTTGACAATTGCTTGAGGTAACCAAATCCCATAGTTTTCATTCTCAGTAGATTCACAAAGTGCAGTTTGTTTCGATTTCAGCATACTACACATTTCGACATTTTCCGCTTGAAAAACAGCTCAGAACGTCAAAAACCGAAAGTAAAGTTGTGCGAGTCTAAAGTCGAACATGTCGTCAGATGATGAATGGTGGTGGCTCGGTGACAGCACTAGAAACCTTTCTTCTCTGACTTTACGGAACGAGGCGACGGCTCACGGGATGGCTGGCAGAACGAGCGCCTGTTACGTTTGAAACTGGGTCACAGCGGTCGCAAACCGCTAATTTTTGAGAGATATTGTCATTGAACACTCAATTGATCGAAGAACGGAAGGAAATTCAGTTTTTGGTACTAAAAATATAAAAAATTATCGTCGCTAGATTACAAAAGCAGGCTTTTTGAAAATCGGCCCCAGATTCAAAATTTTTTTTGATTAAAATAAAAATTGATTATTGCTCTGAAAAATGCGTACGGAAAACCTGAAAAATCGTGTTTTGCTTCAGTTAAACTTGGTAATTTTGTAAACAATGACCGTTTCCCTGTTTTGACCAGCTTCCAAAGTGATTCAGACACAGAACGATCGAAATTTGTGCATTCCAGGTTCCTCTCCCGTCGCTGATGAACATCCTTTTCACAAATGAGCCGAGACTCTCGCTCGCTTCTCCAGTATACTTTGCTTCGTGGATCAAGCTTGTCGCCCTGACGTGGGGTCTCGTGAAGTTCACAAAACTCCGCTTCTTCTGGCCATGCCTCCCGTTGAATCCAAAACACGACGCGAAGTGAGTTTCTCTGCACGATTTTCTGAAAATTCACACAAAAACCTTACTGCTTTCCAGGGAGAACGTCCGGAGATGCTTTACATTCACGCTGTACAGAATCTGCATGGTCATCGTCAACATTTGCCACATTTTGGCCATCTACATCGTCATCATGAATATCATCGCAAGCGGTTCCGGCGGACGGCAGATCGACGTGAAAGAGCAAAGATTATAGATTTTTTCTTGATTTTATATCTGAATTTTTGTAAACCGGTTCCATTTTTCGATTACAGGTTGATTAGTTCTGATTGTAAGTGTGGTGCCCATCCTCCAAAATAAACGCATTCTCGAATCTTCCATGACATTCCACTCTCGCCGTCTGCGTCTCTCACTCACCCGCACTCTTTCGGTCCGGTCGGCCGCTCGCTGGCCGTCTTTTCGCCTCGCGCGACCCCGGCAGCCCGGAGTGTGCAAGTGCGCTCGACTGTAGGACACGTAGGCCAATCGACAACGTACACACGACGCGCGACGTTGCATCCCGCCTACTGCACGCTCACCGATCGACTCAGTTTGGATTTGCTCCCCATTCTGTGCAATCTCACATCGACTCTGTGAGATTACTGGATCGTCATGGCACTCATCAAGCTGGTCTTCGCCTCTTTGGGTGAGTTTTTCACAGTTTTCAGGAACAATTCTTCATTGCTTTCTTTGCAGCGATCACATCGGTATGCGGAATGTACTCGAAGAAGGACGACGTCGTTGAGCTGACCGAGGCCAACTTCCAATCAAAAGTCGTCGACTCTGACGACATCTGGATCGTCGAGTTCTACGCTCCATGGTGCGGACACTGCAAGAACCTTGTTCCGGAGTACAAAAAGGCCGCCTCAGCTCTGAAGGGAATCGCCAAGGTCGGAGCCGTCGACATGACGCAGCACCAGTCCGTGGGAGGACCATACAACGTTCAAGGATTCCCGACCCTCAAGATCTTCGGAGCTGACAAGAAGAAGCCGATCGACTTCAACGGTAAGCACTGATCTCTTGCTTTTCTATTCAGAAAGACACGCGGCGGTACGGCAAACAAACTGATTTGCGTTTCCTGTTTCGCGTTACTCTCGAATTGTGTGCACTGTCCGGGGCGGTCAGTCTATGACTATTTTCACCGACCGCAACTCAACTAGTTGTGTGTGTTTAGTAACTGTTTGCTCAGATATTATATTTGTGCGATCGGCGCCGAGCGACCTTGACGAGGTCAACTAATTGAGGCGTACCGGTGGATAGACACACGAGATCGTCAGTGGTTCTCTTATTGGGGTCATCTTGCGTTCTGCGACCGTCATCTATCGTTTTTCAGGACAAAGAACCGCTCAGGCCATCACCGACTCCGTTCTCGCTGAAGCCAAGAAGACCGTGTCTGCTCGTCTCGGAGGAAAGTCCTCCGGTGGAAACAGCGGATCTGGATCTGGATCCGGAAAGCGCGGAGGCAGCGGAAGCGGAAACGACGTAGTCGAGCTCACTGACGCCAACTTCGAGGAGCTCGTCATCAACAGCAAGGATATCTGGCTCGTCGAATTCTTCGCCCCATGGTGCGGACACTGCAAGAACCTAGAGCCACAATGGAAGATCGCCGCTTCTGAGCTGAAGGGCAAGGTCCGTCTCGGAGCTCTTGACGCCACCGTCCACACTGTCGTTGCCAACAAGTTCGCCATCCGCGGATTCCCGACCATCAAGTACTTCGCTCCTGGATCTGACGGAAACGACGCTCAGGACTATGACGGAGGACGTCAAGCGTCGGACATCGTCGCCTGGGCTTCTGCTCGCGCTCTCGAGAACCTTCCAGCCCCGGAGATTCTTGAAGGAAACAGCCAGAAGATTGTCGAGGACTCCTGCAAGGATAAGCAGCTTTGCATCTTCGCTTTCCTGCCACACATCCTTGACTGCCAGTCTGAGTGCCGCAACAACTACTTGGCCATGCTCAAGGAGCAGTCCGAGAAGTTCAAGAAGAACCTCTGGGGGTAAGCGCTGCAAAAGACAAGCAGAGCACTAAAATATTTCATTTTCAGATGGATCTGGATTGAGGGAGCATCGCAGCCAGCCCTTGAGGAGGCTTTCGAGGTCGGAGGCTTCGGATACCCAGCCATGACCGCCTTGAACTTCCGCAAGAACAAGTACGCTGTCCTCAAGGGATCGTTCGGAAAGGACGGAATCCACGAGTTCCTTCGCGACCTTTCCTACGGAAAGGGACGTACTTCTTCGCTCCGCGGAGATGGATTCCCGAAGGTCGAGAAGACGGAGAAGTGGGACGGAAAGGACGGAGCCCTGCCGGCCGAAGATGACATTGATCTGTCGGACGTCGACCTCGACAAGTCTGAGCTTTAAATGCACACACACACAAACATCGACACACCTTCTCACATTTAACCACGATGCCTTTATGTTTCATGGTAACGGGTGTTCAAACAAGATTACTCGTTGAACTGCGTTACATCCTCCTTTATGTTCCGTGCCTTCAGCATTATTGTTTCTGAAATTTGTAATTTATTTTTTGATTATCCACCGCCAGTTTCTCGTTGTTTTTTGATGAATAAAGTATTTGGAGAGAACGAAACGTTTGCGGATTTCCGGACTGTTCTTGAAATAGAACATAAAACTAAAAACTAAAGAATCGGAGCTATTTCAGAGCACAGAAAACAAGACGCAATTCTCGAAAGGATTCCGAGGCAAAGCAGCTGTTCTGCTATCAGCAGTCGGACAGGTTTTGATAATTTTAAGACATTTTCAGCGTGATAAGATGGAAATCAAAAGTGCATTCTAAAAGTTGACGTGACAAAATCTGTCATGTCTTCCCGTTGTTTTGATGGAACTCGGAAATTCTTCAAATTGAGACAAACGCCTAGATTTGACCGTTTCGCTGATCAAGGTTTTGTTTTTTGTTTGTGACACGTTTTCAAATGGCAAATGCAATAAGACCGCTTAGGATAGACGACCGAGAAACTGTTGCACCGGCCGGAAGTTCGAGAACATTCTCGTTTTCTTCCCCCGTCGCTTCTCCTCAATTCGCATCGTTTTATCGTCCAGTCGCTCCATTCTTTTACTCAAGTATTCGTCTTTTTGAAAACGACCCAAAGTGCTGAAACACTTCATTTTTTATGACATGTGCATTTTTAACATACTTCTTTTTCACACTTTTCGTTATCAATCGACGGAGAAACTCTGCTCACGGCCCGTCCATAAGCCTTCAAAACAGTGTCGTTTGGGCTGGAACAATTCTCTGAAACTCGTAAACATTGGAATTTCGCACGATGAAACAGTGCCGACAGCGTGTGGCTCCAAAAAAGAGAGAGAGAGAGAGAGAGAGAGAGAGAGAGAGAGGGAGGGGCGAGCAAAGAGTGCTTCGGAAAGTCATTGAAAGAGTTGTGAAACTGTGTCGGTTGTTTCGAAACTGTTCGTCGCCTATCAAAATGAAAAATGATGTTATTATGAAATTTCAGGTAATCTGTCACTTTTGCTCTGATTGTTTTGCACATTTCCTCATGCCTCCTCTGTCCTACTGCAAAATTGTTTAACTCCATTCATTCAGCAGCACCAAGAATGATTCATTAATGCTATATTCGGCTTTGACGTGGGAATCCCTCCCTTTGATGTCATCACTTGGTTTTTTCTCACGCAGCCAATGCCGCATGCACTGGCACTGCTCCTCTTATTTCATCCTTTTCATCCAAAGAGTTCGTCGCTCTTCTCTCAGTTTGACTCATTTCGCTTCTCCGAAACGGAAGCCTTCTTATCAGTAAAGCGAGCACCACTATCAGCGGGGCATCATCTGGAAAGACGCCCGCCCACAACCTTCACACTACTGATTCTGATTCATTAAGCCCCCACTTCCCCTTTAAGAGACCCACTTCCAAATACTTTTTCATTTGCCCCGAGGCGCCAAATGTCTGAAAACGTGATGAGTAATGTGTTTTGCAAGTTGGCCTGCTCTGTGGCGAAAGAGCACTTCTGTTCTTTTTTCCGTGCACATACACACACTGCCGTTCAAACTAGTGTGTCTTTTCCTTTTGCTGATGAGCCGTGCGCTTCGAAGCAGATGCCCGGCACTTGTCTTTCGTCCTTGGCTCCTCCCCGCACGTGCTGGCGAACTAGTGGAGACTAGTTCGCCAGCTAGGTTACTTTTCCCGACTGATTTTCGTTTTCGTTTTCGTTTCGCTATTCTCTCATTTCTACGTCATCCATAATTGTTCAATTTTCAGACAGTTATGCTCAGCTTTACCACGTTCTTTTTCGTCACAATCTTCAGTTTCTGTATTGGTCACATTGGACGAGCACGACGGAACTTTCACGAAGACTACCGAATCAGCACGCCAGCATGTGATGTGGTTTGTGAGGGACAGTGGAAAAGCGAATTTCATGTGAGTGCTCTCGTTTCAATTTCCGAAAGTGAACGAAAATCTAATTAAGGCTAACTTCCATAAACTTTACGACACCGAGTACTTTGAAGTGCCGTTGGACACGACAATCGTCAAGAGTCGTGCCAACTTGAAGCTGTTCTGCTCTTCGACCGCCCAAAAGTACACGTGTCTTCGTAAAGAATGTAAAATCGGCCGCACTCCGTGGTCCGCCGAAAAGCACATCTGCATGACGCATTATGATCAGTTCGATCGGAATATTAACTGCCTCAGGTTGAATTGAAATTGGATTTTTAATCGAAAAACTCAAATGTTTTTTAGTTTGACTGACAAATACGTGCAGAAAGAGTGTTCCAACGTGTGCAACAGTATTCGAATCGAGATTTCACAGCCCGAAATCGACAAAATGGTCGAATTGGAATTCGACAAACAGGATAAGAGTCTGTTCGTGGAGCAAAACAAACACTGCAATTTTATCGCATGTCATCAGTTGTGCCACGTGAGTTTACGGAACAATCAAGTTTATCAGTACTTTGTACTCAATTCAGGAGTTCATCATCAACAAAATCTGCATTGACAGCGCCGTTTCGGCACGATCTGCAGTCAAAGCCTACTACGACGCGTTCCTTCAGAGAGAGTACACTTCACTCAACAAAGACGACCATGATGCACTTTACTCGAGTTTTTGCAGAAGGGTCACCCCGGGCCAGAACGAGGTCGGATGACGTTTCATAGCAGCTTTTTAGTTTGTCTTTTTCAGAACGCGTTCACTTCGAACATGACACGTTTCAACAACTTGACCCTTGATCGCATGAAGAACGACATTCGCTCCGCGTTTTCAATTCTCGATTGAATCGGATCAGAGAACACGTGTTTCTCATCAGGTCCGACCGACCATTCCAGTAGTTTATTGTCGTAGCCATCGGCTATTTGATACGTTCCATCTGTCTGCCCCGGTTATTTGTAACCTTCTGTGAAGTTCTACTGTAGTTTGTTGTTTGCAATGCAACCCGTCAATTATTATTAGCCGATAGTGAGCCCGCGTGAAAATCATGCGGTTTCAACTTCTCCGAATGCCCTTTGCCCATTACCACTCCCCTCTCCGGTGCTGAGAATTGTCTCGTCATTTTTTATTGCACCTCAAGAGCCATTAAACTTCCACTTTTTCCTTCTCCATTTCCATTATCATTATGATGCTTACGTCGATCACTTGACACCAATGTGCAAAAGAAAAACAGGATATCTGGATTTATTGTCATTGTATTCCCCCCCACCTGAATAATAATAACATCCTTATGGGTAATTCCGAGGCTTTTAAATATCTTTACATAATAATATGATTAATTTTCAGTTGAGTTCAGTTTTTTTTTGAGAATATTAAAAGAAATAAATGATTATAGTTGGAAACAGAACGAAAACAAGGCCAATTTACAGAAAGTTAAAAACATGTCTCATTGAGCTTATCCTTTTTCACCATCGTCATAGTACATTGAATAATAATCATTATCTTTCCTGTAATTTTTAGCCGTAGTGGTGGTGGTTGGTTTCGTGGTCGCAGTAATCCTTCTTGTCGTCGTCGTGACAGTACTAGTCACAACAGGTCTGGTGAATGACGTCGTGGATGCTGAATATGTCGTTGGCTGTGATGTGGTTGTCAACGAAATCTGGAAAATGAATATATGCCACGTCACAACGTAAGTTTGTTTCTATACCCTCGAAGCAGGTTGTGCTCCGTCCTTGGTGTCTGTGATGCCACCGGCATGTATCCGCTGCAATGAAAGTGTGGAACCACCGTTATCAGTAATGCGACGAGCGTGTATTGTGTTTTCAGGACAAAGTATCGTCATGCATTGATAATAACATCGCTCGCCGTTTGGAAAGTCGTAAAAGTGCAAACCTTGAGAACCCTTGGAGGAAGTTGGGCGGTCATTACGGATTCGGTTTCGTCGGTCTCGTTCTCCTCGCCACCTCCATCAATCGAGAATGATATCGGTGGAAGTTTTTCTGCAATTGATGCAAGCACGTTAAGGGATGATGATGCGATCAACTGACCATTGAAATCCGTTGTTCCAGCTGCAGATTTTGTAATCTTCGTTGAAGGAGGTGGTGTTTGATCCACTGTCGCCTCTTCCGCGGATTCATCTCCAACATTTGCGACCTTACAGTTTTTCAAAACTTAAATGCATAATGGAATCAAAAACTCACTTCACTGTAATAATCCTCAGATCCTTTAGCATCCACACTGAATTCCACTTTAGGCTCTGATTTATCCACAGATTTGGTGACGTTTTCACCCTCGCCGTCTTCGCTGAAATCGATTCCGAAATCGCCATCTTCTGGCATGATTTTGGAATTCTTGTGTTTATCTGAACAAAAAGGGAAGTAAGGCGGAAGTGTTTAAGAAAACTCACTTAAGGCGCTTTCTTTTTTTGCTTCTCCGAGTGCACTTCCAAAAAGTTCTTCCATTCCACTTCCAGAAGTGAACTGGGCGATCAGTTCCGGATTCGAAAGTAGTTTTCCAATTGTCTCCCATCCGTTCGGGTCGTTAACGAGAGTTAGAGCTGTCTAAACAACCAGTTCTCTAGAAATTTTTTTTAAAAACGCGTACCTGGAAGTTGCTGAACATCTCTGATTTTCTGAATTTGTCGATGGCTTTGTAGATATCCCCGCAACTGAGACGATTGCAGATGCCCAAAACTTCGGGCAGTTCAGTTTCATGATCTCCGAGCTCTCCTTTGTTTGCGGAACCGGAAACCAACGTGTCGACAATCTTCTTGAAATCAAAATTGCCTGAAAGAATACGAATATTACTCATCCGCAGCAGAGGTGTAAAGCTTATTACAACGCGGCACGGTCAGTGACAGCACGCAACTTTGTCATGCAAGTGTGAAAAACGGGTTTAGATCTGTTATATCCTCACCAATTTTACCATTGTCCGACGGTGGCGCAGCAGCCGTGTCGTGTTGTGGCGCCGTTTGAACTTTACGCTGTTGATCCATCATCCGGAAGATTCCAGTTAGAATTCCACGCTCTCCGAAAAGGATTTGAGACGCTTCTTCTTTGTAGGCTGAAATAGAAAAATGTCAGAAGAGTCCGACTTGGGAACGAACCTTGAGTTTCTGGAGGAACATCAATGGAATGAATCGGTTTTGTTTGAGCGGTAGTCGTCAAAACCACCGTCGATATTGCTAAAATTGCAGTTATCCTCATTTTGGCGCATCCAAACGGAGGCAAATCTTTTGAGAATCGACAATTTCACTTTTACGCTTTCACTCTGGAAACAAAAAACTGAAAATTTGTAATCAAATCCACGGATCAAGCGAAGGAAAGTGGATGTTGCGCAACGAAGAAATTCACGGAGAGAAAGAGAGAGAGAGAGAGGCACGAATGAACAGAAAAGCGTTGTGATTGGCATAATTGAAAGTGAGAAAGGGCCGAGAGATGGCAAAAACGGGCTGTTTCAGAAGATGCCACCACATCAAGGTGAGTCATAGAGACGAAGGTCTGATGTGGTTTACACTTCTATTGTGTTGAGGCAAAAAAGAAACGTTAAACTTTTCGAACATGTTCAAGACGTGCCTAGATGACTAATCAGTTTACAGAAGTAAGAAGAAAGACAACGAGACATCCTGCTTCTACAGGAATAGGAATCGATCAATATGCAAATAAATTATGGGAAAAAAAAACAGTGAAAGGTGGAACTTGAACGGTTTCTAATTGTATAGAAGTGCCTGCGTCGTCGTCGTTGCCGGTGTGAGGAAGAAGCGTCTCATTTGAATGAAATTCATCTTCCCCACTTCTCAACACAAGCCAACACAGTTCTCTTCAGCAAAACTTGTTCTTTTCTTCGTTTTACTCGCCTTCAGTCTGTCGGCTGGGATTATGCATAAGAAGCACTGTAACCTTCACTCAATCTTTCTTTCTGTCGATAAATATCTTTATTCAATTGCAAAAAGAAGCGAATTATTCTTGAATATATTGCTTTACAATAGAACGGTGGAAGTTAATTTGTTTTTTTTTGAAAAGCAGGGCGGAAGAAAAAATCAGAAAAAAAGCATAGCAATTCAGCAGTTCACGGGGTGAGAAAGCGGTTTTTTTTTCATTTTAAGGAAAAAGCAGGAATAGAGCTAATCTATCCGGGAGAAGTTTTCGTTTTTGCCACAACAATGACGTCATGACAAGATACAGTATCATAGACGATCACATAAGTTCAGCAAACCGTTTGCGTCAGACGCAATCCTGTCGGTCACCTTAGCTGCCTAGATTTACAAAAAATTGAATTATAAAAAGAGAATAAAACATTATTAATTATGAAAGATTGTTTAAGATGACGTAGAAGATCCTTCTTCGGTGGCTGAGCTTTCTGGAATATGAAAATAAGAAAATAGAACTTGATAAACATTTTGCATACCTTCTGATGGCTGCGTGATCAACGTCGCAGCAACACTGGACCGTCGGCGCTGAACGTCCAGCTGAAGTTGACGAGTCTCCTTTTCGAGCTCAGCTTTCGCTTCCTCTTCCTTCTTCTTTTGCTCTTCTTCCTCCAAACGTTCCTTCTCCTTCCTCTCTGCTTCCTCGGCTTCTTCCTTGGCAAACGGAGAAGTCATTGCACTGAGTTCCTGGATCAAATTTTGGATGACACGCTCCTGAAATAGATTCTTGTGACGTGGAATGTATCTCTTTCTTACCTGTGTAAGTGGGTTGAATCCGGTCTCAAACGCGAACACATCCTTTCTCTTGTTGTGCTTCTCATCGCCAAAATCTTGACGGACATTCATAATCCAGTCATGCGCCTGCTTCAGAATCGCGTCTTTCTTCAGCCACAAGTGCTTCTCAATGACCTCCTGAACAACACGTTTCGAACGTTACGCAATTCGGTCTGTCTACCTTAAAGTGCTCGGACGGCTTTTTCAATTGCTCCCTAATCGCATAGTTGAGCGTCGCGTGCTCAATCTGGAGATTGTACTTGCGCGAGTACTCATCGCCCCGTTCGGTCCCTTGGTAACGCTCGAATCCAGGCTCATTGAAGTACGGGTCCTTCACAAAGATTAGCCCCTAAATCCCACGATTTGATTACCGAAAGCTGCTCTCACTGTTAATACCTGAATGCTGACAAGAACCTGCATCAAAGAACAGTACGGATTCCATTTCTCCTCCGGCCGTCCTTCCCATGTTCCCAGAATAGAAAGACAGATTTTACCGTCGTTATACAGATTCGGATTGAAACGGACGTTTCCCGATCCGGTTGTTAGGAACGCGCATTTTGGCGGCGCGAACGGGTATCCGGTTGGGAAAAATATGTCAAATTCAAAAAGTCCGTTTGCATACGGGGTGTCATCGGGTCCCGATATCAATACTTTGATGATATCCACTCGTCCCTCGTCGTAACAAACGTAAATACTGTTGCTGGCATTCAATGGAAGTGCGTTGGCAATCGAAGCCAATTCCTTAGCAATTCTCTTTGTGCTGAAAGTATATCAATTTCGTAATTGGCAAGCAAGTACAATTTATTATTCAATACTATACAAGGTCATAAATAAAAAACAATTCTCAATTGGAGCACTCAACTCAACTATCTCGGCTTTTCTCTTTTCCCGCTTTTACGACCCTCTTCAGTTTACAATCCTGTGGTTTCCTTTCTTTGGTTCCCCATAGCTCACCGATCACGAAGATGAGGGCTGAACGGATTGATGTTTTTTGCCTCTTTTCGGAAAGCATACGGAACACACAGCTTGCCAAAGTCCCCGATAAACCTGAAAAGATTAAATATGAAAGAACACTCAGTTCAACTTTTTCAGGGAATTGCGCACTTTGAATATTCGACAAGTTAATAGTCACATCAATTCAGCATGAATAAAACATGTTCGAATGAAAAGCTGAGACCTGCGCTCTCTTTAATTCCAACTATCTTTTGCTGCAAAAAGACGCATACTTGGCAGTTTGTAACTGGAGCTCCTGCATCTTGGTCTTGTAGATGGCCTCTTCGTCCTTTGCTTCCGACATCTTCGAGGTGTGGCCAATGTGCGACGAACGGCGATGAGTGGCCGTCTGAATACGTTGTTCCGGTGGCAGAGTCTGCTCGTAGGCGCGAGCGGCGTCAATCACAAACTGAAAAAAGGCGTATGAAAGTGTTTTGCGTAAAGTGAAACGTACGTCAGAGAGAAGGGTTACTTTCGTGGAGAAGTCGGCCATTCTGAAGTTGGTCTCCTCAAGAGTGCCTCCCCAACGTGCTTGTATCGCCAAAATGTTGTCCTTGAAGCGTGGAATGAGTTCCTTTGCAATTGATTTGGCATTTGGTGTGTAAGGCTTCACAAGGTGTGGAACTAGACCTGGACAAGCAGCCATTGCGGCAGCTGTCTCCAAAAGAGCCTGAAAAAAGCCCAAGTTGCAAGCACCAAATCCAATATTGCCTATGCACCTGATAGATTTCAATGTGCTCGCTGACATCAAAAAAACTGTCGTTTCTCAAGTTGTACTCCAAAATGCTCAAAATCGAAGAATCAGCAATCAATGAAATCGAGTTTTCCGTCATGTGCACTAGTTCCTCAGGTTTCGCCTTGATGCACTCAAAGACCGAATGTCCCAACATGAATGCATTGAGAACTCCAAGAAGCCAAGTAAGATGCTCCTCTCGGATCAACTTCTCTTCCACCTGAAAGTCGGACCCCTTGCTGTGAACTTGAAAAGAAAGAGAAGAATAAGAGACCAACCCCCACTCTGAGGCAAAACTTTTTTAAAAAGCCGTCGGGTAATCAATCAAAAGCTGTTCCTCGTTTCTTTTTTGAATGCCCCAACAGCTGCCCCATAGTTTTCTTTTTAGAAAAAGATACACGACACATGCCCTTCAACTCCATTTACCGTTCTCTCAATATCCCAACGCGATCTGGTGGATCCGGTTCCATATCCGGTTCCTTTGTGGGAAAACGAGGCGGATGAATTGCGACGAGTCCGCCGTTTCTGCTCATCCGAGCTGCTTCTCGATCTGGAAACTCAATGTAAATGTTCCATTAGTGAAAATGTTCTCTAATGAGCAAATGTTTGTTCTTCAAATGATGATGCGTCGAAAGCGCCCCAAAACGTTGGTCGAAAGCCGCAAGACAATTACTGTGGTAAATTGTAATTCGAGACCTCGTTCTCATTCTATGAATGAATAAACTTTTCCCGTGAAAAGAAAAATAAAAACATCCTCTCCCCGTGATACTCGGTAACCGGACACCATTCCTTTCTAGCTAACACTAGCACACAATAGATTTCCGAAATGAATGCAGTCAGTTCCCTGAGCGAAAGTGTTCTTTGTTTTGACTCGCTCTGCCCCGGCCGATTGTTTTTTGCAAATTTATTACGATTATTGTTATTTGTTTACGGAATCGTGATCCCTGCCACTTACGATGTTGCATTACTATCCGAGATTGCCGTCTCGCCAATCAACTCCAAAAGCTGATGGATAACTCCGCAATCAATAAACTGCTTACGATCGGCGAAGCTGATCTCATGGATTAGTCTGGAAATGGGATTTTGAACACCTCATGCGCATATTTTCTAGTTCGCTTACCGAGCAGCTCTTGAAACATGGGCCATCTTGAGCGGCTTCTCGTTAATAATGCTCGAAACTCTGTCAACCACCGATAAGTTTTCATCGGGCTCCGGACTTCTGGAATGACAACATTATGCTGGTGACAGGTCGCTGAACTCATTGGACAAGCACCAAATTCAACAACACAGACAAAAACGTGTTGATTTCGTTTGAGTTTTCCGTTCCACTGGATAACTAATCCACTTTGTCGTGAGTCTTTCCGTGCTCACTCCGTCGGAAAATTGCAAAAAAAAAACCTCCGCGCCACTTTTGTGTTCTTTTCTAACAGAATTTTGTGTGTGTCTCACCTCGAAGATCGACCGGAAGAGCGGATGAGGCTAACCCTAGACGACAGCCACAGACATCCAAACCAGCAGCGACGACGGGACTTTGATTTTCCTGAAATATTGTTCGGCTTTTTCTGTTTGTCATTATTTTGCGTTCCCGCTCGCTTGCAATTAGAAGGGAACGCGCGGAACGACGTGTGAGACGGAATAAACAAGGATGGGATTAGTATTGTCTGCGACCAGCTGTACACTTTCTCTACGCATTTATTCCTCTTATGATTCTGGGTTGAGCATTCGATACAACTTGCAGCAAGCAATACTTTTCCTGTTTTCTCAGAGAAATTAAAATTGGAATTGAAAATTGTTTCCTAAGAAGGAGGGAGCAGCCCCTCAGAAGCATCGGATGCACTTTTTCAAAGAGAATTGAAGGGCGAGAAAGATGCTCTTCAAAATTAAACATTTTGAACTCGAAAGGGCAAAGGGCACGGGAAATGACCTTTCTTAGGGAAATGAATAGTTGTTTGACTTCTTGAACCCTTGATCAATTCGAGGAAATTCAATGGAATGACGTGATGCTAGAAATCTCAAACTTCCGGTTAGGTCCAAAGAGGATCAGTGCACATTCCTCATCAAGTGTTTTATCAGTCACATACACCAGGGACCACCAACTTACGTCTTTCTCGTGTCTTTTGAGCCACAGCGCTGGTGCTCGAAGAACGTTGCGTTGATTGCGACATATTGACACCCACGCCGAAGGCAATTATTAGAAACTACCTGCAAATGACATTTCAAAAGACGTTTTCAGAAAGTTTCAAGAAGAGAGCAAAATGAGCAAGAGTCAAAGAAAACGAAGTTGGGGTAATGAGGCACACACTTGTGTCATGCTTCAGGGAACAATTACGAGAAGATCCGAAGGGAGGAGAGGGAGGAACAAAACGAGATGGTTGGACACACTTTTTGCTTAGTACTCTTAAACAATCCTCGTTCCACATTTTATATAGGTGAACGCACGCATAGTCATTTGGAGTCTGAAAAAGAGCGGGAAAAGGAATGAATAAGCAGGCAAGCGCTCCAAACGAAATATAATACGCAGGACCCCGTGAGTCGAGTTGGTTTACGAACTGCTCGAGCCGAGGGGGGTCTGACTCGCCGTCTATGGTCTACGCATGTCTTTTTCCCAGGTGTGGGAACAAATGAGTTGAGCCAGAACGAGCCGGACCTTATGAAAGCTCAAAACATGATATGTCAACTGGCCGGAGTCCGCACTAGAACCGGATGCAATCCGCCCCATTCACCGGGTCCAAAAAACAACGGTCTTCCAGAGATTTCGCTATTTGACTAAGAGGGGTAAAAACAAGAGGAAGGGACCAACCAACAACGCTTGTTTTGGTCAACAACCCTCCGGACGTTCTGATCTTGTGAGTAGTCCTCGTAACGCCGACGTATATGTGATGGGACACAAAACAATGCAGGGGAGAAACATACAAAATGAGGTGACGGAAAAAAACCCTCCTCAAAACAAAGGGGCTGACTTCCAGGCGTTTTCAATCAGGAAAAGGGAGCAAAGAGGCTGTGGGAACCGAATGACTTTTTTACTATTTTACCTTTCAGCCGCGTCGGAATCGAATTTAACTTCTATTAAGTCACCATTCAGAATAGAATGCCATGAACTCATTTTCAGAAAGGACACATGCTCTCAAAGCGCAAAGACTGCTTATAACCGGCGGACAGAATTTATTCCTATTTCTCTTATGCTTGGGATAACAAAGACAGGCCGGGCATATGGTTAGTGGAAGGATGGATGGAACGGAATATATATATATACATATATCCAAGCAATAACATGTACATGTATTCGCTCAGAAAAGCATGGAGAGAAGTGGGCGCGACCAGAGAGAGAACGAGAGGGAAAGGTACAATAGAGTTGTTATTGTGTGGCTGAGAGAAATGGATAATAGCATTGATAAAAAGACAGATGATGAGTAGGACGACTACAGTACTCATGAATTCATCCAATCAAATGACTTAAGTTCTACGTCAACGCGGTTTGAAGAAAAAGAGAAACGAGTACTTGGAACGGAGACTGGAACTGACTCAATTTCCCAGTGCGGCTGGCCACCGAGGGAACAAGTGCGGAGAACTGAGACTCGGCGGGCGAGTGGCTGAACGAACCTTTCGATGTTTCGGCCACGCCCTTTCTTTTTTTCAGGATAATGCAAGAGCACGGCGCCCGAGCAAGCTCCGCTCACTTTCGGATTCACTGGGAGCGACAAAAAGGTCAGGGGTAACGGAACTGAGGAGACAGATGCGAGCACTAAAATGTCCATCTTCTGGATCAATAATTAATTGCTAGTCTGTCATTGAGCGCATACATAATTGAACGCAGCTGACGCAAAGACGTGCGTTGCGTCCTTGAAAACGTTTTAATTAAGGAGCGAAACTATGAGGCCGCATGCTCAAGCTAGCCGCAGATCTTTATCACAACGAGTGAAATGACCGATTCTTTCGAGCTCGAAATAAAAAAATAAAGTTGTTTTCCTCAAGCAGCCCGGTATTTTCGGAATTAAATTTGGCGAGTTCGTGTTCGTAAAGGTGAAGGTGTCGGTGGCCTACGTTTGTTTTGTGTTTTTCAGTAAGTGTTGGAAAAGTGCATTCAGGTAGGTAGTACAACCAAAAGATGATTCACTCGCTGGCAGTGCCAAAATTTTGGTGTTCGGTCGTTTCCACTTATACATTTGTGAGTTCCATCAGTCAGTGACAAGAGTGCCTCGAAACACACAGACACATGCCGCTGCCTCCTCTGTCTTCTTCTTCTTCTTTTCCCTTCGTTTTCTCGTCACCACCGATTAACAAATGCGTTTGTGTGAGATGTGCGGACCCGTCCCCCCCCCCTCCCCCCAAGAATAAAGGAATCGTGGAGGAGAAAATGAAAGAAGGACAAAAAAGCAAAGAGATACTTGAGAGAATATCTGATCTGGGTCCAATCCACACTTAAAAAAAAGAATCTTGCAGATGTGGGGTGAGAGAAAAGTTGAGAACATGGGGGGAACAGCTTTAGGCGAAACGAAAAGAAAAAGCAGGATGTGTGAAATGGAAACGGAAAGCAGAAACGAAAATGCATGGAAAAAACGAAAAAGTACGAGGTGCTTAATAGATTTGGGGTGTAGAATTGATGGCCGTTCAGTTTTCGTCCCTGAAAAACGGACGAGTCATAGGACGACTCGACGCAAGATTAATTGATACTTTTTCTGCAGTCTTGTACATCAGCTTCTACTTGAAATGGTTAAAGAAAAGAGAAACGTGGAATTGAAAGGAAAAGGGAGAAATTGCCTTCGTTGGCTCCGTGGACTTTGGCTCCTCTCCTCCGACACTGACTCAATGGTGCTGGGGACCCTCCTCCTCCTCTTCGCCCAACGATGCTAATTTTCGCGCAATGAATTCGTTCAGAACGGATTGACGTGCTTCATCATGATCACGGGACCACAAAGTGAGAAAGAAAAACAATGCGATGAAAAGGAAAACGTAGAAGTAGTACGAGTGGAAAAAGAGCGCGCAAGAACTCTTTCTAGAAGGTCGTAGAGTGGCAAAACACCACGGGGACCACGATTGGCGATTTCCAATTCTTATTTGGACTTTTGTTGTTGTTGCGACACCTATGTCTTTTTCGAACTTCTGACCGTGAACATGATGCCGTCAGAGTAGTCGACGATAGAAAAAACAAAGCCTTGAGGAGTGTAATTTACTGCTTACGTAAAAAATTACTATTCACGTGTCAGACAAGTATCCACGCATAACTGATCGCTCAGCACATTGTTTAGTAGTCGACCGATCATCTAATTATAGTCCGTTACGGATCAGGCGCTTTCTACCTACTTACGGGGAAAAGCATGCCATTTTTGAGATGAATCAAAGGATATGCGTAATTCTCCGAAGAACTCTGAATACCGTCGGTTCCTAGTATTGTTGTGAATGAAATTTTGCGATTCGTATAATTGCAAACGGCGATTATTTTGCACAAAATATTTTTGTATGTTTTTTCTGACTGAAAATGTATTTGGAACACAAATTCTCTTGAGTTTAGGAGCCAAAAAATGTATTCGACTGGGACAAAAACGAAAAAAAGGGAGCAAAGGACACGACTTCCGGTATCGTCCTTTGAACTCTTCTCGCGTCACTTTAAGACCCACTTCAACCGGAAACTCGGGGAAAACTCCGAGAAACCCATGGACACCGCATCGAAAACTAATCTATCTCCTTGGTGACTTATACTGCTCGCACCCCGCCAGCCATAAAATTGGTGTAAACATTTCTGCGGACGCCGCGTGGTGTTTTGTTTCTGGCGAATAGGAACTGGACCTTATTGAAATGACCAGGAAGTCCCTCCGTTTGCTATTTTCCGGCTCATCGAGTTTTGAGCGTACTAGTGAGCAACCGGAGCAATACAGAACAACAACAACTCGGTGAAAAGAAAGCAATAGAAGGGAGTGACTTGTATATGGGAATGAAACGTCAAAACGAAACGATAACGACTTTTCAGAATCACTTTTTGCGCAATCATGTCGTTTCGCTAGGCTACTGTAATGACAAAATGGGAACGGAGCTCGTCTTTTGAGCGCATTATTGTTGACGGAGAATAAAATGATAGGGTTTGGGAGTAGTGGAGGCCAGACAGGTTAACGAGTCGGCGACACCGAGTCTGGGGAGCAATGGAAGCCATAGTTGGCAAAATCCGGAATAATTAGCCGGCGTGGCTCGGCTGTGATGAGTTATAGGAAACTGCGGAGGAAAAGCTCAGAATTGTCAAAAAAACGAAGATTTTCGTGCAGAATTGAGCTTTTCTGGAACATTTTTTTATTAAGGAAGCAACGAATCGGTCTTTTCGAAATATACTTAGCAAAGCGTGGGGAAAAGCTTCGAAAAGAAATTGGTCGATATCCATGCGCCGGCCAGGCCCGTTGCAACTATGTTTCTGAATTTCCAGGAAGAACTCCAAGTCATAGGGTATCCGTATCATATCACATGATTTCATAACGGAAATTTAATTTCATTCCCACCTCCACCACTGCATGAAATCTTGTAAATCAGGCGGAAAATGAGAGCGAGGCACCACACAAACGCGAGGTTTCGAGAGATTTATTTGATAGTCTTATGTGGTACATATTTCGTATGTGAATCGCAGCAATGAATCCCATCCTGTCAGCGGCACGCATGGATAAAAAGTGGAAGAAGGAAATGGACAGGAAGGGGATTTATGGCCGTAGGAGTGAAATGGTGACGCGAAAGGAAAGAGAACTTGCACAAAGTTAAGTGTTGAGCTGAGAACAGAAGTGTATTAAAACTAGACTTTTCGCTGATCGGGCCGAGCCGATACAGGGGTCTTAGTTCCAAAATTTTAAAATTTTTTAAAGATGGTGAATTTTTGTGATTTTGAGTCTGCAGATTACTTTCTTCGTCTTGTACTAGCTAATTTCAATGAGAAAAACCTATCTTCCGAGAAAAAAACATCCAGAATAAGTTGTGTCGTGAGAAAGTGATCCGTAAACTTTCGAGCACTTTTCCCATGCATCTTCCAGAGATTGACAACAAGTTTTACGTAATGTTTTCAAGTTTTTTCAAAAACTTTATTTCAAGTCGGTGAAAAAGTGATTTCTAGCGTAGAAGTACTTGTGGAAGTCTCGTAAAGTACAAAAATCTAAATCAGAAAAACACGTGGGAAATCGGAAAATCCAACGAGAACGGACAGACAACATTGGAATCTGATCCCCATCTTGCCCACATTTGAACTTACTTTGGTTTTTTTCCGAGAAAAGAGAAAAGGAAAAGACGAATCTCTTTTCAAATGCAATAAGAAAACGGAGACGTGAATCGGATGAAGCAAGGAGAAAAAGCAGAGGAGGAAGAAGAAGAAGAAGAGAGAGAAGAAGGACACGTTCTTCTTGTTCTCACTTCAACGCATTCCTAGTCACTCAAAGTTGTTTAACCGTAGAAAATGGGCCGTCGTTCCTCTTTCCTATTTGCTTTTGCGTTGGTCGAACTAAACTCAATCAAACGTTCTGTTCTTTTTGTGCCAGACCAATTCGGACATGAATTTTACATGATGACCGGGGAGAATACTTTGCATTTCGAATGCAGACGCACTTTTCGTGAACTATGCGGACCAGGGGAGTCAGAGAATACAACGACTAATCTGTCACCAAAAAAGGAGACGAAAAACAAAATCTAGACGTATATATGTACAGTCATCAAAATTGGAAGGGAAAAATGAGAAATGTGATTTGGCTTGACTTCTCATAATGAGATTTCCGAAGTAAACAAGGTAAGAAGAAGAAATCAAGTTTTTTGCCCATGTCTGGTATTATGATTTTCGAACAGCTGATTAGCGGTAATGAGTAGTGTTCGACCAGAAAAAAAGGTAACAAAACAACGAACGCCGCGAAATTTCAGATTGTCGGCCGCCCGAGCAGAAACGCTTGAGAGGCTTCTGTAGAGCGAAAGAGAAGCCTCAAACAATATTCGAAAATGTCTATTCACGTGACGGTGTCATAGCCGACCCGCCGAGTTCTGCTTTTGAAGGAAACGGGAAAAAAAAACGAAAGTCTAGTGGAGCAGGAGAAGGAAACAAGTTTGTGCATGTAGGGAATAGGCGGATTAAAGCTGTCACATTCAACAACTATCGAATTTTGCTTCCAATTGACGCACATGTTGCATTAACATTTCGTTCTTTTTTCACGAGCGTTCATAACAAAAACATGTGCTCTGCGGATATTGGATCACTTGAGAATGCTCGAAGAAAAAATGAAATTGAAATTGAAATTGCGGCACGCGTTTGAAGTAGAACGATGATGTCTGATATTCCTCTTTTCTTTTTCGTCTCAAATTTCTATTGAAATCGAATCGAGTAGCTCACTGCGTTTTCAAATGACACGATGATGATCCAAAGTTAGAATGTTCTAAGTAGTAACACCAAAACGAGAAACAGAAAAGAATGGTTCTAAACTCGAAGAAACATTGGCTGGATTCGCCGTCCAGATAATCATATTTTCCAGAAAAAAGAAGAAGCAATGGAAGAGAAAAAGACGACTAACTTGATTGTATTATCTATTTTCCGTGCTCGCTGAGCAATCTGCACTTGGTACACTCAGGAAGTTGCAGAACGTGAAAACGTGTCGGAATGACTTTTGTTCCGGTCGGGTTGTCACTTAAGCCTGCGCGTAAATTTCCAGATCAACGACGAACAAATGGACTTTCTCGTATGAAGTCTTGAGTAAAGTTCGTTAAAGAAAATCGCGATTCTGAAAAAGTCAATGATTTTGAGATGAGAATCAAAAGTTTTAGAACAAAAGTGCACTTTGCTCAGTGTGTTTGTAGTGAAAGTAATTTGAGCACAAATGAGCAAAGAGTGACACGGTAAACGAACGAACATTCCGAGGATCGCATTTTTAGTGAATCTAAATCGTGCATTGACGTCAAGAGAATGTCATTCTCAGAAATTCAATGGAAATCACACACCCGGCGTCTCTCTGTTTTGCCGATTTTTCCAGCATTCTGCAAAAATCTCGGTTCGAACGCGTGTGTGTTCTGGTTCTCGGAGTAAGCGTGAGAGAGTGATATTCACGTACTCGGCTGCTCGGTTTTGATCGGATTGTTAGGTGAACAACAGTGTGGCTATTGAAAACAATAGTATTACGCGGGGGAAAATACCGAGTCAGGTCAAAATGAGTTCTTGGAGAGGGGCGGGTACGATATATATACATATATATAGTTTTTATTCTGAGTCCGGGTCTATTTGTCAATTTTCGACAAGTCTAATTTTGATAGGCTACTGTGTTTAGCTCCCTTTCGCCTCGACACATTTCAACCATTTGCATGCTAGAACACGGCTTGTAGTATTTCTTAGCGTCTGCACGTTATTTTTTGTTGTTTTGTTGTTTTGGGGACCTCCCCCAGTACCACGAAATGTGTCTCCCTCGAATTTATCTTGGACGCCACCAGAGTTGGCGATGCTGTTGCTGCTGACACAAAAATCCGAGTGAAGGAAGAGCGGATGCGACGGATGCGACGACGAAGACGACGGGTAGGCGGGATTCGAAACCATTTTATTATCCTCGTGTATCTTGCTGATGAGCGGCATTCAACAGCACGCCATCGCGTTTCCGATTTGACGTTGGCATGAGGAGTCTTGTACCCCCCGACTCTAGGACGACACATCCTTTTTCTTTCTTCTCGCCCCGGGTCCCCCCTTCTTCTTCTTCTCCTCCTCCTCCTACTTCAACTCGTTTTTGTCACTAACAACATTTTGCTATCTTGCCGACACGACACTTCCAAAAAACTCGCATTTTTGTGCACTGCCCATTACATTCCTCAAACCACACCCCTGGTAATCTGAACACACAAAAATTGACTGGGGAACATTGTAGAGAGGCAAAAAATAGATGCAAAGTTTGAAATGATGAATTGCTTCAGAAGTTGTGAGTTCTTCTCCCTCTGTTTTTTGTGTTTTTTGTGCACTCACTCGTGACTGATTACTTTTCAGAAACATTTCAATGTTCAATAATAGAAATGCAGTGTTTTTTGGCTCTGAAAAGAACAGATTTTGGTTAAGCCTAAGAATAAGCAAAACGGCGGCCTCTCTTTCTGTTTCCCAAAATGAGGAATGCATACATATGCAACTTTTGCGTGGCTGGATGGTTGCACGGCCCGTACACTCCCCAGATGTCTCCATCCGCGGCGCGCTCAGTCGTCGTGCCGAGGGCTAGCCCCACGGGACGAGCCGAACCCGCTTTTCCGCATCCGCCGGCCCATCACACCGCCCGTTGATGTCTCGTACAACCATCTTATGGCAAAATATGAAAGAGAGTTGGAAACCGAGAAGCACCAATCACGCTCTGCCTCGCGCTATTCGACGCATGCCGCCAAAAACGCATCACACAAAAATGTTTGGACTGGAAAAAACCAGGACGTCAGGCGCGTCTCGGAGTCCATCACCCACCCGTTTTTCTAGCTGTCATGACCTCCCAGTCAACTTTGCATTCCGTTTTTGCTACAAGTTGTGAAATCTTTTAGCTATTGATTACTCCGAACATCTTTCCGTTTTCTAGCCTCATCATACTTACTCAATCCAATCAATTTTCAGATAGTTTAATGTATTTGCTGCAGAGTAGTTGATATGTAGGATAGTTGTTTTGACACCTGGAAATGCGTTGGCTCTTAACACCATTCATTCTATGGTGGCACTCACATTTGGCCACTTCCACTCGACACATTTCTCCGTTCGAATTGACCGTCAAATCAGGAGCCATTCGCGGAGAGCGATTAGTAAGCAAAACTATGATTATCACTAATTTCATAAATTTTTAGTTGATCGATGGCCAAGACTACACAGTTTTCAAAGGCATTCCATTTGCCATGCCACCTGTGGGCTACCTCCGGTTTCAGGTAAAAAAGATAAAATATAAAAAATGCATGTTACAATGACTCTATGTTTTCAGATGCCAAAAGAACCAGCGAAATGGCGAGGAGTGATGAATGCCACACAATATAGGTTTGTTATCTTCTATTGTTCTACTTATATGATAAACAAGAATTGATTCACTATGTACTAAATCAAACATTCCAATAATTTCGGTTGTGAAAACCATCATCATGAAAAGAAACGACGTGGTTCTAGGCGGAAATTTCCTCGTAGAATTAACAAAAACAAAACCAGTGTATGTGTGTGTGTGTCAGAAAAATAATGAGTTCATGAGAATTGAAGGGGCTCTGTGTGATGAAATGTTGCAGTTTGGGGCCCAAATATTGGTGAGACCAAAATGAAAATCACAAGGGTTTTTTTTTCATGGCAATTAGCGATTCAATTCGAGCTCTGTTTCCAGTGATTACATAGTATGAGCTGTTTCGATAAATTCAATATTTCCAGTGCAATGTGTATGCAAAATATTGATGAAAGCAATGCCGGCGAGCCAGAAAGATACGTGGCACATGTTTCCGAAGATTGTCTCTACCTCAACGTCTTCTCGCCGACACCGGTTTAGTTAATTTTCAGTCAACACCAAATGAAATTGTTTGTTTACAGTACCAGTACACGAATGACACATATCCGGTGATTGTTTTCATCCATGGCGGCAGATTCCAAACTGGTTCCGGAAGCGACATTCCTCAGCGGGCAATTCTCAGCAACTTTGTGTCACGCAAGGCAAGTGCTCTCCATTTCTTCTTCTCCTTCTTCCTCTTCTCGCCTCTTTTTCTTCTGCTTTGCTTTTCTGCCATCTCTAAGCTCATCCTTAGCTCAAAATGCTCGTACGCAAAATTTGATGGAATAATTTATGGGGCATCAAATCGCGCTGAGCGTTGTAAACATTATCCGATGAGGAGAGGAAGAGAGAGAGGGAGAACGAGGAACATTTTTTTCGCATCTTTTCATCATCTTGATCTTTCTTTCTCGCTCTTTTGTACCGAGACAGAGACAAGTTCAGTGTGCAAAAAAAAAATAATTCTGCAGAAATGAGGAGAAGGCGGAGAACAAGAGACGCTAATTTCGACGTCTTTTCGTCGACATCGAATATCCGCTTCCCACTTCTTTTTGAAACTTTTGCACTGATTGCACTGCGCCACAACCAAATTAACCCCTTTGTGAACTTTTTGCTCCATTGACTTTTCGGGCAAAAGTCAGCAATATACAAAAATTTAAATTTCTTTCAGATCGTATTCGTCACATTCAATTATCGGTTAGGACCTTTAGGTTGGTAACCAGGAACTGAAAATGTTCCTTGAATTCGCGTTTTTAGGGTTCGCATCAACGGGTGATAGCGTTTTACCAGGAAATATAGGGTTATGGGATCAAATTTGGGCTCTCAAATGGGTCAAGGTAGGAGAAAACTGAATCGCTACTCGGGAATAAGTTTTTTGTTAATTTTAGGCCAATGCAGAAGTGTTTGGCGGCGATCCCTCCAATATTCTATTGATGGGCCATGGGACCGGTGCGGCGTCCGCCTCATTGTTGGCCTTGTCGCCGAGAGCTGAAGGTGATCTTTCTTTTCAGATTTTATTACCTTAACATTAGAAATATCTTTTCAGGACTCTTTCAAAAAGTACTTCTAATGTCGGGATCGGCGTTACAACCAGGTATTGTGAGAAACACACAAGTGAATGCCACGTGGAACATGAATGACCGATTTGGATGCCGGTAATACTGTTTTTCAAGAACCATTTGTAATTCGTGTTAATCCAGAGCTTTCAACTCTTCCGAGCTACTAGACTGTGCCCGGAAACGTTCAAAAGAAGAGATATTCCAATTTAAGGTAATTTTTATAGAAAAGAAAACTTCAGCATGCAGTTTCGTATTATAGCGCCTCCATTATGATGATTACGAAGAGTTCGTTCCAATCATTGATGGAGTCGGCGGAATTCTTCCCGAACCGCCGGAACAACTCGCGTTGCACAGAAGAAAAACGCCGATTGTGATTGGAACCACAAAAGACGAGAGTTCTCTTCGAATATGTATGCAATCAGTTCAGAATATGAAAATAACGTGTTTTTTAGTACTTCTAAACGAGAAAGAGCTCAACTTCACCTCGCTCACAGGGGAAAACGGAGAATTGTTAGCAGACAATCTCACAATGGGCTACAAACAGTTCCAGAATCATCGTCTCATTTCTCAGGTGCCGTACACCTTTTGGTTTCAAAAAATTTTACATTTCAGGGTTGTAAATCAGAGTATGTCTGGACACAAGTGGACCCTTCCTTCCCTGAATCCGTGTTATTCAATTCTCTACTCAAAGTAATAAATTTCCAATATCATCCATTTGAAAAAGAATAATTTACAGATGTATTCTCATTTCTGGTACGACGCCCCTGCATCTCAATTAGCCACTTACTACCTCAAACACGATCTACCGGTCTATATTTACTCTTTTGATCATATTAGCGAAAATTTCTATGACATTGACAGTGAGTACAACTTTTCTCGAACTTTTTTGCGAAATTCGCATTTCAGGGGCTTTCCACGGCGTTGATAAACTACATATTTTCAACGTCACACCTAGGTTTTTGAATAAACGAAAAGATATGAACTGGCAGTTGGACCAAAGGGTCGTCGAGATCTTTTCGGAACTCGTTGCCAATTTTGCGCTTTATGGGTTTGTCTTAATGAACATTTTTGTTGAAATAACGATTTATTCGATTCAGAACGCCCACGCATGAGAACGATGGGTTCAGCTTCAACTGGACATCAACATCCGCCAAAGAATTGAGTTATTTATCGATAACTGATAGTCCCAGCATGCAGGTAAAAATTATCTGAGAGAAGAGAAGTTGAAATGTTTGTGTAGGTTGGCTATCGGTGGCAAGGTCACGTGTTCTGGAACTGGTACGCCAGGTCGCTTGACGCCGTGGATGTTGGCAACATTCAGAGAATAGCCCAACTTGACAGGGATGTCGGAAACTGGCAGGTTTGATTTTTCAAATGTTTACGACAATTTCAAAGTAGAAAATAACTTAATTTCAGTTCGCCACTGCCATGCTCTCCTTCTGCTCCCTGTTCTTCTTCGCCATTCTCGTCGGATTGGCCTGTTATTGTACCAGAAAAGAGTCCGATGAAGATGAGCTCTAGAAATCCCACACACATTCCCACAATCTTTTCTCCCATATCCAAAAGTTGCTTAACCCGAAAACCTTTCCGAACCCTATGAGTCGATTTATGTGTTTCTTCCCGTTCGTTTTACTTCACAATTTGTTCAATCCTGCCAAAAACGAAAAAAAAACTCAATCATCACTATCCAAATTACCCCGAACTCTTTCTCCAATTCCCCGCGGAGCTCAATAATTTCGCATTTTCCAATTATTAACTGTCATAATTATTGCTCGGTAATTACACTTTTCCATTTACTTTTTCTCTTTTCCAGTTCAGTCAACGTATTTCCTTTGATATTCAACAAGTTTGCGGTGCTCTTATTTTTTTCTTCAAATTGTTCTTCTTCTTCTTCTTTTCCAGATGTGTCAAACATATTTTTGAGGCTCAATGAAGTGAGTAATGAAAGAAAGGGAAGTAGTGCGAGTTTGAGCCGACGTGACTTTTGTTCCGTACTTTTCGCATTGCAAATATCCGCCGAATCCTCATTTCCTTGTTGTTCGTACAATGGACACATGGTATGACTGGAATACTAAGCAGTTGCGACTAATTAAAAGTTGATCTTAGGTTAAAAAACGTCTGAAGGTCGTACTGATCTGTGACTGAGGTGTTGCAACTATGGTGGAAACTGACAGACTAATCCGTTTTTATGTTGTGCCCAGCTAAGATTTTACCAATCCATTTGGTGTTTGAGCGGTCCTAGTTTGTTCCTCGTGCAATCAGTCTTAAAACAACTTTTGCGACTTTCACATTACTTCCCACGCGTCTGACTCTAACGTTTGATGTCATATTGCTCAGCATTTGACTAAATTCAATTGCTAAAAACGTGTTAACCTTCGAGTCATACAACTGCATTATTAACATCATATTTATTGTGGGCATAATAGCTAGTCAGCGTCCAGAAATTTTAAACACTTAAATAGATTAATTCAAAAGTGAGGGACACATGATGATGGTCGTAGGCGTGGAAAGTTGTAGACTATTTGCCAAAACGAAGGGCGAGCATGTCCGGCGAGAAGGCAAGCGGCTCACCGGCTCCTCCGCGTTTTCCGAAGCGCAAGGTGAGATCGTCGGCGTTGAACTCGCGTTTGTACGGCTTATTGTCGTAGTAGTTACGCTTGGCGACACCTCCGTTGAACTCTTCGCTGGATCCGAGGAACTGAAGCATCTAGTTGGGATTACGGTATGTTTGAAAGATAGGGAAAGTACCTGGAATGGCAGATGGAATGCGTTGAGGGCGACGAGAGAAGCGAAAAGGATGACGAGGATGAATGCGGATTTCATGCTGAGAAGGAGTTCGCAAGAGAAGTGATTACCTATAAAGCTGTTTATAAGAAAAGTATCATGAAATTAAAAAAGGCAGGATTTTGAAACTACTAGAGAGCAGGTCAAAAAATGAAGAAATGATGTGGGGGGCTTTGAAAGAATGAGGAAAAAGTACTTGCCCTTCTTTCTTCATGAGAGGTTAATTAAAACATCATATGTCTATGAACTCGCTTGCTTAAAAAATGAATTGAAACGCATTTTGTTGTGAAACTAGAGAAAAGTGTGATGTGAGAGACGGTTAGCAACTTGCTCTAACAGGATTAGAAGCTTGCCGCCGGAGAAAAATAATTGCTTTCTTATTGGGTGTTCATTTCAATTGTTTCTAGGAAAACGAACCGAATGATGATGGATGCTCTGAAGAAGGGCTGAGAAAGTGGGAGGGGAAGAGGGAGACAAGAAAATTAGCAGTTTCTATACGAAGCAAAATTGGAAGAAGAAGGAGGAGCATACCAACCGATCTCGTGCTCAATGGCCGCCCATTTCTGTTCGCGGAAAAGGAAATATCGGTCAGAAGTTCGGTGAAATCTTGGTTTTTATATAAAGAGGAAACGGTCCATGAAGTTTTATAGTTTGGGAAATGTGTTCATTTCCAGCTTCTTAGCATGAAGCCTAACATGCGTCGGATCACCTTGTGAGCAGACGGACTAAGAACGTTATAGGAACTTTCATGCAAACGTTTGCAAAATAAGCGGAAGTATGCAAAGTGAGTGAGCACGCGTACCTAGTACCTGGTGCTTGCAAGTAATGGGCTATAGACCTGATTAGTTTTTGAATTGCCTACGTGTCGAAACAAAAATAGAAACAGTTTAATAGATTTTTTTCCGAAGAACAACTTTGTTAATTTATGAATGATGTCATGTAGGTAATGAGATGGATCATTTGATGTCTGATCATGAGTCTCTTTTTGGGACCGCCGACGTTTTCAGGATAATTGTGAAAAATGAAACATTTCTATAGATAATGAACGAATAACAAATGCGAAAATCGAAAATGGAGAATCGTTCTTGAGAATCTTGTTATCCTCAAATAATTGTCCGACAAACGTCTTCGACTGACCCCAATTCTTATTCAGAAGTCACTTTTCTGAAAAACGGGGAAGAAATGATAAACAAGTGTGACTAGGCAATTTTAGACTAAAAATGACGAGTGGGTTGGCTTTTAAGTTGAACATGGAGCGCCGGATCTCACGCCACTTTGATGAGCGTTAATTGACTTTGAAAACCGAGATCTCGCATATTGAATTACCGGGTTTTTCTTAGAAACCTTTCAAATTTGTTTCAACCTAAACGCCTACCAGTTCAAATTTCTTTTTTTCACGAAATGGGTTGGTTTTCAGGAAAATGTGTAGTTGCGTTTTCCAAAGCGTCTGTCCTTTTGGTCACATAAACGTTTTTATGGTTTTTCAAAGGAAAAAATGCAATACTCAGTAAATGAGTTGAAAAAAAAAAGCAAGAGCAAAGTGTACAGCCTAAGAGATCATATCTAGAAAAGCTTGGCGATAAGGAGAACGAAAAAAGTGGACAGAACGGAGAGGGTTCCGGCCGGAGAGCAGATCTGCAAGCGGTCCAGTTTGCTCGGGCGATATTGAATGCGACGGCCGTTGAGTGCCTGAAGTGGACGATAGTTCTTGTCGGACTTGACGAGCTCCTTGTTATGCAATTGGCGGAGGAGGTGAAGCTGAAAGTACAGAATTATTGTAGCGTAAGTGTCATCCGAGGAATGAATGAATTCTTCGCGTAAGAAAACATATCCTCAAGCGTCATTCACAACTTTTCATCCGACCGGAATGATTTACGCGACGAAAACAATGAATTAGATATGTTTTTCTTTTCGCACGCACCTGATGACTGGAGATGGCCATCGGCTCGGCCAAGACAGTCCAAACAACTGCTTCACTGCAGTCCGGGGTCGTCAGACTTCCTTCGTAGCGATAGAACGCCTCCGTGTCCAGTGGCAGTACATACTTTGTTCGGAAGGTTTTAAGTTCTGTCTTATTTCCAGAGTGTCTCAGTTCGTGCAGTTTTTCAGAGATTGGAGAGAAGTTGTTGGCGACTGGATCGCTCGTTTTTGAAAGGAAGACTCCGACTACGGCCAATCCGTCAGGTCTAGTCAGTGCTTCCTTGATTGTCAAACCTTCGCGAACATGCACCAAGTGGAGCTGAGAAAAAAACTTGCTTTGCAGGATGAGCGGTTTCCTCTACCTCAGCTGGATAATGAAGAGATCCCAAAGCGTGTTCCGATCCCACAGCATCATTTTGTCCCCAATGAAGATGAAACTGCGCCAGCTTGTATCTGTGCTTTAGTCCTCCGCCCTGAATCATCGGCTGTTTATGTTGCCAGCTCTCAAATCCACCGGCAAACACTGAAAAAACGACAGTGATCAATCATTTTTGCCCCGTCCTCTCCCGTCCGTTCTGTTCTTCTTTTTCTTTATGCTCCCGCACTCACATGTCCGTCCCGTGTTGCTCAGTTCGATCACACCTTCCAAATCATAGTTCAGAAAGTGCATGCGGTGGAGGAGCGCATAATCCACGTCCGGTGCACGAATGTCAATCGGCGACTGTAACAGAATTGGAATTGGGGCACTGTGTTCTCGATCGGATTAAAATTTTTCTACTTCGGGCACAGTGATCACTTTGATATACATAGAACACTAAGTGGTTACGTAGTTGTTGCAACCATACTTAATGTTTCGAATTTAAGATAGTGTTCTTAGCGTTTTCATCCTTATTGATAATGTTGATGTCAAACATGGCACAGATAGGCCATTTTCTCAGTAGTAACTACAAAAATGAATAAAAAATGCCAAAAATTAAATTCGTCTAAATCTTAAACTGTATAGTTTCAACACTTTCTCTTGAAGAATTACTTGAGAGCTCAAGAATCTTGAGGGATCTTTGCACCCAATTCACTATTAATATCTAATGCGAAACATCGTTCCCAAGACCATCAAACCAACCTGCTTCAAGTGATTCTGACACTTGCCCTTCCACGTGTCAGGTCCGTTGCTCTCATCATAACCCCATCCTTGCTCTCCTCCGGGACCACATATCACAACTGAAACAGAGCACAATCATTCTTTCCTCTGCTCTACGGGGGCTCGTGCCAGACAAGTATTAATTGCACCAATATCACACCGAGAGCCCACCTGCTAGCAATCCGAGCAGCAAAGACAGAGCAAATAGATGAGACGCCATCAGAACAACTGGTGTTCGCTAGCTTTTTTATTAACCGAACTTCTGGGACCACCTGAAAAAAAAGATGATTTGGGTCAGGAATAGGAAAAGTGACGAAGAAAAGTATGCAAAAGAGGTGCTTGAAATCCAAATTAGATTTTCGGTTCTGTTCGAATATCAAATTTGAAGCAGACAGACAACAATGGAGACGTTGGACGCTCTTTCTCTCTCTTTCTGGTAAGAACCGACCGAAAACGGGGCCAAAAGTGTTTTGTGTGCCTTTATCCTTTTTTTTTATTTCAAGAGGAGTGGCCCAGCTCTTCTTTTTGGGAAAAACCTTCCCGCCCTTGGATCAAGTTCGGTGTAATATAATACAAAACTTCTGTCTAATGAGCAGGGAAAACGGTGATCTTTGAAACTGAAAAGGAATGAGAATGAGAATACAGCATTGCATTCCAAGATAACATTCGAAATCGGAGCGGCAGAGCACTTCTCTGATTTACGTCTTTTTTGAAACTGATAAGAAGTGAAGGTTTGAGTTGTGAATGTTCTCTATGACAGTCTCAAATTTGAACTGATGGGACTGAATTGTGTAATAAGGAGTATGAAGTTTTAGGGCGGAGAATTTAATAAACTGACTACTGTAGTTGGTGAGCATGACCACCGTTCCGGAAGAGTTCGTCCACTCCAACGAAACAAGAGGAAACGCCATTATTTATGAGTTGATGAGCTGTGCGTTTGAGACAAGTTGCAATTTGATGGGGTGAAATATAGATAAATAGACGATGGGGGTCCTTGATAGAAAGATAAAACTTTCGAGAGATATTGTCAGTTGTGGGGACAAACTGCCGTAGGAGCATCCATTCATCAAGGCTCTCCTCCTGAAGATCACTGACGTGTGAGCACAGCAGGCGGGGTGGAATGTCGGGAATAGGCGTGAGGATATGATATGAATTTTTACACTTTCGAAACGACACGCCTCGAGGACCATCGGCGCCAGTGATCTCTGTGATTGGGGACGAGACCCTGACCTTGCCCCCGGAAGTTTTAACTGGGGCGGGCGGTTTTCCTCGCACAAAAATTTTATGGTTATTTGGGTCATAGAGCACAGGATGGTGGATGTAGGGCAGTAGTCAAAAATTATGATCACCAGGACAGCATGTCGGGAGCAGTTTCGAATTACAACCAACATCTGTGGTTTTGGTGGTGAATGCGAAAGAAATCGAATGAATTCTCTTCTCAAAAGTTTTCTCTACACGAGAATGTAGCGACTTTTCTTTGTATGTTTCGGAAGCAAGGACGTTGGAAATGGCGGAATGATTTTTTTCTATCCATTTAGCACTTTTCCGTCTCTCCGTTCCCAGACCACAGTAAAGTACCATGGGAAGGTGAAACGGATGGAAGGCACAGCTTGTACAGTACATTTTTCTCAAATTCCATGTATCATCTTCCACTGCAAGTGATTTTCAGTCTCGACAGAAACAAACATTCGCATCAAGATACTTTGAGAAGTGTCCGCTAACACGAAGTGACACTGAATGCACCCATCTGATTACGATTCACGCGCAGACTGACCCAACGTTGAAACATGAATGGAAATGAATTGGACTCTACAAAGAACATGACGTTCCTGTTTTATAGTCTAGAAGGGATAGATCGATAGATTGGTTGGGGTAAAGAACGGATAGGGGAGGGAAAAGGAGGGCAACGAGTTGACCTGCCGATGAGAGACTACAGTTTGAGTAAATATGAATAGCATCTCAGGCGTTTGTTCACAAATAACTGACTTATGTTTGTTAGGGTTTTGGATTCGAAACTTATCAGTTTCTGAGATCGGTCTTTCTGGGAACTCGTTGACTTCTCTGTACTCTAAAAATATTATAAAAACCGCTCTCCTTAACTGTATGAAAACTGGTTGACCGGGTAGTAAAGTGTATGAGAATGAATATGAAGGCGGGAGGATTCGTTGCGAATTGAAGATATGATTAGGAAATGCGACGATGGTCACAGGGCAATCGGATGTGCCATCGGAAGCATCCTAAGTGCTTGGCATCTGAAACTTAATCCCCCAGATTTCGTTTACTATCTTTTTCAGGCTTTTCAGATAAATCAAAAGTACTTCCTTCAGGAACTTGTTATTTTCCCTCAACCTTTCAGAGCCAAATGGTTTTTAGTATTTTTCGAAGTATATCAGGTTGGGCGCTAGTCATTACGTACAAGTGTGTTTGACACATTCAACGCGTCTGCTGCAATTTACATTACTTCCCTTGTCGAGCTGTCGTGGATTCACGTACACCTCTCTTCTTCCTCTTCCTACTGCTACTCCTTCTTTTACTTCTCAAGACTTGTAGATGTTTGAATGACATTTGAAGTTCCAGCCCCCGACGCTTCCGTATTGCTCGCAAGTTTCAGAGCTAATCAACAATCAAACACACACTTTCTTGTGCATAATGAGGACTTCAAACGGTCGTCTTCAATTTATTTCTGTCTTGGTTCAGTTCTCTTTTTCTTTTTCCCCTAAAAAGTTCGTTCTTTACCGCAGAACTTTGTAACCTCTGGCGGGTGCGATTAAACACAATCAGTTTATCTTGCTGACCAAAAAACAGGTCAATCAGATTATTTGGAAATGAATTTAACGTTTTCGTCCAGTACACCAAAGTTTATGAAGAGCGAAAATCAGTTCCAGAGAGGTATGCGCACGTTTTTACAAATCTGAATCCATGAGTTTTGTCTTAGGCAGGACTGGGCAAAAGACCGACCCAGGCTTTTTGATGGCATTGGAACCACTTGCAATACCATGATTGGACCCAAACTTTGCAGGATTCTTGGATTGAAATATTTTGGGTCCAAGTTTCAGACCGATCGGATTATCTGGTACTGAGATGTGAGACCAAAATAACCACAATTTTCCCGAGATACTTCCATCAAATCCTGCATAGTTTTGGTTCCATCGGAACATGGTAACTGGGTTAAAAGTCCAGTCCTCGACAGGCTTTCGAAAATCCTAGACCGGCTCTTCTCGCAGCCCTGCTTTTGGATAAAACAAGCAGAACTAGAATTGTAAATGTTCTTTTTTTGCAACATTTGTGGAACTAGACGTATTCTATGGAGTAACCTTTGGACTCGATCTCATCTCGATTACTTTGAAAGACAGGAAACACGATATCTTCCCATGTAGCAGCATCACTTCCTGAAAAGAAATTGGCTCTGTATCCCCTCCTGTTTTGCTAACGTTAAATCGTTCACTTTCACATTATCTGCAAGCCAACCAACCGAAGCTTCGGAGAGCCAAAACCTCATTCGATTGTACGGTTCCTCAAATAGCACATTTTCAGAAATGTTTATCTCGTACCCAATGTGTTTTTTCGTGGTTTTGTCGACAAACTAACAAAGTTATGTCTCTGAGTTTTTTCCGTCAGTGTCACGCGTGCACTGCGGGCGTTCCGTTCCGAAATCAATGTTGACAGATATAACATAATTTGATGAAAGTCGTGTGTCTGACACTTATTTTTCTACCTACGCCTGAAAATCACACGTTTTTGTGAGACATTTGCATACTTTTCCTCGGAATCGCTGAAAAAAAGGTCTCCGGTGCCTTGTGAGCTGTTTTCAGAAAGAAAGGCAGCCCCTAATCTTGTTTTCTCACTTTCCCGAAATTTGATAATCATTATCCATCCTAATGAGACGACCAGACAGTGGTAAAAAGAGAGTGAGGGAGGGCATTGACATTGACATCCACTCTCATTTTTCACCTTTCGTCTTATTATAGTAATTTCTGAGTCAGTAGTGTATGCATTTTTGGTGATGAATATTAATAGATGCCTAATAGACACGTGTGCAAAAGATTATTACAATTTCTCAAGTAGTCGTACTACATACATTCTAGTCGTTATTCAGAAAGGTCCTATTGTTCTGACCACTTTTATGAAGAAGTCAGTCGGAAAAGAACTGGCGCTGACTACTTATTCAAGATTCTTCCTGGTCCCTCGTCGCGGCGACTAATGAACCTCATCATCGGAACGTAAATCTCGTCACTCTTCTTTTTTTTCCCATTTTGTCATAATGAGATGACGATGAGGAAAAAAGAAAAGCAGCAATTTGTTCGAATCGTGTGACCCCTGCCTCTGCCTTGAAACTCAAGTGACGGCTCATTAAGTCAGTCAAAAACGTCATACGAATCATTGCTCACGTCGAGAATATCTCATATAAAAGAAGAAAGTTTGATTGCTGTCGCACTTCCGACACCTTTGGCTTGATTTGCTTAAACTTGCAAATTAGCGGGCGCGCAATCTTTCGGATATCCTGTCGGAATACGTAATTCTTCTTCGACTCCCGCCCGCCGCGTGCTCCTTCACATTGTGGGCATTTACGTGCGTAATTTGTTACTACAAGAGAAATTCCTAATATTCGTTTGTTGTCGTTCTGTAAGGGCCGTGCCGTTTCGTTTTGGCGTGTCAAATTAATTGAATGATATCCTATTCCATGCCGGAAAAATAACGCTTCTAAAATTAAATTGTAACATTCTCCGTTGGTTCTTTTTTCATTACTTCCACGTCCCCTGCACTCACAAACTCAAACAAACCCAACCACTACTGCTTGATGGTCGATTCTCTGTTTCCGTTTCATTAACTTTCTTCTTTTTCTCAATCATTATTACTCATACGCTCCGCTTATAATTGCTTTTTGCATCTTTTCCTTTTGTTTGCCAATTATAATTGGAAAAGTTTTGCAGAATTATAGAGATCAGCTCAATTCAATTTGAACCTGGAGACACGTGGTGAGAACTTAGAAAACCAGATTTCTTGAGAATCGGACCTTTCCGGCGTGTCAGGAAGAAAACGATTGATTTTACAAATGTTTCACTCGAAAAGACGCGTATTCATTGTAATCAGCACACTCTTACAAAAAGTCATGATTGTGAGAAAAAAGTCTCAACGTTTGACTCACTTTTGAAGAAAAAAAGATTGGGGTGGCCCCTTACCCTTAACTATGCTAATTACACCTTCGATTTCTGGTCGAGCAAGTGACTCCCCGAAGAAAAAGTAGTCGTCTGACTAATCGTTGTGTCATTCATTTGCTTAGTGCTCCTTCTTGTCCCAAAAGTGTTTCTGTTTCAATGCATAGAACACGAGATGAGATAACTACCCATAATTGCCGAGCTCACACACCTATTCTCATTCAACTGCCGAGCCACTTACTGGATTTGTTCAATGCTATTCTCATGTATGTACGTAATTATTGTTCCCAAATTCAAAAACGAAACTTTTCGGAGCGGCCATACATTTTGAGAGGACCAAGTTGAAAAGTTCACATTCACGTCAGCGCTCAACCGCCTCCGTGTTTTCCCGTTTTCCAGTCAATCAAATCTGTTTTCCATTTTTAATGAAACATGGGCCACTTTTGTGGAGCCCGTTTAACGACGAAGAGGACCGCCCGTTTCGTTTAGTTCAACTTTCGTCATTTCATTCATTTTTTTTTCATCTGTGCTCAGGATAAACACTAAACTGGACCCTTGGGCTTTTTTCTTCTGTTTTGTAATTGAAAGTGTGACGGAGGCAAGCTGGGGTGCTAGCAGTGTGCCAAAACTTTTTTCCGACGAAAATTTTCACCTAGCTAGGTCAAGTGGCCAGGCCCGGAAAAGCTAATTTTTCGAAACATGTGTCGGAAAATTTTCAAAAAAAAACAAACTGGGCGCAAGTGAAAATATATGTCTGTTATCACACACGTTCAGATTAACAATCCGACCTTAGGCAGAGAGAAAATAGGCCAGGAAAACAAGGAATATCACAAACGCCCACTTTTTTCTATTCTGGTGCCTATTTCGGGAAGTGACGACGAATTTGTTTTACAAATACGTAATCTGACAGACTTTCCTTTTTGGCTGGATAAATTGAAGAGAGATGGAAGTATGCATTAGTCTGCCCACGCCCGTTCCTTCCCAGACATTTTCTTCGGATGCACACAGAAAAGGCTTCTTTTCCATTACTTTTTATCACTTTCCCTTTACTTAAGCTTCTTTTTCTGACTTTACAGACATTCCCGCTTTGTGGACCTGTGTTTTTCTTTGAATATTAGAGAAGATAAATGACAAAATAGCCTGACGTGGATATATGTCAGTTTCCGTTTTTGTTTCTCTTCCAAGAGTCAGCGAAGAAAAGACATTATTATAATTTGAAGTTGCACAAACAGAGACGGCGTGTTTTACACTTTCTATGTAATTGGGTGACAAATGAGTTAGAGAAGAACGTGCGCAAAAGTCCCGGAAACGGCAATGATTCGGTACTTAGGCCGAAAAAGAAAAAAAAAACGCTTTTTACTCAGCTTTTGCATTCACATTCCTATTCCCAGTCCCCTTTTTCTTCTGGAACCAGGAAGTTTTGTCATTTAATCTGGAAAATGAAAAGGAAGAATGGAAAAACGTCGAGAATGTGAAAAGCACAATCACAGTATTATCTTTCTTGTTGTCTTTCTCAAAGATCTAGAAGAGATTATGTCTGAGAATCGTTCATTTTTCAGTTTGCAATGCAACGCTTGGTGATATCCCTTCTCCTCTCTCGGATTGTTTTTTTCATGTCATTGACAGATACTCTGTTTGTATCGAATCCAAATCCAAAACAAAACGTTACTCATGCTTTTTTCTGACAGTCCGAACGTCCCCGACGCTAAAAAATTCAAAACCAGGTGATAGTCGAATGCATTTTCGATTCGCTTCCTATTCAACTATTTATAGTCTAAACCCGACTTCTCTAGGTGTTTTTTAGGAATAAATTGCCGCGCGCGAACGAACTGCAAAGTGGCGTCAATCGAATCATATCAATTTCCTTGAAACTTTTCGCATTTATCACAAACACTTCCTGTGCGGGGTGTCTGAAATCGCATTTCCGGTCGACGCTGTCATCGGGCGTGTTAATACTACTCATCATTCATGCCATTTGTGCTCCTGGCGGTAGTCCAGCACCTCAGCACAAACTTTTTTGTATGGAAATTGTCGAGTCACGAAACATGCAAATTGTCGCTTTTCTGGCAACCTTTACTCTTTACAACGACATTTCCTTCCCCCTCCTGCTTCGTCTTCTGCTTCCTCCTTGTTGATATTTGTCACAGTTCTGCAAAAATCCTTTCAAAAAAAGAAAATGTATAATCGCTGCTCGATTGTCGATTGTCTGACAGACTCCTGACGTTCGCTTCTAATCCGTCTCTTTTGACTCACCGAAGATATATGACCTAAAACAAATTTAGTGGGCGCGAACGAACCTTTCAGAATTTGGAAGGTAGGGGTTACTGCATCCAAAGTTCTCTGGTTTTCAATTTTCCTGATCTACATCTGTTTTTTTCTTTTCCCCTTTCTCTTTGTTGGGTCGGAAGCATAAGGCATCTCGGTAATAATGAAACTTGATATTCTAGAATATTTGATTCCGGCAACACTAGATTCTCCGAGTTTCATTCCATTCGTGCAACTACTCGCTTCCGGCATTTGTTTTTTTCCGCCCATCCCGTCATATGGCATTTCAGGGCTACTTGCAAAAAAAAATACTAGAAATGTACTGCTTCCCCCTCCCCTTTTCTGTTTCCCTTGATAAAGTTTATCCATGGCGACGCAATTCTGTCGCCAATCGGATTATTATGCAGATTTGCCCATTAATCTTGTCGGGGGGAAATGCAGTGTTTTCTAGATAACATGACAAGTGAAAAGGAAAAGAAAAGCAAATCTGAGCAGGAACTGAAATAATGGGTGTTTACCGGCACAGGCCTGGAAGTCGTGGTTAAGGCAAAGAAGAGAGAAGGGCGAGAAGAATAAAATAAAAGAAAACGACACACTTTTTTGCGTCTGATAGATATTGGGTGTGACAGACGGCGTGAAGCCAGGAAAGGGGGACTCATCCTCTTGCTCATCTCGACAAAGTCATCTCATATCCCCGAACCGCCGCTTCTGCTGTGCTCCCGGAGAAAGGGCGGGCTTATCCGTGGCCGCGTGTGCACCCCTCACAACATTCGATTCCCATCCACACTTCCAACGAAAAGCTTCCCATTCCTACCAATCGGAACACTCTGTCACGTGCGTCAGGATGTTGCCAGAATAATCGGTGCTTCCCCCCACTCCATCATCATCTCCCACTAGTATTTCTTTTCTAATCCACACAAGGATCATTCTCAACCATTCTCCTTTTTACTCTGAAAAACGCGTCAAAGTCATCAAAATGATGTGAGTTGCCTGCTTTTTGATTCAGTTTTTTCCACCGCCGACTTTGGTCCGTGGGAAACTTTGAAAGGTTCCCTGTTCAAAAACAAGTTCACATTTTGAAAAGTTTTGCTGCAGCCGATCCTAGAATTCTAGTACACCCTTCATCACGCCAACGCTCTCGGTGCACCAACCTTATACTTAGAGTGAGCAGTTGATTCAAACAAAACTTTGATATCAGTTCAACCGAACACAACATTTCGTTTCACATCGCAACATTTCACCTGTGAAACCTAATTTTCCACTCACTGCTCTCGCCACGCCAGAAACGAGAAAAAAATCAGTAAAAAGTTGCGATAAGACATATTCGTAAAATATTATCAGTATTTTCTGATAACATCATGATAATCTCTCGGTTTCCCGCAATTGGGCTGAGGTGAGTTTGTTATGAGCTGCTTGCTCCGATGCTCATCCCTTCAATCGCTTGTCTATTCCTATTTGATGAGAAGTAACAGAAATAGAAGGCGGAATAGTCCCCACGTGTCAGGATGTGGCCACTTTCCATGTCAGCAGCACATATTGCAAACAGACTAACCAAACAACAAACATTTTTGTGAAAACGTTCATACCTGCTCGAAAATTCAATTAATCAAATAATCTGCCTTCTTTTTCATCACTCATTTCTGTTTTTTGGCCTCCCTGTGTTTTTTTTTCTCATGCTCCCGTTCTGCCATTTCTTTTCTCTTAGATTAACAAGAAAACCATGACACATATATCTATATCTATAGCTCCTGCTTTTTTTATGGAAACCACCTTAGTCTTTCTGTTTTTGTCTTGAGAGGGAAAAAAAAACTTCCGAGAAGAAGCTCTCTTGCCAGGGTGGTCAAAATATATCATTACTAGTACTAATCGCCACATCGTCATTGATAACTTGATAAATGTGCCGATACGGAGCGATACGATGTCAATCGAATTACAGCCCCTGTACATAAACACCCCGCACACTAAATTATTGGCTTCTTTTCTGCAACTAAATTTCTCTTTTTTTGCAGGTCGAGTTATGTCATGAGTCCTGTCGACGAAACTTACACGTTGTTTCAAGTAAGTTTTGACCATTTCAAATTGAAATTCTTCTAGTTGCATGTCGTAGGACCACCAAATTTCATAAGCCCTTTCCGCCTACACATAAGTCTTCCCGCGCATCCTGATTGGGTCCCATGCTATTTATAGATGTTATCCCTTCCAAGTTTGGATGTCTACCCGCTAGTTTCTAAACATCACATGCTCATCGCGTTCTGATTGGTTTCGGAGGGACCAGACGAACTTCACGCATGTTTTGACGATGAAAAGTTGAGATTTGATCAGAATTTGAAAATAGACTCAGGCACGCGGTTCTATGTAGTTGAGAGGGGCCAAAAGTTTATATACTTTCGGTTCGATAACTATTTTCTAGTTAATTAGTCGTACACCAGTGCCTTCGCCTCTGATCTTTGCACGAAATGTCAAGGGTCAAATGACTCCTCATTGATCATTCAGCAATCAGCTGAAGTAGGGACCAAAGTCTAGAAGTGCAAACTGCTCGGATTTTTAACCAATCTGGAAAGATGCTCAGACACGGAACACGTTTTTCCTTTTCTATAACCAAATTCGGCAATAAGGAAGCAAACGACGTTTTGACACGCATTCAAATCAGAACAGATCGCACGATCTTTGGCATTCTTCCCACTGACACCCATCCAAATTGAATCAACTATCCGAGTCCCTATGCCCCAAATATCCATTTTCCTTTTTTTTTCAAAAAAGAAACAAATTGTGAGCACAAGGACAAAGTGCTGAGATCCATCGTATCGGGTGAGACCCAGACCAACTAATCATCATAAATGTGTCCTCGGTTAGTTCTAACACACGCGGCCTTCTATCCATTTAATCTTATGCGTGTGCATGTGTCTGTGTGTGCTTCTCAGAGAAAATATGTAGAAAGATAGATGCACACAATTTTCTTTCCCAAAAAAGTTGTGCCGAATTGACCCGAGGGGATCAGAGGGGATGTGTAGAAGCCAAAGTATTCCAGGAATGAGAAAAAGAAGAAGAAGAAGAAGAAGAAGTTTCTAGAGACAAAAATACATTTTCAGATCCTAAAAGGGAGCGCCCTCTTCCTTCTGGTGATATGGACCATTTTCGCCAACTCGCTAGTTTTCATAGTGCTCTACAAGAATCCACGACTTCAGACGGTGCCTAATCTTTTGGTTAGTAGTGCGAGGGCGTGGAAACCAACAAAAAATTGCGTCATAGGTTGGAAATCTCGCATTTTCTGATCTGGCTTTGGGATTAATTGTCTTGCCGTTATCCTCGGTCTACGCCATCGCTGGCGAATGGGTCTTTCCAGATGCTTTATGCGAGGTCTTTGTCTCAGGTACGTGAAACTTGAAATACAAGACACGTGGAAATACTGATAAATATTAAAAATTTATAGCTGACATTTTATGCTCGACCGCTTCAATCTGGAATTTGTCAATTGTGGGACTGGATAGGTATTGGGCGATCACAAGCCCGGTGGCCTACATGAGCAAAAGAAACAAACGGACTGCGGGTATTATGATTTTGTCGGTTTGGATCTCAAGTGCTCTCATTTCACTGGCTCCGCTACTCGGATGGAAACAGGTGCGGATAACTTCTGAGAAACGTTTTTTGCTGACATTCCTCTTGCAAAACTGAAAACTGCAAATTCAGACGGCTCAAACTCCAAACTTGATCTATGAGAAAAACAACACAGTCCGTCAGTGCACTTTCTTGGACCTCCCCAGCTATACAGTTTATTCTGCGACCGGCTCCTTCTTCATCCCAACCCTTCTCATGTTCTTTGTGTATTTCAAAATCTATCAAGCATTCGCAAAACATCGCGCTCGTCAAATCTACCGTCAAAAGGTAAGTGAGGGCAAAACACAGTATCATGAGTAATTCGAATTTTCCAAAAGTATCTTTTTCTTTCGAAACTGACGAAGCGAAACCAAGCCCGCAATTTTTATCGTGATGAACTTTTTACCAACTATGAATTTTGCATGAACCCCTCTCTTGATGAAGAGAACCTGTTCCATATGCTTGCTCCGAGAACATCATCTCTCACACAACTCATTTTGTTAAAATGAACAGAAGTTCTCGCAAAAAAGTTTGAAACATGAAAAGTGAAAAGTAGGAAAGCAAAACGAAGAAACAATGTCTCCAATTTTTAGCTGGCCGTCTCGTCTCATGTAAGAACCGTTTTTCATTCATTATATTTCTGGTATATTATATTCACACCGTGTTTCGTCCACAACACCACCCATTTTCACTTGTCTGTAGAGCACCGTGTGTGCGTGTGTGTCTGCACCGATTTGTGGCACTTGTGTCGAGGTTTTTGCCCTAGAAGAATAGAGAAATGGATTGATTGATTTTTGAAAGTGATGGTATGATCAAAGGGGAATATGGAGGTTATTGGAAGCATTTGAAATAGTAATGAAAATAATATCGCATTTTTGACCCGCATGGCTTTTCTTGCTTTTCTGAGGCATGAGACCGTATGAATGCTTGAGCAAAAGAAGAAAATCACTTTCAAACACGATGCAAAACTTGAATTCTAGAACTTGTGCCTGGAAACTATATATTTCTGTCCTTTTCGATCTATCTGCCCGCAACAACTATCCCTAACAAGGCTAATCGCCCCCAGCTTGCTCATTTCTCTATTTCAATGAAGAATCTTCCTCATTTTCTAATAGCATGGTGGGCAGCGCGACCGCTTCTAGCAAAAATTCGAAAAGACAGAGAAAAACGAAACGAAACGTAACTGAAACATTGAAAAGACAGAGGAAGAATCGATCCTTCGGTAGGTGAGCATCCCTTGCTTCTACTTTACTTTCAGTTCTCTTTCCAGAAACCCAAATCCTAAGTTTCTCTGACTCTGAATGCTCTTTCAATTTACTGAGTTCTGCAAGGATGCGCACCACCGAGAGATAGTGATATCCCCTCCTAGATTGTCGGCAAACTTGTTCCGCATTTATATATCAATCCATTCTCATTTTTTGCCACCTTCTGTGTTCTAATTAGTCGATAACCCGCCCAAGGACTTCCAAGTGCCCCATCCTGAAAATGAAAGTGATCTTGTTTTTTCTCAACATTTCTTGTCTTGTGTGGTCATTTTTAACTCCTACATTCCCCCTTGATGAGTGGTTATTGTCTGATTGGAAAGCGATTGGTGTGATCACGATTTGACCCACTTCTCACGAAGCCCTTTTCCACCGATAATATGCTTGTTTTTAGGTAATTCGCAAGCATATTGAATCGACTATTCTTCATGAGATTAGTCATGTTTTGCCCACGTCAGATGAATTTGCAAAGGAAGAAGAAGAAGAAGAAGACAGTAGGTTTTGGAAGTTTTGAGGCATGAAAGGCGGGGATTAGAGAGGGAAGAGCTCAGAGAGCAACAACTTTTGAAATACTTTTGACGTGGCTGATGTGTGACGTTCAAAATAGACAAGTGGGACCAAAATATGAAATAAAGGATTGAATACTTCAGGTGAAAGCAGTGGGCAAGTCGAAAATGGGCTTGGAAATGGAAACGACGCGATTATAGAGGAAGACGAATGTGAAGATGAGGAGGATTCTGATGAAAAACGAGATGTAACTTATCTGAATCAAGAATTTTTAGAATCTAACTTTTGCCTTCAGGACCACACTTCGATGACGACAGTTACGGCTACTGTAAGCGGACCAACCGATGCACCATACGTGAAACGAGAAGCAAAGATTTCGAAATCCGTTCCGATTGAAAAGGAATCCGCGATTCAGAAACGAGAAGCCAAACCGATGAGAAGCGTTATGGCTATTAGTTATGAGAAAGTGAAAAGACACAAGAACAGGTATTCAGAAATTATAGGGAGCAGATGTTAATCTAGTTTTTTTCAGGAAAGAGAGAATCTACAGAAAAAGCCTTCAACGTAAACCGAAGGCAATTTCAGCAGCAAAAGAACGGCGAGGAGTGAAAGTTTTGGGAATCATTCTGGGATGTTTCACTGTCTGTTGGGCTCCATTCTTCACGTATTTAGAACACTTTGGTTTTTCTAAAAAACTTTGTTACTTTCCAGAATGTACGTCCTTGTCCAGTTCTGTAAAGAGTGCAGTCCGAATGCTCATATTGAGATGTTCATCACTTGGCTGGGCTACAGTAACTCTGCCATGAATCCGATCATTTACACGGTATTGGTTTGATGCTGATTGTCTTTAAACTGTATATTTTCAGGTTTTCAACAGAGATTACCAAATCGCGTTGAAGCGTCTCTTCACTTCCGAAAAGAAACCGGCGTCAACCTCTCGTGTCTAGAAACTAGAACTCAAGCCAAACTTTTGTACAAACGCAATGCTGTTTCTCAGTGTCCATGTCAAGTACCTTTCCCGGGTTCCATCGCTTCCAATTCCAAGGACCATTATCTTAGCTTTCGGTGTCTCACTTTTTCTCTCAATTCTCTACACTTTTCTCTCCTCATCCATCCAAGAATAAAGTAAATTTACTGAAATCCGCTCGATTAAATCTATACACAGAACAGTATGAACCACTCAGACAGTGACCCGCCACGGGATTGGATCGAATGGGACGGTATCGAGTAACTCAAAGTACTTTGCGAATGTTTGCTCCCGACTTTGTGCCCGCATCGGCTCTGTCACCTTTCTCCGATATTTGCACACTTTTCTTCTGCATACAGCCCTTCGAAAGAGAAAGAGAGGAGGCGATCCACTCCGTCAGGCGGCGGGTCAATTGACATACTGTGCGCATCTAACACGATGTGTTTATTAATTTTCGCATAAACAATCATTATGAGTGAGTAATTGAGAGTAAGATGTGAAAAATATCAAAAACGCGTTAAGGACTAATCAGCAATCGGAGGTTTGACCAGCGGCATGGTCACAGTGCTACTCGATGTTTGGCCCTTCTGCTTTCCGTGCTCACAATGGTTTTTTTGTTTGTGAAATCATCTCATTTCAACCATTTTTCAGATCGGTTCCGGATTCATAATTGGATTCGGTATCCAGACTCTGGTCGAAGTATCGTTCACGGCTTCAGTGATCGGAACCAATGAAATCATATACTGTCCATACTTGTTGATTATCATTGGAATATTGAGTTTTGTGATGACACCTGTTGGATTCTACTCAATTATTCTAAATGACAACAAAGTAATGGTCATTCACATGCTCGCCACATTTTTCTTAGGAACAATGTGTGCAATGTGCGCTTTTTTGGGATACGATTTGAACACACATGTAAGAGTTTCATTCTAAGAAGTTCTATTAAAGAAATTGTGGTTTCAGATGAGTAGCAAAGACCTGGCATCTTTCATGAAAACATCCATAAAAGAAGACTATGGAAACCCAAACGCGCCTTACATTGCAGAGGACTGGGATCAAGCCCATCAACAGGTAAATCCTCTTGAATTGTATCATTCTGAAGGAGATATTCCAGTTCAAATGCTGTGGAGTACGAAGTTTGAACGACTTTGTGGAAAGCAAATGGTACATCAAACAAAAATCCCATCCTAGGCGACGAATTCCGGACAGTTGTTGTGCGAGTTGTTCTGCCATGCATGAAAAGTAAGTAAATAAATGCAGTTTATGTAGTCCGCTAACTCAACTTCAGATTCTGTGTCGCTTTTTTCAAAGAGCCCGGCGACGACGCATCAAAACTGCTAAAGAATCAAACCATTTGTTTACAAGGTGAGTACTACTTCAAATTATTTTGATGTTTGACGAACTATTAATATCCGATTCGCTTATAGCAAGTAATCGATGCTTGTCAGCTGACACTTCCATAGCAAATCGAGAAGTTTGTCTTCATCACTCGACAGATTACCGTCTTTCCGCCGATGCTTTCCGTTATACAAACGGCTGTTTGGATCCGATCCGTTCAAACTTGGAGTTTTTCTCATTACGCATTTTCTTTTATTCACTTTCATTTTTCATCCTCCTCTTTGTAAGCACTGTTACTTGGCTGGTAGTTCACGAGATCAGTAGTCCGATACTCCCATTTCGTTTAACCAAATGAACGTTTTTATGAGAAACAATGTATACAACACAAAAAGAAAAAGCAAGCACTCGTAATTTTCTGAGAATACATATCAGAATCAGTCAAAGAACACGAAAAAAAAGATTAGCGATTCTTCTTGGACTCTGCCGCAACTTCAGCAACTTTCACAGCCACATCAGCAAGTTTCACGTTCTTTGCAGAAGTTCGGATGAAAAATCCGAACAACTTCTGTAGGATCAGAACCGGGAAAAGGACAATGAACAGGACGAGGTAGAAGTCGACGCGTTTGTAGATTGGTTGATGAGCCGGTTGCATGTAGGCAAAAGAATGATGACGACCAATATGGTCGATAGTGTGAAGAACGGCGGCAAAAGGTCCCGTCGGTCTTGCTTTGAACTCTTTTGACATTTCCTTCGCAGTATTTTTGTATCTGAAACAGAAACTTGTTTTTTAACGTTTTTTTCTGAACGAAAACTTACTTTGAAGAATCCAAAACTTTCTTCATAGCACTGTAGAACGAGATTTCGTTAAGATCGTCTTTTTCCAAAACCACTCCAAGACCCTTGTCGGCTACTTTTCTTAGGTTGTGCCTGTTGCTGCCATACAATGGAACTCCGACAATTGGAACACCGTGAGCAACTGCCTCCATCACAGACGACATTCCACCGTTCGTCACCAGAAGTTTACAGGCTTTGTGGGCCAGGAGGTCGTTTTGCGGGATGAAAGTCGTTAGATTGATATGCTTCGGGACTTTCTCTACGTCAATTCCCTCGAGTTTCATGTTCGGACCGACCCTCCAGTAAATGCGATAATCGTTCAGGTTTGTCAAAGCCTTGAGGATGGCCCTCGCGTATTTTGCACTCATCTTGCTGCTGTCGGCCTGAGTTCCGAAGGAGACAATAATCAGTCCTTCTTTGGCTGACGCAATCGTGGTATTCCACGGCTGAAAGTGACAAGTTCACGCGTGTTTTTCTTCATTTTTTTGTCATACCGCGAAAAGTGGCTTTGGCTGGTCAATATGAAGCCCGCCGACGTGAATAACATTAGGCGGAAGTGCACGTGGAGGCTCCAGAAGCGGATCCGAGTTGACGAAGAATGCAACACTCTGTTGCTTTAAGGTATTCACATTCGGGAAATTCTTCAGTCTAAAAATGGAATGATTTTTTGAATCCACATTCTGAAAATAATAAGAATAAAAACCTTTTTTTGATCGTGTAATCATTGGCAAAAATTGAAGTGATTGGCTCATCAAGTAGACGATATCGTTTTGAAATGGCAGAAGAAAGGAATGGGACTCCGAGTTGAGTGATCATTTCCTGGAGGTAACAGAACGAGTTCCGGTAGATGTTCACAATTGGATAGTCCTTTGATTCTCCGATCGAACAGTGAGATGGTGGAATTTGAACGTCCACTGGTGCTCCAGATGCGATCAAAGTTTCATCGGTGAGTCCTAAACTGGGAATGTTGTGCTTTTCCCACATAACTCTCAATACCTTCCGTATCAAAGTAAATCGTGGGAACTGCAACGAGATGAGTCAGAGCGCTGAGGCATGGATTACCCGAGTAGACTATAGCTACATCCAGTGACTCCTTCTTGAGCGAGTCAACAAGGTTTGAATTCAAAAGCTAAAAATATCGAATCAAATCAATCTCCCACGTCTTCTTGATCTCACTTTGTAGCAACTGGCATTATGCGCCCGGTAGTAGGGCTCTAAATAGCTGTCATAGTCGTAATCTGCCCGCCACGCAGCATCCGGCACTGCATCCTCGAGCGGTTTGTACAAGTCCCTGCAATGAATGACGAATTTGTATGACGAAATCGCAATTACGTAGTGCAATGCGTGGGTACGCGCTGCAAGCTTCGCTACTCACTTGCTCAGAACATTCTTGATAACTTTCTCACGGACAAGGTGCAGTTTTGGTTTCACAAGACGCGGCTCCTCTGGGATTAGCACCGGCTTGATTGAAATCACATTATGGTGACGTAGCGCGAGTTGTTGTGCAACAAACTCGAAAATGTTCCTTTCAAACTGATTGGTTCCGAGCAAAAATACGAGAATATTAAGGCCAGCCGCTAGTTGGAACAAGGATAATAGTAATAAAAGTATCCGCATGGTGCCGAGAGGAATAAGAATGGAATGGAGTTGGTGTGGGCACTGTGAAGGTATGGGCAAGCGGTACTTGCCTTGCCTGGTACGGCAAACATTTACTCTCTTGGGCTCAACGGTGGACATTGGCGGGCGGCGGGGGGTCAACGTCGTTGTCCAAACAGATTTGTCTTTTGAGGAACTAAAATGCGTCCTTTTCCCCTTTTTTTGGGTGCCATAGTGATCTGTTCAGTCTCTTGGACGTTTCTTGTTTTGCAGATCATGTTTTTCTTTCATTCTCGAAAATTTTATCTAATGAAAAGAGCAAGCACAGGAGAAGAGAGAAACGTTGGTGGTCATTGGGACAGAAAGAAGAAGACAGATGAATATGGATGGGCAATCCCATCACTTTTAACACGGAAAGCTGGGGGAAGAAGCGGAGCAGAATGGTCGGGGTGACAATTAACAGATGAATTGGGTGATGGGGCAAGCTGAGACGAGAGACGGAGTGAGAGAAATGCGATTCGGATGAAGATTGGACGAGAACTGCGGAGATCATTTTCAGTTGAATCGGAAGCGACGTCCTGTGCCGCAAAGCTTCCATCGACAGCGCTTCGAACGGTACGGCTCTGAAAGTATTTACTTTTAAAACCTTCAGTTCGAATGTGTGAATTTCACCTGTTAATCTCTCCAGATCTTGCAACTGGGCGTTTGAAGTTTTCTCAAGGATTTCTCTTAGCAGAGAAGCACCATTCTTGAGGTCACTCTCCTGAAAAAGAAAAATCCAAAAACAATTTTTCGAATGATCAGTTCTCATCAAACATACCAGTCTTAATCTTTCCAGCAGGGTGACATCTGAGTGTGTCGGGCCAATGAGTGAAGCCTAGAATATATAATCTTGTTAACTATTATCACTTAATTGTTCTCTTCAAAAGCATCAAGGATTAAAGTCCGAGTGACTCAAAAGAAGTTTTGCTCAAATTCGAATTCAATTATTCCATACGCCACCGTCACCGATGAGGAAATTGCAAAAACGAAAGATGCGGAAGACAAAAATAGTATAACGATGCCGGGAATGTTGTTCGTGCAGAATATTCTAGTAGGTTTATGGTCTTTATTTTAGCGTGCGCCTGGGTGTCCTTTCCAAACTGACCTGTGTTATGATCGAAAGAAGGAGAAGCACAAGAATGGAGCAGAACGGGTAGAATAGTGAAGGCATCCGGATTTTGGAGCCAACTTGACAGAGTCGTCGGCGTGACAGAGTGACGATCGGATTCTTTTTTTTGCTTGTGCCCGCTTCGGACAACCTCCTTCTTTTCTGGCGCGTCTTCTCAAAACACAGTGTCTAGCACGAGCCTCTGATTGAGCTAGTTACAGCAGGAGGCGTAAACTTTGCCAAACCTGCAAAAATGTCGTCATTCGAGAAGCATCGGGAAAGGGGGAGGGAATGAGGATGATGAGCTGGAAAATTGGAACGGAAACGGAAACGGAAACGCATTACGAATCAGATGACCGTTTGGTTTGTAGTGTTCGCCTCTTGCAAAGATTTCCAGATAAATTGGAGCGACGTCCTCCTTCTCCTCTTTTTTCCTGCCTAACACATCAATCTTGATACAAAAAACATTGACGTCAACGAGGAAGGAGCAAAAGCATCAAGCCGCCGGGGCCACTGAAGTTTTCGGGTTTTCGGGTCATAACCGAAATCTAGCCGCTATTTACAGCCAAGCCCCGTGTTTTCCTCCTCTAAAATCGCTGTACAGAAAATGAATGGTCAATGATATTTTCCTTGGGGAGAAAAAAGGGGAAAGGGGAACTTGTACGCTTTTATACTAGCCCATATGGATTAGAGTGGGAGGATGAAGCAGCAGAAAAAAGAAATGAACATAATTCGATTAACACTCATAAAAGAAGAGGAAATCCAGCAGATTCTTTGTGTTTCTTCTCAGCAAGGGCACACTATTGTGAGTAAATCAGAGCAGTTTGAGTTGGTCTCGAAGTATTAGTTTAATCTGCGAATAATCCTTTTCATTAAATGATGAACATGGCGGAGGAGGGCGAGGGTGTTGCAGAAGGTTGAAGATTGGACCGCCGACTAGGGAGACTGGAGTGGGCTGGCTCCGTTTACGAATGTGGGCGGGACCAACTATCAGGCACTCACTGCTTCTGCGAAATGAGAAATGAAATTGTACTGCCACACAAAAAATGACGAGGCATAGGGTGGACTCGAAAAGGGGAATCCGAAAATGTGTCGAATTACAGATGGAAAGCCTTAGAAAAATTAGCGCATGCTTCAAAATAGCCAACACAACGAAATGTCCACGAAACGCTCATGACTAGGGGAAAAAGTCGTTTACTAGTTATATGTGTTGTGTTTTCCATTTTTTTTCTCATTTCGACAAGGATCAGTAGGACATGAAGTGTTTGTTATACTTGGAACCGTTTTCCGGGATTATTAGATTTTCTTACTAGTTACTGGTAGGATGGGATCAAAAAGAGATGGTTGTAAAGTCGGATACTATTCTTAGGTACTTTTACGCGTTCGAATAAAAGATGGCAAACACAATACTGGTTTTCGAGCAGCTTGAGATAACGTTCACTTGCTCATTTAAACAAAAAAGAAGCAGCGTCACCCGAAAACGTTTAATTTATTTTCCCGATTCCGTCTGTTTTTCAGCATTTCCTAGAGAATCCCCTAACAAAGAGTTGGCATTATCTTGCATTACCCATTTTTTGGTCAGTCTGAGTATGACAGAAAAAAACGCGAAAATGAGTCTTCTTACCAGTGGTACTGATCGGTAATTGAAAGAAACAGGAATTTGCCGGGGGAATAACTTTGAGACTGTAAATGAATTAGAGAAGGTCAAAAATTGTCAGTCTTTTCAACGACGGTCGCATTAACCTTTTGGAAGGTCATCATGGTCATCCCCCCGCAGCTTTACACCATTTCGTTTTCATGCCGGTCACTGGTGGAAAAAATTGAAATAGTCACGGAAAGTAAGGTTTGATCAGGACACTTGCAGGGCCTTGTACTTTGATTTTAATATGCTTTTGATTCGATTTCAGTCCAAAAACTGATTTGCTTAACTTTCTTTTCCTTTTTTAGATCTTCAGTCTCAAACGCCGATTCCATTCATTCCCACTTCAATTTGAGTTTTCTTGTGAAATGAAGCTAACAAAAAGGGATAAACAATTATTTGTTGATACAAATACAAAAAAAGGTCGATGGTCGATAGATTCATATTGGCTCAATCTACAAACAACGCCTCTAGTTTCTCATTTAGCACTATGGGGTGAGGAAATGAGCGAGGAAATGAGCGAATAATGACTCTTCTCTCTTTTTTTCTGGAAATTCATAGACGTATTTATAGTTTGTGTGAAACTGGGCGGAGGGATCTGACAAAGCCCATCTGGGAAACGTTCAGAAGGATTAAGAAAAAGGATTTGATATTTGCTAACGCAATTGTCATGCGATTCTTGCAGACGTACGTAACCATTCGGCTCACGTAAATTGTGTTTCTCCAGAATTGAGTTCTATTTATGGGAAATCCCAAAGTTCATGAAGACCTTCTCTACGTGACGAACCGGATGATCGGATGGTATCGCAACGATGACTGGAAGGCGAATTCAATGAGAATTTTTCATTAATACATGTTTTCTACGTGATGATTCGGTGAAAAGTTTTTGGAGAATGAAGTGACTCAAAAGTTTAAACGTTGCGCGTGAGCACATCATTAGAAGTTATATAACTGCTCTTTTTTTCTGCTCCTTCTGTCTGAGAGAGCTGGAAAAAACAAAACAGACGTCAGGGACTATAAATATTGGAAAAGTAGTATTCAGAGAATGATCGAGTCATCCTTCGAAACTATCTGATTTCACAGCCACTGCCAATATCACGTTTTCCTGATGCGATTTCTCCTGAAAAACGTTTCAAACCCAATGTTTCAGTCCCAGTTTGTACATATTGATGTGGATTTGAGTTATTTGAGCTATGGGAGAGTGAAAGCTCAAACTGTCACAAGACCCTTTTCTCTGTCTGCGTCGGAACAAGAAAACTGGGAGAGGATGCGTGGGCCCACAAACGAGTTTGGCGGTACGTCAGCAAATGAGCAATGAGTGAGTGACATTTCTTGTTTGTTACCCAGAAAAATACGTTTAAACTAATGAGCCGTGGTTGCAAGTTCAATGTTCCTAGGGATTCCAGGCATTTGACTGAAAAACATGGATTAAATGATTTGAAATTTGTCAAGAAAAACAATTGAAAAATAATGATGATGACATTCAAGGGTTTCATGATCTTATAAATTATAATATGATTAACAATCTGAAAAAGTACTTTCTGTTGATGGTTACAAACTACAATTGATAGTAGGATTACCGAAAAAAGGAATAACAGATGTGAGTTTCGGAGAAATTCTACTGTCGTAGTCACAAGGAAGTCACAATTCATGATCGTCCGAAATGATATCAACACGTGCTTCTATTTCTCGCTGCATTCCGAAATGTCGAGCCCAACAGCTGTAATAAAGGTTTTACCCTTCAAAACTTCCTTCACGGATTAAATCATGTGACTTTTAGAGTCATTCGTAGTATGAGCACAGAAGAAACTGCAGGAAACATGAGTAGAATGGCTTGAAATAGACAAGGAAGTGTAATATCGATGTAAGGGGTTCTGGAATGGACTCAACAATGATTTTCCCTGGAAACAATTGTTCGAACGGAACAAATTTGACTACAAAACTCAATAAAAATTTTATTGAGGTGAGCGTGAGTATCACTAAAAAAATATGAAAGGTGAGTGAGTGTTAGTGGCAATAGTACAAGACTGAAATGGTACAAGACAATGATTATTGAAAGGAAGCGGCTAGTACAAAAGAGGGAGAGGCTAGGTATAATAGATAAAACGGGCTTCGGAAGCAAAAAACTGTTGGCGTGAAGGTGTTATTCGTGGTAATATTACAGTGAAAAATACAAGATAATAATTTGGGACAGGAATGTGCTAGTAGACAGGAGAGGGGCTAACATAATCCTTTGGAGATATAGATGTGTGCAGAGGTAATTTGCGGCTCTCATTGAGTTCCGGGTGGTGGTGGTGGGGCTCCGGCACTGGTCGTTCCTAGGTTCATTAAGATGACCAGGTGGTTCCGTCCGGTGCAGGGTGATCGGTTGTGGCGGGTGGACGGGACTCCGTCGTTATATGACGTCTTCTGGAAAACAAAAGTTATTGAAGAGTCCGGAAGATGACGATGATTACCCCGTCCATGTCCGCCGACTGCTGACCACACGTTTTGATGGTGGTCGTGGTGGGGCCCCGGCACTGGTCGTTCCGAGGCTCCTTAAGATGGCCAGGTGGTTCTGTCCGGTGCAGGGTGATCGGTTGTGGCGGGTGGAGGGGACTCCGTCGTTATATGACGTCTTCTGGAAAACAAAAGTTATTGAAGAGTCCGGAAGATGACGATGATTACCCCGTCCATGTCCGCCGACTGCTGACCACACGTTTTGATGGTGGTGGCGGGGCGCGGGCACTTCTGTTTCCCAGGCCCCTATAAGTTGCTGCAGCGGCCATCTCCTGGTCTTGTATGGGCGGGTCGACTTGATGATGATAAACATCATCTGAAAAACCACAATTATTAAAGAACCTGGAAATATTCATTTGGCTACCGCATCAACTTCCTCCAACAAGTTTGGAGATGGCGGTGGGCCCCGGCCTTGTAACTCCGAGGCCTCGATCGCTGCAGCGTCCTAAATGATAAAATATTGACGTAATGATAAGCAGCAGAATGAAATGAGAAAACAGAAAGGCGTTGGGCAATAAGTGAGCACAGAGAATAACGACCGTCCACGACGGTGACAAACGACACGAATGACTCTCGGTCTGACTAGTGAGAGGACACGTCGAATGATCGTATTGCGCCGTCCGGTTGGTCAAAAACACGAACGTACATCTGGAATGTTCTGTAAGCGTACTGCCGGAGTGTTGTTTATGTCAGCAAGCGAGAGAGTGTGTGAGGCGAGGAGTGCACAGAGAAAGAGGATGACCGTCTGTGCGCGTTTCTCTGTGGCGTATGAGATTGGTTTTTTGAAAAGCATCGTTTTTGCAACTGGAAATCGTACTGAACACTTTATTTTTAAAGAATGACTAATCCAAGTAGCCATTTTCAAGTTTGAGAGTGATTTTCTAAGATAATGTGACTGTGTTTGTTCGGAACAGATGGAAAACCGGGCGATAAACGGCAGAGAAATAGAACGACACATTTTTCAATCAAAACCTAAAACTATTGGATGACTTGATCTCGACAACTCCGCTTTCGCTGGGCGATGAAGGCATTGGATGATTGTGCATGGTTTTCTAAAAATAAATGTGGTTTCCTTTTTATAGTTTCTCATACATTGTTCCAAAACGCTTCCACTCTGTCTCCGGCCGAGTATACCGTCCAGGCCCTTGGCTGAACTGGAAGAGGTGACACTCCGCTCCCTGAAAACAAAAAGTTAACGTTGGTTTGTAAGATATCCCTACTGCCTTTCTGTCGGTGTTCGAAGATTACTGTTCTATAAGCGGTCATGTCAGAAAAAATCGGGAGAAGTAGAGTGATTTACGTGGTTTTTTTCTATTTTGCGGTACTAATTCCGTCCCAACCATATCACTATCGTAAATCAAAACACAAAAGGGGAAACGCAGAAAATGCCGCCAGAGAACGCCTGCAAGATTTGAGAAGGTTGAAAAGGCCAGAGCGCCGATCTTTCACGTTAGAATGAAAAATACGAAAAAGAAAAGGAAAGAGGAAGAAGAAGAAGACACTTGGAATGACACGACAAACTTCTCAGAATAGCAGATGTCAGAGAGATACTCTCGTGTGATTTCTTCATGCAAACGGATTGGGTGGTGCTCACCTCCAAACAAAGAAGTCCGCTGCCTTTTCGCAGTCATTGGCCTCGTACGAACATCTTCGTGCTCTTCTCGCCTCGCTTTACTCCGTTCCTCGTCTTCGTCTGGTTTCGACTTTTCATCGTCCAAACTGCTACCGTAATCCGACTCGGGTTCACTTCTAACTTCCACCTCTGTTTGCATTTTGCCTTTCTGTAAAGTTTATGTATTGTTATTTTGGTCAAGCGGAAGTTGCAATTTTCAAAAGTGAACTGGATTTAATCAAAATAGAGGGGGTTCACATGACATTTTCGGTTTTTTAGACTACTCCTAAACAAAATTCACGTAAATATCGGTGGACGATTCTAAAATAGTGAACCTTTGTTATTTTCAAGGTTGTCTCTGGCAGATTGGAAGGATCAAACTCGTCGTAGTCCGGTATTGACGTGGTTTCTACACTGCTCGCTCCACTAATTTCCGATGTTTCCTTCTCTTTTTGCTCATTCGTCGCAAGAGTTGTGGTGGTAATGGGTCCAATCTTGGTGTGTCGTCTTCTTTTCTCACTTCTCACAACCCTTTTTGCCTTCTCAACGTCCATGTTTTCCGTATCATTTGTTGGCCTGAATGCTGATACCGTTGTCTCTTCTCGGAACGCATCTCGAATCGCTTTTCTGATGTCTTGACTTGAATTCGGTTCTGGTCCATCTAGTTCGGAAAGCGTTCGAAACCCTCGGGGAGCTTTTTCTGAAATGAAAGGTGCTACTCATTTTTCATTTGGTTTTCCCCTAGAGATATGGCCCCGGTCACTGTTTGTTCGACAACATCATCATGAAGTGCACATAGTTTTGGGGGAGAAAAAGAGCCCATGATGGATCTGAACAATGAATATGTCAGGAGTTTCCCTGAGGAGTTGCTTTCTTTTCTGTTCACCAGAATGATGGAACGAACGCTTTTGCCACATGCTATCCACACTGATATTTCCTCATTACTCACCCGAAAAACTTCAACGCCTCATCTCATTTTTCACACTCACTTCTGTAAGCACGTTTAAGCATGCGGTGGGTGGCATCGCATCCAAAACAAAAGGGAGTAACCTGTGAGGCCGTTTTGCAGAAGAAAAGAAAGAGAAAGGAAACGAAAGCGGATGGCGGTGCCCGAGCCGAAAGTGGCGATGAGGAGAAGCATTGTCAGAAGAGGAAAAAGTGTTGTTTTCAGTTTTCAGTCCCAAAAAATAGAGACCCCCTGGAGTTCATTTTTCATTTTACGATTTCTTGGTGCGTTTTGAAAACGTTTAGTGTCAAGACGGCTCGCAAAAACATCTTCGAGACGGCGGCACGGTTGCTTTGAAACTCGCCAAGAAAAGAAAATGCATTTCTATTCCCCCTTTTCTATATGCCAATTTTCGCTGCCAAAGGCGTCGAGTGGCAAATTGCGAAATTAAACGGACAAAGCTCGTTGCCAACATTATTTATGTGCTAATTGCAAGGTCGCCGTGATGAATAGCTTTCTCAGATTTGGACGGCCGGCCTGTCGTCGACTGTGTGGGCCCAGACGAGACCGGGTTTAGAGGTTTTAATTTACATCGTATAAATTTAAAATGAAGGATCCTTGCGGCCATCATCATCTCAATAACCAATTCCTTTCTTCTTTTTCTCATTTCTTATTGCTTTTCTGTCGGTTTTATGCTTGATACAAAAGCATTTTTATCCGAGACCACATAGCCAAAATTGCTCAGTCCTTCCAAGTTTCTTCACCAAAAATAAAGGAAAACAAGTTGCGAGTGAAGTTTTTGCTATGAATGTACACGCACACATACACTTCACGATCACGTCCATCTTATATAGTCAATTAAAGTCGTGTCTTAGAGCGACACACATACTGCCGAAGCTTAGCGTTTGATGGGGAGAAAAAGGAGCTGGGGAGGAAATTGGAAAACGCTCACTTTCCCTCTCTCTCTCTCTCTCTCTCTCTCTCTCTCTCTTTAAAAAGCTTGTCTTTATTTTGACTGATTGCTTTGAAAAATGATGCGGACAGCAAAAAAGAGATGTGTGGAGCGGAAGAGAAAACAAAAAGAAGAGATAACTCATAGGCACGGCCGAACGGCCGAACGCTTTTGATCTGTTCCGGAACGACTTGGACGAACGAATTATTTTTTTTCTCGTTTCAGTTTCATATCAAAAACAATTAACTTGTTTTCTTCTTTTCTTCTTTTTTTCGTCTTCTTGGCTTATTTAATCGTAAAATATGGGAAAATAGTCTAAGAATAATGTTAATTTCTAGTTTGGATCCGTCTAGACTAATCAAAAGGCTGTGCCTGGACCTTAGAAGTTTTGAAGTTTTGAATGTGACTCCGAAATTCTGATAATTTTACTGATAAAATCAGAACTCTTTTGAGTAACATATCTTTTCGCAAGGGGGGGGGGGGTTGAATTGAAACCGGAATCAAAAATTTGAAATTTCCAAGCAAGGGTCTGGTCTGGACCTTCTCCACCACGAGCCCATTGAAAAGTTGGAAACTTCCTGCGGAAACACTACCGATTTCTCACATTCATCAGGAAAACGTCGGGCAGTCATTTTCATTTTCCGTCTAGTTTTCTCTTTTTCTGCCCTATCCCAGGGCGGGAACTTTTTTGCAAAATGCTCTTTTGTCATGCCATTCTGCAATTTCGACAGAAACCGTGAAAAGCGATTAATTGGGCGTGCGGCACTTCCTCGGGCCCCGGTGGTATCCCAATTTTCGTGTTTGGCGTACATCCTTCTTCATGCGTTTCAGTCATTTTTCAACACAAAAAAAAACAGAACTATGCGCATCTCTCCCCGCAAAGAAAGGCCTTCCGTATGTCCGCTCCTTTTTCAAAAGTGTGTCTATATGTGTGGTGCGTGCCAATTTTTCCGCGACTTCTCCATTTTCTCACACTTATTCAGCACCGCCAAAAAACTAACTGCTAGTTTTCATTTCTTTTTTCTCAAGGAACACAACTTTCTCGCACTATACTATACATGTTTCGAATTTTCGAATTCTCTCACTTGACAAGTCTCAAAAGCGCTTGGACATCTTCAGGTTGACGGTAAACATCATAAAAGTTTAATTAATTTTTGCCACCAATCGTCTCAATCCAATTCCAAATATTTCTTGTGGTACTTTTTGAAACGCAACTCAAATACTCGTCACCGTCATCCAGCCCAACTATTAAATTACTCTTTTGCCCTGAAGCACTTTGCAAGTGAGTTTATTAGTATTTCCAGTAGGCAGGGATGAACGAAATTTTCTGGCTAGACACCCTCTCTCTTTCACTTCCACTTCAGTTACAAATCTTTGATGGTGATCGCCGCTGACATTTTATTTTATTTTTTAGTCACTTGGAAGACGGGAGAAGCACCCTTTCGTGTTCAAGAGTCTCTCTAATGTTTTCTTTGTTTGGTCCGTGGCTCGGCGCTCCTCGCAGAACGCTTTCCCAAGAGTGCACTATGACGTTATTGGCAGTGCAAAACGAGTTGTAATGAGATGTGACGGGTGCCAAGTAGAACTATGCCCTCTTCTTTTCTTATTCTCCGTGTTTCTTTTCTTTTTGCACCCTCCTTCATCCATTCATCGAACTCACTATTGTTCAGCTTTGGTTTGTTGGTGACCACGCTTCGATTCGAACCGTCAGATGGGACTCCGATTGGCTGCTCGGCACCTCTGAAGTGAACAGTTAGTCGTATGGAATTTTGGTTGCATCACGATCGACACTATCGTATTCGCAATCAACCGAAACGCACTACTGCGGTTAGTTTGTCTTGATAACCAAAGTTTTTTGAAACGTGAAAGTATAAAACTCACAGTTCACATTGACTGGGCTCCGGACTCAGGAACATTAGCGATCTTTGAGTCTTGATGCGTTGAGTACTGGTCAAAAACTCTCCATCCTCAGCTCCGTACATGTATCCACATGTATTATAGAACAGAAACAGACAGAACCATCCAATCATAATGATAATGACCCCAGTTCCGATAACTCCAACTAAAAACCACCATTTCGTTGCACTTTCACCTTCAATATCTCGATCAGCTGCAAAAAACATTTCATGACAATAGAAGTTTATTTTGATCAAAATCAAATCCCATTATTAACTTACAAACTATTCTTGCTAACGGATAGCGAAGAATGGCGGAAATTTGGGAAACGCTGAGAAGTGTCATATCATCGGCAACAACCTGCAAAACCAAAATACTATGCCTGCTCTAAAAATCGTCATGGAACTACCTCTCCAAGTACAGGTTCGTTGCCAGCGAATGTGACAAAATGGATGTAGGTCAGCTCTCCATTAGCTCGTTTTTTCGTGATCTGAAAATGTATTGAATGTTGTTAAAAATCTAAAATCAGAAGAATGTCGTCAATCAATCAGACAAATATAGTTACCGGTTACAAACCTAATTACATGTATGTGTACCACACCACCAAGCCACTTTTCTACGTAATCCCTCTCCCCATAGTCCAATTTTTCTCAGAATTTCCCATTTTCATCGATCTCGTTGAAGTTTTAATGGTTTTTTCATTATATGCAATTGTTTTTCCCTGGAACGCCTCCCATTCTGTTCCGTGCCCCGTTCCGGCAACAATAGTTGGACCCTGTGTTCGAAAACTACTAAGAAAATTTTCCAGTTCACATCAAAAAAGGAGCAGACGGAGAACTTTGTTCGTGTTGCCTTTCTCCCCCTTCGAATCGTTATTGTTGTTGATGTTGTGCTGAAAAACCTGGCTACTGCCCGAACGATTGTTTTCTTTTCACAAAAAAGAGGAGTGGACACTACTTCAACTTCTCTTTGTGTGCCGACTGCCTTAGAAAGTGACTCTTACTCTTTTTGCCCCTGAAAAACTTTTCATCCACACTACGTTTTTTATTTTCACTTCACATTTTCAAAGGATACTAGCGGCTACTTTTTAATTTTCTTCCTTTGATCATCATGTATTATTCTGCATTGTGCAACACTCTTAAAGTTTGATGGGTTTCATACTTTCTCGGATGAATTCATGTACACCGCAGAGAACCACAAGCTTTAACGGAAATTTCGAAATCCTAAGAAGTTGGCAGATAATTACAACTTAAAACCCGGGGAATGATGTCATTTCGAAGGAAAAACGAAATCCTGAAGAGCACTGAACCACAAGAAACCAGAAACGCCGTCGTCGTCGCCGCCTCCGACCAACCGACCCAATATTCTTTGAATGTGCATTTTGTCTGTCTCGGTCTCTTTCTCCGAAGTATTTCCGAAATATCGGGTGGGAGGCGAGAGCTTCGAAGGGGGGGGGGGCATGTCTCGGCACGCGTTTTCGATTTGTATGTTTGGTTGAGCCTCGCCAAAGGAGGAAAGAATGTAACTCCAAGACATCGATTAAAGGCCCCCCGAAAAGAAGGCGAGAGCACGAAACGCAACGACGGGGAGAAAAGAGGGTGTCCGTTTGGTGGTGGTGGTGGTGGTGGATGGGCGAAGAGGAGAGGGTCGTGGTCCGAGAAACGTCTTCTCTAAAGGGGACAACTTTTTCTAGGCCACGGCCACCGCTTCTCCCTCTTTCCCTCTCTCTCTCTCTGTCTGTCTGTTGTAGTAGTTGTAGAGTTATGAGCTTCGAAATGAGTGCGCGACTTGGGTGGCGGCAAGAAAAGAGACTTTTTGGGTGGTGGCTTGCCACGCAAACAAAAAGCGCGTCTTACAAATTTTCTTCATTGGTTTCTGACTGACTCGCTGGACTAATCTAGTCCCCCTCTTTTTTTCTGGAATCCAACATCTCCCCCTCCATTTTCTTATCCCTGTGTAAGCTATAATTACATTCTTTCTCTACCTGCGTCTCTCGTTCCTATCCAGACCACAAAAGTTTGTGACCTAAAAGCTAATTGAATTATTGCACACGCAATGAACTATGCAAAGAATGACCAAAATTGACTAAAAAGGGATATCAAGAACCACCAAAAATAAATTCTAAATCGGTAACTGATGACCTTTTTCCGGATTCATAAATATTCTAACCAGCCAAGTATTCCTGGAATTTTCGTGAGTTGGTGCAGAAATTTGCTATAAAATGAATGATGTTGAAGTTTTTTGATGAATCAGTGCTGAACAAAGTATAAAAGTGCAACTTTAGGACAATTCCATTCAAGTTCCGTTTCTCATCATTTGACGACATTCTTTCTTAATCCCACGAGTCATAATTTTGAATTCATCAAGTTCAAAAAAGTGAAGACCATCTTCCCCACCCTTGCCCGTCGTGGTCCCCCCCCCCACCCATCCGTAATGTGCAAATATACTACGGAGCACCCGGACTAAGCAGCATGCTCACATGCACACTAACATGGATACAAACATTTTGCAACTCGTCACTTTTCCAGTTATATCTTCTCTCGGTGGGCCCAGCGTGTCTGGTAGAAGCTTCAAAATGCTCGCCCAAATTGCATTTCGGAAGTCGGCCGGGTTTTTTCTCACCCGCCCGCCCGCCCTACTCTCTAAAGTGAGATGGAAGGTGGTGTAGGTCACAACTACTCTTTTTGTGCTCCCTAACCGCGTCAAGGCTCGGTGGGGGCCTAACACTAATTTCCGGACGCCGGATCCTTGTGCCGCTCTCCGCCGTTTGCTCTTCTTCCTCATTCCGCGAAACGCCACCCATTGATGCCCCTCAAAAATGTGAATATGTGTGTGCTGCTCTCCCTAGTGTACCTTGGACTGCTCCTACTCCGAAAAAAAGAACCTAGGAGTAGGGGTCAAGCGTTTTTTGGAGAGCATCGTCGTTTCGGAGAGAGAGAAAGAGGTCCGCACGCTGTGGCCGCATTTGCACTTTATTTATTTTTGCGCCTGTTTCAAACACTCTCTATCTTTTCGCATCCATCGCCTGGAATATTTATACCAATTCGAGGAGGGGGGGGGGTCGGGTCGAAAAGGAAGGACACAACCCGAAACTCTATGGTGATTTGTCCGCATTCCTTCAAATGTAACTATTGTTTTTCAAATTGTTTCTTTTTCCCTTCCTTATCGAAACTACTCTATTAAGACTTGAATTGTTAGCCAATACTAGCGGGAGCAGAGTTTCCCGCTTCCCTTTTTCCAAAATTTTTGCATCCTCTTCTCGTAAACCAAACTATATTTTATCGGTGAAAGTGCTTCTCCGGATTCTTCCCCAAAAAACAATGCAAGTGAAAATAAAATGGAATCAGTGTTCGTGCTTTTTCTGGTGACTCTCGTAAATCAGACACTGACTGATGTCAGTTAGTTGGACGAAACCAACGGCGTGGCGAGAAAACAAAAACAAAAAACAAGCACATTATAGTGGAAATTTTCAAGTAGGAATAGTCAGACTCCTTCCCTTTTTCCTTCCCCGTTTCGCCCGTCGTTTTTCCCTTATAATGCTTCTCCTATAGTTTCCGGTATGGCAAAAACAGAGAGTATAAACATAGAGGGTCGAGGAGAGGGGGGTCCAGAGTGAAAAAGACTCTCCTCTCTTTGGAAGGCTTATTTTCGGGACGAGAAGAAAGTGCGTCTGGTGGACACCCCTGCAGGTTTTCAATTATTCGAAGATCTAGTTACTATTGCACTATTTCCTTTTTTACTCTCTCTCTCTCTCTCTCTCAACTCATTGATCATCTGCTCCGTCAGTTTGCAATTAAACGTTCAACGTCTGCTCTTATTATAAAAAAAGGGACCAAAACTCAAAAAGAATGTGAATGTGACCAATTAGAACAGAACCAATTTCGAGAACCGAAAAGTCACATGAATGCTCCCATTTTTGGTCCCAATTTTCCTCTCACCTTTGTATTATAACTCGAATCGCTTGTTGTGATCTCGGAGGGCGGTGCCTGTTTTCTGTGCTTGTAAGAAGCCAGTACGAATGCCATTTCGACCAGTTTATCCAGCCGCTTTTCAATTTCTCCGAACGGTTCTTCAATTCGGATTGTTTTGAGTTCTGAAACACACTTTTTTTTTTACATTTATCGATTTTCTGCTTACCTAGTTGGACTACATAGAGATATGATAGTTCTGTGGCATTTTGATACTTCTCTAACGTTTCCACGCTGATTACTGATGAGTTTTGGGCTAATATGTCTGAAACTAATTTTTTTCAGAACGTTTTCTTTGAAAATGTGCTCACCTTGTCCTGTCGCCTGCTGATTAGAAGTAGAAATGAGGAAAACAAGAATCGGGAGTAGGAAATCCATTGGAAAAAGTCCGGGTGTCCTTTAGCAGGAGCCGCCCGGACGAATCGAAAGCGTGCAAGCGAGTGTGAGCGTGCGGTCAGGAACGCCGAGTGGACATGAGTTGACCAGCGAGTGCCCCTGCTTCTTCAAAGACCTTGTTGCTATGGAGTAGTTGTGGGGGGAGGGCGTGGAAGTGCGTGTGTGCGTATGTATTAGGAAAAGAAGAAGACGAAGAAGAAGGGAAACGAGAGCCAGCAGAGACTCCGGAGGTGATGCTCGCAACCGATTGATCCGCAGGACGCAGAAAGAGGAGTGACGGCAGTTTCCGCCTCGCTGAAATATTACTGGCTATCATATCTATCACGCCCCACTACATACGTTTTTCTGAAACTCTAAATTCCAAGTGCTATTCTGTTTTTTTCTGATTTCTCTAATCTTCTTCTTCTTCTTTGTCTTCTTCCCCTTTCTTTCATACATTTGGTTCTGATTGTTGAGCACGAACATCCAAGAGGTACACCGTACTACTGACTGAGGAATGTAATGTGTCTCCGAAGCAATTAGTGGGAAGAGGAGGAAATATTCAGCGAGATCTTATTCCCTGCCGGCTTCATCTTGTTGGCATCACGAAATGAGTCAACTATCAATTTTTGATGATATTTTGGCATGAGATGTCCTCAGTACCCTCTTTCAATACACTTCATTTAGACTTATGAGACTTGTGTATGCACAGTGTAACAAACGGCGGTTTTGAATTGAATGCCTCCAGCCAGCTGCTTTTTTTCGTAGTGTTTCACACAGGAGAACGTCGTTGTCGGTGAAAGTGTTCTTCAATGCCAATATTATTCTCCCTTGGAGTTTTTGAACTCTGATAAAAATGTGATTAATCTGATGATGGATTAGTCATTGATCATCCCTACTACGAAGGAAAAAACATGAATCTCTAACCTCTTTTCCTCCTTATAACTATCAAAGTAACACAAACAACACACAATTTGTGAGCTGATATGATATGCGCAAAATAAATCCAGATTTGGACAAGACATTCCGTCGTTTTCAATCTCTCCCCATTTTCCAGAAATAGTGTGTTATACGTGGAGTACTATGTGTTTGTTTTTTGCGAACATCCCTGGAGGTTTCTATGGTTAAGAGAGACAAAGTATACTTTGTTGCCTGGTATAGACTCCGATTTCGCTTTCATTTTCATTTCCCTTTTTCATTTCCCATTTCCGTTTCGCCGAGCCGCTCATGTAGTTTTATCACACTGCTTTTCCGGCCCCGATCACCTGGTACTTTTCCGGTTCGAAAATTCAGTTTCAGTCGCGACCTCCCAATTTTCTGTATCTTTTCAAGCCGGGTATACACACAAGTGAGTAGGAAGCGCGTTCAATCAACATTCCAAAAAACGTCGTTTTTCTAATTCCGCGGTTCTTTGTGCTGACTCTTTGTGAACCAAACTTCATTATCCACGAAGATTTTGGCCGGCGACGCATTTCGCTTCTTTGGATATTTTTGCTCCGTTCGTATTTTACGTGTAATACATATCAAGTCGTCGTATGGATATCAGAACATAAAATCTAACTGAAAAATCTCGTCCCGACCAGCTCAAAATTCGAAGAGAGCATTTTGAAGTTTTTAATGCTTTTTTTGCGAAACAGCTCAAATAAATGTTCCCACTCAACAGATAAGTAAGAAGAACACAAAACTTGAGTTTCTAATAGTTGGAACCAGAAAAAATAAAGATTCAGTTCAAATTTTCTACTTTTTCCGGCTGCAAGTCTAGTCTACAGTACAATAAGAAACAAGCATTTCAGAATGCATAAGCCTAGCGTCATAAAAGTAGAACGTCCTGCCCCTTTTGCAACTCCAAGTTCTAAAATCCCCTTCATTCCGCTGAATTTCTGATAAGTTGGCATGTTTCTGCTCGGATCCTCCGCACGAACTCATCGCACATTCTATCCATTCTGTGACCTCTTCTGCCAGTTTTATACTTGTACGTTCCGTATCAAGAACGAAATTAGTTATTCATTGACGGCGAAGAGCAAAAAGAATGCAAAAAAGGAGAGGATGACGAAAGAATCGACATTTTTCTTCTTATTCTTTCCTATTTATTGTCTCTTTCCTTTCCTTTCCTTCTTTTTTCCCCATTCGTATTACGATTCCTGGGATTTATGCTCAGCTTTCTTTTAATGTTGGGCTGGGTCCTAAAAAAGAAAAAATCTTAGATTTACTGTTGATGTCAATTCTTGCAACACAACAGAATACTGCGGGTGTCTTTGTAGTAACTCCCCGTTCGGTAATTTAAAAGTCCCCAGATTTCCATTTCCGGAGTCACTTTTCGGAAGAGAAAACAACGAGCAGGAGATGATATCGGTCGGTGGTCGGCCTTCTTTTTTTTGTTGAAAAAAAGACAAAATACGTTCATATTTCACGAGCAATAATAAGCGATGCCCCTCGTCTGCTCTCTCGTCTCTCCAACTAATCTCCCTTTTATTGCCCTCACCAACTTTTAGCGATACTTTATCAGATTATTCCCTCTCTCTCTCTCTCCCTCCGACATTCGACAACAATTATCCGAGCAGGTCCTAGTCGGCAGCGATTTTGATTCAATTATTCCGATTTTCGACGTGTTTCTTGTCTTTCCTACCTCACCGCGTACTGAAACTAACTAACATTTCGTAGAGCATTACCGACTGCGTTTCTACGAGAGGATCCCGGTGCCATCTGGTGTGGCGCACATAGCCATTTCGAATAATGGATATGCTTTTTGAAGAACATCATTGTCCTTTTGCTTTTCGTCTGGTAGTTTTCTCTAGTTTTGCTGTTCTCGTAGACTTTGAGTTAACGAAACTAGAGAAATCAGACTTGCAACGGGTGGAAACGTGAGATTCTAGGAACCTTGAAAGTGTATAAAACAGTTCGAACTGTGTATTTGTTCATTTACAATCGCATCTGATTCAGTTATGATTTAAAGTTTGAAAAAAAACCATTCAGCCAAATTTTTGAAAAATGTTCAGGTTCTAGCCAAATATCTGTTAGTGAAATGACATCACCATCTTTCTTCTCGAGTGTATGAACACTCATCACACACTCCTCACAACCTTCCTCTTCCTCTTCTTCTTCTTCTTTTTTTTTGCTCCCATTCTTCTCTTTCTCGCCACCCCAACCTTTGACTTGTTTGACAGACGAAGAAAAAAGAAGGGCCCTTGCAGGCCACACGTGTCAAGTAAGTAATTAATAAAGGGGGGTTAGGGCCATAGCGGATGCTTGGTTGGGTGGAAAATGTGGATTTTCTCCTTGACAGCTCATGCATGCGCATTCCGGAGAGAACCGGACGAGTCAATGCAGTCAACTTTCTTCGTGCCTCACAACCGACGCGTATACCTCTGGTCCCTACTCCTCAGAGGGTCCTAACTTGTCTCTCTCTCTCTTTCCCTTTCTGTTTCCCTCGAGTTTCCTCTCAGCTTGTCTGATCCTAGGAAGAAACCCGCGTTTCTTCTTCTTTTCTGCATACATCTACACGTTTTTGTGCATGTCTCTCTATCTTTTTTGAATCTTCCGGCTGGTTGGCGTCATCGACTCCCCTAAAAACTCGTTGTCCGTCGTGAGTGGACCCCAGAAACGTTTTGGTCTTCTGGCTCCTGGCCCGGCGGCTCTTCACTCCAGCAACAGAATTTTGCCAGAACGCTGAGCCGGCGGGCTGCTGCGCTGATCAACTTTTCATCCCCCTTCTATGATAGGATGCGCATATTTTTGCCGTCGTGTCTCCTTCCCATCTTCTCCTTTTCGATCATCACTTTTCTTCATTGTGGGTGCCGAAAATCCGCCCGATCTTCTCTGCTCTCGTTTTCCTCTTCTATCTAATCCGTGATTAGCATGCGTGGAAACTCATACTATAGATAGACGTACATGCATAAAAATTAGACAAAAAAGGAAACGCAGTGTTTTGCCCTAATCCTGTATACATATACGACTTCACACATCCTTTTCTCTTGGCCCGTGTGCGGAGAGCCCCTCTCTCAACACTTCTTCCCAAACATTTTCAACTACCCCTGCTTCTTCATATTGTGTTCTTCAAGTGCCCGTTTGGTTCATCGGAAGACTCGGCCAGTTTCCCACATTTCTTGAGCACCACCACGTTGTGAGGTTCCCAAGCAATCTAAAAGATTATCCGCGTCCTCGGCGGAGTTTTTCTTTTACCGCCAACGCAGAGCTCATTACAATATGAGCAACATTTGGTGCTGAAATTTGATTTCTAGAAGATCAAACCATGTTTTATTTTGAATCCACTATATCCACTCGTTACAATTCATTTCATTTCTAAGGTTTCTTTCGCATCTCATTCGATTTCGTTCGTTCATTCATCAAACCAACAAAAACAGCAATTCGATTTTCGGTGCTGTGTTTCTTATTCCACCACATTCATTATTTGTTTTTTCACCCTCCATCCATCTCTTTGTCACAAAACGAACACAAAAACGTACACCGCCTTCCTCTCGTTTTATTCCGTCTGCACCTCTTAACGATACGAACATCATTACGCCGCAAACCACTCACATTTCCATACATTTCTGAAAGGATCGGAAAGGATTGCATTCACGATCTCAAAAAACGAGCTCGATGGAATTTGACATTCATGGAAGAATGAGAATGCGGTAGCAGGGTAGAACAGCGTGCCAAGAAATCAACCTTTGGAAGCTCTGACATAGATCACCCTCTGTTACCTACACCTCTGCCAACTTCCGAACAATAGATCCATTGTCCAAAGGCCATCCAAGTTCAACTTTCTTTTTCTTTTTTCTCGAATGTTCCCTCCTTTCGCCCACGACTCGAGCTCATCCATCATTTTCTAGTTTGGTTTGACAACAGTGACAAAAAGTTCTTCCTGCTTTCCTCCTTAGGTCACCTCATCCATAAGCACTCACAAATTTGTCCCCAGGGCCGTGGCTCAAACTGATACTGGTCTCTAGCCTCCCATGTTCCCTTCCGTCTCCTTGTTGCATCGTAAACATTTGCGAAACGAAGCACTTGGGGGTGGGGGAATGAGTGAGTCAATGAGCTTCAAAATGGGTCCTATAAATTATTCCGGACCAAGAATCTCTTCTCACCCTCATTTTCTGTTTCATTCTTATTCTGCCCTAGCGCAAGCACAGACGAAATTTCTTCCTCAGTTCTCAGTTCATTGACTCTAATTTCCGTGGGTCCACTTTTTTCTGTTGGTCTTGGTCCTGGATTCATATTACAACGATGGCTCTCCTGGGGAGCCTATAAATCATCAAATTAGCGCCGTGACCTGATTTCCGACCTTGCGGCACTCTTTCTTCCCCTCTCCGTTACGAAACTAGATACTAGACTTGCAGGATTCAAAAGGTGACAGTTGGAATTTCCGCACAGACCGACACGTTATTATCATGTCACAGACATTGTTAGCTGATGTCGGCCCGTCGGGAGCTGATAGATACACATTCTCTCTTGGATATGATACGTCGTCCGGACACAAGGGCGTTTTTGTCAGCAGCAACCAAACGCTGTGGGCAAAAAGCAACAATTGGCGTCCGAGTGACACGTATATTTTGTGTCCGACATTCATTTCTTGTTGCAATCATCTCGTCTCGATTTCCTCATTGCCTCGTAGATTGTCTTCTTGTCTAAATGACCTGGAATACCTGAAAGCTCAAAAATGTTTTGGGTAGACTGCATCAGCGCTTCTCCTTACGCCGTGCCGTTTTAGTGTCGCATTCAACTAGCACGCGAGCACTGTCTTTTCGTCTTTGTCGGCCAATAAATCCATCAATTGGAGTAAATCCACTGGCCTCTGCTTCATCTCCTCCTCCCCTCCCCCCTCTTTCTTCCCTTTTTCTAATTCAGCTTCTCAATTCCATTCGCCCCATTCTTTTCTTTTGATGTGCAGATTTTGGAAAGAAGTGAGGAAGGGTCCCTCCAATTTTCAAAATTGGCATTCTCTGCCTGCCCTCGCTTCGGTCGGCGGGCCGCTCCGAAAAGAAGACAAGAGAGCTTCGTCTTCCCCCAACTTTTTGCATCCACGTATTCGGATTAGAAGTGACTATTCGTAATGCGGTCCCCGCCAGTTTTATCGTTGTTCGGCTCGTAAAATGGTTTAGTGCATGCACGCCGTCGAGGTCCGATCTCCAGGAAAGCCGGAAAGGTCGGAGGAGAAGACAAAAACGAAATGGTACTCATTAGAAGTGACGAAGGTGAAAGAGTATCATTTTTCTCTGGGATGTGAGATCATCGTTTCCTTCAAAAACAACAGCAGTCGGCTTGTTGGTCGGGCGGCGGCTCCCATGAAGAATGTCCACTAAGTCGGCGGGCGGTGAGATCAAAGCAGACAGTGTAGTTGGACACCGCCCCGGGTTTCTATAGTTACTTCCTTCCGTGCGGGCCCAAATATGGACAACTAGTTGTTGCACGTTCTTCCAAAAAAGAAACAGAAGTGAAAACATTTCTGTTTTGGATTTGTCCAGCTTTTTTCATTTCATTCCTCTACTCCCCCTCCAAGTTTCGGCGCCATCGGCTTATCTGCCGGACCGATCTGCAACCCTAGACGTTTTTCCGTCCCATTAATCTTTTCCAAAGATAGTACGAACTGAGGGCCGTGAGGCGCAAGTCGCTTACCGACTAATACGGGGCATATGTCATACTTAAAAATTTGGAGGCCCGCACACACGAATACACTACAAGAAGTCAAGTCCTTTTGGTTTTTTTTGGGGGCTCCAGAACTCTGTGTGTGTGTGCGTGTGTGTGATCCTCCTTTCTTTGCCTATTTCTTTGCCGAGCACTTTACCAGTTCGCATTAGTGTGACAACACACACCCGCTTTATCCTTAGTACCTAACAGGGATATTTGAAGCGTTTCTCTTGAAATTGCACATTTACGTCCACATTCACATTCACATTGGCACCGGAAGAAGAAGATTCAAGAAAAATTTATTAAAAAGGCTGTGTGCCCACGTTTGGTGCTCTCTTCATGTGCGTACTTGAATCGAGTGTGTATAATGAGTGCTAAACGCGATTAATGATTTCTTTTTTTTTTGCATTTGTCGCTTCTTCTCTTCCTGCTAAGTGTTAATGCTCCTCGCCAACTTTTTTCCTACTTTACATCTGGCCGTATGATATGATTCTATTTTCTTCGCACCTTCTGTTCCGAAAGAGTGTCAAGCGGGGCGAAAGAGGTGGTGCCATTATGAAAATTGCCGATTTCCTATCAAAACATCATCAGAGAGACAAACGGAGGTGGGGGGCGCTTTCTGAAGCGGCGGACCTAGCACCTGTTGAATTAAAATATGCGCCGGCGAGAGAGCTCGCTAATGTGTCGGGTCTAAGGTGCGCAGTGAGACGGACGGGACGGCCGAAACCCGGTGAAAAATGGGCTCAGCAGGCAGGCAGGACAAGCCAACCCAACCCGACCTGCCAATCGGGGGTCCCCACATTACACCACACTTATTTGTGGTGTTGTCTGGTACGTGGTGGCGGTCAGTGTTGTCAATCTGATTGTGGAGGGGATGGATCGGATCGCAAAGTTGCTGGCAACAAGTCTGCCTCCTCCGCTCTCTTACCACCAACGCACATTTCCACTCGACTTCACTGCGAACAATAAAATTATGCTTTTAGAAAGCCATTCAATCTTCATATTTCTCCTCTTTTCTTGTAAGACTCAAGTCACTCAACCTAAAATGCAGTGCTCCGTCATTCATTCATTCTGCCTTCTTCTTCTTCTTCTTCTCTTCTTTCGTCATTTTTATTCTTGACTCACACGCGCTATACCTCTTTCTCATTTATCTTCGTCCGAAATCCTCGCACTTTCCATTCATTTTCGTCGCCGGATGGTGCGATGTTACTCATACCCCCAAAAAAGGGCGCATGGACTGGAAAATATTAAAAATTCCTCCCCAACCCGTGTGCCCTTAACCTATTTTTTGATGCCCATTCATTTTCTGTTTCTACGTTGAATATTTCATGACGCTTCACGATTCGCCTTTCCAACCTCGTTTTTCCGCTCAATATTCGTCCATCTTTCAGAAGGAGGACAGAAAGAAAGATTCGATCGAAGAAGGGAGAAGTTTTTCTAGAGTATTATGGTCATTCGACCACCTAGGTCAGTTTCTTTTCCATTTATTCACTTTTTCGTCGTCGTCGTTTCTTTCGCGCATATTTCACCCAAAATGACAAGTCTTGACACTCGGTGATGACCCAGAGGCCCAATTTATCATGGCGCCCCGACCAACGCAACCAACTGACTGGGCGCTACATGGTTTCCCATACACTCCGACGTCTTCTTTCAGTTTTTGTGTTGTTCTCTTAATTTACTACTGGTCTAGGGGCAAATCATGAAGACCGCAGTTCCACGGGTATTATACTATCCCACGGATATCAGATCTCATAAGAAGTAGTAGCTCACTACTAATATTTCGTGTGCAGGTCTGTATGCAGACTGACGCAGAAAATTCTTCTGATAGTTTTCTTACTTTCAAGTGTCTGCAAAAACATGCGTCATCCAGACTACCGTATCTCCGTTTACATAATTCATAGGCCTAAAGCGCACCGCATGTCACTTAATCGTCGGTAAGGAGCCGCAATTAGCGGGGAGGCACGGGAAGAAAAAAGGCGTTAAACGGCGATCGCGTGAATTATTAATGACACGTCAGAAGAATCGTCTTTTAAACACACACCTATTCCGAATCGCGTCCCGGTCCTCGAATCCTTTCTTGCGCCGCCTTCTTTGGCTCTTCCATTCTTGACCCCATTCACCGTATAATTTGCTGGTGGGCACGGCTCCTACTACTCCTAGTCCTTTCTCTTCTCGGCTCTTCTCGTTATCCCATCAATCAGCAGGAAGGAGCTAGTATGTCCGGATGATACCACCACCGGCGCAACATTTTATATCGGTACGTCAACATGATTCCTTTTGTGCTTGTCCGATTTTGAACGTTAGTTTTCTTTCCTTTTCCCATTGGCTTAGCATCCAACCTAATCCGCTCACTTTCCCAAGCGGAACGAAGAGGATCCCAACCAAATTTATGCTCCTCAACCCAATCTCGCTTCTACCCTTTTACCGTAACCCGCCACAAATGAGATGTATGTCCGCGGGTGAAAAATGAGAGTTTGAATAAGTAAAAGGAGCTAAGGAAAACGCGCTCGAGCGTCTCAAATTTGGCTTATAACACGTTAAAAGCGGGACAGTGACACACAGTGCCTAATGAGTCTAATCAAGACATGGGGGCAAACGGAGCCGGCAGGATCGGATCAAATCTCTTTGACGGAAACGAGAAGAAAGTGGCCGTGTTGTTTCGTTGCCGAGACTTGCTTGCAAACAGGCTCCCAGCGCACCGAGCGCATACAAATACATACGACGACTCATTGACACCCTGTGCCCCCGAGACCTTGCTCAAAGTCTATTGCGCAGATTTTTGAGTTTGCTTAAGCTAAATATTATACATTTATATTTTGCTACTTGGGCCTTGTCCTATCGCTATCACTCGACTTGACTCGAGCGAGTATCCGCTCGGATCTATTCGACTATTGTCTGCTCACTACTTGATTTATCACTGAGCGGCGACGCATTCAATTGAAAACTGATCAAAAGTGAAGTATTAGTTGAAATCAACCCGGCAAAAAATGAAGGATGGAGACTGCGCTAAGTGTGATGCCACCTCCCATATCAAGGAGGATTGCAAGAGCGATGGTAAGATGTGCCTCTTTTCCCACTTCACTCAGTGTCCGTGCCCTTGCCACCACCACTCTCACACTCTATTGTGTGGGCAAGTGTGTCTCAATCTGTACAACTTTCCTCGTCGACACCATCCCGCCGCCTAACCAACTTGTCAATTCGTCCTTAATTACAAGCCTTCACCCCTCCTACTCCTTCTTCTTCTCCTTCTTCCTCTTCTCCCCAGTTTCCCCTTGAGCGCGTTAGGAGCTGATGAAAGCGATGCCATCCCTCCCCGTCTTGTGGTGGTTTTGGTAGTGGGAGCCCAGTCCCAAGATGCGTTGATTGCAAGTGTCACTTCCGAAACACCCTAGTTAGTCGCTCTTCTTATTGTGCGTCAAGCACAAGCAAGCGGCAGCACTGGACAGGCCCCGCCCGACGACTTTTCGCATCTAAAGTCAATCTACAATCATCCAGCCAAACAACTGGCCCAAATCCCCAATTCTATGTATTTTTTCGGTTTGGTCCCTTTTCCTCTTCCTCTCGACTAAATTTGCACCATGACGCAATGCGCCGCTATTTTCTTTGCCAGGGACTACGGTTGTTTTTGCAAGCCCTCTCCGCTATTGACACTACTTTTATTAAGTACAGTGTTATTGTAGTTGTCATCCAGTTCAGTATGGAGTGGTGCCACGTGGGAAAAAACTCTGATTTTTTGTACCTCTGTCAGGTTGAACGGTGCAAAGAACAAAAGCTGAAGGATCTCGCGCGCGCGCTGTTTCATCCTTGTACTTCTCGCTGCTCGCCGCTCTTCCAATACACACAAATCCACCGAGATTTCGAATTTCGTGCCTCGCTTACTGTCCTTCCTTCTCCCTTCTGTCTGTATCGTTTTCGGCAAGCAAATACAGCCGACCGGCCGGCCAGCTAATAAGAAGAAGAGAGAAACGGTCGACGCGTGTCTTTCGGAGCAGGGTGACGTGTCAATGAGGCTTCCCGAGTCCCTCTTCATAGTACTTCGTTTTCTCTCACCGTGTTGCAAAGAGGGGTTCAAGTATCGGCAAGAGAGAAAACCACTCATTGCCCCTCAGACTCTCTAAACCTCCTTTCGGTATAATTTATTCACTAAATGCTACCGACGACTTCAATTTATATCATTTGAACCGTGGCGGGACGAAAAAGAGAAGTAGGAACCAACTTATACATCCCTCATTCACTCATGTATATGCAAGTGCATATCTTTCGAAAATTTTGGAAATTTTCCACTTTTGCTCCCACCCGCAGTTAGTCAGACATACAAACGACATCCGAGATGCGGATCGAAATTCGTGTTACCATGGACAAGAGGATATGCGAGACAATATCAAATTTTTCTGACGTTTCTTCTCATTCCCATTCCGCCTGCATAATTACTATCGCCCACTCATTCTTATCTTCTTGTTTTCAGCATACAAACCTCAAGAAATGCGAACGATTGAACCACGTTGCACGGTATCCAGTTCATCCAAGCAGTGCCGCGCCTCACGACACTAAGTTTTCAAAGACTTACCTCAATAAGGACAGAAAGGTGGGTTCAGACAAATGCTACCGTACTTGTTTTCCGACCCCTCCACTTTTTTGCACTGAAAAAGAAAACAAGCAGAGTGATGCAGGGGCGTCAGCACCACGGAAAGGGAAGAGAGAGAGGGAGAAAGAAGAGTGTCCCCGCTACAAATTAGTCCAATCTGACACTATAGGTTGTCACTCAAGGAAAGCGAAAAGAGGCAGGAGCTTGCCTTAATTTCCTTTTTTTCCCGTACGCAGAAAGCTTTCACCCATCCATCCTGACAAGTCTACTTTCTTCACAAATTCCCTCACCTTACTTTTTTTGCTCGGTTTAATACAGACTGGGATGCATAGATGGATACATAGATGGCTAGGCACCTTTTGTCAGGAAATTCCCAATTTTCGTTTTGTTTTCTTCCGTTTTCGCAATGCTCTCAGTTTAAGAAAAAGCGTCAGAGAACCAGAGAAGAGAGAACTAGCTGAAACTTTTTGATCCTTGAAAAACATGATATTTCTGTTGACATGTGACCATATATTTCTTTACTTTCCTTCTCAATCATCTTCTTACTTTCAACTTCAACTTTATGACGAAAGTTTGAGGGGAGGAAAAAGAATGAGAGCCGGATGAAGATCTTCTAAAAGGATTATAATTCAATTTGATATGCTCTTCGGGAGGGCATCTTCCTGACGAGAAGACGTAAAGAAGACAAGGAGGCAGGCTAGGCCACGCCCCACAGGGAAACCTTTCGAGTTTTATCCCACCTCTGTCTATTTCGTGTTTCTTCTTTTTTTGCTGCCGCTGCTGCTACTGCGGCCTCTCCCGCTTCTTTTTATATTCCTAAGACTCATCATCATTCTGTGGCGACCACATGAAGGAGAAACAGTGGTGATTATTGCAGTTCTTGTCCGCCGGAATGCTTCTATATTATCTGGCGGCCATATTCAAGGGCTTACATCCTCGAGTCGACGACGATTTTGTGGACAAGCTCAATTATCACTACACTTCTGCTATTATATTCGCGTTTGCGATAATTGTGTCTGCCAAGCAGTACGTAGGTAAGTACATCTCAAAAATATTTCGTTCAGCTACAATAATCTTGGTTTTTGCAGGTTACCCTATACAATGTTGGGTACCCGCGCAGTTCACCGACGCTTGGGAACAGTACACCGAAAACTATTGTTGGGTGGAAAACACCTACTACCTCCCGTTGACCAGCGCCTTCCCTTTAGAATACGGTGACAGGAGGTAACAAAAAGTTGTGGGAAACTGCAGTAACCCAGTTTCAATTCAGGGCAAGGCAAATCAGTTACTATCAATGGGTTCCATTCGTGCTCGCACTCGAGGCATTATGCTTCTACATCCCGTGCATTATGTGGCGAGGATTGCTGCACTGGCATTCTGGTGAGCAAAAAGTGAAAAGCTGGATGATATGAGTCGTTAGAAACCGCACAGTTGTGCAATGCAATGTGTATGCTTAGAAAAGAAAGTGGTAGGAGGTGTGAAGTGGAGACGAGAGAATCATTAATAATTTATTGCTTAACGATTCCCCACTCCGACGGAGAAACTTTTATCACCTCGAGAAGAGGGATAGCTTCTCTGACAGAGGGATCATAATGTCCGCGTCCGGGTGTCGTGACGAGTGACACGAGAATAAAGGGTTCGTTTTCAGGAATCAATGTGCAATCATTGACTCAAATGGCATGCGATGCACGGATGATGGACGCCGACGCCCGAGCAGCCACGGTGCAGACAATTGCCGGACACATGGAGGACGCTCTCGAAATCCAGAGAGAGGTTTGTTGATTTACATGCGATTGGAAAACAAGAAACAAACATTCAAATGCATTATTACAGGTCACAGACGTGTCCGGTATGTGTGTGCAGAAGCGATGGGCAAACTATGTGACATTATTATACGTGTTCATCAAAATGCTCTACCTGGGAAATGTTGTGTTACAAGTGTTCATGTTGAACAGTTTCCTGGGCACTGACAATCTGTTCTATGGCTTTCACATTTTAAGAGATTTGTTGAACGGCCGAGAATGGGAGGTCAGCGGGAACTTTCCACGTGTCACAATGTGCGATTTCGAGGTAAGAGTTGAGATTTGAAGCATGTAATATAGTTGTTTGAAACTTTAGGTACGAGTACTGGGTAATGTGCACCACCACACAGTCCAATGCGTTCTGATGATCAACATGTTTAACGAGAAGATCTTTCTGTTCCTCTGGTTTTGGTACTTCATGGTTGCCTTTGTGTCAGCTGTGTCCATGTTCCACTGGGTTATCATCTCATTCCTTCCGGGACAGGTAACTTTGATCTTCTTTTTGTATTTAGAGTAATTGGCTCAATTTCAGCATATGAAGTTCATCCGGAAGTACCTCCGAGCGACAGACTTGGCCACTGACAGGCAGTCGGTGAAAAAGTTTGTGCACAAATTTCTCGGATACGACGGAGTAAGACGCACCCTTTGAGTGGCAGTAATTAAGCTAACGAATCTAATTAAGGTGTTTTGTATGAGGATGATTTCGGCGCACGCTGGAGACATTCTTGCGACAGAGTTAATAGTAGCCCTATGGCACAATTTCAATGATCGGGTTAGGAAGGTAAGCCATTTTCGGAACGGTTTAGTTGCGGTTTTTTGGTTTGAGATTTTCAATTAGTTCGTTTAAAACAAAACAAAACAAGATTACGAGATAACAGTTCAATCTAATTTTTTGAATTAACTTACATAGACAACTTTTGGAGAAAACAAAATTCGATGAAACGCCGAAAAGTCCAATCTCTAAAGGCATATCGTTTCCAGAATTACGAGCAAGTCTCTGAGCAATAGACACCAAACCAAACCAGCTGAGCTTCTATCTCTCTATCAATGTTGGTTTTTCTCTCCCCTAGCCTCTGTCTGAAAGGAAAGCGCGCCCTGAAATCAAAAGCCTTAACTGCCTATCCAATTCACTAACCATTCATAGTTTTTTGTGTCCACCACGATGTGCCTTTAGTGATTCGATTCATTGCTCATCGATTTTCTGTCTTTGTTTCATCATTTCACACCATCGGGTGCACTTTTTCTTGACGGGAAAAGTCGACAAAAACGAACACGAAAACAAGTTTCGAGATTTCATTTTTTGCCCTTCGATTTCAATTTAAAATCACACAATTCCATTGTTTCCTTCTCACTCACACTTTTTCACGATTTTCCCTTTTCTTTTCCTATCACTCACACAACTCACATTTACACACACATACACACACACACACTTACCGTAACCCAGTGAAATAACAACATGCATGATCCGTATTAGGGGTCTCGGATCTAACAGTTTCCTATCACTTCAAGCTACTGTAGTTCTTTCCTAGTGCCTGTGTTCGTCCGCTTGTGATGGGTGGTCCATGTGTGGAAATCTTCCTATTTTTACGATTCATTCACAAAACACAAAAACAAAAACTGCAAAACCGGCGGGGTTTATTCCGCGGGTGCCCTCATACTAACACATTTCTTAGCCGAGAGACCACTCACTCATCGGACAAACGCAGGCGTTTCGATTCGAATTTTCGCTTTTCCATTGTAACCATTTCAAGATACAATTCAACTCAACGGAGTCTCTCAACCACTAACCTTCACTTCCACCACCAAGCTCACCAATTCCACCACGTATGTCCGAAATCCGAGGGGTTTTCCGATTAACAAACAAAATATACGCGGCGAGTGTCTGTAGTCGTATCTCTTTCTGGAATGATCTTGCGATTTTCTATATATGTTCTTTTTCCGCTCACTTCGCCATGGACATCCCCGACCACACCCGACAGACTGTTTTTGTGTTTTAGAATGTTTTCACACACACACACACTCACTCATGTTGCCTGGCTTTTTGTACTGCACGATACACCAACCCCTTTCTTTTCTGTCTTGCTTTCCGATCCCCTGTCTGAAAAAGTGATGACGAGACAAACGTTGACAAGTGTGCCCGGTGCCCGATTCCTCTGTTTCTTGAAAACTGGACTGATTTTCGAACTGAATTAAACCAGAATCAAACGTTAATGTTCTGCATGACAACGCAACGCGGCAACCAATAAATTCTTGAGTTCATCCGACCCAAGACTTGCTTTTGTTTCACTAGATTGATTCCAACCGATTTACATGGGGGTGGCAGAAAAGCAGAATATGACGATGACTAGTCTCAATCAAAAAAGTTAATGTTTTCGGTTTCAGAGTCCAATCGAAATGTTTGAAGGAGGTGTCACTCAGTCACCCAGCAAATTAGATGCCAATTTCAAGACGTGGCTACTCGGACAGACGAGGTGAGTCGGAGAATGCACTGACGGACACGTTGACAAGTTGACAAGGCGGATCCTCCGCCGCGGAGCAAATTAGGCATGGAGAGTCAACTTGTCGACGTGTTTCAAGTGACGTGATCGGTGTTTTGTGACTTTGCTTAGCGGGGGTCAAAATCCGAAGTTTGAAAAAAGGCCTCGAAATTGATCTGTAGTGATTAGATGCGGAAAGCGAGTGAGCGCAGTCCAGTCGAGCCTGTGTTTTGTTGTATTGCAGGGCCTCGGAGGCCAATGGGGGCTCTCGGCTGCTGTCTGCTCGCTAATGTGGCCCCGATTCGCCATCCACAAATCCCATCATCCACACTCACACACAATCACCCTCAAGTTGGAATTGAATTGCAGGGCCAAGCCGCCCTTCGACGGCTCGAATCCGACGCGCGGAAAGAAACGCCGAAAATCGGATGGTTACTTCACGTTCGTCTAGTTCCAACTATCCTCCGTTCAACACTATCCTGCCTTCTCGAGTTCTTTCCTCACCCACACACACACAAACACGTGGTGCTCACCTTCTTCTTCAACTTTCGATTATTTGATAATATTTTTTACTGTGCCATTATTATTTCGAATCGGTTTTGTTTCCCTTTCTCTATCTCTCTTTTATCGCCGGAAAAAAGAGCCTGTGTCATACTCCTTTCCAGTTTTCTTGGGTACTTTTCCGACCCCGTTCGCTATTCGGATCATTCTGATGTTTGTGTAAAACAAAGTTTTCGATTATTCATTTATTCACAAATGTCAAAATGAACCGGTTACCTCTCCCCCAGTGCCAAACTCATAGGTGCTCGCCCTTTCACAAAAATCTCAAAATCTCAAACACATCGACACTCGAAAATTTTAAAAGCCATAAGTCTGATATAACGCTCCTGCTGAATGGATTCTAGTCATTTGTTGTACAGACCCTGTTCCCTCCCCCTCCCTTTCCCCTTTTTATTATTATTCCCCTGTCTTTCTCTAGCTACCCAAAACAAGTGCAAAAAGCAAAAATGTGGTGACAGTTATGGCGGGTATCTGTTCGAAAATATGAGAGTTTGTCATTTCGATCACTTTCAAATTCTCAACAATTCCACCTCCTCTTACCAGAATATTAGGATTTGCGTTTTATCACTTCTCCTAGTATCAATTTTTGTGCTAACTAACATCTAGGCGCCACAAATCCTCCCCCTTTCCCCTTTCTCACATTTTATAGGAATTTTCCGATTTTCTCCTTTCCCCCAGCTCCTAGGGATTTATTCCTCAAACATCGTTGGAATAGGAGCCGCTCTATACAGTTTTGATCGGGTGTCCAATTTTTTCCTCTTTTTCCGCCCAACGAGATGTTCTTATCAGTACCATAACCCTTTCTCCCAAAACCTAGGAATGTTTCTCCAACTTTTGCACTTTTCATCTCTTCTCATCGGTGACTTTTTGAACCGCCCATTTATTCCTTCTCAACACTAACCTTTAAAAAAACTTACAACTTTCCAATGCATTTCACCTCAAGTTTAGTCCCCCCCCCCTTTTCTTCGTTTGGAAATCTTGCATGGTGCACTCCCTGCCTTTTCTTTCTGTCCTTCCTTCCAATTCATGTTCCTGTTTTTCAAACGAATAAAACTTCATTTCAAAAAAACTTTGAATCCTGAGATGGGTTGCAATTCCTGGGATGGGTCATAATTGTTTACGAATGAGCTATGAACAGTATTTAGTGGATGGGAAATGTAGGAGAAGAAAATCAAAGTCGGTGGAATCGAAGTAATGCTCCGGAGACGTAGCCATTCCTTTCAGCTCGTTCATGTTCAACCCGGCTGATCGGTCCGTGCTGATGCCCACCGTGTAGATCACAACTCCACGACTTTTCAGAGCTTCGATGCCTAGAATCAATTACAAAATCAGTACTTGGACAAAATACGAAAAAAACCTTCAGAAGTGTCTTCAGCAGAGTATCCATCGGTGAAAATAACAAGTTTGCATTTGGCCCCGTCTCTCGATGAGTCCTCAAACAACTTGGCCATCCTTTTCAGAGCCTGATTTGTGTAAGTTGTGCCTGAGTAGAACGGAGATCTATCGATAATAGTCTTCAACTCGGATTTTGTTTTGTTTCCACTGAAAATCACAAATAATAAAAGGAAATTGCGTTAAGGCGGTACCCGAAGTCAACAAGAACACGTGTCTTTGTTCTGCCAGCGAATTGAATGATTCCGACCTGAAAAACAATTAATTTGAGACGCTCGAGTATATATAGATATAAACAGTAATACCCTGGTAGCATTCTCGGCGATCGGCATTTGATCTACGAGCTGATTGGCAAATGCGTGTTGGCGTTGGAAGTTTTGCATCAAAGAGCCGGAGGAGTCGAAGATGATTCCGATGTCATACTTGCAGTCTCTCACAGGAAGTGTATCCGAAGAATCCCTGACGACAGCCTCGTCACTTCCGCTGGCTTCCTCACTTGCGTCAGTTTCAGATCGATGCTGATGCCGATCACTCATGAACTCTCCGGGATGAACCAGTGCATGGTGTGGTGAGGCGTCGTGTTGGAAACGGGCTCTGGCACGCGCACTGCAGAATTTGAGACGTTTGACCAGAGTCCCGTATGACATTGAGCCAATGAGCACATTTTCTGGATTGCCGGTGATCATTTCTAGTTCCTTTCTGAAAAGCATTGTAAAGTTCTTTTAAAATCCATGAAAGTAAGCTCACTTCAAGTAAATCTCTCCAATAGAAACTGCATAAACTGTAGAATTCGGAACTGCCCGCAGTTCCTTTGCACCACTTTCAATAAGATCATAACTAAAGAAAAGGTTCAACTATACTTTTTTGATTCCAATTTGCCGATTTACCTGTATCCGTCAGTTAGAATCACAAAATTCAAAGTCAAATTGTCACGTCTTCCCTCCGTATGATGCGCGGCGAACTTCAGTGCCTGTCCGGTGGCGGTAATTCCGGAGAAGAAGGGCAATTCTGCAGTATTCACATTATTTTCGTCTTCCACTAACCCAAAAACTATGTAGCCAATGATTTTTATCGTCAAAAAGTGCATGCAAAAGTGTTTTAAATTGAGAATCATGTGTAGCGGTAGATATATCTCTCGATTGTGGAATGGAATTCTTCTACTCTAGTTCTTTGGACGCACTACTACTAGTCACCTAATTTTTGATTGATGACTACGGCAGAAACCCAGTAATCCAACGGATTGACGTACCTTCGACGGCTTTCATCAAGCTTCCCATATCTGTGTGTGTTCCAAGTGGAATTTTCATTTTTTGCTTCTTCTCGCTACTGTAGATCATGGCGCCAACGTGATCAACGGTTGGTGAGATATCAAGTCCTTCGATCACCTCAAAGTTCAAACAATTGCTGTTGCAGTATCAATCATTTCCTTGGTACCTTCTCGATAAACGTGATATAATGTTCGAAGATACCGCGGACAGAAGACGTGGCATCTATGATGAAAACTGTGTCGGTCGGGCAGTGAACGCCCAGGATAACTGCCTCGCGGTCCATTCCCTTCATGATATCCACTAAATTATCTTCTTCGCTGCCTTCACCTGATAAAGAAGTGTTAATGGAAAATGTGTGCCAGAGTTTTCTACCCGATGCCTCCAGAAACTCGCCGCTTCCATCCCCCGATCCAATTCCGGAACCGGATTCAATTCCAGATCCAGATCCATCACCGTCACTGCCGGATCCTTCTCCAATGGAAATAGTCTCTTCAACTTTTGGTTGTTGACCAGATGATTCAGTCAAGATCTCGTTATCGTGAGGTATCTGAAATAGGTTTTTAATGGTGTTATTCTGTCTATCAATCCGATCATTTCATAACAACGTGTGACCGGCGGGGGAAAACCTGTTCGACGCTGATTTGATTACCTTGTGTGTCCAAGAGGGTAATGGAGGAGCGCGAAGTCCTGTCGAGGGTGGGGTTGGGTTGACAGTGAGCTCTGGCTCGGGCTCATATCCCGGTGGATCTGTGGGCGGCATCGGAGGCATGTATCCCGGAGGGTTGTACGGTAGGATATTGTCCAGTTCGTATTGTGCTAACTGAAATTTGTTGTGGTTTTGTGATTGTACTTACTGGAAGTGAAGTGACTTACCACAACAGAACTTGTCCAAAGGATTATTGACGTCACAAGTAACATTGTGTTCTGAAAGTCTTTTATTTAGAAAGCAAATAAAGAAATGAAGAACTAGGGTCCTGACGACAAGTTATATACCCGCTGTTCCGTCACAGATTTTTCCCGTATTATCTTCCGACTTACCGCTTTGATATGGGGCGGGGCGGTCGATTTTGCGACAATCGGGAGAGATGCTTATCACGCACCTACCAACTTGGTAGAAGTTAAAACGGAATTGAATTTGGAAAGGCGAGAGAAAAAAGGAAAAAGACACCCCCGTTGGACTGACCGGCGGCGCACGACTGGGGAACCTGAAATTGAAATTTAACATTTGTCATTGGAAAATGGAATCGAAATCGAAACGTTACCTGTATCAGTGAGGTAATGAGAACTTTCTCGTGTGATGGAAACCCGTATGGTTTTCCTGAACTGTTTGTTGTTTTGTCTCTCTTTTATAGTTATGTTTGGGTGGGCCTCATTGAAAACGTGATGTCATGTCTTGTGATTATCAATTTCAAATCCGCATGGTCGTCCTTGACGATCCATTGTCAAGCTCATCAAAAGTTTCCACGTGTCCATTTATAAAACCTGCTCCCGTTCTTTTAATTTCTTCGACATTTCCTTGCAAAAAACAAACAAAACAACACAACACAACGATCAGTTATCTGATCGACACTTTCTTATTTTTTTCTCTTCAAGTTATTTCATTTATTGAGGATGATCTTGCAACTCGAAAACGAAAAAGGGTGAACTTTAGGAGTTTCGCTATTACACAAAAAGGGATTTTTTTCAACTGGTGCTGGACAATGATGACAAGAGAGTGCGGTGAGAAAGAGATCAAATGATACTGTCGGTGCGAGAACATTTGGGAAAAAACGGAACTGTGATGAAAAGGAAAGTTAGCCAAATAATATATTAGTTACGAAATATTTTTTAACAACGATTGTTCAAAATATTGAATAAATCAGTCGTGGTTATGTGCAGGAGCATCGAATTCAAATGTCAAGATCGGACGTTTTTGCCGATCGCTCAGAAGATCTGTAACAATAATTTTGATTCACTAGGAGACCAAAAAGTACAAACCATTAAGAATGCTGTTCCATGGGAGTGTGACGTAGGTCAAAAATGCGTTGAGAGGGGTGCATTCTGCCCGTTTCTTCTCACGGAGTCCATGCCAGACCTGAGCAAATCCACGCATCGACCACAGTTTATTCGTCGGGCCTTCGTCGAGTTCTGAACAAAAATACTCTTCTTCTGTTCTTTGCAACAGTTCTGTCGCGCTTTTTGAAGGTTATTTTAGCGCCCACCGGCCTAATTTAGGCTGAAGGTCATAAATGAAACAGTTATTTTTTCGGTTTCTTGAAATAACTACGATCCGAACTACAGAAAAGAATTCGCAAAACTAACCATCATCAAGATTGCTGCCTTCGACTTCTGGATACTGGTTGACAGTATCTGCTTCGCTTTGCCAGCGTCGTCCACGAGAGGAGTGCGATGGAGTGGCGATGGACCTTGAAGGGAACATGCGGGTTCCGCCAGCCAAGTTTGTCTCGGACATTCGCCGTTTTCCCAAAGATTGCTCGACCTGAAACAGAAAGAATTCCTTCCTAACACGTCAAAAGTCGATCACTCTCACCCCTGCCAGTTCCAAAAAGTCAATGGGGTTCTCAGTGAGCGGCGTCTCATATCCGCAGTTGGGCACTCTCGCCACCGCCATTTCCGCGTATCCCTTGCCCTGCGGCCCGCGCATTCGTACAAACTCTTGCCGTCGTTCGCCCGCCTTCATCAACTTTTGCGCCCATTGCCAAGTTGACGACGCTTTCGTGTCGTACACTTGCTTCAGAATTTCATAGCGAATCGAGCCGAGGAAGACAACGGACTCGCGCGTTCGCTGACGGTCTCGGGCCACCAACTCGACGCAGACACATTCTCCGTCACGGACAATCACATCGTTGAAAATCTGAAACAGACTCGGTTCCGCAACTTTACTGAACGCGGTGGTACAAGGAATGAGAACTGGAGGAATAAGAAGTGCTATAAATGAGAAATGGCGGAATGAGACCACGCTGAACTGCTACAAATGAGAAGTCATTATTTCACAATATCACACGTAAATCTTTACTGATTTTTCAAATAATCCGTTCTTATTTGTAGCAGTTCTCATTTATTACGAGTTCTCATTTGTAGCAGTTGTTATTCCTCCAGTTCTCATTCCTTGTACCACCCTGAACGCCTACACATACCTCCTCAAAACCGTCAATTGCGAAATACAGTTTCGGATATGTGATTTCCTCGTTTTCACCCTTACTATCCATTCGACGGCGACTCGGCGACGGGAACACTCTTTGACAGTTCTTCCGAATGATTTGCAAATTTTGAGGGCCCGTTTTGGTGCAAACAGCGCATGTCACGTAGAAGTCGATCTAAAAATAGAATTGCAAATTGATGAAGCCAGTGACTGGGCAAATTTCACCTGTTGCATAATAATGTTGAGGCACACCGTTTCCTCCCAGTTGTAGCTGTCATCGCACGGAGTCGGCTGGTTCTTGCTGTGACGACGGAACACTTGCAGGAGACTCTGATTCTGAACAATTCTGTTGTTAGTAGTCAGTCAGAAGTTGTAATGCGTACCCCTTGTATGTAGAATGAGTTGGTGAGCTTTGCCTGGTGCACATACCAAATCATATCATCCGAATGAGCTGAAATTGTATTCCACTTTCTACGTTTATTGCACATAGCACGGCTGGGCAAAATGCCGGACCAGGCCTCATGAGGCAGTCTTCGTGGACTTAGATTGAACTACATTGGGTCCAAGTTTCAGGTTTTTCGGATTATCCGGAGAGGGCCGGGTTTGAAAAAATAGGCCTTCTCGGCGTCTGATCTACACATCTCCGAACCAGTTAATCCAATCGGTCTGAAACTTGGACCCAAGATACTTCAATCCAAGTCCAAGAAACCTGTAAAGTATAGGTCTTATCAGTATATTGAATGTGATCCACAAGTTCAACAATCAATACCTTGACATTTGGTGGATTGGCAGTACGCAGTGCCGATGATGAATTCCATGAAAAGTTTTGCCCATTTGACTTCATTGTTCTGAACCACGGTGAAGTCGCCATCTGAATGAGCAAAGCAGTTTCATAGAGATGTTATTTGAATAGTTCTCACCTTGTTGCGTGGCCAATTTTCGAAGAGCAGTCACGCGTCGAATCGCTTCGGCGACACAATTGCATGCCGGTTGTTTGTTGGTGCTATTTCGTTCTGAAATTGGAGACGCTTTCATGAAAGGATGAGGAGCAAGACAAGACGTGTTTAGAAAGACATGCACGACGCCTTCTCTTGTCACGCTAGTGGTCATAGAGCACATTTCTCTTGGAAATACACGTACCTGGTTGATTAAACGTATCGAAATCCCAGTTGCAGTTCTTCGGAGTAACTAAATCACGAATCGTCGACGAGCCCGACGTCGAGTTCATCTTTCCGGCTCGGTTTTACCTCATACCCTCGGCTGAAAGCTGAAGAGGTGAATGAATATGCGCAGAAAAACAAGACGACTGAATAATTCTATTAACAAAGGAGAAAGAGAGTGAGAGAGAGAGAGAGACCGCGCGAGCACCAAGAAGAACAAGAAGACGGATGCGCATTTCGAACAAGAAAGAGCGCCAGCTACCAGACGATTGGAATCACGAAGTCGGGGCGGGCCGGGCACCACAAAAAAGGACGAGCGGCGTGAAAATCGAGAGACGGCACATGTCTCGGAGAGAGACGACTCACTTAACACTGAAAACGGAGACGACGAAAATCAATAGGGGACAGCAATGAGAGAATTTCAGCCACAATTTCCATCTTGTCGTTTTGAAGGAAATATTGAAGGAAATTGTAGCAGACTGCTTGTTTTTGTCAAGAAAATACACGAAGAAAGGCAATTCCCGTGAGCTATGGGATTCGGAGACGAGGATTGATGCTCATCAGCGCTAATACCACACGACATGACCGATAATCCATATATGTTGGGCGACGAGGGGGAAAATCTTCTTAACTTTTTCTCACATGTTTTTCTTTGCAATCATGTGATAAAATTTGCGTCTATTGTATGATAGATATCAAAAAAGGTTCAGACTGGCAAGATTCCGGACTCGCAAGGACTTGTCGGTCCGGAAGTTTCAACTTGAACTGATTGTTTGCGAAAAAAATAAAACTCTAGCGGCAACGTCTCTGAAAAGAGCTGTAGAATTTGTTCTCCATGAGAAATTACTTTGATTTCACAAAAAGTTGAATAAAAAATGTTTGTGAGTGAGTGAAAATGAGTGAAAATGGAAACGCATAGTAGTGTGTTATTGACGAAAACATGCAAGGGACAGCGGCGGCGGGCGGAGACGCAGAGGGGAAGGAGCGTCTAGAGAGGCTGTGTTGCAAGCGTGCTCCATCGATCATTCGCGCACTCGTGAGACACGCCAATTATGCAATCCGGCTGGTTTTGGGTGTGCGTGATAATGGTCCGGTCTGGACTGAAATGTATGATATGATAAGGAAACGACAATAACGGAATGGGGTGGAAGAGAGAGAGAAACAACGGGCGAAGGATGGTCGAACACTATAATTATCTCAGGGTGGAGTCTCTTATCTTTTCGTTTAATTATAGAGATGGACCAAATAACATTTCGAGAAGAAATATGGTATGGTCAGTCAGCGCGGAAAGAAATACTACGTCTAATGAATGCGACGCGTTCTTCACTTCTTCCTTTCCTGTCCCGATACAAGAATTTGCGAAAAAAAGGAACAGTGATCCGACTGACCTTCCTTATGATTTTCTTTAGTTCCCATTCCTCTTAAGATTGAAAGTGTAATTAACCCCAAAATGTCACATTTTTAGTGATCAGTTCTCGTCCCCGCCAAATGATAACCAACGTTTGTGTTGGTGTTGGCGTTTCATATTTTCGAGAATGACATGTCTTTTACGTTACGCAAATACTTGTATGATTCATTTTTTGTTACCCTGCCCTTGCTTTTCTTTGCCTTAGAAGCCTTTTTGCCAACTTTTCTCCCGAAAGTCAGTTACACATTCAAATTTTTGTTTCTAAGTTTTGCTCTTTCCTTTGCTTTTTTGACGCATACAAACACCACCACCGGGTAATCAAGTGATAATGATAGACAAGAATTGAGACCACATATATGACTCGTAAACCATAAAACGGCAAGACAGTGCTGCTCCGATAAACTGCCTAAATTCTTCTCCGTTTCCCCCCTTTCTTGCCTCAAACCTTCCTTGGTTATACACTGTGTAAACAGGACAAATAGAGAGAAGGAGGAGAGAGAAAGGGCCTGGAGGAAGGACGAAGACGAGCCGTGTGGCCCCCCATCCGAGTGATAGCAACTATATCGAAGCGGTGCGCTGGTTTTGTTTTCGCTTGTCGTTCGCCCTTCGAAAAACATTATCGTCTCATGCGCAATCCCTTGCGGTCAGAAACAAAATGATGTTTCGAAGCGTTGTCAGCCTTTTTCTGATTCTCCTGTATACAGTAAGTTCACATTTTTTCATAATAGCACTTTTATTTTTTGCTTAGAGAGAATCATCCTGCGCCGTCCAAATAGACGTTACACAAATAACCATCTTCTTTCAAAACCAACTCAAAAACTTTTTGACTACCTGCAATGGTGTTGATATTGAGTTCTTTTTGCAACTCATCACTTCCAAGTAAGCTATAATTCAAATACGAATTCAAAATTGCAAAACCGTACGATTTTCCAGCTACACAACCCAACGAACGTATTACTATCAACAACAACCCGCCACGATTACCACCTTGGATTTGGCCAACAGCAGTACTTTCCAGATCCAATCTCCTACAGTAAAACATAAAACTCATATTCAAATACACGTTTTCCTTCAGGATTTTCTTGCCATTTCCGGAATTCTTTCTCTGAGTTGCTCTGTTTCTCCGAGCCCATACGCAGATTCGTTCTTGCTAAAAACTCAATCTTCCAAACAGCCTGATGGAAACAATATCGCAGCGCTATATGTCGCAGCGGCTGAGAACAATGTTTGGTAAGTTGTGAGAAGGAGATGTGGTGTTTTATTATGACGTGTTTCAGGTCGATGCAAGCAACAATATCCCGACGATGCACGGGGGCCAATCAGTACGGATTCAACTGCAACGAGGAGTGCAGCGCAACGGATGACGGATATCATTGCTATAATTGCGGCTCGAACGGACAGAAAACCTGTTGTAACAGTGCTAATGTTAATCCGGGTAATATTTGGACTTTATAAAAAGGTGATGTGTGGAAAGAAGAATTTCAGATGATTGCTCCTATTACATTCAACCTGCCTCAACTACTTTGTCGCCAAATTCACAATGTTCCGCGGTTAGTTTCACAACAGTCTCTCTTTCTCTTTCCTTCAGTTCAATTTTAAATTTAAAAATTTTAGTCTGCCGAGAACACCTACTTCTGGCTCATGATCAGCTTCGCCATTATCATCGTAATTCTCGCCATCATTCTCTTACTCGTCATCCTTGAGCTCTGCTTTGGACTCTTCACGTAAGACATCAGCGACGAATTCAGGGCCGCGCTTTTTAGAATGTGCAAACACACGCTTCGAGATTATCGCTGTTTGTATTACACCGCCAAGACAATCGTCCCTCCTATTTATGCGTATTTTTTAGAGGACATCAAGCCGCAAAGGGCAATGAGGACAAAGACTGGATAGTGGGGAACGAGCCGCGCGCGAATCGAGAGCTCTACGACGGCGACGTTAATCGACAGAACTACCGGAGAAAAAATGAGGTGTCGCGGGATACTAGCAGGCAGGAGGAAAGCCGAAGGTCACCATACTTTGTGAATAGGGAAGGATTGGATAATCAAACCTATGATGACGTAAGTTCTTCTTCCCATCATGTTTTAAGCGTATGTAACTATTTCTATTTCCAGGAATCTCTTAGAAACCAATGGGTCGAACCGCAACCCAGAAGAATTGCTCGTGTCTAACCTCTTGATCTGAATATTGGGTACTGACTAAATTTTTTTATTGTTTTGCCGCACATGGTGTTCTCTTCGATTCTCGGTTATGTACTTCTTCTCCTACTGTTAAATTTGTTTCTTTCTTCAATAAAGTTCGTATGAATCAGTTCTTTTGTGACTCAGACTCAGACTCGGTGCTTTTGCTCTAATAAATACGGCCGCATCCTCCGGAAAGGTCATACCGCCCAGGAAAGCTTGTGCATGCAGGCATCCCAGTGATTCACACGTTCAAACACGCGGCCCGAAATACAAACAGCAAGGGGTTTGCTGCGCACACCTACATCTTATTTATGTATCAAGCCTCTCTTCTTCTCCTTCTTCCTCCTTCGGCCGATCACAACAGTATTCTTCTTTCCTCTTTCTCTTCTGACCGTCTTTCGTTTTCCCACCTGTGTGCGGGGCCTCAGGAAGGTGGGCGGTCGGTTGAGGGCACAACCGGGCGTTGGTGTGCTGATAGTGTGAGACGTCTTTCGCCGTATTTGTACGATAACACCCTCCACCGCACCTCCTCGCTTTCCTTATTTCCCTCGTTTCTCTACACTCTTCCTGAGAGCTCCGTATCATATCATTATTATCACCAATCGATTTTCATTTTCATTTTTCAGTCGTCTCTCTAGGAATGCGCACGGAAGCGCTCTTCTTCGTCATCCTTGGGTTTCTTACCCAAAATGGATTGACACAATATCAGCAGCCTATGCAGTTCCAAGGTAACCAGGGATACCAGCAGCAAGGAGGTGGATTTCAAGAGCAAGGAGGCGGATATCAGTCAGGCGGAGGAGGCCAAAGGTTTGTGATTTGATGATGTAATTGGCATGATATGTGCATGCAAATATTCTCATTTATTTTGTTTTGGTTTGGTTCTTACGAAGTATTCCACGTTTCGAAAGTGATCTAGGAGTAAAATACCTTCCAAATGTACTCTTAATCGACTTAATTTTCATTCCAAAATGACGCAAAACCTTTCCCCTTTTCTTTTCTTGTTCTTTCACTTGTTCCTTCGGCCAATTTCTCATTAACAGTCTTGTTTTGGTAGTTTTCTTAAAAATGATAACGCTGATGTTGCTCTCCGCGTTTTACACGTGGCTCCGTGAAAACTTCACGATACGATTTTGGAAGGGAGCAATAAAATCGGCACTGCGTAAAACGAGAAAAGCAAAACTCATGAGAACCAAGCATCGTTCACTTTTTCCTTTTGTTTGATCTTTCCCGACGAGACGGATCCTTTTCAGTAGGTACCAGCAAAGTCATGTGATCGTGGGACCTGGTCCTGTCATTGGCGGCGGCGGCGGGAACTTTGGCGGCGGTCAGTTCAAAGAGCAACGGACTATTCAAATAAAGGAAGAGTGAGTGAAACAAGCGGATCCTTCTACCCTTTCCTGTCCCGCATGCGACTTTTCTTTGCAACCCTTTCTTCCGGTTCTAAAATTAAAGGTGCTGCATGACTAATAGGGAAAACACGGCGGAAATGAGCAGATGACTCATTGCGCATACTGTTTCAGCATCACGGGAGTCCAACAGGCCGGTGGTTATGGCGGGTATGGAGGTGCTTCCGGTTATCAGTACAACCAACAGTACGGACAACGTTTTGGACAGCAGGGATACGGGGGACAGGCGGGAGGGGTGAGAATGTTCCAAATCTCACAAGTCACATAACTCATCGCAACTTTTCAGCAACAAATAGGAACGTCTGGAAGGTCAGTGTTCTCGAATAATCCAGTGGTTCTGGACTCAACCGGTAACACTCTGATGGGCGCGGAAGTCGATCTCAAGCTCACCTCGTACACCAATTCCGGACTTCGTCTGCCCAACGGAACCACATGCAACTGCCCCATCTCTAACTGCAACTATGTGCCGAGCAATCAACAAAACCAGTGCCAATTCAGTTTCGTCCTTGTTATCTCCAGTGCAGAGTAAGTTGGACTTAACCACTTTGTTTTCCCTGGCTGGTCCTAGCTTAGTTTCATACATATTCTCTCCCTGGGTCGCTGATACGAGTAGCGAAAGTGATAAGGCGTACGTGTTGTTAATAAGGATTGTTGTGTGTGGTATGCAGGTGTATGTGTATGTATGAGTGCGTCTATTTACATATTGATCGCTCCGGGTGACTAATAGCTCAACTGATAGTGAGTCAGTGAGTCATGCAAACCCATGCTGAAGTAATACCGAACACAGGGGGATCGAGAACCGTAGTTGGCAAAATCCGCAAAAAAATCCTAGAAGAGTGATATACGTAGTTAGCAGAATATGTGCGCCTTTGAAAACAACTATGTCAAAAACTAAAATTTCAGCCAATCCATCCAGTACACGCAATCCAACTTCTACCCTGTACCTAGCAATGGAATCATGACCACTGGAAATTGGACTAACCAGTACACTTTCTACATGACCACAAAACCAGTAAGACACTAGTAATTAGGAATCGTGGATTGACAGGATTAACTTTAGGTTGCCATTGACGTTTTCGTGCAACATCTTGGTGTCGTCATCGACTCGACTAGCGGACAGCTTCTATTCTTCAACCATCTCGCGCTCGTCGACTCATTTGTGGTTGATATTTCCAAGTTCAACACGGACAGTGCTGCTCAGGGACAGGCCGCTCAAACTTTGACTTTGACTGGTTTGAACCAACAAACCACGTGAGTTAACTATGACTTGTACAGTTAAAATCTAAACTTTGTTTCAGACTCCAAATGAATTTGAACGTGCAGTGCATCAACAACTTTGTGGGGCCATTGTGCGACCTCACCTGTAACACCACAAATGTTCTCGCTAACCAAGGGATCATCTGCTACAGCAACCGTACCGCCACGTTCTCCGCTTGCAAAATGAACACTTTGAGAACACAGGTCCCGTTTTCCATTCTGTTTTGTGGTTCTTTCTGGTTTTCAAAGAATTTCGAAACATTCACTCATGATAAATGTGCATTTTAGGTGGTTGACTGCGTCGTGTGCACTCATGGAGTTTACAACGGGACCTGCGCCGCTGCTGTGGTTGTCAATAACTGGGTAATCCCACCGACTTTGCCATCTTTTTCCACACTCTTCTTCTCTTTTCAGGGCGTGGCTTATGCCTTCCGAACTTGGACCATCGTTCTTGGCTGCCTTCTCGGTATCGCTCTTCTCCTCATCCTCTGCCTCATTCTGGCTTATCTCATGTGAGAAACTATTTCACTTATAACTATATTCAAGTGTCATGCATCTTTTTAGTTGCTTCAGAGTATTGAACCGTGCCAATGAGAAAGATGGGGAGTATTATAAATCCTATGAGAACACCAACTATGAATCGAAAAATACATCTTCGAAAAAGTGAGTTTCTCAGTTCAGTTTTTGCATCATTTTTCCACTTATTCAGTCACACCCGTTCTAATGGCAAAGCCGGTTCGGATCACGGATCCGATCAGCCATTGGTGACCAACGAGGAATGGACAAGCACAACGGCCACCAGGAAGCCCGTCGGCATCCTCAGACCAGAAGGAGGAGGACGGACTTCTCAGGAACACGTGCAGACTCACACGAGCCAGGAGCAGAACCGTCAGGTGTTACCAGTGCCGCCGCAGCAAATTAGTGGACGTGTGGTCCGTGGAAGCACAGACTATGGAGAGAGACGACAGGACTCGCCGAGCACTGAGGTGAGAGAGAATGGATCATTGAAACAAAAAATTGCGAACTCTTTGTTTTCTCGTTTCAGGACAGCTTTGTTGCCAACGGACAAATCCAACACACCACTACAACTGAGACACGGACAACACGTCGCGAGCACATTGTTTGAACAAGTGTTCTTCTCCGCTTCCCTACTTTTACTTTTCATTTCTAGGCGAAGGATCTATGATTTGATGTTTGTAGTAACTTAGTGAATGCGCCTAATTCCTCCCATTTCCTTCAGCTTCTAACCCTTGCCACTAAATTACTTTTCTTCCGTCTGATGGCTCATCGCCATGTGTCAGTCACCTAACCCCTCCCCCCCCAACCATTTTTGTTTTTATTTTCATTTTCAAAACTCGCCATCCACAAAATAGGTCTCCGTTTACCGACAAATGTTTTTCCCCCATCACCTTCACTTTTCATACAATTGTTTCCAAGAAAGAATGCTCTGCTTCTGATGATGTAAACTGTCAACTACTCTTCATTTTATGTGTCTTTTCGATCGAATAAAGTCAACTTCATTTCATTTCTGATAGTGCCAAACGAGTCGATTATCAGTGCAAAAAGCACACAATACTCTTACTCACCGCCGGTCTGTCGTACAACACCGCCATCGGCCGTGTCCATTTTCGCCTTTTTATATTTGCATTCACGCTCGTAGTATTTCGCGACCGATAAAAGGAATATTTATTCGATCGGCCATTGATACTCGAAAGTGAAGACACAGTGTCATGAGGTTGGTTCTAGCACACCCCAATTTATCAGTACTGCAACCTGTTGCTACATTTCTCCCCGTTCCTGCCCTCAAAGTTATCTCTCCCCTTTTTGTTGCGTATTCACACCCACGCTTCGCTTTTCAGTATTCCATTCTAGATGAGTAAGGTTAAAGAGGAATTCGAATTGATTGATAGGACTTCTTCGAATTGCTCGACGATCACCGAGCCGGCAGTGAGGTTCCGCTACCCGCTGAAACAAAAACTTTGGTTGTCTAGCAGCGAATCGAGGTATTTCAAAGCTGCTTTAGTTTACTTGAAAATTTCGAAATTTCAGAGCTTATGTCTTTCGATTGTTTACATGTTTCTACGCGCTGTTCATCGTCATAGCGGGAATCACGATAGAACTGTCAAATATAATCGCAGAATCAGAGAATACCGAGAAAATCAGCATTAAAGACCTGGTAATCATCTGCTATTATTGACCTATATCGCCTTGTATCAATAATAGTTACTTTACAATAATGTTCCAATGTTCAGGCTCTAGGAACATGGTTGCTCGGCGGCTCGATTGTTTTCATTACTTACTGCTCCTATCTAGTACACAACATGCATGTAGCAATTAAACGAAAACGACAAAGTATGCGAATGAGTACATTGAGTGACGGTGCTGAGCCAGAAGTTTTGGCGAACACTTCGACTGGAAGTCTCTATCTTCGTCTCGGATGTGTCGGTTAGAAAAATGTTTGAGATTATTATAGTGATTCACAGGTTTTTAGTGTTTGGAATGATTGGAGTAGTCTACTATCTGCTTATTTTTGTGATATGCATTTTGGGTTGGAGCTCAAATGAGGGTGAATGCAGTGCCATGTAATTTTTCTCTTTTTCTCTGAAAAGTCGCAATAGCATTTAAATTTCAGATCGGATATTCTCAATTGCATGGCTGCCATTTTCATCTTTGTCCAAATGTGGTTTGTCTATTGCAATGGAAAAGTGAGATTTGAGATTTGCCGTTTTTTCTAACAATAACTGCGAATTCCAGATAATTTTCACGGGAGACGGAAACTTGGCGAGATTTGGATTGATGCATCTAACAGGAACAAATCTATGGATGTGGCTCAGGTACATCCTTTACGAAGAAGTGGAAACTATCAAGGAAATCAGACATGCTCAACACAAGAACGAAACTTTGTCAAGAGGTAAAGAGTTAAGAAAAATGAAGAAATTTGAACTAAAACTTAATTTTTATGATTCCAATGTGAAACTTTGAATATGTTCCAATTTCAGGCCATGACGAGAAAGAAGAGCCGTGCAAAGGAGTTCTCTGTCTGTTCAGCGGGTACAACGAGTTTATGTACACGTGTGTCGTGGAATATTCCCTTATTTGTGCTGGTGTTGCTTTCGTTTTCTGGACGAACATTGAAAGATACAAGCGGGAACAGGTAACAAAAACTTGACGACAACTTTAACAAAGAGTACTCCTGAAATTCGGTCAGATGGAGAAAAAGATGCGGAAGCGAAGTATTCTCAAAATCGACTGTTCCCGAACGGCGGAAGGATTGTTTGCTGGATTTGCATGTATTATAGTTACTATCATAGCGATTGCTCTGTTCAACGCTTACGCTTCCGACAAAAATGTCGCTCAATGGGTTCGTTTTTTTTAATATCTCTAACATTGAGTGATTCTTTCAGATTTTCTCTTGCACAAACATGATTTTCTTCATAATTTCAACGTTTTTGGTTGTTTTCGCTTTCTGGAGGATGAAATTTCTGAAATTTCTTATGGAAGATGATGATGAAGAGGATGACAACGCAGAACTTCTGGATAGAATTCTTCTGGTCGTGGGATTGATCGGAGAACTGATATTTTCGATTGGTGGCATTCTTTCATTCATCAACAACATGACCATTGGCCTTCCACTCGTCATTTTCATCACCAACATTCTTCGCTTAGTAAGTTTTTGATATATTTTATTGGAAATTAAATGAATCAGCTTTTTAGGTGCAAGTAACTCTACAAAGCGGTCTTATAATTGTTGCGTCCCGGTTGAGGTTAGAAGAGAACAATCTTCACATGCTCAGGTACAAACCTGGCAAACAGGTCTGTTTTTTTGTTTCACTATCTGAAAATTAAAAGGCCTAGTACAGGTAGTCACAATGCTGCTCATGATGAACTGTGCTCAATTCCTCATGAACGTGTTTGAGGCACAGAAAGCTGGAGTAAACGACGAGATGATCAATATGTACGGCTCTTATTACTGGGCCATCATAGTCCGAGGATGCTCGCCTCTGACCATCTTTTACAGGTGAATTCCCTTTTCCCATTTTTTATTAAATACTACCAAAAAACCAACAAACAGAAAACATCATTTCAGATTTCACAGCTCCGCCTGTTTTGCAGAGGTCTGGAAGAAGACTTTCAGACCTCCGAAAAAACCGAAACGGCACGAGGAAGAGCGGACACAGTTGTGAGAGGGTGGTACAAATCATGAAGATGCACTGAGGATATAAGAGAACGACAATGAATTAAAGTGAACCGATGAGAATGAAATTGTTACCAGAGCAATTCGATAATTATGCAATAACATTTGTCAGTGCATTTTTTGGAGTGATATGTATGAGTGGCTTGAAGGATCTCGCAAGAACTACTGATCAGGAATCATGGCGCTTCCGGTTTTTTTTTGCAGTTCAATGGCAAGCCGGCAGAGCCATAATTCCTGAAGCTACTAGCCACACAGGGGGGGGGGGTGGTAGAAATGTGGATTACAGAAAAGGTGAGAAGAAAATAACCGAAAGGAGACACGATAAATTATACCAAGAAAACAACCTATCCGAGAGCAGAAACCAAAAGAACTGGCAGAGAATAAATAAGGGGGAAACCACCCAACCCGAAGTAGAAAACAAAAAGAAATTTATTCGGAGTCATCGATTTTCGAGATTTCGTCGGTTTCGAACGTCGCTTTCTTGGTGGTGGTCGACGGGGACTCCTCGCGAATCAGGTCTTCTGGGTTCACAACAAACTTCTTGTTTCCACTGGTAACCGTGCGGCTAACTATAAGACAAAACACAATTACAATCAATCATTCTGCAATGGACAGGGATGCAACCAACTTTTTCTCTCGGCCGGCTGCTGTCCCTTGGTCAGATGTTTCAGTTCGATGCTCTCCGCTCCCATGCTGTTGTGGCGACGGTTGATGCAGCGGGATCTGTCGACGTCTCCGGTGTTGCTGATCGTCATCTGGTTGTGGTACAGCTCTGAAAATGTTCAATTAATTGAAGAAGTCGTGTCACTTCAGATAAAACTAACGGTTCGGGTCGAAAGTTGGGCGTTTCGGTCCGCTGACGGGGCATGTCAGGTAGTTCTCAAGTTCATTAGCGGCGGACGTGTAGATGAAGTGGCGAGAGTAGCGGGATGGGTTTCTGGCGACTGGGGTGCGTCTTCCGGTGCTCAGCGGGCAGTTCTCGTCGTCGGTGTTGAAGTCGACGGTGAACGGAGCGACGGTCGGACGGCCAATCGAAACTGGGGCAGGCTCTTGCGAGACTTCTCCGTGACGAGTGCTGAAACACAATTAATATGAATTTCAGCAAAAAATGTTTACATACAGATCAGTATGACTGCGCTCTCCAATTCTCAAAGCAGTACTGACGGCTTTCGGGAGTCCAAGGTTTCTGAAGGTTCCATCGGTTGGCACATCTGTAAAAAAGACCATGATTTTACACTCTTCACAACAATAACTAACAGGTGTTCTCGGAAGTGAGCCATTTCTTCAAGAATTTGTTGTTGAAACGAGAAAGTAACTTGAGAAGCTTGGAATCCTCTTGTTTGGTGCCATCATCTCCCGGGATCTTGAGACAGCGCATCACATACTTGATAGTGCAGCCCTGAAATTTTTCTTTTTTACATGGCTTAATTCTCTGTTTAAGAGTGAGCTCACCTGGAATATGGACGTGAAGAAGATCATGATGAGTGTAGTGGTGACAAAGTACGGTTTCGCGGGAATGATTCGCTCGTCGATGATCTGAACAAGACCGAAGCAGACAGCTCCACGGATTCCGGCGTGTGTGACTATTAGTTGATCAGGGAAGGGTATTTTTTGTTTTTCGGACACAAAAAGATTGTAGAACGATGACAGTAGGACAGTGACTGAAATGAGTGCACACTTAGGATTAAGTTTGACAAGACAGTACTTACTAAACAATCGATAGACGAAGCAACACACAATACAAACTGCAGTGAAGTATGGGTCGAACGCATGATTGCTCGAGACAAGAGAGACACCGAGGTAGAAGAAGATGCACGACTCGCTCCTGAACATTTGGAACATTTGGTAAAAGGACTTTTCGGTGCCTGCATATTTACTTACAGAGAAGATCCAGTTTTCGAGAATGTGAAGGCTGCAAATTCCATTTCCACGCACATGTTAGCAGGCATGTACAGGGCCATGAGAGCTGCACACGAGATGGAAGCTAGAATTCCAGAATAGTGGATAGTTTCAGCGGCAAGGTAAGCCAAGTATGGGAAGCACAGATGGATGACAGGCTGGTTGATTTGATGGCCGACCATCATTCTAAAAAGAACATTTTTTAATTGAGAATTAAAGAATTCTTACTTCATAAGAGAAATTCCGATCAGTCCGCAGATAAGTCCGATTCCGATTCCACAGACGCAGACAATGAAGAACTGCCAGAGGCAGGTAGCAACAATTCCGAAAGCGCTGATTGGAACGGCCGAGGCATCGTTATTCTTGATCACATTGATGGCAGTACGGTAGAGGACGATAGTCACCGCGTCATTGCACAACGATTCTCCGAAGATCAAAATGTAGAGCGTTTTCTTGACGTCCAACTCGGCAAAAGTGCTCAGAACAGCGACGGGGTCGACAGCACTGATGAGAGTTCCGAAGACGAGCATATGGAGGAATCCGGGAGCAAAGCTGAAGTAGTCCTCGCAGTAGTAGAAAGTCGAGGCAAGAGAAAGTGCTGTCATGACGGTGCCAACGACTGCAAAGAGCAGGATCTTCTGCAGAGCCAGGAAGAACTCCTTCTTCTGCATTGACAGCCCCGCATCATTCACAATCGCAGGAAGAAGAATCATGAAGAAAAGGTAGCTGTCGAGTGGGCGCGGGTCACCGGACACTAATCGAACGACGATCGCAGCGATGACTCCGTACATCATGAGAACGACGGATTCTGGGAGCATATGGAAGTAACGCCAGTGGAGGGCTGAAAAAGTCAATGTTTCCTAAGTATAGTGTGTACAAAAACGTACTGGGTTTAGCGAGAGTGACGAGAATGATGAGTCCGATGAAGGCGAGCGGTTTGTGAGTGAGTTGGAAGTCGAGATGGACAGTATCCAGAAGATGTTGGGCCTCTTCGATTTCCTCCGTTGGTGCATTTTGCACCCATTCACCTTCGGCATCCATGCTGAAATGAATATTTTTCTTGTTTGGGTTTTTATTGACTGTTTTCAATCTGTGTAGACAGTCGCCAAGCAACGGAACATGCGATGACCTCAACCTCACGTCCCGCTGAGACATCAAAGAGGGGAGAGGTAAAGAGGGACAACATGAAATGGTGAAATGGAGCGAAAACTCGAAAAACAAGAAGAAGCGTCGACGATGTAGAACGATAGTAGTGGCGCGAGAATTGGAACGAATAATACTGATAGACAGGGGAGAATGGGTAAACAACAGATGACAGACGGAATGGACCTCGACAGAATGTGACGGGGGCGAATGTGTGTGAAATAGAAGTACTTCTTTCTTTTTTTGCTGCCTGCGGACGATGTCTGATTTCTGGTGAGCAGTTGCAAAGATCATGTGCTTCCCTTCCTTTCCCTCTCATTTTTTTCTATACTTCGAACCGTTTCGATGATCCTACGCAATTTGGAAAACAAATTTAGAGTGCAAGCAAATAGCGTTTCAAATTTCGCGATTGTTCTACGCTACTCAAATTTTTTTTGAAAAGATCTGTTTTAAAGTAGTCTGTGACGAAGCGACGACTACACGACACTTCAGATGTGTGCTTAGGAAACAGAATACGGAAGCCCAAAGCAATTCAACCAAGAAAAACGGGGACGGGGGACACATGAATTGCACGTGTTCAGCGAGCCGCGTGCTTGCGTTGTGACCCGGTTTTTTTTGTTGAAAAAAGGGGAAAAAGCGATTTAAGATTGAGATAATAGAGAGTAAAGACGCATATCTAATTGTTTTCCGGTCGCTCGAGTAGAAAATTGGAAGGGCTAAGGTTAAATTTGGACCGGACTATTGCGTGGCGCTCACTCACTCACACCCTCATTTTTTATGTAGAGAAATGAGAGTGAGACCAACGAATGTTTCGTTCTTTTCTTTTTCTTGTGCAACAACAGAATAAAGATGTATGGGGGGAGGAGGCAAGCAAGAAAAGGTGTATTTTGGTGGTTGTGGTGTGCGGCGGGGTGGTTGTCGGTTCCAAGCAGCAGCTGTATCTATCGAACAAGCGGGAGAGGTCGGCCATCGGTCTGTTGCTTCGCGCGCGCTAACGATGCGCACAAACACATGTCACTGACCTTTCATCAGCACCCGTCCCGTTCTTCTCTTCCTTCTCCAAGATCGGAGGGTTTGAAGACTCAGATTTTGACGACGGCACTGGTGGTGAGTTCACCGCAGCTTTCAGGATTCGGCGCACTTCATCGTTTCGGTACACGAGTTTTTCTGGAAAAAAACATACTTTTGACAAAGGAAAGACATTCAGAAACTGAGACTGCCAAAAGTGTGGTGGCATTAGAGGCCACAAAAGAGAGAAAAGGGATTTGTTTGCAAAGTGCTCTTCTATAGGAGACTGCCGGATGTATTCATGTCACTCAGAAATTGCATTATTCGAAGCACAATGCTCCCTTTTCCCCTTTCTCACTTTCGATATCCTTCTCTTTATTTGTCTCATTCGCTAACAGCTTTTAGATTTTTGTTGTGGTTTGAACTCACGGTCTTCGGCGACACAGAGTATGTTCAGCAAGAGGTGCGCAGTGAGTAGCACAAATGCTACTTGGTTGGTCATCACTGAAAAACGTTAAATTACCCCATTCCTGTTGTACTATCAACTTACACATTGTGATGGATCTTGTTGGAACCTGATGGCCCCCAGCTGGATTGGTTCAGTATGTTGATTACCGGCAAAGTTGAGAATCGTAGCCCTCGAGCGGCAAGTCTGCAAAATATGCTCATAAGGCGAACAATTTTCTCAAAGTGAAAAGATATCGGGTTTCGAAGAGGATTGATTTTCCAAAATAAACATTTTTGGAGCTCATTGAGAAAACTTGAGCCAAGAAATTGATGAGGTGAGTGGTTTGAGAGCAAGAAATGAGAAAAAGATGGAAAAAAGCGGAAGAGAGAGAGAGAGGGGAAAATGGAAAAGAGGACGAAATGACGATGATGGTCTAGTTTATGTAAATAAGAACACAGAGTATTTTCACGGCCAATTAAAAGCTGTAGGGCAATCGGATTGAGGGCGGGAAGAAAGTTTTGAAAAAGAAAAGGAGAAAAGAAAACCTTGGATGACTCATTTTTGTCGAGAAGGACAATGACTGAAACTGTATGCAACTATTTTTGGCTCAAAAACGATTTTCGCTGCAAAGAAACCAGAAAAATGAAAAGAAAAATGCAGAGGCAAGGTCTTATCCTGCGTTAATCTCGTTGTTGAGTTGAACACCGCTCCGGCCGGTGTTCTCTTTCAGAGAAAAAACGAAATACGTCATCAGACTCATCTAAAGAAGAAGAAGAAGTATCACGTCACCAGATACTGTGAGCTTTCGAGGCTGGTTGGTCAAACATGCGGAGCCAAACCACAAAAGAGGAGGCGGGAAAAAAAAGCGAAAGAAGAGGAGACTCTACGTCAATAATGAGACCATATCGGAAGCGTGCGCTAATTGTTTTCACTATAGAAACAAGCGGAGAAACATTGTCGGCACGGGGTTGGAGCTACTGACAGAAGTCACTATTTATGTGCATGCACCTACGGAAGGATGTATGGGAGGGAGTGAATCGGAAGGTGAAGGTCCTTTTGGATTTAGAGAAACTCAGAAAACGTGTCTTGAACCTGATCTATGTTTCAGAGACCAGCAAAGGATTACGCCGTCTAGAACCCGTTACTTATTGTGTATGAAAAAATGGACTTTAAGCCTCAGGCCGAGATATGAGCTTGTATGCTTCTTAGATTGTTTCAGAGAATATCTGCTGCTCGGTCCCTTTAGTCGATCCCCCGTTTACAGTATCTTTTTCGAATTTGAATTCGAATTGCAAATCAAAAAGTCCATCAAAACTGTCAAACAAGACCATTGAAAGAGAGAGACGAACCTCATAAAACGAGACACTTTATATGTGCATTCGAAAGTGTTTTGTGGGAACGTTGCCCTTATCAGTATTCACATTCAAAAAGACCATCAACTGCTACAGTATCCCCCTATTCATTGGGCCCAAAAAAACTGGCACCGAGAAGAAAGGAACGTGTCCGTCCTTGGTTCCTAATTGGATTTGACACAACATTTTTCATTATTTTATCCAAAATTCGAATACAATTGTTTGAGCGCGAATCATTCCCAACTATCAACCAGTTTTCGGTGGGAAACCACTTGAGTTTAGAACTCCCGGCTACGTAAATGGCAGAAGTTGTTGGGAAGAAAGCTTTTTGCTCCTATGCTCCTATATGTTCAGACTATCTGAGAAGAGAAAGAGGAAGAGCGAATGTATTGTCGGTTTTCCATTGGGCAAAACCGGGTTTTTAAATAGGACCGTCTTTCCCAACTGCTCTCGTTCTCAGCCAGATATGGAAAATACAGATGCTTCTCAACTAATTTCGTTGGGAATCATCGTGTATTTGCCACCCCCGACAGAGAAAATCATCGTGCTGTAGAAAGATGGGACCAAGAAACTCTTGGTATCCTTACGCGTCAATCTATGCGCTATACCTGACCGTTTCCGATGCTTCCGATTCTGATTCTGACTCTGTTCTGAAATGCTGAAGTTGTCGACGACCGAATACGAAAGCAGGAAGAGGCCGGTCAGTCAAGTGGGGAAGGAAGGGCCAACTAATAGAGTGATACTGAGGGAGGGGAGGTTAGTGATCGACAAATCATTCAGCCACTCCTCTTGATTTGCATTGGAATAGACGGAGAGATACTGTTTGTCTACTCTCAGCTGGATTGAAATTGAAGATGATCGAAAGGGTATCCGTCACCAGGAAAAGGATTGACAAGCACTCCTGGCCACCGTCTGGAAAAGTGGCGAGAGAATTGCACATTAGAACGCGATCAAAAAGTGACCTAAAATCCGACAGTCCACAAAATTTCGTCGACTAGCTTATTTCAGCCTATGGTCCGATAAAAAGCTAGCGAAGCCCCAGCGTCTGCTTCGTCACACATCGCTATACCTGACTCCTAGTTGAGGTCCCAAGTCCCTTTGTGGAAGTGGGCGAAGATCTCGAGGCAAGGAGAGGATCCAGGAAGGCACCGCTCCGGGCGAGCGGAGGAAGGACGAATGATGGAATGAATCGGATGGTTGGGCGGCGACCATCCCGACTTTTCCCGAAGCTCCGCCCTTCCACGAAGCACCAATACCATCAAAGGGACTGAATGATACGGTGCAAGAGTTCTAGAGGAGACTCAGAGAAACACGCAGAGATTGAACATCAGCTGATTTCACAGAAATTGGAAAAGAGCGAATTACTGCATATCCGGAGGAAATACACCGAAGAAATGAGAAAATTTTCACTTCCGGAACAATTGACGGAGGAATCAAAACGCTTTTTTGGAACAGATTTTAGGGGGGAAAAAGAACTAGCGTGACTTGTCCGGAGACTGCGATCAATTATCTCGTTCCATTACGTTTCTCCTATTACTAGCTAGATATGTCCGTTTCGAATAGTTTTAAGCAATAACAGCTGTCCGAATTGAGGAATGAAGTCATCTGATTTTCAGCTAATTCTAAACCGACCTGTTGTTTATCAGCTGGGTATGAGTATAGTCCTTGATGGTGCAAAAACCTTTAGATCTTGAAAGGAACAGCAGGAACACATGTGCCTGTCAGCTCTTCGGTTTCTTCAAGAGTTACCCACAGGGTCAACTTGACGGCAACCCGATAGCTTTCCCGTGCGGACCATAATGTCAACTGGCCTCATCGTGCGCAGATTGTTTATAATAACTACCGGGTAACCATATGGTGCTACCAAACTGCCGCACGATCTGAGGATATGGAACTCTTCGAAATATATTATACAGACTTGTCGCTGGCCGGCCCGGATTTTAGTACCAAATTTTCAAAACATGATTTTTTAAACCAAATTATTTTCCCAAGCAAGTGAAAAATCTGAGAAATCGGAAATTTCTTTCAACTTTTCGAAGCCGGTCGAGTCTGATTCTATCAGCTCAACCGCTTTCCGCTTCTCAAATTTCTTCTCATAAAGCTACAGTACCCCAATCAAAAACCCGATCATTTTACGGTTGAATCGTTAAACTAGCCACGAGAAAACCGAATGAAATTAGTTTTTAACAGTTTTTGGTGCGAGATTTGATGAGTGATCGGGGCGGCTCGTAACTTTGCAGAATTAATGATGGATTTCACGTTTTTTTAGATTTATGGTTGAGGATACTGTATTTCGGTTTTTCATTGTCCAAAAACATCGAAAATCAAACATCAAATCCCAGTGTTTCGAAAAGAGCAAAAAGCAGATTCCCACGGTTGAGATGTCATGTCAAAAACATCACGCGATACAGTCTACAGGGCACGGGTTACTGTATCGAATACAATAGAGTTTCAGAATGCCTTTTGTGCTTTCTTTATCTGAAAATATCCGCTTTTCAGCGATGTTAACAATAGCAAAACATGCATAAACATTGGTTTCTCGAGCTTTTTCTCAAAAAATGATCAATCGAAGGGCAAAAAAAACCCGAAGGACAACTAAACATACGAATCGCATCTAATATCTAATGACCTTTCCTTCGAAAGTTGTACTACGCACCAGAAAACTAGCTGTGTTTGTTTTCTTCTGTTTTTTTTCACAGCTGGAAAGGAGAAAAAAAGAACACAAATGGACATAAATTTTAGCTTCTAAACAGCGTCATGTTACCCAGAAAGTAGACTCGCAAGATTGCGGGCCGGCGGTCCGCAAATTACACCTGGAACAATGTCTTTGCGAAAAATGGAAAAACGCGAGCGGCGAAGCTTTTAAAAGTTGGTGCAACGGTTGCAATCTATCGCTCGCCCACTTTCGAACACTTATTAAAATTAGTTGGAGGCAGAATTGAGCGAAATGGAATTGAGCGGAATGGGGAAAAGAACGGAAAATGGAAGGCGGAAAATAATTTTTGCGGTAGAAAGCAGAAGGCGACACTGAAAAAGTGGCGGAAGATCGAAGGCGGAATTCCGCTCAACTCTGGTTAGAGGCTTCCGGGCCGACAGGGCCGGCCCGTTGCAAGTCTGCCAGAAGCATTTCTCAAATCGAAAGATCCGACGGAAAACGAACAACGTACTTCAGGGTCAATCACGAGCAGAGAAAAAGAAAAAGCGAGAACGCCTGCTGACTCACCTTCTCTTGACGGTTTTTTTAAACTTTTAATGTACGTGACCTGAATCTGAGGCATTTAGAAGCACAAAGTTATCCAAAGAAGTTGAGAAATGATGATAAGAAGGAAGCACACGACGGAAATAGCGCATGTTATGTATGCAGAAGACAAAAGACTGTGGGAAAAAACAGACGCGCCGCGTTATTGCACTGATTCGATAGTATTGCAGTAGAAGAAGCGTGTACCTGATGTGTTTGTACGCGTACAAGTTTTAGAAAAGGAAATAAATTGAAGTGGAGGCGAGAAAAAACGAAAAAGGAAGGAGGGGAAGAAAGAATTTAAAAGTAAAATGCGTCATGAATATTTGTATAAAGGTCACGTACCGGTACACTGACCCGGCTGCCTGACTCAGACCCAACTCATTCGGAGAATTCGTTCCGTAGTTTGAGATTGAATAAAAATGCCATTGTTATTGGTTGAGCGGGCTTCGTAGTCAAAAATGAAGGTATGAAGAGGCAGAAAGAGAGAAAGAGAGGGATAATTTGCAGGTAGAGTGATAATGTACACATCCTCAAGGGAAATTAGATCTTGTCTGTACAAATAATATTCTTGTTATGAAAATGAACGTATTACGTCTGCAGGCGTGTCTCATTTTTGAATCCTACAAAAAGTAGTTGCTCTCAGAAAAGGATTTCAAGGGGGAAGAGGGGCTCATACAGCACATCCTTCCTTATCACCGGAAGCGGGGAAGACCCGGACGAATTGATAAGCAAAAAGAAATAGCGCGTAGGATTTGAAGCGGAGATTTATTGACCTGGAAGGTTCGCAGAGAGCAAAAAAAACACAAATTGAACCGTTGGGCAAAGTCCAGAAAGTGAAATGAAGAAAGGAAATAATGAAAAGAAAGCGACAATCGGAGACAGAAGCAGGAAAGAATTCGTATGAATTGGTTGGTTGGTTGGCATGATCATTTGAGGCAGTCACAAATATTTATCAGTCTTCGGATTATACTTGTGCGATTTGAGAAGATGGAAATCCCCCTTTCCCCCATTCCTTTTGAAGCCAGAAAAGCAAAAAATGAACGGAAAAGGAGGAAAACCAGAAAAAAGTTGAGTGGGGGGAAGGAGCCATAATGGAGGCAATAACAAATGATAACGATGAGGGTGACCATTCGGCGTAAAGCTGTATAGTACACAATTCAGGTGACCTGTATGGAATGATCGGAAATGAAATACATTAGAACTCGTCATGCATGAGGTTTTGTATAGAAAACAACTACTTTTTGCAATAATGATCAAAATGAAAGCGGTAAAAGCTCTAAAAATACATTGGAAAGGGGAAAGACAACAGCTCCTTCGTCATCAGCCTCCTCCCGCCGCTTATCACTATTTTAAATAATTAACAGTTGCCTCCTATACTAATACGTGTAAAGATCAGGATTCAAGTGACTTTTCGCAGTGATCTAACAGCTTTTGCAGGCGGCCGAGTCCGGAACAGACAGGTCATAATCGGGCGCAGACTATGCTCTCCCTACGTAAATAATCTCCGATTTTTCTTCCTGGGCTCTGGTGTTTTCTCAAAAGCTTCTCGCGCATTGACTCGAAATCAAACGTTTGTAGTGATATCATTCAGTATACACGTTTTTCAGGAGAAGTGTAGTTAGGCAATCTGATTTAGTGTTTTTTAAAAACAAACAATATCAAAAATGTGCAATTTCCTATTAACCGCTTTAAAAAAGAGATGAACGAGAAAGAAAACAAAACGGTGCATTAGACAAGACAATTATTGTGAACTGATAAGCGTGGCAACATTAGCGATTGTAAAACTATAAAAGTTTCCCACGAACATACTTGAGCGGAGAGCAAAAGGCAACAAAGAAATACGGCAGAAGACAATTGGTGCTCGGTTTGGGTGGGCACAGAGAACTCGTGTCCATATTATTTACAATTCATCGGCCCATTGTTCTTAATGCGATCGACAATCAAAACGCTCTGGATTCCTGTTCAACACCCACACAAAATGGCCTGAGTGCATTTTATCATTTTATTTCATCATTTTGAGTAAAAACGGCGAGAGAAACAACGGAAGATCAGACAACAAAGCGTGTGTTCGTGACGTGAAAAAATAATACAAATTTATGACGAAGAAATTGTGTCAGTTTGGGCTGAGAAGACGAGCAAGGCATTGGGGGGAACCATTCTCTGAAAAAAACTGTATTTCGAACTTGAATTTGATTCGATTATCCCATAGAAACTTTATTTTTCAATAAAATCTATGTCCCTAGTTCTCACTGCCGGTAGAGCCGTTTGAATGGTCCAAAAACGCAAAGTTAGCAAAACGAATGTGAACCTTTGGCGCAAATTTGTTTACTACTCGAAACTGACCAATAAATTAGTCGCGAATTCCGATGATCGGCTCCTCGTATTCCGGAATTTCGGCTTGAATACGGTCGGCTCCGCGGCGAATGCATCGGAAAAGCTTGGTACGGAAAGTGAAAACGAGCTGTCCGAGATTGAGGACCAGAAATAGGAGAGCGAGGAAGAAGAAGATCTGAAAAGGAACGGATTTCACTCCAAATGGGAAAATTTATTTTAAATTTACATCTCTCTCCCATTGACACGCGTGAAAATTTTTCGAGCAATTCTTGGAAGACATCGTAGATTTTTTTTCTCTGAAAATCACACACAAAGAGTGGATCTACATTGAAAATAAACGATTGGCAGTGGAAAAAACGGAGATAGTAGAGAGACAGAGTAAGAGTGAGAAACAAGTGTAGAACACATGACGAGCGCAAACGAGCGAATGCCTTCGAAACTAATCGATCTTTCAAAGTGATTTCATCATCAGAAAGTGATTCTCTTAAAAAATAATAGTTTTCAAATTTTAATTTGGCCAGAAAAATAAATAAAGAGACAAAAAGGTTTTCTTCACAATGGTCAGGAAAACCTCTCCAAATTTGTGTTTCTGCGCTTGTTTGCGGTGTTACTTACCGGTCGCGGTCATATGACGAATTTATTTATTGATCACTTTAAAAATGAATGACTAGAAAGCAAATTTTCGCGAAGAAACTTGAGATCCATACAGATATGTTAGACTGATGCAATGGCGCTATTTTGTGGAATCTCGCCCGCGCAGACCTCCGTGTCTGTTTGTTCGTCTGCCCGCGGAAAACGTCAAAAAAGCTGGGTGATGAATTAAAAATTGCATTACCACCGGTCTCCGTATAAAGTTTTTCAACGATTAGATGATGTTCCATCTAATTAATGTGACACCTAGGGTGTAAAGATCTCCAAGCCGGTTGTAACTAAAAAATGGTTTGTGTGTGAACTATAACGTTGAGGTTTCACAGTCTTATTGCAAATACCAGAAAGAAATATGACAGAAACTAAAACTACTAGCAATGTTTATATTGGCTGCCTCCCGAATAATTGAAAACGCCCCCGCATGAGAAAATTGGATGGAATCCTGTGACTTGTTTCAGAAGAGTGCAATCTTTTGAGAGTTGGGCATGTATTCTTTTGGTAATGACTTTATTGGATGATACGGAAATCCAGAATTATCAGATGCCACCGGGTTCCGGCGATTCGACTCTTGTCTCGGTGCTGTCCGATTCGGTGTCCACGACGGTCGGCTCCTCGCACCCATCCTCTCCCTCCTGATCCTTCTCCTCGAAATAGTACATGTGAAGGAGCACGAGAATCATGACCGCGAAACCCAAGAAAATGATCTGAAAAGAATCTTGTGATCTGATCTGATCACGTTTTTTGAATCATCAACTCACGAAAGTCACGACGGACCGGCAATAAAACAGAGCTTGAGGAAAGATCCGAAAAAGGTCGAACATTTTGAGACTCCGAAAGTATCGAATCGATTGAGGACGAGGCAAATTTCGGGGAAGAGGGAATGGAAAAGTGAACACGGGCTTTTTGTATTGCTATTTTTATGAATAGGCAATAATAGTCAATGAACCCGTGAGAAGATAATTTTTGGTCTGTTCAATGGTTTGAAAACTGTCAGCGTTCACTGAACAATTCGTGGTTTATTTTTAGGGATTTATGCTTTATGAAACTAAACGGGAGAAACCTGGAACTGCTTGTTGGGCGTTCCAGAAATCAGACATAAAGCGAAATGCCTATGGACATTTTTTGAAAAGGTTGAGAACCTGAGGACAGACATGAATGATGCTAATTTCTTTTAAAAAGAGTAAGTTAGTCATTCAGTTTCAGATTTCGGGGGAACAACGAGGTCTGCATTGTTGCGTTCGAGGATCACGACTCCTGGAACCGTTGATTCACTCGGACCCTCCTTCTTCTCCTTCTTTGTCATTTGTCGGATGTGGTTGATGCCCTGAGTCACCTTCTGACTGATTCTTCGCAGTGTGAATCCAATCTAAAACTCAAAATTGTTCTGATCTTTGATCTCAAGTTGTTCTCCAAACCTCTCCGAGATTGGCGTCTTTACTCTCGTTAAGAAAGAAAAACGCAATGAGAAAATGGATGATAGCGGCTGCGAAAGCGATGAAAAGCGGTGCCGGTTCCCATTGTCTTTTGACGATTGTCTGTCAAAATGTCTCATTTTCTCCAAATTGTTTCAAAAAATTATATTTTCCAACCATTTTCGACGCCACAATACCCGAAAGCCTCGAGAGAAAGGAGCACGCTCCACTGATTGTTCCACGAACTTCTGTAGGGACTTGTTCGACCACGCACCTGCAAAAAAGTGCGTATTTGCCTTTTTGTTTCTCGTCGATCAACATTTCCGCCCGTCGCAAACACTACTTTTACACACTCTCGGCACTCGACCTACTACTTCACTCGACTTCAGTCCGCCTGACAATATGTGGAGAGATGGCCGAGCGGTCCAAGGCGCTGGTTTAAGGCACCAGTCCCTTCGGGGGCGTGGGTTCGAATCCCACTCTCTTCAGTCCTTTTTTGCAATTTTTTCCGGCCTTGCGGAACTATAGATCGCAACCCTAGCACCCACTTTTAGCAAGTTGTTTTTCTTTTTTCGCAAGAAATGTGTTTAGGGTGGTTACACCGACCGTGCTGGGCTAGCAAAAGTTGTAGACTCACAGGTAGCATGCGTCCCAGATAAATTCGATGGATGCGTAGCCAATTAGAAAGACGATGACGTAAAGAGTTGGATAGGTTTGTTGAAGTCCGAAGAATATGAGAAGACCTGATGCACACATAGACACTCCGTTCACGAAAACAGAAACTAGATGCAGATTTCTGCGACTGATAATCCCCAGATAGATTTCAATTAGACCTAGAAGCTGAAAAAGAAAAGAACACGATAGAAAGTCAGGCGGACCGGGAAATGAAAGAAAATTACAATTTTGCAGAGAGCGGGAACTCCGGCCAGAAGCATTTGACTGTACATTAGGTTGTTTTGGAAAATGACCACTTCCGAGAAATCGAGCATAGTCGCTGTGAAGTTGGTCATGACCCAAATGGCTCCGAACAGAATGATAACATTCCGATACTTCTCTTTCTTCCAGATTTGGTTGAAAGTGAGCGGTTTCGAACGTATTCCGAGTGGCAAAGAAAGAATGCAATGACCCTTGGACCTTTTGAAAACTTCGGCAACAATGTCGTGTGCTTCTTGTCGTTTTCCCTGTAAAAACAATTGAAAACCGAAGACACGAGGGTGACGAACATGGCATTGAAGGAATGTTGGACTTTCTGGAACGAAGAATATGTAGAGGAGGGCTCCAAAAAGAGTGAATCCAGCACAGACATGCAGGGAAATGCGCCAATTCCGAGAGAAATAACAGATGAGAGCTAGAATAAACTTGCCAGTTGGCTGAAAAAGTACTCACATCAGTAGTTGAAACCACATATTTATCAATGTTACCCAGTTAGCAAATGCTCGAGCGAGGAATCGAGTCCTGGGAGAGATAAGTTCGGTTGTGAGACTCCATGAGACTACTATTATTGCTCCGGTCTGCGTTCCAATGATAAACCGACAAATCGCAATGCAAAGTGGAGATGAGAGAAAACCTGAAAATGTCTGTGAAATTCTAAACTTCTAGCCTAGCTTACTCTCAGCCAGAAGAACTGCAGAAGCAACCAATAGACTGTACTGGCACACCATTTTACGACCAAAATGGTCAGAAATATAGCCTAAACGAGAACTGTTTGAGGTTAGACACAATTACGGAAAGAGACACGTACCGAACAAGATAGATCCAACAAAAATGCCTACTTGTTGGATGGCAATTACATTTTCCCACCAGAAAACAGAGACGTCCTGCTTATCAGTCAGCCATTGAGCATGAGTTGAGTAAAAGTTGTCCCCCTTAGTCTAAAAACCGTGTTAGACAGGGCTGCGCAAAACTTACAAAGCGGTAGAAAGCGTCGGCGGAGTGATTCTCAGCTTCGGTTACATAGTTATCCGTCGGTTTTAGCTGTTGCCCAAATGTTGAGTAGATTTGGAACACATTCTGGACCATGAAAACCATGGCCACTTGAAATATGATGAGCATCCGAAGCTCATGACGGTTGAGCATCTTGTTCCTGTCGCAATTTTCCAAACAGAACAGTAAAAGGGTGGTTAGGAAGGCGGTGTTTCGTTTTTGATGAATTCGTCATCCTGAATCCGAAGTATTGTTTTGTTTCCATTGTTTTGTCGCGCCGTCCAGAAGCCGTGATGATTCACACTGAAAAGGCAAATAATGTTGTTTCTTCGTCGGCAAAAGTGGAAAGTTCTTCGAGATCGACAGATACTAACCGTCATAAAACAACGGGGGAGAGACGGAAATCGAAGTTGAAACAATTTACAGAAGCCGAGTGTAACAAAGCCTCATTCGGGCATCACATTGACTGCATTGGGTCTCACCTTTTTTCGGTTTCACTGGCATACATATAATTTTGAGTTTTCTCTCTCGTTCCTGAAAAAAGTGCGAAACACGTTATGTCCTTTCTTTGGTCTCGTAAAACACAAAACAACGTTGAAGTCGTCCATTCGACTCGCTTTTTCAGATGGTACATATTAGATTTTTCCTCTAGATAATTACCCTCCTGTCTCTTTAACGTCAAGAACTGTCCGCCTTCTTCATTTCACTCTTTCGGCGCCACGAGATCTTGGTTAGTTGGGTTAGTTGGCATGCCGCGAACCAAGTTCAGTTCAGCTGTCACTTTTTTCGTTCTTCTCGCTGTGATTGATTCCGCCGTACTCGCTTACTTCCCCTCTGTTTTCTCTTTCGTTTCGAGATCGACTTACCGTTAACGTTTCACGTTGTAATTTGGACGACTATTAAGCGAACTTGTCGAGAAGTGACCGTTCCCGTTTAAGGTTATGCAAAGATGCACGTTCTTCAACTTGTCATATTTTCGCTAGTTGCTGCTTTCTCTCATCCAGCTCTCTATGATGATTTCCGAAATGTAAGTGAAATCCACTGACTTTTACATGCATACATACATAATTTCTAATTTTCAGACGCAGTTTCTACGTGATTGGGCAGCTTTCTGCGTGGACAAGCACCTTCCAAAGTACGATGCCCAAGAAATAAGCCCTGAAATTCGAAAGTGTGATACCGAACGGTGTGTCTACTTTATGTACAAGTACATAGCTGACAATCGTCCCGAATTCTTTCTCGACTTTGACATTTGCTTCGAAACGAACACTGCGAAGAAGAAAACGACGACGGGAGCACCATCAAGACGTCCGGATCAGCATTACAAACGAGTTGTGTGAATTTTTAAATAAAAAAAATTTTTTTTTGAATTTCACATCTGAATAATGAACATGTCGCTCAACTTTTTTAATGCTCCCCCACAAACTTTAACACTTCGACCACCACAACACATCTCCCCGAGGGCACATTTCCGCGAGTGGCCAACAAGACCCCCCGTGCATAATTCTTTTCTTTTTTGCTCGCTGACACGTCGTTCAGCGACGGCTCGTCGTCCATTTGTCATCCGGTACAAACCGTCGCAATTCAACCGGGAATACTTTGCACGAGACGGGGCAACTCCCCCTTCTTACATCGTAAAAAACGTGGTGTATGTGTGTGCCAGGAAAATTTATCATAGTAAATTGGATTGTGTCTCTGGGTGGCGCCGGTGACTGGCACCACCACTTTTTAGGTAATGAAGGAATTGAGTTGAGAAAAGTGCATTTTTTGTGGACAAAGCCAGGGCCATACGACGGACAATTGAATAACTTCCTTCAGAGCCAATATTTTCATTCAAATTGGATGTTCGAAGTCTAGATATCGATAAGTCTATACAGATATGGCTAGAAAAATCGCAGTTTTTATAATAAGCTTCTAGAAAAGAACAGTAGAGCAGCCGGGTCGTCCGATCTACTTGACGGCTTCTTACACATTACTTGAACAAAAAATGAAACGATTTTCAATCCACAAGGATAGAACTCATCGAGAACCACAATTTGCCTTCCAAACGTGTACAATAGTGTTTTTTCGAGGGAAAGTTATCCAGAGGCCCGTGAAAACGGCCGGAACGGCCCGCTTCTCAAATTTCGGTCAAACCACGAAAAAGGTCCCCAAAGATTGGCAGCTGACCCTTGTAAATTCCTGCTCACCACACGCGTTAATGAGTAAACAGTATCAGGTGGTGTCAAATGTTGGGATTATGCAAATGTGAAGAGTTTTACGAGCCACTCGGCTTGCACCTGTTACCCAGATATCGAACGTATTCGGATATATTCGGACTTTATTTTTTTGTACTGACTGGTTGGGCGGTTGGGTTAAGTTGACAGAGAAATGACACAGAATCAAGTTTTTCAACAACAAAATGAGTGGAAAAAGTGTCATACAAAAGAAGAAGTAAGAGGAGGAAACAACATTCACAACCATAGTATGAGAGAAGTGGAGGAGGGGGGTATTTGAGAGAACTGTTGTGTGCACCACAGAGGAAAAGTCATGTGCAAGAATGGAATATTATTAAAGCAAAGTTTTAGGGGAAAAGGCTAGGGGTACTTTTACAGTACCCAGTTGAGAGAAGAGAGGAACTAGATTGGATCGGGTCACACGGATTCGGAGATTTATAACTTTTTTGTATTGTAGAGAGTGACAAGTGAGACAACAAGTATGTTTTCAAAAGTTTAATATGCGTGTGACGACGTCTGTGGGCACTGTCCAAGCTTGTCCTTTTTCGAAAAACGAAGCACCTGCAAGAAAATGCGATAGCTTATGAAATTTCTCAAATCCCGGTCCCTTTTTCGTACCTTATCCATAATATCATCCTCCCACTCGACCAACACGGTTTGTGGATTGACCATAAGTCCATCGCGCTCGTGATCCGAATCATTTTTGCCTGTAACAATCGAGATATCAGATTAGCCGGCCGCCTTCTCCCCGCTCTCTTTTGTTCCGCTTCTAATCCATCCTGTCACATTTCACACTTCGCCAAGGCGGCCTAATTAGCATTTTTGGTCGCATTTATCATTGGCACTAACTATCCCCACCCCTTTCCCCCATCCGTCCGTTGTTTCTCGGAAACAACGTACGTCGGACAGACAATTGAGATGGAATGGGATGGGTTGTTGTGTAATGAACTCACCGAGGAGGAGATAACGACGTCCGACGCGGAGCTTCGGACACTTGCAAATGACACCTTGAGGGGAGATCCAAAGAGAAGTCTCGCCACGTTGCAGATTATCGGTACCGCGCTTGAACACCGACTCGACGACAATCTTGTACTTGGCCCATCCGTCCACCATTTCCCGACTGACGACGACCATTTGAACGGCGTGGTCCCGCTTGCAAAACTTCTTCTGGTTGAGTCGCTTCGGCACAATCCGGCATTTCGAACACTTGTCTACAAATTTATTCGTTTTTTTTTCTCTTGGTCTTGAGGAATCCCCCAAATATTTGCCATATAGTTTGCGTTTGGCTACCAAGGGCATTGTGTTCAGGGTCTAACTATGCGTGTTTGTTTGCTTACCTTGCTCCTCCGACGTCGATGATCCAATGAAATCAGCTTTTGTCGGAATTTCTGAAAAGATTCGAATGGAATCGGAATGTAATTTGATTCATTTGTTTGGTTTTGGTGTCATCTTTTCCAAAATTTGGACTAAGAGCCCTTCATTACAATAGGACGGGTTTCAGGTTTACAATGCTCATTACTTACTGATACACGGGGTGACCGTAGAACGACTTTGCTGGTATCCTTTAGCACAACGATTACAGGTGGTTCCGGTGACTCCCGGCTTGCAAACACATTGTCCCGATGATTGGTTGCAACTTTTTCCGAGTGATCCGACTGGATGGCACGCACAAGCTGTAATAGTTTATAGGTTAATATTGGTTACCCAACGCTTGCTGGTCCCTTCCTCCCCACTTTTTCATATAAACCTGTAGCCAGTGGAGCTCTCTTCGCCTCATCACCCGTATCTCTCAAATCAATCTCAATTTGTTGCTGCAACATTGTTCGCGGGGCATTATTTCAACACGTATCTTTCTCTCGATGTGCCGCAATAAATTTCATCAAACAAATGAGAAGATAGGTAGAATGTGGGATCCCCCCTCCCTCTGAACATCAATTTGTCCCCGAGACGCGAGATGCTCCAAGACTTTTTGATAAATGTGCTTCTCCTCTGCTCCGCTGAGCACTGACAAGTAGTGATGCGGAGCAACTGATGTGAAAAGAAGGGTACGGTAATCTTTCCGACTGGTGCAGCAAGCCGAGATAACCAAATTTCGACTCAAGTGTTGTACACTTTTCCCATTTTTTCTCGTTTTGTTCAGTTCCCTTTCTCTTTCTTTTCCGGTTGGTATTTAATTGTGGCAGAGGTGAGAAATTGGGGAATTGGAGACATTATGAGGTGCGAGATGATGCGCGCGTATTATGCAATCATCGTCTATTCGCGTCGCTGACCAGCCAAGGACAAAAAAGGCGATACTCACCCTTTTTGCCTCTTCTCATCCCGCGACTGGCTGTCTTTCCTTGTTTCCCATGCCTTTTGTATTTGTTTTGGCTAATAGCACATTAAGCCTAGCCAAAGGTAGTGAAGCGTAAAAGTCCGCAGATGGATTTGGTGATAAATTTATGTTTTTTCATGAAGCAAGGTTCCGAGAAAAGACAGGCGCTAATTCGTCTGCGGCGCCACCGGAACAGGAAACGAATAGATGCATTAAAATCAAAATCAAGTCGGTCCCTTGAATCTTGGTACAACTAACAAAAAGAGACCATACCTCCCGGTAAAGTACTGACCAGTCCCTTGGGACTGGTCAACTCATCCCAGCACTTTTTTCTCCTTTTTTTACCCTTCTTTCTAAATCTAATCAACACAGAGAGAAACTAGTGGCTGCGGTCACTACTCGTCCACGTCCACTCAATTTCAATTTCCGCAAACATTCCGAAATTCGATTTCCTATTTTCTCTAGGCTACTAGGGCTTTACTGAAGTTTTGAGGGAAAAGAAGAAACAATCAGCGAGAAGGGGAAGCAAAGTGCTATACATTCGGACACGTTGGTCACTTTTATTTGAAGGACCTCGACCAGGACCACCAGCAGAGATGTGTTTCAATTACGCAACATTGGTCCTCGAGAAGGGTGCTTAAATTGGACGTCTAGTCCCTCGGAAATTAGTCGCTTCGTGAGCACGCCTGGCGGGATTAATGGCCCACTTGTACAAATCCCCCCGCCCCTACTGTTTTTTACAACGGGCCATGCTTAGCAGATCAGGCCAGTGTTAGTGTTGCCAGTGATCCCCGGGGATTGAACATAAAGAAGAACACATGCGAAAAGCCGCCTGGAGGGGTTTCCGGCTGATGAATGGCTTTTCGACGCCTTCCCCTCAAAACTTACGTTTACAGGCTTTTCGGTGAGTCATTGGGAGAGACGTGTCACGAACGAATCCTGGCTTGCAAAGGTGACAGTTTCTTCCGGCTGTGTTGTGTCGGCAGTTGAGGCATACACCTCCGGATCTGAAAATTCGAAGTAAAATTTCAAACCCCCAGTTGAAGTTTATTCCTAACCGGTTTCCACTCAATCTGAAGAGCTCAGCGTCGAATCGGCATCTCTTTGCGTGCTGGTTGCAGTTGCAAGCTGGAATTTCCAATTCATCATTCAATAATCCGGGCGGCCCGCTTCGCAGTTTATTTACAACCGTCTGGCGATTAATCTCGCAGTAATTCATGCAAACACATGTCTATGTATGCCTACCGTAGGAATGCTCGCCCCCACATTCATTAAAGCTCTTCCCCTTCAAAGAATGAAATTCGGTGACAGCAGGGGAAGCTTTCACCGCCTTTCCCTGACTTTTCACACCTCGTTCGTCATACATAGTTAATCCAATACATATTGTCGGCGCAAAGGTTCCCTATATTGCCGGTTGTTTGTATATCGCCTAATACAGGGGTTCGGAACAATGCCCCCCCACGCATCACCTGTGTGTGCATACCAAACGAGGAACGAGAGCAAAACAAGTAGTCGGAAGGCTCCAGATGTCTCGTACTTTTATCAAATTGTGGTAACGAAGAGCCGAGATCTTTTTGAGCTCGGCACATCGATGCCGACCCTCCTTCTCATCTAAGAAAGGCGAAATCGCTTCAAGAGGGCACTTGTATTCGATTCCTTTCGCTCGTCGGCAACAACACAATCAGACGCGCTTTTTGACCCGCTTTTCTTGGGTTTGGGAATGGAATAAGAAGCCGTACGGAATCCGATTATAATCGTTATTTGATTATGATTCGCGCGACGCCGTTTTTTAATGGAGAATGAAAATGAGGTGGATCATCAGTTTTAATTATCCCGTTTTGCCTCTCTCTCTCTCTCTCGATTTCACCGTAATTCCAAAATCCTAGAATCCAACAATGGTATCCCACTGGGTGGTCGCGCATTGTACTCGTTGACATTTGTAATGAGATGGAACGGTCACCGAGAGGAGGCTACTAATAACCATTGAGATAGGAACGGCGCAAATGCGAGACTGTTTGAGAAACAACTAATCGGTAGAGTGCGCGAAAACAGTAGTCGTCAGTTTTTATGACTTACCAACGCAAGAGTTGGCGGAACTCGCAGTGGCTCGGCCCCAGGGACGATCGTAGTGGAACGGCTTGCACATTTCGCATTCAGTTCCGGCCGTATTGTGTTTGCAGTCGCAAGTGTACTGAAAGAAAAAAAAAACGTTTTCCATTTCTTGATGAGAATGGTGTTATGAGTAACGATGATGACTAACTGACTAACGAAAAGTGCTTACCCTGCCCATTTTGTCGAAGATGCATCGACTGGCGTGACCATTGCATTTGCAGCGACCGCCGACCGCCAGTTCTCCCATTGAGTAGAAGTAGCGTTGTTTGACTTCATCATCCGTCTCGTTACCGTATGAATTGACGTCGTTTGACAATCCGTACAGTTCAGCCTGAACTGATCATTGCATTTACTTCCGTCTGATTAGATCAAGTTCACCTGGTCTGGGCTGAGTCTCGAGAAAACAACTTTGATATCGGTGGCTGTCACCCAGTCTTGGAGAACTGGAGAGTTTTCAAAGTTGGGCGCAGATGGTCGGTTCTCGAGAAATGGGAAAGCGACACGGTTTCCACCTGGGCCCATAATGTGAGATGCCGTGCAAACCGCTTCCTGTTCATTTGACTTGGTGATCTGGATGTCCGGATCTCTTCCGAAGATCCGACGGCATTCGGAAGAGTAGAACTGAAATGGAGTCCAGGTTTTTCCAAAGTCAGCAGACTTGTAAAGAGCCATCGAGTCGGGGAGACGGGAGCAGAAGTGCATGGAGACATAGGTTAGCTCGAACTTTTTGCCGAGTGACAAAGTGAGTGACACGTTTTGTGGGCTCAGACTGGGCGAAGACACCCAACAAGTCATGTTTCCGACAGAGTTGAGATCGGTGAGAAGAGAGGCTGGATGAGCGAGCAGGGGGTCGCGAGCATCGCATGAGTCGCATTGCTCCCGGATGATTCCGTCAGCACCTTCCTTCACAGTGCAAAACCTGAAAAATCCATTTCTCAGATTGACCCTCAAAAGGTTTTTGCAAACAGAGTAGGTAGCTCGTGTGTAATGAAAAAACTGCAGGCACTACCTAGGCAATCTCAATCTCGCTAAAAATGCTGTTTATTTGTACCCCTTGTGGCGCAGAATAAGTTTTTGATCTCGGGAAAAGAATCCAATTAGGGTGATAGCGAATAAGAGCGAGAGGAAATGGAAAAATGAGAGAGGTATTTCGTGGTGTGGAAGGGAAAGAGGAAAAGAACCACAATGGGTGTCTAATCATGTTAAAGAGGAAGAGAGGATCAATCAATTAGACGAGTAATAGTGAGTGATGGAGAGACAACTTACTTGGTAGGACCGTTGGCTCCACAGGTATCACTAGCAATGACAGGTTTTCCAAAAGCGGCATTGATAAACTCAGGAACACATCGAACGGGTCTTCCAGTATGGTCATGGCATGGATCATGATCGGGAGCTCTCATGGAAAACTGAAAGAGAAGGGCTTACTAGAGCCTGAAAAGGTGTGGTACCTGTGAAAAGTATGCACCATGAGTCAGATCAACACAAATGTAAAGCGCTAAATAGCGCAATACGTTCGTGATCATGGTCGGAGTCAGATGGTGTTTCAGCCTTCCTTATGAATAGCGACGAAACAATAACAATCTGCAAATGGAGTGAAAAGTGACTTGGGAACAGAAAAACCACCGACGTCTGGTGAGAAGATTGGAAAAAAAGTGGAAACAGGGGGAATCGGGAGAAAAAAAGAGGGAAGAAAGAGGAGAGGCAACGGGGCAAGCACGTCGGGCGGAGGAAGGAGGTGGGGTTTGTGTCGGAATAGAGGACGGGAAACCGCATGGGCGGGCACTATGGTGGACGGCTACCGTATGCACATCAGGAGGCAAAGGGCCGTTGAGAAGAAGAAGAAGAAGAAGGACGGGGTCGGCTTTATGGCTGTATTTATATTCATGTGTTGATGAATTTGGCCAGAATTATTGGTTTGGGAAAAAGGATGAACGGATGACAATGAAGTGTCAAGGTTTTGGTGTTGACAATCAAAAGGAAACTGCAAAAATGTGCTTTGAAATGAATTTCGGTACGAATCTGAAAGATTGATGAAGATGTGTACAGAAATCGAGATATTGGGTACTAGTAAGTGAGAACAACTGGCCCTCGATTGTTTTTCAAAAGCTTTTGTTCTGAGCACTATGAACTCGCATAAACAGATAAATCAGACCGGGCCGGTCCAGGAGGCCCGAACTTTGTTCAAAAATGTGAAGTTCTAAATCCACTGTTCACAGGTACCTTGAACATAATCAGGAATAAAAATGCTCTAAAAACCGTATCCACTTCATTCCAAGAACGGATTAACTCATCAAGTCATAACTCATCAACACGAACTCTTCAGAAATGACGCAAAAAGGTGTGAGAACAGTGTGCAACAATAGTGGCAGGAGGCACACTGTCAGACGGATTATGCGAAAGGGGGTCCAGAAGACAATGAAAAGGCGGCAGGTGATCTTCTTCTCCTCTTTTCTGGGATGATGTGTAATGCAATCCCGAAACGTGAAACACCAACCCGCGCGCTTCTTGAAACTATCTGTGAATTTCGATGAATTATTCAGCACGAAGAATGAGAAGGGGGAATAGGGAATAGCAAATCGAATTCGTTCTCTTTCAATCGCGTCTTCACACGTTTATCGCCCGACTATCTAAAGCTTTTTACTACCCGCTTTGCCGCGCGACCCGTACAAGACTTATTTATAATGTATCACTGGGATTTGCAAGCTCATTTCATTATAATAGTGGGGTTGGGTTGGAAATTTCAATGAAACATATGTTAGGGGTGTTGATGGAGGGGAAAGGCGCGAATTTTATAAAAAAGAGATGTTTGTTGGTTGGTTTTTGTTGAGGAAAAGGTTATTAGCTAATGAAAATCGGGAGAATCACGTCTGAAAGTAGATTTCCAAGAACTGTGCATAAAAAACATTCGAAATGTTTGAACTTTCAATTTTGACCCACCCGAGCCGTTTCCGACAACCACCAATCAATCTCGTCTTGGCGCACAAAGATTGGAAAAAATGAGAGTGATGAATCAAACGCATGAGCCGGAAGTTTACCTCACAGCGGTCGGCATCTTTTGAGACTGACCAACAATACTAATTGTAAGACGATCCATTGTGAGGTATGGTGCGCGCAATCACTCAATTCGACTGATGTGACATGTTTCAACCCTTTGAAGTGGTTTGCAGAAACATTTGAAGGGAATGGTATAGTTCGACGGATCAGGACACTCCATAACTGACAGTTATGGTCTTTTTTTTTGTCCTGATTGTTACCATTTGATGTACCGATGTCCGATAGTAATTCAAAAGGAATACAAAATCTTCTTGATTCGGACTTATGGGCTCATTGAATACGTACATCCCATTCATCTAGATAATCATCAATAACCGCGTGCGCGTGCTCGTCTCATCTCGCCCCTTTTCGTGTTAATTTAACTGTTGCTCAATCTCGCCGTGTCAATTTCCGGTCATCGTACGCGCGAAAGATCAATTAAGCGATAAAGAGCCCACGATTTGCAATCAACTTTTGGCGGTGACAACCATTCATTTGCATAATGTTCCGAGATGATGGAAACGTGGAATTGGAATGAAAGTCAAGATTGAGGGTATATGAATAAAAGAAAAGGAATTGGGGGACCGTTACCTTGAGCTAAAAAAGTTTGACCAGGGTTGGTTAGTCAAATTAATCAAAATGACCAGGGTCAACTTTTAGATCGAACCGATCATCTGGTCCCGAGAAATAGTGATTTACCCTGAAAACATTTTACAGCAAGTGACTAAAGTTATGTACTTTGCCGCGTGCCTTTAGGTCCAAACGAATCACGGAAGACTGTTCACTTCATCACAAGCAGAGCACCTAAAACATTCTGTAGAACAGTGAGCAAAGGCTTCGTTATATTTAGTCCCGAACACTTCTGAAAATGCGCTTTTTCTCCCTTGTCCAAGATTCATTCACAGAAAAATATCATATTTGACAAATAAAAGTGGAATCCGCATGCAAGAGAATAATCATCATATTATTGTATTGTATTGTATTCGTTTATTGTGAGAAGGATAAGCAGGAGAAAAGAACGGGAGGAAGGGGGTACCACAAACAAACTAAGACAGAGTGTACCCCGCAATATTAGTCAGAAACTTTTGGACTTGAGAAAAACCAGATGTAGACTGAGGACCGACAGTGAGAATTCCGTAATATTAGTTTCACGCAAGAAGCACTGCTGGTAAACTGTCAAGTCTGGAAAAAACTCGTACAGACCACCAGCGGATGTGAGTTAACGCGCTCCACTGCTTAAGTGTTTTGAAATTTGGTCAATTTTCATAGATGTTTTTAACTTGGACAAGTAGATCGCGTGTGCTCACAGCTGCGGGTGGTACTGTGATAATGAAAGGTAGATAATGAAAAGATAGAAAAATAAATATGGCGAGAAAATGAATGGTAAATGGATGGTAACACGAAAGATGGGATACGTTCGAGATAAAACAGGAAAAGCTCGTTTTTCATTCAGTATGTGTGAAGCATTGGAGTTATATTGGAGTTCATTGGAGTTATAATGGGCATCATACAAAATATATGAGATCTAGAGTATAAACGGAAGAAGATAATGGAAACATGTGAGAGTCAATTTGAGAACGGATGTACGGATCAAAATATTGAGACACAAATAACGAGAACATGGAGATACATGAAATTCAATAATGAGTTATTCTTTCATCCGTTTAGCGGGCGGCTCTCCTTCTTTTTCCTTTTCTGCATTCTCACTCGTCAACTTTTCTTCTCTCCATTTTTTAGTATAACATCCGGGACATTTCGGGTCATCTCCCTTACAGGATCTTTTCAACAATTGTGGCCTAACGGCTTGTTGTTCCTCACTTGAACTCTCAGCTAGTTCATCACGAATTGCGATGTTATCTCTCTCTTCTGTATATTGTATGAATTCAACTGAAACATTGAGTTAGAAAGAAGGTAATTATGGAATTCAGTTTACTATGTCTTCTCACTGCGAACAGATCGGCTTTCAACTGCGCTGGAATCCATGTCGCCCAGAGAGAAGTATCCGTGCATTCAAACGACGTTTCGTCCAAACGGGGAAAGCTCCAACGAAGAGGCACATCTGATCTGGACATGTCATCTGAAAATTTAACTGTCTTCTCTGCGCTTCTCGTTTTGTACTCACTCTCGACACCCATTTTGTCCATGTCTACCTTGAGTGCCTCAAAATGTTCCTTCAAATCCCAAAAGTCGATTGGATTGTAGCAGAAAACCATCGAATTCACTTCCGATTTGGGCTCTTCATCTGGCGGAAGATTCAGTTCGTTCAAGTAGTCTTTAAATAGTTAAATTGGTTGACTAAACATTTACGTCTATTACCGAAAAGTTTCGCCTTTCGTAGTGCATATTTGAACTCGAAAACTGCTGATTGCACTTCCATCGGCACCCAATCCTTCCATGATACTCCAATATTGACAAACACTAAACAAAAAAGTTAGTTATCTGGACAAAACGACGACAAATCAGTACATAATCTTGATCGGAGAGCACGTGAGACGAAAGGCAGTGCATCAAGTTCTTTCTTAGTTGTTGCTGAAAACATTTTCAAAATGAAAAGAATGGAAACAACAGAAAACTCACCTTTCTCGATTTCTTCCACCATTTCCTTAATTCTACGATACTCAACAATCAAAGCTGCTTTTGTTGAAACAAATCGGTCCCTAGTTCTTTCCTCATAATACGAACAAAGTCCTTGCTTCAATGAATGCTTTAGGATTTTCAAATTACCATCATTCCTCGCGCAACTAGGGAGTTTTTCAACAAGATCTTAAAACGAAAGATGAACTTTTCAAAAAAAAACGATAGCTTTGAACTCACGATACAAACCGTTTTCATTCATAATCTTCACCAAGTTGTTCAGAGCTCTAAAGCAAAGCGGCGCGATAGACTCATTCCACCGGCAAATTTTCTCTCCTCCTTTTTCAGGCTCGTAATATTGCAGCTGCGTCGTTTCTGCAAATGATTTTTGTTCCAATGTAGGAGAAAACTATATAATTTACGCATATCATCAAAAAATCCGAGCGCATGAGATGCCTCTGCAAATACGTGTCCTATTTTTATCTCCAACTTTTGGAGTGTTTCGGAGCCTAAATGAAAGAAGTATAGTTAAGTTCTGCAGTGACTCATGATAGCTTACATAAGTTATTTGTCTTCAAAACTTCATCCTTCCACTTATCGATTTCATTCTTCAGGATTTTTACACTATGGGCGAGCGTTCGCTCATTAACCGTATGTGGGAGCATGTAGAAAGCTGTGGTTCGCATAATAATGGAGCAGTGGTACCAGACAACATTTCCTGAAGATTTAGCATAACCGACAACTTCTTGAATAGATTTGATGTGTGTAAGTAAATTTGAATCTTTGTTTGACGCATCTCCTATCGTATCTGTCTACTTCTTGTGACAGGTAAATCTCTTACGGGATAGTCCTAGTTTTAATCGTTATTTGCTCTTCTCTCCCCAATACTTATTTCCGCTTCTAACTTCTTCTTTTTCTTGATGAATAAACGATGATATATAAAATCCGGCCGAATATGTCATTTTTGCCGGAAAAATGCGGGGTTGGGTAAAATGCCGACCAAGTTTTTCGAAGGTTTTTTGACACCTGAACTTTAAACCCACTTGCGGTTAGAATCGGACCGAAGCTACAGATTTATTGGGCTTGGATTGTCGTATCTTGGGTCCATACATGATGGAAGCCGAAAGAGTGTTGTTTACCGCAAAAACTGCCTTTTCCGGCCTAACCGGCTCAAAAGTTCAATGCGCTATTAAAGATTACGAAGGCATCGGGACGTTGCGGTTTTAAAACATTGCAAAACGACGAGGTCCCTTTTTGTTAGTGCACGAATCGGTCGGAGCTCCTGCAGACCTACATAGATGAGCCTAATCCTGTCCTATGCCCGGCGGTGCCTAGTGATGCACCTTTCAAATTGAGCTAATCCCGTTTCCCCTTTCTCCCCGTTTTAATGGGCATATACTCTAAAAGCTGTCTTGGTTCTTTGTGGAGGCTAATTAGAGAGGATCATAGGTACAAAGAAAGAGAGACCGACCAATTTGTAGACAGTACGCGCCGGATAAAAATCAGAAGATTCAGTTTAGTAGTGGCAACCAGACATTGAAAAGACACAAGATGGCCTCTCTCAAACACATTCCACGTTCTTACCCATGATCTCCTTTTCTTTCAGAAATGTGTTCATATCGTGAATCATTGTCCTGTAAAATTCGGGTACGAAATACGGCGGCTTTCTGTTGCTGTATCGCTCGACTGAAAACACAAATTGTTGCTTATTAGTGGAGCGTTTCACGTCTCATAAATGAAACAACTGCCGAAACTATGAAACTGGGTATATATTTTCTTGGAATTACATAGGAATTAAGAATACTAAGAGTCAAAAGTCTGCAACTTGAAAGTTTAGTACTCACATTTTGTATTCCAAGTGTCCGCAGGAGGCCAATTCGCGCTCTCTTCCCAATCCGTCGTGTTAGCCAAGTCCGCCATCACCTGAAAAGGGCAACTTTTTAAAGTGTGATGTGAGAGCAGCCGCAAATAACGAAACATGCGAAAACAGAAGAGGAAAACAAAAATTGGATGAAATGAGCGGAGGCGCGAGACACAGAGACACTTGCTGACATCAACATGCGAGGGCATTCGTTATGAATTTGCGAGCCCTTCGTCCCGCCGCATAAATGATCCGGCGGAGACGAGAAGAAAAGGAAGCGAAAGCGAGAGTGCATGAGCCGTTGCGGAGCGGTGTGCTCACGCTTCTCTGCCCATATAATCAGCTAATGAGGGCGGAAATCGGAAATCGGAGAAACATCGCAAAAACGGTGGGTGTGTGAGCCGCGAGCACTGCGGAAAATCATTGGTTCCCCCAAGACCTGGTTTGAGCCGAAGGCTTCTCGTGAATGTTGGAAAGGTGAGCGGACGAGAAGGAAAGACGGAAATTGGACGGGAAGAGGAAATGCACGCGGTCCGCATGCGAAACAAAAGTACGTGCGAATTTGGAGAGTGATAATCTTCTCACAGGGATTGTCACTGGTGACGCGCACTCACGACGGCTTTACGAGAGCTCAAAGAGCAGAGAAAGTGCTCCAAGACATAGTTTCGAAAAGCTCCAACACGACAATGCGAGCAGGTTGAAAAACTAATCAAGCGAGAAGTTGAATACTTTTTTGAGAAACATGATTCTGCGAATTTCAAGTGCAAAATTTCTTGCTGACTTCTCGATACTCCTCGCTTGATTACACCGTTGTCATGGAATTTGAACGAAACATGCACTTTAGGCTCTGCTAGAAAAAAGTGCGAGTCTACAATTTGCAATCGTTGCAGCGAGAAGGTGCCACTTGGGAGCGTTTTCAGAAATTTCAGCCAATCGGTTTTTCATGGAGTTTCATATGCACAGTCTATTGCGTGATCGCGGCTAATAAAGCCAAAGAAACAATTCGAACCTTCTTAGAGCGGTGTTAATTATCAATTAGTGAGAAGATGGAAATTTCCGGTACTTTTTACAGTCGGGAGAAAGTCAGAAATGTACATAACGCAGCACCCTGCACTACAGACATTCTTGCATTCCGGACAGAAGTGAATCTGGTGATCGTAACAGGTTTTGTAAAGAGCCCAATTGAGTGAAAACTGAATGAAAATGACTAAATGAAGAATGCCAGACAGTTTTGATGTATGTTTTTTGGGACCCGGAAAATTTTATGGGAACCGGATACCGGAATTGAGTCGAAATTAACTATTACAAGAGTGGAAACGTATATTGCGTACTCCAAATTACAAGAAATACTTGCATACTAAAAATTAAAAGAATTACGATTTTGAAAAATATTTGTCTCCGATATCGTTTTTTGCCCGGTCCGCAACAAGTCTGCTCAAACCCATTCCTCAAAGTTTCCCCGATTCCCATTGTTCCTTCATTCGACATATTTCTTGATTAATTCAAAAACAATCAATACACTGCATTCACCTCTTATCACCTCCACACTCCATCAAACAAGCGCCATCCCATTAAAGATGATATACTTGTTCAGCTTTCCCTCTTTCTATTCATTCACCCTTCTCGGTCGTCTTTTGTGCCGCTTCGTTCGATAATCACATAATCGTCAAACTTCTGTTCTCCCTTTCAACAAGAGGCAACGACGGTCGGGGCAAAAGGAGCCGGCACTGATAACAAATGGTACAGTTTCGCATCACACCACTTGATAATTTGTGGTTGGTGACGTGGGTTCCACAGTTCGAAATGAGCTGAGAATAACCAAAAATCATGAGAAGATTACCAGTTTCGTCAAAACATTTTGCGACTCATGTGGTGCACTTAAAAGGCGTCTAAGTAACGTACTTAGCGCTGGGTAACACCAATTGATAAACTCTTGTCCATTCACCCGATCGTTTCGTGCTATAAACACTCTCACTTCTCTAATAAGTATGTTTTATCAGTTCCCTCGTCCGCTTTCTGTTGCTGTTATTCTTTTTGCATTTCACTTCTCATTCAACATTCTTTAATCATCTCAGGGGCCGATGACATCCACTCCGCCGACTGCCAATGGTCTGGCACAGGTAAGAAATCAAAATGCGCAACAGCAAAATAGTCTTTAGGAAAACATGTCCACTCCATCTGCCTTGGATATCATCAAATCTTCCAACAAAAAGGTGAATCATGTGAACGTTAGTAACTGAAAAGGTATCTTTGCAGGAACTCGGAGAGTATGCCATCATGGTCGTTGTCAACTTGGCCAACGTCGGACTTGTTATGGTCAAAGTAAGGATAAAAACTAGCAATTTGTGAGGAATATGGATGAATAATTAATTGCAGGGTGTTGCCGCGTATGTCTCGAGCAGTTTCTCTATCGGCACTTCGGCTATCGAAAGTTTTGGGGACGTTTTTGTCAGCATTCTACTCTTAGTGCAGCTGATTCTGGATAAAAAAGTGAAAAAGAGCGAGTACCCACGAGGACGATCATCTGAGGCTACAACAAACGTAGGTTAGGGAAAAAACTCCACATGGCACGGCGCGGCTTTCGCAACATACGCAGCAAAATGGTATGCATTTTTGCGCGCCGGTGTTGCTCTGCGTACAGTGCATTTTATGTTACGCGCAAAAGTCATTTTTTTTAGTTGTTGATGGATTTTCTCCAAATATTCATCTCTTTAAAGCGTTTTTCTCTGCTTTCTACCTTAATTAGACCTTTTTACAGATTCCAGATGAAGTAATACGCGAAAAGAAGTCGATGCGATGAAAAGAAACGCGTAAGTAAATGGAAGTAATGTTTTATTCAGAAAATATACGATTTCTCGAAAAACGTCTCTAGATCTTCTAATCTTTTGATTTAAAATGTTCACTAACATGACTGTGAATGTCTTCGAATAAAAAAAGTAGAGTGACAGCTCGCTTTCGCGTAAAAATTGGTTTTTTGCCGGAAAACAGTGACATTTCGTTGAAAAAAATTTTTTTCTCAAAAACCGTCTCTAGATGTTCTACTTTTTTTGTTTAAATAGTTCACTTACATGACTGTGAATGTTTTCGAACCAAAAAAAAATTAAAGTGACAGTTCATAGAAGCAAAAAAAAATTTTTTTTAACGAAATTTCACTGTCTTCCGGCAAACTATCGGTTTTTCCGCGAAATCGAGCTTTCACTCTACTTCTTTTTGGTTCCAAAACATTCTCAGAAATGTAAGTAAAGTTTTTTAACCAAAAGATTAGAAAATCTAGACACCTTTTTCGAGAAATCGTGCATTTTCTGAATAAAACCTTACTTTCACATACTTACGCGTTTCTTTTCATCGCATCGACTTTTCTTCGCGTATTACTTCACCTGGAATCTGTAAAAAGGTCTAATTGCGTTAGAAAGTGGAGAAAAACGCTTTAAAGAGATGAATATTTGGAGAAAATTCATCAAAAACTAAAAAAAAAAAAGAACTTTGCGCGTAACATAAAATGCACTGTACGCAGAGCAAAACCGGCGTGTCAAAATGCACAGACTGAGGATCAAACGTTTGGTGAACGTCGCAAAAGCCGCGCCGTGCATGGACGCAAGATTTTCAGCTAACTGCATCTGTTGTCATGATGGCCTTGGCTTTCGTCAACTTTGTCCAAAGCTTCGATGCGCTGCTCACAGGAAAGTACGTGTCGAATTCTCGTTTCACCAGTCCACTTTATTCACTTTTTTCAGATTGGACCCGGAATTCGGATATCCTCACATTGCAGTCGTCGTCATTAACATTTTGGTGAAAATCTTCTTGTTTTTCGTTTGTCTGCTGTGAGTTAAACTCTTCTTCATTGAATGCACAGCATTTTTGAAAATCCACTCCAGAAAGCGTGAGAACAACCAGATCCGAGTTCTGATGAGAGACCAGCTGACCGATGTGTGGACCAACTCGATCGCTCTTGCCGCCGTCTGCCTCGCCTATTTCTTCATGAAAGTTAGTAGGCCAAGAACTGTTATCAATCTAATTTACTGTTCAGGAATGTGACTTCATTGGTGCTTTGATCATATTTCTGCTTATCGTACGGAACTGGGCTCCGATCGTAAAAGAGTCATGGTTCAAACTACAGGGTGTCAAAGGAGATGATGAAATTAATGAAAAAGTTTCCAAGGTGATAAGGATCCATTAACTGTACGGTACAAAGGTTGTTTTTCACAGATCATTGCCGCGAACAAGGATTTGTTCACAGTTCTTGCTGGATATGCCACGTATCACATTGGAAACAAGATCATTGTCGAGGTAGCGCATAGATTCTTGATTTCGTTGGAAAATGTGTGTTTTAGATATACTGCACCGAGGAGAGCCTGGAGAAGAGGGCCGAAGTGTACTCAAAGTTCGAAGACGAAGAGGTCCAGGCAGTGTACCTCCTCCCAATCGAAGAATCAAAGGTTAGTATAACAGTACCGGAAAAATTTAATTTATATGCATTCTGTCTAGAATGTGAACCTTCGTCCGATCAAAATGGAGGAAGCTGATTCTGCGAAGGAAGACGAAACCGTCAAGCTTCTGAAAACCGTGTAAATATGTTTCGATTATTGCCTGTACTTTTTCGAGCATCAAAAAACGTTCTGTGATAAATAATGCAATGATGGCGGAACTTTTTTCTCGCGTGGTTTCTCGGATCAGAATGCCATTCGCGTCATGAGCTCGTAAACAAAATTGCCTTCTTCCCCCCGGGTATTTTATGTGATACCGATTATAATGAAAGGGTCGGCATCTGGATATGGTCATGTGATCAGGACATCATGAAGACACGCCCCTCGGTGACAATTATCTGCGAACAATCTGAATTTCCTTCATTCTCGATTTTGGTTCGTGGTCCCGAGCGCGGAAGATGATCCGTCCCAGGCTCGCCTTGGCGGTCCTCGGGTTCGTCATCCCATTCGCCATCAACTGTGCACTCATCGGAACCACCGGATTCATGATGGTTCACGACAAGGTGAAACGTTAGTAGTCGAAATATGCAAACGTTTTGATAATCGAGTATTTTCATGTTTTCAGAGCCCACTGCTGATCGTCGCTTCGATCACTCTTTCCTTGTGCGTCACTCTGATTGTCATCAAGGCGACGTTCCATCTGATCACCGAGCTGGCGGGACCACTGGAGACAGGACCCGCTCGTCGAGTAACCGCCCGGGAGGCTCTGAACAATCCGGAGGAGGCGTTCCCGATGACGGTAACTCGTCCCCCGAGCCCGGCGGAGAGCGTTCCCAGTCGTCCGATGTCTCCGGTTCCTCCACTGTCGCCTTCCCCTATTCGTCATTTTGAATACGACTGTGACATCTGATTCTTTTCTTTCTTCCCCATTACCCCATCCCCATCATTTACTCAATCACGAAGCACCCGAAAAATTGTGTAGTGTCAAATTGACTCCACTCATTCATTTCATTTACAAAACTTTGCAACACGATTCATCCCTGATATCCCTATTCGTATTCCAATGTCAAATCAAACAAATAAAGTCGCCGAGAGAGGAAAAACATGTAATTTGGTTCAGAGAAAGTAAAATCCAACTGAAAAAGTGTTGGTTTGGAAAAGTTTCGGCTTCCATAGGTTATACTTTCGCATCTCGTTTTCTGTTTACCCGTGGATAATTGATGTCCCATAAACCAGATATAAACTCTTCCTTCCTAAATCCATTTGGAAATTTCCGTTCCAGGGATGTTTGGTTTTCGCTAAACAGATAGAGAAAAATGTTCTCATGACGAGCAAAGTAGCGTGGAAAGGAGTGTATCACGAGGTGTCAGCTGAACTAGGACCAACAAGAAGAGGAAGAAAAACCAGAGATGAAAGAAGCCAATGATTCAAAAACAATCGTATCAATTATTGTCCCAAATATCAATGAATAATTATATTAACGAACACTGTTTCATTCCTAACAACCTGATATAGTGTAACACATATCCGATTGGCGGTTTATGCTTACGGTCATCAAAGGGAAAGGGAACTAAACGGGGTGTGGATCGTGTTTTGGGCGACCGACGGATATATCTAGTAATGTCCTGCCGCTGCCCTCCGCAACGCCTATCCTTTCGTCATTTCTTAGAAAGTTCGCGGCTTCTGCTTATCTTTTCCGTTGTTCTTTGTTTATTTGTCCATCTCATAACACAATTCAGCAACTGCACAGTCTTTTGGTTGATTTTTTTGCATACGCCACATAATCCAAATGAAAGGAACGCCGTGGGTACATGATGCCCAAATGACTGCCAGCCGGACGGACAGCAATGACTCCATTAGAGCGAAAAATTGAGGCAAAACCAGGAGACGGACTGGAAGAACACCTGTCGAGATAGTCATCCCGATGAAGAATGGAAGAAGAAGAAGAAACATGCTAATGGATTTCGATTTCACGCTCGTGGTCATCTAGCGGTATCTTCCCTTTCCCTTCCGCCTGCCATTCGACAAATGTTTCTTTTTTTTCCTCTTGTCTGGGCGGCATCCCTTTGATTGCGAGATGAGTGGGAATATAAAGCGACGAAGGTGTGATGAGAATTCCCCTTTTTCTTTTCGATTCTTTTTCTGGATTGAACGCAAATAAACAGCGCTTTGGTCAACTTGAAACTTGATTATAGGCTTTGGCTTTCTGAAGAAAGATGTGTGAAGTCTTGACCTTTTTTTTTCGAAAAGTGACACTCTCCTTCCACAATTCACTTTTCGATTCGCACCGACATCCATATACTTCACGAACCATTTGCTTTCGGGAAGCCAAGAATGTTCCAACACAAGACCTTTCTATAGTTTAGTTTCGTTTTCCATTTCCATTCCACTTGCACTGTCTAGGTTTGCCTGCGAGAGGGTTTGTTTGAAACATTTCCACCCAAAAAGTCGCCGCGTGCCAATATCTTTTTGATGAGCGACGGCGGCGGGCCACCAACGAACGTCGGCGGGGAGATCAACCGGTATCCCCCATCCGCGTCTTTCTTTCCCGCCTCCTCCCTCCAATCCTCACCGAATACACACGCATACACCCTGTTGTCCTCGCGGGATAAGCAAAGGGCCCTCTCAAAACTATCACTACACTTTTTTCTCCTTCGTTTTTTCCTTTCTCGTGTTGCTTTGCTCCGTATGACTGCCCCTGCTTCAAATTCTTACAACTTTAAGGCATGGAAAAGTTGGACCCGAAGGAGGAAGCAGCACTGCGGGCTGAGGCCGAACGTCTACGACGGATGGCGGTCATCGGTAAGAACTGTGTCAGCGGAATGCGTGCAAAAAAAAGTGCAAGTCATTCAGGTGTCGCACTTTCCATCGGCGCCGCTATCGTTTGTGTGATGACTGTTCCTTTCGTTTACAACTATGTTCAACGGGTCGAGACGGTTCTTCAAAACGAGGCCGATTTCTGCAGGGTTCGTTTTCTTTTAATGAAAAACTGTTTTGTTGCAAAAAGAGTGTGTCAAGATGATTGAATTAGAATTAGCCCTTCACACTTCACACTATTACGGAATTTGTCTGTTGTTCGCCTTTTTCCATCTCCTCAATTTGATCCGATCGCATCATCATTCGCGCAACCGTTATCACTTCCTGTCACAACGATCCGCTAGGCTTATGAGAAGCATGCCATTCTCTCATTCCCTCGTAATCGTTTCTCGCAATGGAAACGAGGAGGACAATGATAATCCGAACACTCCGCCTCGTCATTTATCACCTCCCATTCGCCCCGTCTCCCACATACACACTATACGCGAAAAAGGCGTAGAACTGGTTCCTCTAACACGGCGGGTGGTTTATCAAAGGTGTCCCTTTAGTGGTCACTCCTTCTTCACCGACCGATGAAATATTGAATGGACGATTTTTTGGGCATTTCAGGCAAAACGAGATTCAGTTGTCAAAGAGTTGACAAGAACACAGAAACGGGCTGGCGTGGCAAACAGAATCAAGAGAGAAGAAACGTACAGTGGGTACTCGGCAAGTTATGGAACCTACGAATCAGTGCCCGTCATGCATTATAAGAGTCCCGAAGTTACCGAACACAAGGAAGAGAGAGTGATCGAGAAAAAAGACGAGGGCTACCAACAATGTACGTTTTCTTCTCTTTGATTAATTTCTCTGGTCCAATTCTAGGTTGTGGTTGCGGATTTGGAGCACCAGGAGAACCAGGAGGACCAGGACAAGACGGTCATGATGGAGTGGATGGGCGACCAGGACCAGACGGGAACCATGGACAGGATATGCACCTCGATGACACCTACAACATGGCTGATCAGTTTTGTTTCGAGTGCCCACCAGCTCCACCCGGACCTCCAGGACCACCTGGATTCAAGGGAATGCCCGGAATTCCAGGAAACAAAGGACAAGATGCGGGACCGGGACAGCAGGGAATGCCGGGAGTTACTGGACCACCAGGACCAAGAGTATATCTCTACAGACCCCCGAGAAACATACTCAAACTTTTCAGGGACCACCGGGAGAAACTGGAGACGAGGGAGAGGGCGGTCCAGATGGAATACCAATAGAGAAGAAATCACCGCCAGGACCAAGAGGACCTCCAGGACCAGCCGGGCCAGAAGGACCACAAGGACCAGAGGGACGACCCGGAAAGCAAGGACCACAGGGACCGACTGGACAAGAAGGAGAAGAAGGAACCATCGGGGTGCCCGGAAAACCAGGAAATCCTGGAAAGAATGGGGCGACGGGTGCCCGTGGACCTGCCGGGCCTTGCAACCACTGCCCGAACCCAAGAACTGCACCTGGATACTAAACTTATTTTTCTGTACATACACCCAAACTTCCCTCGCTCAAATCACTTTTCCTTTACCGCCACGGCTCAACTAACCAAGATGGTGCCTATTTATTGCCTTTTCTTTGTTCGACTCGTTGCAATAAATTCATTCGAACTCAAACCTCAAAAGTTTCTCTATTTTCATTTTGAAACGAAAAAAGGCGAGGGCATTGTTGCAAATGTTTAAATCTAAAGGAGTTCGAAAAAGGCTGAATAGATTTCTTTCATAAAATTTTCATAAAATGATTTCAATAAAGTTTTTCTTTGGCGAGTGACTATTTAACTCAACGTGTTCGAACAAAATGTCCAAAGAGAAAATGTTTTCGATCGCATCGCTTTTACTCGTTCTGTTTTCGACTCAAACAGAAGCATTCGACTATGTTCGTGAACAATTTGCGTGAGTCGATCCACCTCGAAAAAAAAATATTTCCCTTTTCAGACGAATCGACCAAAGTGCTGACCCGTGTGATAACTTCTATCGCCACGCTTGTCCACCTGGCGACTATGGATGGCTTCCAAGTGAACGATATGAACAAGTGACTCAAGATCTCCATAAACAACAAAAAGATAGAGTGTGGGAAAACCTTCATTTTGTGGTATTAAGAAATCAATGAAAATGAGTCAATTTTCTTTATTTCAGAAAGACTTGGAAAACGTGAGAGTTGCAGAAATTCCAGAAACATTGGATGAAATTATTGTTCAACTGTTTCAGTCAAGGTAAGTTGCCGATAGCTTTCAGATAAAAACAGTGAAGCAATTGTCTATAGTTGCGAGAATGGGGACGACACAAGCGTCATTCTATCAAAGGTTGAAAAGATACTATATCCGAACGGAAATTGTCATGCGTTTAAATGTTTGCAACCTCTGGCTGGAGATACTAATTGTACCCGAGCCGCTGCTGATTTGTTGTACCGAATTGACAACATGGGTGGAACCGAAGATATGATCGATTTTCTTAAAGTACGCCATCATGGTTTAATCAGTAGCATCAGAACAGTGAATGCCATTCTTGACGCCGGTTTGATCGGAGGAATCAGTCTGATCAACGAAATGCGACGAGCTATGATTGAGAATTTGGTCGATAAAATTAAAGTATGTGAATTTTTCATATTTTTCTTTGAACAACTAAATATATTTAGGAAACTCCGTGGGTCCAGAGAAATGGAGTGGAAGCGGCTATCGAAACTGTGGCATCGAGTATCTATTTGGCGGATAACATTGGACTCGAATTGAGAGATAACATTCAAGCACTAATGGCCATCGAGCTGGATTACTTGAAATGCTTGGCAGATATCGGAGAAGAAGAACTGCTTTGTTTGTTTTACGCGTACAGTCTCAACCAAAAACACAAAACATGGGATAACTTCAACTCATTTTTTAACGCCGCAAATGGTCATCCCGTGATTTTATTTGGATTCCCATTGTTTCATATGGCACAAAATGTGGAATCCATGGCTGCAAAGCTGGGAGGTGTCGGGCAAGTGGTGGGACACGAAATCAGTCATACTCTCATCGAGGACCCCGAGAGCAAGTTCCTCCTGCCGGTCTCTTCAAAAGAAGCCGTTCAATGCATTCAGGACCAGTTCAACAACACGTGCACTGAGTTTGAAGAGGTACAACGCTAGTTTTTCTTAAAGTCTATAATACAACTTGTCTTCTAGGAATCGTGCTATGTTGACAATAATCAAATCGACGAAAATGGATCTGACATTCTAGGACTACAACTGGCCTATCAGTTATTTGAAACTTATTACGGAGAAACTGCACAGGTTTGCAAGAAATGCTTTGTAGGCAAACGACAAATTTTTAGAATGAGTACATTCGATTGAACCACATGAACATTACAAACCAGCAGCTGTTCTTCTACGCCAATGCTTTCAATTTCTGCAGTGTATTTCTTCAGATTACATAAAAATCGCTAAAACGGCTACAAATTGCAGGGAAAAATGGGAAGGTCGAACTTCGGCGATCCGCATTCTGTTAATAACATCAGATCCAACGCGGTTGCACAACATCCTGCTTTCCAACAAGCATTCAACTGCCCGGATGATAGCCGAATGATGCGGACAGTGAGCAAACAGTGCATCATTTACGGAGAAGGCGCTCCGGAGACGAGGAAATTCAAAAACATTCACTAAATACTGCTTTCGAGATGATAACTTTCTTTTTGAAATGCTTAGAACTTTACAAGTTAACTAACTGGCTCAATAAACTTTACTACATCATGTTTTATGCAATGAGTTTCTGTACTGACATGAGTATCCACATCCCCGAATCGAGATTATCGGACCCTCATCTTCATTGCCTTCTCCTGCTCAAAATACAGACGATTTTTCTCAATTTGCTCAAAGTTACATCTTTATAGCAAAAAACACCCTTCTCTCCAATTGCCAAACAGATTTTTCTCAATAGAGCGCACATGCGGACACCTGCGTCTCTCTGATCCCTACACTCTTTCTCTTCTGTCGACCTCTCTCCTTTCTTTTATTTTTACCTTTTTCTTCGTTTCCGCTCAAATTTAGCCAATTTTCTTCCAGAAATGTCTAATGGACTAATCGTTCCATCCGATTTCAACATCCCACGACCGCCGGAGATTTACAGAGAATTCGCGTCGATGAAAACTGCCTCTATATACATGATGTCGATGACTGAAGTGAGATTTATTATAAAAATAACAGAAGAATGTGCGAGTCACACGCACAAATATTCAATTCAAACATTCTGTGTCCTCCTTCGTGTTGTCAAAGAAAAAGTTCTATTATAAGTTTTTGTCACTCGTTTTAAAGACGAATATTGGAAATAAAATTGGCGATTGACAAAAAGTTGTATTCTTCCGAATTGGTCAAATTATATTTTGCATTGTTGAAATCAGTATAAAACTTTCAAAAAAAAAGTGTTGAGAACAAAAATGATTCTTCCCTTCTCAATTTTTCTGATATGTGTTACAAGTCAAACTGCAGCGCTTGACTTTATCCGCCAGCAATTTGAGTGAGATTATGAGGTGCAAATTTTGAAAATATTTTCACCTTTATTTCAGGGTAATCGATCAATTTTCGGATCCATGTGACAACTTCTATCGCCACGCCTGTCCAGTAGGCGATTATGAGTGGTTGTTGGAGGAATTCTACGGACCAGTACTGAACGAGTACAAACAGGAACAGAAAGATCGAGTCTGGGAGAACCTGGAGTTCAAGGTTTGTTAGCGAAACAGTATCAAAACAGGGTAATTGTAATCATTTCCAGAAAAGTCTGGATGGCGTGAAGATTGCCGAAATTCCAGCTACACTTGGGGAAAACATTGTTCACTATTTCGAGACGCTGTGAGATTTTTAATGTGCTTGTGCAAACTCAGAATAAAATTTTCAGATGTGAAGCTGGAAGTGACACGAAAGTATTCCTTTTAAAGGTCGAAAAAGTGCTCTCACGTGGAAAAGAATGCGATGAGCGCGGGTGTTTGTCACCTTTGGCGGGAGATTTGAATTGCACTCGAGCCGCTTCTGATCTCACTCAACGCATTCATCTTAACGGAATGTTACAATCTTGGTCCTCGTCTTTGATCGCGTTCCTTAAAACGGAGTTTGATCTATCGATGGATAGCATCAGAAGTATTAACGCAATTCTTGATGCCGATTTGAGAGGCGGTGTTGCTCTTATCAAAGAGTTCACGAGAGCTATGATTGAGAGTTTGGTAGAAAAAATCAAGGTTTCAATGTTTCAGACAAATTATCCACTCGTTGTTTGTGTTTTTAGGAAACTCCATGGGTCCAAAGACAGGGAGTCGAAGCAGCGATTGAAACGGTGGCAAATAAAATCCAGCTCGGCGATAACTTTGGGCTCGAGTTGAGAGACCACATTGAACACGTGATGACTATTGAGACGGATTTCCTGAAATGTTTGAAAGATATCCCAGGCCAAGATTTTCTGTGCTTGTTGTTTGCGGCGATGAACGTCAAGAAGATGAAAGAAATACACTTTCCGTCATTTATCAACGCTCAAAACGATCACCCTACCATTTTATTCGGCCTGCCTTTATTTGATTTGGCTCAAAATGTCGAAGAAATGGCTGCCAAGGTTAGTTTTATTGGAATAATGTTTGAAAAACGTCTGTTTTTATAGCTCGGAGTCGTTGGAATGGTAACCGGACACGAAATCAGTCACTCTCTGATTGAAGACCCGAACAGACAAGATCTGCTGCCAGTGTTTTCACAGGAAGCAACGCAATGCATCCAGAATCAGTTCAACAATACATGCACTGAGTTTGTTGAGGTATTTTTCTGCTCTTTTTCCAACCCGACCAAAAACTTGGTTTCATAGGAATCGTGTTATGTTGCCGATCATCAGATTGACGAGAATGGATCGGATATTCTGGGGTTGCAGCTGGCTTATGAGTTGTTTGAAACCTATTACAGAGATACCGCACAGGTTTAAAATAAATGCTCTGCAAAAACGGAAAATCAATTTCAGGATGAGTACGTTCGGTTGAATCACATCAGCATCACATATCAACAACTCTTCTTCTATGCCAATGCTTTCTTCTTCTGCGAAGTAATCTCCCAAAAAGCACAGGAACGTTGTTCAAAAATCGGAAAAATTTCAGGGAACTCCTGGAAAAGCAGACTCGCATGACACTCATTCGATTTTTGGCATTCGGGCAAATGTGGTGGCCCAACATCCCGCCTTCAAAGAAGCGTTCAACTGCTCGGCCGACAGCCGAATGATGCAAAGTGTCGAGAAACAATGTCTCATTTATGGGGAAGACGCGCCGGAGACAAGAAGAAAGTTCAGACCGTCCCATTGACTGTCACACTAGAAATTTCAGTTTTTATTTGCTTTTCCATAATCCCCTGTATCGTGTTTTTCATTCAAACTAAACAAATGTCTGTCGTTTCTGAAGCATTGTATATAGAACGGAATATCCAAGAATTAAAGAAATAAAGACTTACAACGGCCGGGACGAAATGTGAAATGCTTCTACCCGGCAGGCTCCAATCGACAGGACGCAACACTGACTCCCATTTTCAGCAACTTTACCGCATTTTTAGAGACTTTGCCGAACGCGTTTCAATAATTTTTTGAAAAAAAAAGTGCTCAAAGTGAAACATCCTAGCCAACCGAGCCGTATTGGCAGGCCGGGCCCAAATCTTGCAATTCTGAAGAAATATAATGTAGAAATGAACTTTTCATCAGTTTTAAACAGCCCGTAAACATTTTACTCTGCTGCGAAGTAAAGAGAAGGATACTCTTTGAGCATGGGAACCGTTTTTTAGGAGCTCTCAAAAACTTTGACCTAACTTCTTCTGATTTGTTTGCCAGGAAATACAGTAGGACAGCTCCTATTGACGAGGGTCCCCCCGAGATTACATCTTCCTCAAACTGCTGCAATCCCGCACTTCGGGGACACAAAAAACGTCTGCCTTGCTTGTACTTTCTTGTTCGTCGCAGAAAAGAAGAGAGTTTACATGTTCCTCGTCGTGTTTCGCTGGTTCCAAAAGTGCAAAAAATGTTTAAAGACCTCAAGGCAGATATTGTTCAAGTTGCATAAAATAATTTCAATATCGCAATTCACAACTCAGGACCTATACGTTTGCAACGCACTGTAGATTTTGAACAATATTTATAAATTGATCGTGTGTCTCCGACCTCCTTTCTTAACGATGACTGCTCGAAGACGTCCGAAGAAAGCGTTCTCCGCGGCACGCGGGTAGTCCACTGATGTATTGGTTACCCGTCATTACCCGTCAAGGATCTTCTTCATGTACTTCCGCACGTGTGTGTGGTTTAGCCTTTACATTGCTCTGTAAGTTTTTGGGGCAGAGTATAATTTTGAAGAGACACACTAATATGTCAAATTTCTAACATTTCGAAGCGACCGATTTCAAAGTATCAATGTCATTCCTCTCTAATATTTCAAATAACAGAGTTGAATAACCTTTCAGAATCTTTTGAGGCATTCAAATGAATTCAATCAACTTTTGGAACTTTTGAAACTGAAATAAGAATAAAATTATTGAAAATTTTCAATTTGAAGGGACAAAACATTCGAAACAGTATTTAAACATACAAAACCGACAAGTAACCAACAAACATGAAGATGTTTTTCTTGTTTCTCCTGGCCTCGGTCCTCGGTTCGTCACAATGTTTCGATTTTATTCGAAATGCCTTCAAGTGAGTAGTCCCCAATTCAAAATGGAATGTTTTTTGTGCGTTCAGTTACGTGAATGAAATGGCTGATCCCTGCTATGACTTTTACCGACATGCCTGTCCGAAATTCTCTGCACGATCAGAAATGTTGATTACGCGTCTGTATAACCCAATATTGCAAAAACACCTAACGAAACAGTCGGACAACATTTGGGAAAATATTGCAATTGAGGTAAAAACCAGTATATCATGCTTTGAAAATTGAAGGATTTTGAGGAGACACTGAGAAACATTCACCTAAACGAACTTCCGGCACCCGATGACTACTTCTTGGAGATGTTTTTCACAAGGCAATAAGATATTTTTGAGATTCATCGAAATGATTATTTTAGATGTGAAACAGGAGAAGATACACGTCCGTTGTTGCTCATGCTTCAGGAACTGCTGCATGAGAAGGGTCAGACTGAATGTTTCACAACAGGATGTCTCCTTCCGATTGCTGACGATAACAACTGCACTCGGGCAGTGGCATTCTTGGGACAACGGATTCATTCTCTCCAATACGATTCCTTTAAACTGGTTGCGGGCGGTCTTGCGGACTATTTAAACACTCTCAAAGTGTACTTAGAAGGAGCAGGCATTATCCTAGACGCAAATCTTCGTGATGGTGTTTCTGGAGTCAAAGATGTAGTTGACGAAATTATTTTTACGGTGGAAGAGTGGATTGAGGTTGTTCGCAAAGGTTTTGAAATGAAAAAGTACAATATCTGTTCAGGCGACACCGTGGGTCATAAAAAATGATGTTGTCGGACCGATCAAGGCTGAGATTGAACAATTGAATCTCTTTGACAACTACGCTCAGGTTTTGCGTGATGATCTGGATGCTTTGTTGACTTTGGAGCAGAATTACTTGACGTGTCTCAGGAGAATCGGGAATTCGGAGCAGAGTGAAGTTTTTTGTCTGTTTTATGCGCAACAGACACAAACTAAGACCCCCTTAATACACGAGTTCTACAATTACCTTAATGCTGGAAATTTCCATCCGAATCTTTACTTTTCCTATTACTTTTACGACTTGATGCAAAACGTCGAAGAATTAGCTGGAGTGGTGAGAATGTTTGTGTTTTGATAAGAAAAAGTGAATATTTCAGCTTGGAAGTACTGGAATCGTGGCCGGACACGAAGTTAGCCACACTCTTATCGAAAATGTGAATCGTTTGGAACTGATTCCGTTCTTCTCAAATGAGTCGATGCAGTGCGTCATGAATCAGTATGAAAGAACTTGCGATGAATTCAGAGAGGTATCCACTTTGTTTTGTTGATAAAACATTATTTATTTAAGACTTCGTGTTATACTGCCGATCATCAAATCGATGAGAACGGATCCGATATTCTCGGTGTACAATTGGCCTACAACATCTTCAAAAAGGAATACGAAGGAAGGGAGCAGGTACTCAATCTGATTTTTGTACCCCTTTTCCACATTCATATTGTATTTCAGGATGAATACATCAAATTGCGGAGTCGCGTAGTCACTTATCAACAGCTTTTCTTCTACGGTTTTGCGTTCACATTCTGTTTGGTAACCTGAAAATTAGAAAGTTTATTTTTTCTATCGCATTTTATTCAGAATAGCCCAATGCAGCATAGCCCAATGGACGTGCACGCAGCGATGAATGTGCGAATAAACGCAATGGCCAATCATCCGGCATTCCAAGAAGCATTCCAATGCTCGGACAATTCAAGAATGATGAGCACTGTTAAAGTGAGTAAGAAATGTAAATGCTTGTGTACTTGTGATTTTCCAGGAACAATGTCTCATTTTCGGAGAGGGCGCCCCGGAAACCAGAAAGTTCTAGATAACGTTCACTTCTTCGCCTCATTTATCCTCATTTAATGCTTTCCACTGTAGATTCAGAAAATATGTAATAAACAAGTTTTGATACTGTAAAAGGAGTCAATAGAGTTCCGTTTTGCAACAATAGCAGTGTCGTCCTGTTCAACAGGAACGTACATTCCTTATTCATCACTTATTAAAAACGTGTTTCGAAATTTGAACACTCATTGTTATGAATCCGGTTAGAAAATGTATTTAATCAAAGTTTAGAAAAATAAAACTTCATTTTTTCAGCAATGCGCTTGGTTCTTCTTCTTCTTCTTCTTGTCCTGGAAGCAAATTGCGTTATCGACTTTATTGTCGACTCTTTCAAGTAAGCCAACTACTCAATTCGTTAATAACAGAAAATACTCCAGAAAATATGTCGATCAGAATTCGGATCCCTGCGACAACTTCTACCGTCATGTTTGCCCACTCGATGGTTCTGTACCTAATGATTTACTCTCCGAATTTTTTGATCAAATTAGGAACGAATTTGATCAAAACTCCACTAAAAGAGCGTGGGACCGGTTCTCAATTATGGTATGAGCGTAGAAATCGTGGAAAGGAAATTTAAAACCTTTTCAATTCAGGACGATTATAAGGTAGACGCATCCGTTTCCGCAGAGATTCCGTCTCTTTATCTTCAATTGTGAGTGCAATGAACAGTTTTAATTCTAGAAATGAGTTTAGGTGTGAAAACGGAGTCGATACAACACTGTTCCTCACTCAGTTGCACAGTATAATTGGTCCGAAACAGTGCAAAGAGCAATTCTGCTATCATTTCATTCGAGAAGATCCAGACTGTAACCGTGGAACGGCTCAAGTGGAGAGTATCGTTAAAGACTTACTCGGGTCAGAAGATATAGTGAGAAAAATCAGTAGAATATAACAAAAAAATGCAAAATTTCAGACGGAATTCATTCAAACCATTGGTTTGCTTCACAGCAAAATCGTAGATATAAGCGCTCACATTGACTATGATGTCCGCGATGGAATCGTTGAATCCGAGCAATATTTGAATGAAATGAAGAAGTTGGTCGTGGATTGGATTAAAGTGAGTGTGAAGGATAGTTTAAACTAATAACTTTGTCATTTAGGAGACTTCATGGGTGGTCAGCCACGGTCTGGTAAACTCTACTATCTCTCTAGTGGAGCCCGTCCGAATAAACGACAATTATGGAGCAGATTTAAAAGATTTAATTGAACAATTCATATTGATTGAAATTCATTACACCACTTGCAAAGCTAACTACGAAAATCGGGAATCGGCCAAACTCTTCTGTTTGGCTGAAACAGCTGCCACACTCGGAAATTTCGAGGTTGATGGATCCGCTTGGAGTTTGACGGATGCTTTCATAGATTTTCCCACAATCGATTTGGGATTCGCTTTCTTTTACGTCGCTCAACATACTGAGGACGCGGCGGGAAAAGTAGATGATTAATGAAATAATATAAAAGCTTCAAAATTTTCAGCTCGGCTTCACAGGCGCTGCTATCGGTCACGAACTCTCGCACATGCTCATCAAAGGTGGAAGTTCCGATTTTCTGACCTACTTTTCCGAAAATTCCAAAAAGTGCATTTTGAATCAGTTCAATAGCACTTGTCAAACATTTATGGAGGTTGGTTGACAAATGTTTCATGAAAAATTAACGTAATCAATTTGAGGATTCGTGCATAACTTTCGACGGACAAGTTGATGATGATGGGGCGGACACTCTTGGTTTCCAATTGGCCTATTCACTTCTTGAGACGTTTTACGGAGATTCGTTAAATGTGAGAATCTTTGAAACTGACATTTTCAGGAAACCGGTCAGAACTGAACTGTTTTCCAGGAAATCTACGAACCACTGAATGTTACTCACAAACAATTGTTCTACTACTCTCTTGCACTCTCGTTCTGTCAGGTACGTATTCAAATACTGATTTTTAATTAATCTATGAGATCATTCAGGGGCTTCCTGGCAAAATTGGTTGGCGTGGAAACGATATTTTGGATGAGCATGCATCCGCGGACATCCGAGTAAACGCTATGATTGCTCCACATCCTGGATTCCAGGAGGCTTTCCATTGCACGGATGACAGCAGGATGATCAGATCGTCATTGGTATGACTGCGTTGGAAATAATTTGGAAATATTCTGAATTTCAGGAGAGCTGCATCATTTACGGAAGAAATGCTCCAAATGTGAAAAAGCATCGATAAGGACGTTATAAAACATATTCGTATTCCGTTTGCTTTTTGATAATATTAAAGTTTTGCGATCACATGGCATATTAAAATTTTTTTTAATCGTCAAAGTTGGATAACATGGAGCGCCGAAATATCGGAGGTTTCGTCCATACTTTCTCAATCTCAATCGTTTCCCACATCAAATTCAATCTGAAATGAAACTTTTAGACAGTTTTCCATAATTCAAGCAAAGAAATTAGAGAACCAAGTCATTCCACATTTAAACAAACTACACAACTTGGCTTAAGTGAGTAGCTTGTATTAAGCGTTGAAAAAATGGTTCCACACCAGTGAAAAAAGTGATCGCTGGGTTTGAAGACGAGAGGTATATGATGATTTTGGTCAACTGTTTTGAATTCATGCTGAATAAGTTTTGTTCAACAATATTTATTCGGGAGTATAACACGTGCGGGGGAAAGAATTGATGATCGGTAGCAAACACGTTAGTTGGATGGTTCAGCAGCGTTAGCAGACTGACCGGCAAGTTTGAGCTGATCAGCCTCCGCGTCTGACATGATTTCGAAAATTTCCCTCATCTCCTCGGTAGACTTGCCTTTGAGCATGTTCGCGACGGTCTTGCACGCCACGTCGAGCAATCCGACCACATTGAGGTAGTTGGCAGCGTTCAGCAGATCGAAGAGATCCTTCTTGTCGATATCCAAGAACCCGCGATCCCACACCGGGACAGACATAAAGTGATAGTCGTCTCCCTTGTCTTCGGCCGGACGAGTGTCTTTGTAATGCTCGCACCACTCGATGACTAACTTGAGCGACTTGCTGTCGACGTTTTTTAGCGGAATCGGTTCTTTTTCGAGCACATTCTCTGCAGTGTATCCAAGCACGTCGACGACATTTCTCAGTGTGATCGCATGGCGGAGAGCCGATTCCGTCATTTCCAACATCACTCCGTCCGAAGACACCAACTTAAACATGACCGGCGCTTTTTGCTCCACTGGCACTTCTTCGGCTGGAGATGCGGCGGCAAGCGGGCCTTCGACGGCTTGGGCAGCATCGGCAGCGGGAATTTCCTCCATCGGGACGTCTTGGGCGACAGCAGCAACGTTATCAGCCATTTCGATATGTCGAGATCGGTTAGTACTGAAAGAAGAAAAATAATTAGTGATAGATGAAGATGGTAGGAAAAATTGAAAGTATGAATGACGATAATGAATCACTATTTTTTATATTTTAACGGTATTCGTTTCTTTCACAAACGCGTAGACACCAAGTGCAAAAATCAATACAAAAATCAATTCCCCGCCAACGAGACAGGCAGAAATCATCCAAAAAAGTCCTTAGCTTTCAACTAAAAAAATATTGAAATGAGAAAACTGCAATATTCGAAAAACTATTTTTTGAAAACGCCGAGAAGGAATTTGGGCAAAAACAGCGCTACGAATGCGTATAGCAGAGAGAGAGAAAGAGCGCGAGAGAGCGAACGCGATAGAAAAAAAGAAATTCGCGTCGAGACCCGTGGAGGAAACTGCATGCGGATTTGATGCTCGATCGAATATTAATTTTGCGTCCAGTGTCGGTCTTGTTTTCTTTCAATTTTTTTTCAGAAAAAAACGATGTGATAATATTTCTGCATCAAAAATGTAATCTGAAACGCGTTTGTTGTGGAATACCTCAAAACTAGACTGAAAAGTGCACTGAAAGGCACCAGATGAAACATTCGTGGCCACTGAGCACAATTATCGGTTCAGTGATTCGTATGCTTTATTTGGTGTAGCACAATTCATTCTTTAAACATTAATTTTAGTGGATTTTTTACATTATCTGTTCTAAAAAAATTATTACAGTTGTTTACAACTTTCGCCCGGCATCGACGCTGCACCATATGGTACAAACGGATCACTGAATCGATTATTGCGCTCAGCCATCACGAATGTTGCATCTGGTGCATAACGGAGCATTTCGAAACGAGCCAACAGCAAAGAAATCTGATTAATCTGAAAATTCATAGATTCGTCGCAATTTCGAAGAGCTATTAGGTTGTTCGGAAAGTTCCAGTCATTTTTCATACTATGTTTTTGAAGATTGTTTTTTTCTATCGGGAAGCTAGCACGTAAGTTGTCGTTTTTTCAGTATGTTGGTAGGGTATTGAAGTGTCAACACAGCAACGGATATCATTCTCCTGTTCCCGAGTAGTGAGATATGCCGAACGTTTTCGTCCCTAACAACTTACATTTCCGAAATGTAATCTTATTTCTATTTATATCTGACTTGAAAATGCCGACATTGATCGCCGTTTCACGGAGGTTTCACAGATCCTTTTCAATCCGTCCGTGAACTATCAATGACACTTGGGGCGAGCCTATCATCAATTAGTCATGGACTCGAAGCAATTGGCAGAAACAAAGAAATTTCTGAATCTATTTGGCGATATCCGAAAAAGAGATAAATGATGTGTAATTCTAGCGGCTGAATTTGGACCAGTTCGTCTATAAACTTGCTGAGTGAGGTTTCTTCAATTTCATGTATTTACGGATGGGTTCGGTGATGCGTTTTGTCGAAAATGATGCATTTCAGGAGAAAAAAATCTTACCAGCAGAAACAGTTTGAGAATACAGTCATCCCAACGCATGAACTGACGACCAGTGGGTAACCGGAACAAACGGAAATTGTCGGATCACTGAGGACACAAAAGGAATGGCCGGATAGGAAGGAGTACATCTTCTTCCTGCTCCAACATCTGAAAGTAAACTTTCACGCGCGCAAGAATCACGTGACGCGACATTAACCATAGAGGGATATGTCTGAGCAGTCCTGGTTTTTTAATGAAATGTCGATGTGAAACTATCTCACCAGCTTTTCGATCCAGTTGCACGCCGCTTGATTCATGTTCTTACAACGGCTCCTCTGCCCGCTTTGATGTCACAGTGAATCACTGAAACCATGGCAATCTGTGCGAATTCTGAGAGAATTCTGAGAATCTGAGAGAAAGCGGTGAGCAGGCGGTGAGCAAACAACAGAAATAACGCGCAAAGAGCTCAGCAAACTGATTTTCAATTGGAACTAAATGTGAGATTAACTCACGAGCCATTCGATCTAATTGCACGCTGTATTTTATTTGTTTCTATCAAACAACAGCTCGGAATACGTATTCTGCGCTTCGAGTTTCCTGTGAACCAAAGTAGTGACATCAAACGGTGACGTCGAAAAAACCATCGAAAATCGAGCAGAAATGCAAATGAAAACACCTGTCTGAGAGGAGTCCGCGGCGTGATATCTAATCCCCGGCCGCGGGCAGCTCGGCAATCACCCGCAAGCGAAAACGAGAAAAGGCAGCAACTGCGCAATATGTTATTATTTTCCCAGCATTTCGTTTAATTACCCAAGCTCAATGACCAGTGTGTGTTGGACGATATTGTCGGGAGATTAGAATCTCGCGGTCCCTCGGACATGTCGACTGCCCACAAATCATTAGTCGATACGCGCGCTGTTAGTTTTGGTTTAATTACCCAAGTTTTGAGGTACGAAACTGGGAATGACCTAAAGCAATTTAGCGTCTTGTTTAATTTTGGATCGTCTCCTTTAGGGGAGACAAAAGAACTAACAGAAGAAAAATTGGATGATAATAGATAGAGTTATGCCCTAATGTTTCGGCCCGACAGGCCAAAATGGAGCCCGAATGGCTGAATTAAGATGAAAAAGGCAAAAGCTTACAACATCCAGGATTCCCAGGCCGTCTCCGATCCAAGTACTAACTAGACTCAACGTTGCTTAACTTGCCAGATCGGACGGGATGGCGTGTATTCAACGTGATATGGTCGTAAGCGAAATCATCGCCACTCTATGTCGGTGACATTTTCGCAAACAATGTCTCAATGACCAGTGTGTGTTGGACGATATTGTCGGGAGATTAGAATCTCGCGGTCCCTCGGACATGTCGGCTGCCCACAAATCATTAGTCGATACGCGCGCTGTTAGTTTTGGTTTAATTATCCAAGTTTTGAGGTACGAAACTGGGAATGACCTAAAGCAATTTAGCGTCTTGTTTAATTTTGGATCGTCTCCTTTAGGGGAGACAAAAGAACTAACAGAAGAAAAATTGGATGATAATAGATAGAGTTATGCCCTAATGTTTCGGCCCAACAGGCCAAAATAAGGCCCTACTCTCCCGTGTTGGCCGATATTGTCGGGAGATTAGAATCTCGCGGTCCCTGGACATGTCGGTTGCTCACAAAACATTTGTCGATACGCGCGCTGTTAGTTTTGGTTTAATTACCCAAGTTTTGAGGTACGAAACTGGGAATGACCTAATGCAAATTAGCGTCTTGTTTAATTTTGGATCGTCTCCTTTAGGGGAGACAAAAGAACTAACAGAAGAAAAAGTTGGATGATAATTGATGAATTTATCTCCTAATATTTCGGCCCAACAGGCCAAAATAAGGCCCTACTCTCCCATGTTGGCCGATATTGTCGGGAGATTAGAATCTCGCGGTCCCTGGACATGTCGGTTGCTCACAAAACATTTGTCGATACGCGCGCTGTTAGTTTTGGTTTAATTACCCAAGTTTTGAGTCAGTTCATCTTGGGATTAAACCACCCTGCCTTCTGGATCTATTCCCCCCCCGCCATATTCACACTATGACCGAGCTAGGTACGACCGAATTGCTCCAAAACAGCATTATTCGCTCCTCTGCCGCCCGTAGGTCCCAGTGTACTTCCCCGGAGCACATGTTGTTCCAAACCCTTGATTCCCTTAACGGAATTGCTCACAGGATGAGCTCCGCCCATAACGGTGGAAACCCCAATTCTCATAACAGAATTGCTCACAGGATGAGCCCCGCCCATAATGGAATGGCTCACAGGATGAGCCCCTGCCCATAATGGAATTGCTCACAGGATGAGCTCCGCCCATAACGGTGGAAACCCCAATTCTCATAACAGAATTGCTCACAGGATGAGCCCCGCCCATAATGGAATTGCTCACAGGATGAGCCCAGCCCATAATGGAATTGCTCACAGGATGAGCCCCGCCTATAATGGTCTAAAAAGTGCATTTAGTATTCGCATAAACGAATATTATCTGCCGCCGAAGTCAAATGACAGAAGCTCCGCCCCAAAAAGTGGAGAATTGAAGTCAAATGACGGAAGCACCGGCAATCTCAAAAAGGAAAGCCTTCCAAAGATCCTCTGTGAAGTGGAAAGTCTGGGAAATTGTATAGTTGTAGGTAAAACTCCCGCAACTCAATCGATTCTCTCGTCTGACCCCTCAGAAATCGATAATCTGGCAAAGGACCAGGCCGACTCCCAGGTCTCGTGGAAGACCATCTCTGACCATAGAATTAGAGGTGGCGCAATGAGAGAAAGAGTAAGGAACGATCCAAACGTTTACACGATGGTATTATTGAAAAAGACAAGCGACTCCCAAACCGTCGTGTGTCAACTACAATATCCAACAGATAAACTGGTTTGTTGTTACCACCGGGGATGTGAAACCCGTTCCCAAGCAGGACTTGGAGCGGAAGAATTGAAATACTTGACTAGACATTTGGAAAAAGGTCCATGCTGTCAAAAAAAGGTCAAGTGGACTTACATTTGTACGATCTGCGGGGAGACCCCCAATGAAAAATCTTGCATACCCGTCCAGATGGATGAAAACGCATCTGGAAAAAAAGTCCATAACAAAGAAGCCGAAAAAGAAATTTAGTATCGGAAGCGGTACTAGATCTCGAGCGGCCAGTGCACTGAATGATTCAGCACCATCTTTAGCACCTCCTAGGAAGACAACGTCCAGAAAGACCGAGTCCAAGGTGATAGAGTTTTCGACTCCTGAAAAAGATTACAGAGTTGGAAAGCAAGATTCAAACGAGAGGAGTGGCAAAGTCCCTCAGTGCTCTGAAAGAATCGGTAACAAAGAAAGAAAGAGAGGAAGTTGGCAAGAAACCAAAAACTTGCTCCTATCCTTGAAAAAAAGCTGAAAAGAAAAGTGCTCGGAAAAAGCCTAGCGAATGTTCTGAAAAACGGAGACAACATCAAGTTCCAGAAACAGCTCTATCGGAGCGGACTGCGACCTGAAAAATGTTGACCGGAATTGAGAGAATAAAAGCGGCTCGAGAGCAAAGCTCAAAAGCAGGCTCGCCTTTCTACTCAGAAAAAGGATGAGTTTGTCAGCAGTGGGAAAAATCTCCAAAAAGGGAGCCACAAACAAAGGAATTGGAAAAAAGAAACCATTCCTGATCCAGTAGTGACGACAATGGAAAACCCCATTGAATCGGAAGCGCTGGAAGAAGAAGAAGACCTGAACAGAACTTTTTGTCATCGATGATGATGATGAAATAGTCTCGAGAAGGTTCAACACATGGTGCCTGGACCATGAAACCTCAAAGGAGGCATGGTTAAGTGACGACATCATATTCTGGTATCTGAAGCATCTTTGCGCAAAAAGCACAAAGTATGAAACTTTGGATCCAATTATGTGGGAAATGTACAAAAGAGAAGGAATCATGCTCATAAAGCAAAAACTTTGGAGCACGAAAACCTACTTTTTTTCCCAGTTTGCGAAAATAACCACTGGATCCTTTTGGTGATAAGCTTAACTGGAATCTGGTACGCAAACAGCTTCCTACGTGAACCCGAAGGAAAAAGTTCAACAGTTTATTGAGGAATTGGGGACTGAACGGAAAAAAAGTTCGACACTCCAAATCCCTGCCAGACAGATGGCATAAACTGCGGTGTTCATGTATGCCTGATGGCAAAAATCATGTCTAAATGACGACTATTGGTATACCGAAAAAAAGAGGTCCAATCGTTCCGAAAAGATGTGAAAAAAAGATGCTCAGAGCAAACGGATATGACCTGTACTCTGAACAATACCGTGATTTCCACCAAACAGATGAAAACCACGAAAAAAACCAGAAAGTCCAGAAAAAAAGTGGACACTTCTGAGGTGTCAGTTGAATCCCCAATGGATATTCCACATGTTGGTCAACCGGAAGAAGTGGATAGAGTTTCCATCCCAAAAACTGATGGACCTAAAACTCGAATGCCCTCCACATCTTCTACAAAAAAAGTTGCTCCAAAAAGTGGTCAAACCAAAGGAGAAACCCACTAAACAGATGGGTAAAGCACGCAAAGTGCCAACTGGAAAAAACCAGAGGAACTGGTCGTGAAAGTACGAGAATGGTTCCAAAAAAGAGTTCCAATCGTACATTCAAGACGGTAGAAGCTTCCAAAGATTGGAGTGGATCACCGACGTCCTGACAGCCGCCATACAAAAAGGCCTCTGTTGGGGACACCCAGGCAATCGAGAAGATTGTGAAAAAGATGCCCACCCTTGGAAGTGGAAGAGGGTGAGATGGCAACGCAAACGGATCCAAAAAAAGGATTCCCAAGAAGGGTAACAGCAACCCGACTGGAGATGGTGACAGCCGCAAAGGGCCACCAGTCTCTCAAAGGGACTCGTACTGGCAAAAACCGGACGAAGACCTTTAACCAACTGATCGGCAAAGAATCGAAGCAATGCGAGATCCCGATCAGTCAACTTGAACAGTTCTTCAAGAAAACCACCTCTGTCACAAATGTAACAAAAAGAGGTTCTGGAATCAAAAAAAGTTCCAAAAATCCCAAAGATAAAAAGTGGGACAGTGGATTGTAGACCCATTCACTGAACAGGAATTGGCAGTTGCTCTTAAGAAAACCAAAGACACTGCTCCTGGAGTTGACGGACTGAGATACCATCATCTAGAATGGTTCGATCCTGATCACAGAATTCTGACGCCCCTGTACAATGAATGCAAGGAGCATCGGAAGATTCCATCACATTGGAAAGAGGCAGAAACGATCCTTCTATACAAAGGAGGAGACGAATCTAAGCCCGAGAACTGGAGACCAATCAGTCTCATGCCAACCATCTACAAACTATATTCGAGTTTGTGGAACCGAAGAATCCGGTCAGTGAAGGGTGTCATGAGCAAGTGTCAAAGGGGATTCCAAGAGCGGGAGGGTTGCAATGAAAGCATTGGAATCCTTAGAACCGCGATTGATGTGGCGAAGGGCAGGAAAAAAAGAACCTGTCAGTCGCCTGGCTCGACCTTACCAATGCGTTCGGTTCAGTGCCACATGAGCTCATCGAGCACACTCTGGAAAAAGTATGGATTCCCAGAAGAAATCGTCCACGTCATAAAAAGACATATACAATGGGGCATCCATCCGAGTAAAGAGTAAAAAAATGAAAAAGAGTAACCAGATCAAGCTGAATTCTGGGGTGAAACAAGGAGATCCCATTTCACCAACGCTTTTTCAACATGTGTCTAGAAGGTGTCATCAGAAAACACCTGGATACGTCCTCAGGCCACAAGTGTCTCAAGACAAAGGTCAAAATACTGGCATTTGCGGACGACATGGCCATATTGTCTGATTCCAAGAAACAACTCCAGGAAGAGTTGGAGAGAATGGATGATGACTGTACCCCACTCAAACTCATATTCAAAACCGAGCAAATGCGCTAGTTTGATAATTGAGAAGGGCAAGGTACGACCTGAAGCACAAATAATGCTGAAGGGTGAACCCATTCGAAATCTCGCTCCAAAAAGACACCTACAAATACCTGGGGGGTCCAAACAGGAGTCGAGACTAGAATATCAGAGCTCGAATTGCTGACCAAAGTCACCAAAGAGCTGGAGAAGGTAAACACAAGCGACCTAACTCCACCACAGAAACTCGACTGTGTAAAAGCTTTTGTGCTACCGAAATTGACATATATGTACGCCAATTCGGTACCAAAGATGACAGAGTTGGGTCAATTTGCCAACATGACGATGAGGGCAGTAAAGGTTATGCACTCAATCCCAGTCCGAGGATCCCCGCTAGAGTATATCCAAATACCAACTAGTAAAGGGGGACTCGGCGTTGCGTGTCCAAGAATAACCGCAGAAATCACTTTCTTAGTGTCCACAATGAAAAAAAGTTGTGGTCCTCAGACCAGTACATCCAAAGACTGTACCGGGAATATCTGGAGGAAGTGACCCGAATCGAAACGGGCAAAGATCAGGTCACCCTAGGCGACCTGGCGGCCTATCTCAGCAACGAGATACCAATCGATAAAAAGGCGTTCGGTTTCAGTTGTTTCACAAGACTACGCGAAGTATGCAACAGTCTGTGGAAAATCAAGTCCGCTCCTTTGCATAAGGTGAAAATTGTTGAGTTCGAAGGTGAATTGGCAATCTCCGTACAAGCAATCGAGAAAGGCAACGAGAGAATCTTTTACCAAAGAGAATGTAAAGAAACTCCAACAACTGCTAAAAGGAGAAGTGAATGACGCTCTCTCTCACAGATTCACGACCGAGAAAGTTGTGAAGAGTGAGGTAGTCCGAGTCATCCAGCAGTATCCTCAGTGCAACAGCTTTGTCAGAAAAAGGTGGCAAAGTGAGTCGAGCAGCACACAAATTTGTGCACAGAGCTCGCCTCAACTTGTTGTCGTGCAACTATAACACGTACGACAACACAAAGTCAAAAAGAATGCAGAAGATGTCATTATGAGAATGAAACTCAGTGGCACATCCTACAAAGTTGCACTTTCGGACTCCCGAAAAAAATCACTGAAAGACATGATGCAGTGCTCATGAAAGTGAAAAACTCATCGAAGCTGGTTCAAAGAAAGACTGGAAACTGAAAAATAGATCAGGAAATACCAGGATTCACCAGACTTCGACCAGACATCTACATGAGAAGTCCAGATGGAAAAGAAATCATCATGGCCGATGTAGCCTGCCCATATGAGCATGGTGTGGAAGCCATGAAAAGAAGCTGGGACAAAAAGGTTCAGAAGTACTCTGACGGTTTCAGCAATCTCAAGGCTCAGGGCAAAAAAAGCTTACTGTCCTACCAATAATAGTTGGATCTCTCGGAAGTTGGTGGAAGCCCACAACTGACAGTCTGAAAAAAAGTTGGGAATAGAGGATGCAGTGATCCGTAAAGTGATTCCTGAATTGTGTTCTACAGTATTAGAATACAGCAAGAACGCTTATTGGAACCACATCTTCGGAGACTCCTACACTGAAATTCCACTCAAATTCGGAGACGAGAAACCAAAAAGGCAACTCCTGGAAAAAAGGAAAGAGCAAAACATGCTCCGACCCTTCCGGGGACGTAGCCGGGTTCGAAGTCAACATGCCAAAAGACCTGGCTCTGAATGGACATGGATAGGACTGAAAACGAGACTGATTAATGGAATGAGTAACCTGAAAAACCAATCCAAATTGATCGATATTGTGAATTTCCAGGAGAAATCGCAATAAATTTCTTTCAAATTACCACCTGATTCCCAAAAAGGAACAGACCATAGCCACAAAGATGGCAGCTGACTCTTAAAAGGTGTGATGACAGGATCATAAACACAAGAGTCACAAAAAGGCATCTAACTAGACAAAATAGTTGGGTGCCGATCCCCCCTCTTGAGACTGTGCAAAGAACACAGTCTAGAACAGACGGGAAGACCGATCTAAAACGCACAAAGGTGCCAGGTTGGTATTACTGTTTCATGAAGCTTGTTCCCAAAGTTCAGCCTCGCCTTTTTCTCTTTAGTACTTCCTAACCGAGTACGTAGGGTAAAGAAAGGGTCGAACGGGAAGGAACAAAAAGAGCTGATTGATCAGATTCCTCATTCCAATGCGAATGGGATGGCCGTGAGGCTACAGGCGGGTAACTCAGTCAGATGCTAGCGATCTTCGGATCCAACGGCGCTGACACAACATGAGGAACCCTGGGTTCGTTGGAGATAAAACTCAAATGGGCTGGAAATGGCTTAATCACAATGGATGACCACTGCCTTGCAACCACTTAAACCAGTGGGCTATGCGGGTGGGTCAATCTGAAATTGTGTGACCATATCCTGACTCGGCAATATCTACTCAAGGCTCTGAGAGCAAGTACATAATGGCCCTTCCCTACTATAAACTCCCAAGCAATTGGTGGCCCCGTTCGGCGGGTAATTACCACTGTTGCGCCCCAGGCTCGCCCCGCAACTGGGAATGACCTAAAGCAATTTAGCGTCTTGTTTAATTTTGGATCGTCTCCTTTAGGGGAGACAAAAGAACTAACAGAAGAAAAATTGGATGATAATAGATAGAGTTATGCCCTAATGTTTCGGCCCGACAGGCCAAAATGGAGCCCGAATGGCTGAATTAAGATGAAAAAGGCAAAAGCTTACAACATCCAGGATTCCCAGGCCGTCTCCGATCCAAGTACTAACTAGACTCAACGTTGCTTAACTTGCCAGATCGGACGGGATGGCGTGTATTCAACGTGATATGGTCGTAAGCGAAATCATCGCCACTCTATGTCGGTGATATTTTCGCAAACAATGTCTCAATGACCAGTGTGTGTTGGCCGATATTGTCGGGAGATTAGAATCTCGCGGTCCCTCGGACATGTCGGTTGCTCACAAAACATTTGTCGATACGCGCGCTGTCAGTTTTGGTTTAATTACCGAAGTTTTGAGGTACGAAACTGGGAATGACCTAAAGCAATTTAGCGTCTTGTTTAATTTTGGATCGTCTCCTTTAGGGGAGACAAAAGAAGTGATTTCATTAGGAAAACATTGGACTTGTGTGAATTAAACACACAGCTACACGATGCTCGCGAGGGAGTCAGTAATCGGCGAAGCGGGAGTTCAGTTGTCGATTGTTCCAGGCACAGTGGTTAGCGTATCTAATCCTTTAGTGATTCTTCGCTGTTCGCGTTTTTCCTGTGTTGAGTGATAGTGTGCGGTGCTTCGGCCCTCGTACTTTGTGGTTCAATCCCGCCGCGGTCTGAATGATGATGCCTCCGCCCATCCTATTCATATCGAGATGCTAAGTGCGCTTCTGCCCCGCTTCTAAGCGATGATTCGTCGTCGTTTTGCATTTTTCAGTGAGTTTTTTGCAAAAAGAGTAGTCTACTATCAGAAGAAGATGCCGTTCTTTCTTTGGTATCAAAGTTGGCCGAAAAATTCCACAAGACGTCGCACAAAGAATTATAACCGTTCGATCTTTGATAAGACATTTGGAAAAGGAAATTTGAAGAGACAAAAAGCAATGTTAGGTTTGTTACCTATCAAACAATGCAGAAAAGAGAAGAGAAGAATTCCATATAAAACTCATCCTATTGTTACTTTTGTTACTTAAAGTCGAGAATTTCTATGTTCCCGTCGTATACCGAAAATGAAACTGACTTTATTTTTTACACTTTTCACGCTCTCGCAAGCAATCAATCACCCATTTGATTTTGTCGAGGATTCTTTGAGATTGTGAGAAATTTTTTTGTAGCCCGGAAAACTTAGATAAAGTAGTTTTCTAGGTACGTGAATCATGACGCGGATCCTTGCGACAATTTTTACCGTCACGCGTGTCCGATTGGAGAAAAACCGGAGAATTTGGTGACTGACGCATTTGAGGAGATAACGACATATCTGACGAAACTACACGAGGATTCACCATTCAATAATTTAACAATTCTGGTCAGTTGATGAGTTATATCCGATTCAAATCCTTTTTCATACAATTCAGAACGATTTCAAAGAAAACGTGAAAAAATACGCTGAAATTGAGACCGTAGAAGAGTACTATGCTGACACGTACAGAACTCTGTAGGATCTAAGGGAGAAATAGAAGAAATACTTAAAATTTTCAGTTGTGAGACAAAATCTGACAAAGTTGTGGATGATTACATCGGAATGCTTGATGAAATAATGAAGGAAATAATTGTTCTACATGATGACTCCCCGATTAAACTTCCCGGCAGAAACGAGACCGGGCGATCTTGCTCTGAAAAGGCTGAGAACATTAGATCATCTCTGCAAGAATTCGAGCCGAGGTTGCAAAGAAAGACTGTTAGTGATGAATTTATTCTGAATAACTTACATACTTTTGTAGGCTGAATATGTGACCAGCTTCACAGAAGGAGTGCGCATTTACCAGTCAACAATTAAAGCAATTAGTGCTCATCTCGACATTGACATTCGAGATGGAATCAAGCAAACCAAAAAACTTGTAGAGGATGTTGTGGAAATTGCGGAGAAATGGGTTGAGGTTTTTTACTAAAAGCTGGGAAATACCTGAAAATGACAGTTCAGGGAACTCCATGGGCACTGAAAAACAATGTGACTAAGAAGATTAAAAAGATCGGATACCAGTTGTCAATGTACGATAAGTTCGGGTCAGACTACATGGAAGCTTCGAACATTATTATGGACGTCCACAAAACGTACTCGCGCTGTAAATCTGTCTTTGACGAGCTGGGAAAGCCAAGTCCTTTCTGTTACCTTTACACTGCTCTCGTGAGCGACGTTGAAATCACAAATCCACACTTTTTCACTTATGATCAAGCATACAATGTGCATCCTAAGCTCTTCTTCGGCTATCCCAACTACTATCACATGCAATTCGCCAATGAAATGGCGTCAAAGGTTAGTGTTAATATGTTTAATGTTTGCAGTTAAAGCAAAAGAGTTCAGCTTGGGTACACTGGATTTACTGTGGGACACGAAGTTGGGCACACTTTCGTCGACAATCATGATGAGCCCCAGCTTTTCCCGTATTACTCGGAAACCGCGGAAAGATGCGTTCAGAATCAGTACAACGCTAGCTGCAATGAATTCAAAGAAGTGAATTTAGTTGAACTTCAACGCAACTATTTGGTTTTTGCAGATTTCCTGTGACGTCGATAAGATTCAGCTCGATGAGAACGGAGCTGATATTCTTGGAATGCAACTAGCCCATAAACTTCTTGAAGAATACTACGGAGAAGACATTCATGTGTCCACTCATTTCACTGATTTTTTCAAATATTAATTTTTCCAGAAAAACATCGACAAACTTGGAGTGACAAATGCTCAACTTTTCTGGTATTCGTTCGCATTCCAGTTTTGCAATGTAACTTTAAAACTCAAAGCATTTCCTATAAACTTATTGCAGAGTCATAAGATAGAGATTACTTTTCACGAGAATGGCGACGAAGATGAACACTCCACAAACTACGTGAGAGTGAATGCAGCCGCTCAGCATCCCGGATTCCAGAAAGCGTTCCAATGTTCGGATGACTCCAGAATGATGAAATCGGTTCGGGAACAGTGCATTATTTACGGGGAATCAGCCCCGGACACACGGAAAAGACATCAAAGACATCTTCAATAAACAGCTTTCATGAAAAGTTCATAAAATAAACGAATATTTTACAGAAGTGCCGATGAAATATATCCGAAACATATCGGAAACGACGTACACCGTATCTTTTGTTTCAGTTGAACTAGCGAATAGCGAACAAACTGAATTATTACGAAGAAATGACAAAACGATAGGAAAGGGGAGGGGATAGAAAAGATAGATTTGCGTATGTGAAGTGCATTTCACACGTCAATGCGATAAGGAATACTAGAAGATGTTGCGTTAAGGAGAAAGGAGGTGGAAAGGGAAGAGAGAAAGTGAGTTGGGGGAAAGGAAAGAGATAGATGAATGAGAAAAACGAGAAATTTCACCGAATTTACAAAACTGACAGTAGGGGGTGGGGGAGAAGAAGATTTCGTTAGTCTGGTCCAATCTAGAAGTAAAGTCGAGCAAAGACCATGGTGAAGACGGAGAGAAGGAGCGAGATAGAGTTGAAGGCCGAAGAATCCATAAGCTCCAAGTCGTGCTCGTCGTAGGTCTTGGCACGTAGCACCACGCTCTCTCCTGAAAACAAAGAATACAGTTCATTCTTGACTTTTTTCTATGTGGTACCAAATCCAGCCTCGTTGATCTGTCTGAATCTCCACACGTATTCATGCCCGTGTCTGAGCCCGCTGATCTCGTAGATTCCGCTGTCCTCTGAAAAGTTGAACATTAGCTCATCAGCAAGGAGAAGGGAAACTAACCAATGTTCTTCTGCAAGAAGATGGAGTGGCTTTTCCAGTAGGCGTCGGAAATGTCCTCGTCGGCAACTCCAGATGCCTCTGCGATTCCAGCACGCAAGTGTCTGATCTCAACAGCAGTCACCGGAAGGTCTGGCTCCTGGTCGATCGATTCAACCTTCCAGATGATCGAGTGCTTCTTGGCCTCAATGAGGGAGACCTTTGGCTCGGCTGGAGCATCTGAAAATAGCGCAAATGAGGTTTCGCATGTACTTGGGATCTTACTAGCTTCTCTGAGGTGAATGGTATGGAAGGATTTGCCCTTGATGTTGTTGGCCTCGCACTTGTACGTTCCCAAGTCGTTTTCGTTGACATTGTGTATCTTAAGATGAGCTCCTTGCGTGAGCCCGACATTCACAAAGATGTTGAATCGTTCGTTCAGCTTGATCTCCTCGTCGCCGTGATAGAAGGTGTACTGGCGGACGATTGGGAAGGAGGAGGTTACGTTGCAGTAGACGAAAGCGTCACGGGCATGATTGTCAATGACGGTGTACTGAATGGACTCACCGGCAGCGAATTCTGGCAGAGCTGAAAGAAAGAGTCGGGTGATAGGAGCAGCTAAAGTTCCGAATCTTACTGTAGACTTCAATCTTCACATCCTTTCTGTCAACCACCGGGAACTCGTCTCCATTGCTCTGCTGGTACATCTCGATTGTGATGCAGGAAATGGCCAAGTCCACGTGTTCCTTCTTCAAACTGTCGATCGTGGCCTCATTTCCAGCAATAGTCCAGATTTCCTCATCAAGTGGCTCTCCGTTTCCATTGGTCAGCTGGATCATTGGCTCTTTTCCAGACGGGCTCTTCACTCCACAGTCGATCGTGATCGGCTCTCCTAAAAGAGCTCCCTTCACCGTGTCTTTGTTGTTCCATTCGATCGCAGCTGAAAGAAACAACATTGAACACCCAAATGCCCGTAAATCGACAAGGTCTTACGCAAGACAACAAGTTTGACGATCTTCTCGAAGTGTTGTCCTCCGGAAGTTCTAGCCGCACAGGTGTACAGTCCAGTGTCCCTGGTGTGGACGGACGAGAAGTGGAGAGATGTCTTGACGTGCTTGCTTCCTTTCTCGTTCAAAACCACTGCGAAAAGGCTGAAAACCAAGCGTTTTCTGCATGTTGATATCATATTTCAGTTGAAAACTACGTCTGACGGAAAATATCCAATTCAAGAAATGAAATATAACACGAGACTGGGCAAACACCTAGTTGTATTCATATCCAGCAAGAAGTTTGAGACGTACCTTGGGTTGGACTCTCCGTCGACATTGTTTCCGTTGGTCTGCTTCCAGACGAGATCGCTCTTGTGGATGGAATCGTCGCTCGCGAACACACAGCTGACCATGATCTTCTTGCCTGAAAAATTTGAAACTATACTCAAATCGGAAGTTGTCTAAACTAGAACCTTCTCTGACGGTAATGGTGTTGGAGTCGTAGTCCATATTTTCGGAGGAGATGACGATCGGGTTCTCATTTTCTGATACGGTCGGACTGTCTGAAAAATATTAAACTTTATTCATTTTCAACCCCTCGTATAGGTTAGTAGCATAGCGAAAAGCTAAAAGCTTTTGGGTTATACCCATTTCCGGTGAATTTATAACTAAGACGGGAGTGTGGGTAAAATATCAAATTTCCACAAAATGGTGTGAAAATTTTCTCGAGTCATCTGTTTCGACTCAATTACCTCTTTCTCCTTCTTTTGCTAACTGATGTTTGCACAAAATGACTCAAGCAATAGGGCGGAAGATGACGAAAACAAAGAGTTATTCATAGTTTGGAAAATTTGGAAACACGATGGTTAAGATTAAAGATAGCTACACAGCTAACTGACCAAAGAGAATTCTCTCTTCAAAAAGTGGTATAATTCGTTTATCCCGGGTTATTGTAAATGAACTTCTCACGCGTGAGAAGTCTTCAATATCCGCATAGTCTTCGTAACTTCTGTCTGTAAATTGGAAACTGGAAGTGCGTGGCAACCCCTTGCTTTCTATGTCCTTTTCCCTTGAAAGGTGTCAACAAAAGACAAAAGTATTGTCTTACGCAACACCTTCAACTTTGTAAACTGTTTGTCTACCAGCGCGGTCCTCAAGTGTCCCCCGCCGCATTTGAGCTCATCAATGTGTTGCTCACTCGGCTCATTTGCTTTTCTTCAACCCCTTCCGAGGTGTCATCGGATACCAATACTAAAACAAAATTTGCATAACGGAACATACGTTCCCGACTTTAAGAAACAATGGTAATAATAATGTACTCGAGTCTGTCTTCCGCTCGTTTGTCACCATGTGTCTTCATTAGCGATACCAATATGCTAATATCCCGTAACGGAGCACGAGGAGACGGGGATAAAGAGGATGGGGGATGTTTGGGGTTATGAACAATCATTGGTCCATGAGCATACGATAAATAATGGATGTCTGCGAAAAACTGCGATCGGGTCTCAATGAATGTCTCTTTCTCACGATAAGGTATTCAATGACCTTTATATCATCGACTATTCTCTTTTCACCCAAAAACCTAATAGAATGTTATGATTGTGCCCCAAAAAAAAGGGAAAAGAGTGCGGACAACCAATCTATTTGGAGGAAGGAATGTAAATAACATCTATACATGTTGCTCGCGTCCGGCGCAAAAAGAACGAGTAACTCGAAGAGTGTCAGGTAATCAAATCTTTTTTCCGTTAAGCTCCTACACCCCTTGCCTCAAGGGACCGAGTGTTCAGAGCGCCGAAAGAGGAGGAGGAAGAAGAAGAAGCCACAAGACATGGAGAGTGTAACTCGATCTGTTTGATGGTCATGTAAAAACCCAAGTTCGTGCGTGGTCGAAGTGAAATGTAATGAAATTTCATACCGTACAAAGACTTGCAGAGATTGTTTGTTTGGCAATGCTCACATTATAACTATGCTTTTCCCTGAACATGGCAGCGTACAGACCGGAAGGTAGTACTTAGGTGCAAGCCAGCAATTAGCTCGCCGGACAAAAGAGCGTCGAAACGGTGGTATTTATGAAAACAGTCATGTATCCTCATCCACCCCCTCCACGCATTGACTATTCTACGAATTCAAGCATTCCCGGCGGCGCGGTCCCAACCATTCATATATTATTCAGCGTTTCTAATTCGAACAACAAGAGAAACACGAGGGTGTCCTCTCCCTTTGACTCCACACCGCCCTAATTGTCGCTACACGCATCATTTAGTAGGTGTTCTTTCGTCCCACCCCCCTCAAAAAGGTTCGATGAAAATGGATTTTTATCATTCTTCATCAAGTGGAGAGAGCAGACAATACCGCCTGGTAAACGGTTGTAGGCAGTTAGATAAACATTTGGATAACTGTGTGGAGGTGGACTGCTAGCCGGTGTTATGTGATGCGTAATGGATTAATGTACTTGTGTTTGGAAAAGGAAAGTGCCGCTTCTTTAGAACGAACGTCAGTTTTCCGCCAAACTTGTAAGCAAATTAGGTTTCCAACAACTGACGGGAGGCGCGAATATTTCCGCATCATGAATCCTATAGAGTAGTGTGCACCTGGTCTCCAGTCTCCAACAAACGCTGTTCTTTTCTTGACCCTCTTCTACTTCTACTTCTACTTTCCCCCTCAATGTATGTACATACTTGTTCACCATCTGCCTCAAAATCGCTCGATCTATATATTTCAACACTGATCGATCAGTCGCGCAAAAAATACACATACTCCCAACATACAATACATGAACCCCTCAGTAGCCGTCTTCTTGCAAGCATCTGAACACACAGTGCTTCCCGAATGTCAATAGACACCGAAAAATTGCCAATCAATGGGGGGAGAGGACGAAAAAGAAGACCTAAGGTTTCATTTCCTTTTCTCCTCCTCGCCTGTTTGCCCCCGAAATGTTAAGCCATTGAGAAGAGGCTACCATCGGTAGCTTGGCTCAATTCGACTCCTTCACACAAAACAAAAACGCATGGCAAACAATTGGAAATTATTGAAAAGCAAAAAGCGCAACGATACTGAGAAACATTATATTTGTAGGAGCTGCTCTGCCACCATCAAACAACTCGTTTACCGCCCTGAACTTGAAAAGAAAGGGCGAAAGGAGGCACTTCCGGCGAGTTTTCCTGAATTGAACTCGTATTTGGAAAATTTCGCACCTACTCAAGTGTTCCGACACGTTGAATTTCAAAAAAAAAGTGCGAGTATCAACTTTCGAAAGGAAATAAGAGTTCACTGGGGTCTCGCCGGCTTCTTTTCTCCGTTTTCTTCACAAAAACTGGCCGGCCTTTCGGGATGCGACACGACAAAAAGGGTCTATTAGTGGAAAGTTGGCAAGTGTCTCTCGAGGGAAAAGTCCCTTCGGGGAGAAAGGATTCCGCATGTTCTGAGACCCCAAGAAATGCATTTGCGGCGGTGATTTTGGTGAATGGAAAGTTCGGATTGTATCATCTGGTCGGGGGGAAGCGATGTTTATACCTCCACCCGCGGATTTCTTCGAAAAAGATAAACTTTTGAAGTGTGCACTCCACTCGAAATGCTCGAACTATCGCAATTGATACACCAAGCGCTAATTCTAATTCCATCTCTACTTTCTCAACCCCCAATTCAACAAAACGAACGCATAAAAGGAAAAAAAGAGAAAAACAAACCTGAGGCGAGAGCGGCGACGATCAGAAGACACAAGGCGAGCGAAGAGCAGAGTCGTCGTCCCATTTTCGAGAAAGAGGGAAGAGAATGAAGTTCTTCTTATTCTATTCTGCAAAGAAATGACAAATAGCTGTGAACTTTTTGCGGATGAACGATGAAAATGACAAAGTACGAGGGGCGAGAGAATTTTGGCGGATTGCAAAGGATCATTGGGAGGATTAGAGGAGAGAGATGGTGAAATCATTGGGTCGCGTTTTTCATTATCCTATAAGTCAGTAATTGATTAAAAAGAACATCCGAGTTTTGAAAGATGAACAAGGAAATCATGTGATTTTGGAAAGTGACTCATCAATTCAGATTTCGAAAAGGAAGCGTTGGGAAACAGAAACAGAAAACCGTTTCGCAACATTTGCAAAAGAAAAGGAGAAAAACGAACAAGTAAGCTGCTTAACAGTAAGTTACTGTCAAAATGTTGTAAGCCTTCCAGGAAGTCAAATGGACAACAAGCAATGTTGGTCTCACTCTCTCTCTCTCTCTCTTCTTTTTCTGTGTGTGTGCAAGAGAGACGGGGGCCCGAGTGTATGAGTGCGCTGCCCCCATTCCCTCCTCCGCCCGCCTTCTCCTCGCGCACTAGGATAGAGCCAGACGGTTGCGGGAAACCGAAAACGGACCGCCCACATCTCGTTGGTTTCTTTTTCTTCTACCGGAGGCAAGTGGTTGCGGTAGCGGCCAACAGGAGAGAAGAATGAAGAATGACTAAACTGTTCGCGTGGGCACGAACCTGGGCGGAGTGGGGGGGCGTGTCGTGTTTATGAGTCACATGGGGTTGAAACACGTGGAAAACACAAGAATCTGGGTTTTCTTCGTTTTATCTTTCAGCACTCAGCCTACGCACCTTTTTGCAGGGTGGGCGGATTATCACGAGGAGGATTAAGGAAGAAGAAAAAGAAAAGAAAAGCACTGGTCATCACTCAGGATCATTTGACAGTTTCCGGCACGAAATGTGGGCGAGAATGCTCGGTTTATCCCTTTTCTTCCGAGGAATCTCTATTCTACACCAAACTCCATTTTTCCTCGGTTAATTCGAAATTTCGTTGGATTGGAACTATTATAGGACTACTTTTTTACGACTACCCGAGCCCCAATTTGATTCGAAAAGTAAATTGCGAAAGGAAATCGAATTAAGGTGGTTGGCCCAGTGACTCAGCTTTCTCAGCTATGAAATCTTTTCGAATTCAAGGATGAGTAATCCTTTTCGAAAAAAAAGGCCACCGATAAAGAAACCGAATAAAACCAGGACCCTCTTCACGTACCATTTGCATGTCGCCTTTTTGACCTATTGTAACCGGCGGCGGCGGCTCTTCCGCAACGATAAAGACGCTCAGATTTCCGTTTCAACTTCTATTGTAAGCCACTCATCGCTAATTAGAGAGGGTTTTGGCGGATTAGGAAGGACAGACAGCTTGTACACCACAATGGGAACAATATGATGGGTCGCATTTCCCCCCGTCTAGTGAGTCAAACGTCAAAGACTACAGGACCATACAAGTCCGCCTCCAGAATATGCAATTTTTCGTGTGTGTGTGTGTGCGCGCCGACACTTCTCATTATTTTTGGTGTAACCTGATATGCACTACCCTAACTGGATAAGAGGAGATAGAATTCCGTGGAAGAAGTTGGCGACGACGCCGTGGAGGGTATGAATTTCATTGTGTGCGCACATGGGGGAAGAGGACCACGCACTCCTGTAATTTGCAGCAGCATCTTGAGAAAACGGAAGGTCGGATGGATGAATGAATTGAAAATAGAAATGAATGGTAGCAAGCACGGGAGCGCGGCACAACCTTCTGACTCATGAAGGGGTAGACGCTCGGAAACAATGGGGGGCGGGATGTGAAAGAGAACGCCTCGGTCCTCCTGACCGTTTCATACGAAAACATTACGAAAATAAACGACTTCCGGTGGTTTTCGACTGAAAATGAGTCACTTTTTGAAGACATCCACCATTCGGATCGTGCGAGAAGCGCACAGTCATCGATAGCTACCGTAGTCTAAAGCAACGCGTACTTCATAAAAATGATAATCGCGCCCGCTCCAATATGGAAATGAGTAATAAAAAGACGGACAGAAAACGAGGGAATGGGCCCATAAATGGTAGTGTGTGTCAATATGTGATTATGCAAGAGCACACACTGATTCTCGACGTGTCCACGGAAGAAAATAGGGGTTAGGAGCATAGCTGGCAAAACCGGGACCAGCGAGTCGGCCAGTTCTGGCCGATGTGACCCGGCTATGACAAATTTTAAGGAAATGTTTCGAAGAACTCCAGAATAGTCAAATTTTGTCTGCAATGTGAAGGTTTTCCTGTAAAATTCGGGTATTTCTGAAATTGTTTTTTCGTAGAAATGATTTGCAAATTGTGTGTGCTTTCAAAAAAAAAATTGTCAAAATCTATGCTGCCCGACTCGTTGCAACTATAGTGGAGCTAGGACACTTCTGACTCATCCGGTGAGATTTGGCGTGCCTAGAAATTTCAGAAATCAGATCCGATAGTGGAAATAAGGATGAATGCATAAAAAAGGAAAGAAAACAGAATTAGCGGCAGCTTCGATAAAATATTTGAGAGCATTATCCGCGTCTCGAGAAAAGAATGAACCAGTTTTGTCGGATGTTTTTCTTTTTCTCCATTCCCGTTCCCCTCTTTTTCTCCGGCGTCTGCATTGTGGAATTTTAAAGATTTTTCATAGAAAACAGGAAGAGAACGGAAAGGTAAAAGTTATTATAGGACAGAATAACAAGAAGGTTTCGAGGGATGTCATATATCATAATAATCTATCTTTTTGTGTCCTCAGAAAGGAACCGCGCACGCGACGAGATGTTGAGGACTGATAAAGGAAGAAGGAATGAAAAACGAATGGTTTCGGAGGGACGAGAATCATACTAGTTGCCTACCTTTCCTCCCGTAAATCACACGCGATTGCGTACGCAACTTTCCGCGCGGGAAAGTTGGTTTCTCACGATTCCATTAGGAATGGACGGGTGCAAAAGTTGTTACGCCTCGATTAACTATTGAAAGAATATCTTGATCAGTCCTATTACTAGTAGTACACTTCCACAATAGACGAGAAATTGGAATGTGGCAATGGAGAACAACAAAAAAACCTTTTTTCTGAGAGGTTTTGTTTTCTTTAAAAACAATCGAGGTAGCACTTGTTATTCAGTTGAATAATATCGAATTATAATATTTTGAAAAGTGACTTCAATTTATTCAGAAATTTGAAATCAATTCACCAATTGGAACGGTTAGGAGCTCTCACACAAACAGCATTGATGCAAATCTTTCCGGATCCGCAGTGAATATCCAAAGTACATCCATTGTGAATGCTGTGAGAATGTTGGTGCTGAGAAGACGTGACGATGGTACGGGAGTACGATCCAGAAGCTCCGCAAACGCCATTGATGCACGTGGTCCCGTAGCGACAGTCCAGGCTGGTCCTGCAGCGGCCGGATTGGAAGCACGAGTTGGCCGGAATGCATCTTCCGTTCGAGTAGACGTGGCCAGGGATGCAGTTGCAAGATGGACGGTTGCAATCCACTCTGAACACATTATTTTTTTAAATTTCACTGACACAATAATTCTCGAAGTTTCCGACGTGGGGGAGCGCACTTTTGGAGTCACCTTACCTGCAAGTAGGGTTCGGGTTTTCACAAGTTGGCGGGCAAAGTTGAGTGCACGGCGAATATTGTTCGTTGAAGCCGCATGACCTGTCATTGTAGCCCAACACGGCCGTCACCTGAATTCCATGAGAATCGAGAAATATATGAAATATAGTTCTTACCAAGAGAATTGCAGCAAGAAGAATCCGGTTCATTGCGTTCGAGAAAACTGAAATTTCCTCGTCTTTCTCAGCTTTATATCCATCGCGACATCTGTGTTCAGTGTAATCTTGTTTTATGATATTGTGCAGTTTCATTCCAAACCTTCGGCATCATCAATCTTATGACACAGCTTTTACAAAGACATAATCGAGCTCTCACGCCTCCACATTCCCCACAGATTTATAGCAGAGTTGAGCGGAAGTGGAATTTTGAAATACGGAAGACGGCGGACGGCAGACGGAAGAAAATTTTTCTTACGGAACACGGAAAACGGAAGACGGAAGAAAATTTTTCTCACGGAAGATGGCAGACGGAAGACGGAAGAAAACTTTTTTCCCGGAAGACGGCAGACGGAATACGGAACAAAAAATCGTCAATTCAGAGCCTTTTTTCCGGTTTTTTTTTTTGAAAAAATTAACTAATGCAACAAAACTTTTGGATCTGGGTACTGCCCGTGGAAATTCGCGTTCTTCGGGACTAGTAAATGGCTCTTGAAAAGCTATTACTCTTTTACGGTAAGAAAAAAAAAATCCCGGAAGACGGCAGACGGCAGACGGAAGAAACATTCTTTTACGGAAGACGGCAGACGGAAGACGGAAGAAAACTTTTCTCACGGAAGATGGCAGACGGAAGACGGAACAAAAAAAACCACGGAAGACGGAAGACGGAAGACGGCAGACGGAATTCCGCTCAACACTGATTTATAGCATCTTTTCTTTTTTTCTTATTCAACGATTCATCATTCTATCGGGGATCTTTACCGATACTTTTTATTGGATGAAAACAAAAACAAAAAAGTGTACATTTTAATACAAGATTATCAGACTTAAGAGCTTCTCTTCTGTCTGAGCACATAACTGGTACAGTATCCGGACGAACAATATCTGTTGGATCCGCAATCCGTATTGTAAGTGCATCGGGTGCTGGAAGATCCGTAGGTGTTGGAGGTTCCGTAGGTGTTGTAGTTGTTATCAGTTCCATAAGTGGACGATCCGGTTGTCGACTGGCACATGTTGTTGATGCATCTCTGGTTGGTTCCACAGGAGCTATCATAGGTACAATAGTCTGAAATTAAACGGATAAGATCTTCAAAGTAATGAAAGGGTGAGTACTGTTGGATGGGATGTGAATCACACAGAGACCGTTGGCACAACGTTCATTGTTAGAACAGGAAAGAGAGGTAAGACATTTTTCTGGAATAGAAGAGGGTTGAGGGTGTGAGTTTGATAGTTAGGATCGTCAAAACTCACTTCCGGTGGAGGAAGAGTACATGGCGTTGTTGTAGGAGGTTCCGTACTGAGCAACACAGACTCCATTCGAGCACGTCTGTCCAGAGTTGCAGTCAGTAGAGTAACGGCACGTGGATCCAGCTGCAAAATTGATCTTTCAGTCAGGGACAAGAAGAACTGAAACTAACAGTTGGAAGAGTACTGGTATCCGTTGTTGTTCGAGTACGTGTTGGAGTACATGTTGCTGGACTGGCATCTGTTGTTCGTGCAGGTCTCTCCGGAACGGCACGAGTACGAGGTGGTGCAGTAGAGACCAGATCCGGTGTTCTGGTTGCTGTACTGCGAGTTCATGTCATATTGGTTGTTGTTGTTGTACGTGTTGGAGTAGAGTCCTCCGGTGTAGCTCAGAGAGCTCATGCATTGTCCGTTTGAGCAAGTCTGTCCGGAGGAGCAGTCATACGAAGAGGAGCAAGTTCTGTCTAAAATTGAGAATTGCTAGAACCTTCCGGAGAGCTCTTCACTCACAGGAACTGCTGTAGCTTGGGGTGGAGGTGTAGTAGGTGGCGGCAGAAGCGAAGCCAATGAGCTGAAAATCTACGATTTCAAAAGAAACCGTGACTTTGCTTGAAACTCACCGCGAGGAGGAGGGCAGACTGCATCTTAGACTCGATGTGGTTTCTTTCCGTCAACTCTGGCTCTTTTATACGTTCCCACTTTTTTTGTGAGTTATTTGTCTTGGACTTGATAAACATGTGCCCGTGGCCTTCGCTTCATCCGAGTAAACACATGTTTTGCCAGAAAAATCTATTGGCTCAGAAAAAAAAATGTCTACCGAAGGGCACAGAGTCAATATAAGATGATAGGGAGCCGTTGATAAGTTTGGCTGAACTTCACTCTGTCTGCTGACTTCTTTCGTGTTGTTTGGCCCATGACACATACACCACTGTTGACTTTTCGGTTACTCGATTGCCCGATTCTGTTTGTGCTAACGTGTAAGTTCATATCACGAGAAGTTAAATTTGATCGATCAAGCAAATGTTGTTACAAGAATAGATTCACTCTCTTGTTGTCTTTTCTTGATTTATGACGCGGAGCCACGTGACTATGTCATCTCAAAGGCCAGATGCTGGCGCGATTCTCCTCTTCCTGCCATATTGCCAATGTATGATTCACACTTTGTTCAAAAACCAGAGGTCAAACTGACAAACAACGTTGAGTGGTTTGAGAGATTGCCAATAACCGTTTACTTTAGTCGAACAGGCTCAAACTGACAGACAGAGAGAGTGCAAAGTAAGGGGACACGACGAAATTTCCACAAAGTGTGTATTTCTGAACTGCAATAGTAAACTTTTTCTAATTTCATCAATGTTTTAACGTCGTTCAAGCATCGGTATCGCATGGTTGGGAAAATCCGGGCCCAAGAGCGGTAGGTCCTGGCCGAATCGTCTTAGGAGCGCGCAGATAGCTACCGTAGTTTAAAGCATCGTATACTTCTTTCCAATGAGGAAATGAGCAATAACAGTAGGACAGAAAACGAGGGAATGGGCCTATAAATGGTAGTGTGTGACCGGTTATGATGAATTATAAGAAAACTCTTCGAAATATTTCATCCGTCGTTTTCCATACTTTCAAGGTTTTGTAGCACTAGCTGGGTCTATGCGATACTACTTTCTATGACGAGAACCCGACGAGGAATTATTGAAAATGCTATTCCTAAAGTTGTCTTCGAAATTTTGCGGCGTAGTCCATGTCCATTGTGCTAGCTCCAAATCGAAAATCTGAATTAGAATATCCTCCTTTCATGCACATACTGATTGAAATAAAAGCGAGAAACATTTCCTAAAAGAAAATCAGCACACTCTTTGTGGTTTCTTTTCGGTTGCACGTCCAATTACCAATATTTTATTTTACAAAGACTCCAATTTAAACTAGAAACTTGTCGATCATTCAAATGAGACTAAACACAGGTTCACAATTTAAGCCTCGAGAGCGGCCAGAGCCTCTTGTTCCTTGACAGTCTTCTTGGTGGCGCTCGAAACAAAATCAGATGGAACCTGAAAATCGGAATTCATAAAAATGAAGAATAATTAGGGCGATGTGCTTACAAGATATCCGTACACGTAGCGACGGCCGATCATTTCTCCAACGAAGAACCAGAAGATAACCTCGAGCCCGACAGCAGTGTAGACAAGTCCTTCCTGTAAGCAATTTTAATTAAAATTGCTACACGTAGTAAGAAGTTGGATAATTTTGTTGTTTTTAACGCGTTCCTGACCAAATCGTGTTGAATACTTTAAAACACTCACTTTAACGGAGAGGTTCTTGTATGCTCCGGTATGGATGAAGCTCTGGACTTTGGCCCAGTCGGCCTTGATGGCTGGCCAGTCAGCTTGACGTGGTGGGGCAAGCTCGTGCTTTCCGACGGCCTGGAAACATCTTCATTCAATGGTTTTATAACCTTTTCTTTGTTCTTGATGAAATCTCAGCGTCAGGCTTAAAAACGAACAAAATTCTCAAAAACTCACCTTCAGGATGGCGAAACGGCGCGGGAATTGAGCCTGCTGGTGACGGTACAAAGCCCCAGTGAGATTGGCGATTTTTTCGAAGAATCCAAGTTTCGGCGCGGCCATTCTGTAAGAAAGACCCAATAAATACGGGGAGAATTGAGCAAAAAACAAGTAAAATACGCGGAAAAACATTCTATTCATTTTTTCTATCAACATTTTTGGCAGAAATCCGTATTTTATGCTAAAAATAAGTAATAATTGGCGTAAAAAGGTGTCTGCACCGCCTTAAACCTCCATGTCTCTTCTCTTCGTTGCGAGACCAGCGGGGGGAGGCAGTGCGGTGGAGCGCACTTGTTGACCCCCGCTCGCAGCAAATTTTGGTGGCCACGATGAAGATGCGCGATTATCACAATGATAATGAGCAAAAACACAGGAATTCAAGATGCAAAAAGGTGCACAAAAAGTTTTTGGATACAATGATCACAAATTCTAGTCAAAGTTTCTCAAAAGAGAGTTGAAATAGTGAAAAACCATTTCAGAGCAGTAAAATAAATGGATACAAGTTGTAACGCCCCGCTCGACTTTTTTCGTTCGCAGATCAATAGCATTCCGTTTTCTGCTGAAATTCCTCAAAAATCGCCGTGTTTTTCCGCCTTTTCCTTTTTCAAATCACTCGGAAAACACAATTTTTCGTCCTCGCGCTCATTTTTCCCAGTTTGCCCGCAATTCACGCGCACTTCATCTTTGCCTGTTGTCCGTTTATCCGCGAATAACTTCAAATTGAATGTGGGCCGAATAAGGGTCTAATTTTGGCCTCCCCGCCCGTTTGCCCACGCCGGTTTGCCTGTGGGAATCATCTTTTGATGTCTTCAAATGAGCAAAGTTCCTTTCAGGACCTTGGAAAACACTTTGGGCCAAGCAGTCCTCTCAATTAACGGCGATAAAAGTGCCAATTAGTGAAGAAATGCGGGAATCGAAGGGACAAACGCATTCAAGATGTCTACAAAGCTTAGGAACCTACTATTTGCCATTTCGATCTTTTTGTGCTCCTCTATACGGATAGGTAACCTACAAATTGCCAAGAGCCCGACTGCAGAAGTGTTTCAGGAATCATAACGAACCATCAGTTGGAGCATTCTGTCCGGACCGCAGTGAGTATTATCGTTCCGCGGATAAATGAGCAAATCGTGAAGACTAGAGGAGTGTGCTTCATCACTCACACATCCTTCGTTATTTTGCAAAACTCTCACGACAATCTGAACCAGAGGAGTGAGGTTTTACTTCGAAAATATGTGCGAATCCCGTTTTGTTTCAGTATGCAGCTTGGCCAAGTCTGAAGTAACCGTGATCATTGGTGTTGTCGACCGAGAGAGCGGATCGATTATCGAAGAACAATGCGCCGAGTTGAACATACTGTTCATCCACTACTACTGGACGCCTGGCTACAAAAAGTAAGGACTGAAGGCGAAAATTGTGGAAAACAAGTGAAAACTTTGACAGAAAGCCGCAAACATCACTGAACTTGTACCCATCGATGGAGTACTCTCAACTCATGGAGCGACTGATCAATTTGTGGCGATGGGACACTTTTGTCTATATTTATTCGAATTATGACGGCGTGTTTCGTATTTTTGTGATAGTGAACAGTCATAATTTCAGCACCAAAACAGCTTATAGAAACGCTATCTCACCTCGAGAAGAGTCCCGCACTTCTGAGAGCTCACACATTGGACGACAGCATGATGGCGACCGCTCTTGCCCTACGAGATACTTGTGATCGGAACCGTTGCTGGCCCAAGAAGAACCGAGTGCTTATAGAGCTAAGTCCAAACGAGACGCTCACTTTCTTCGACGCCTCACTGAAGCTGGGGATGATAAGTGTTCACAATTGGTTCCTGATCACAGCTCTGGATGACCTCAAGGATCATCTGTCTCAGTACACTCACAATGGAATGAGAGTGTCCCTTCTGACTGTTTCGAAAGAGAAGTGGAATCAAAACGACTTGGCAATCAATCTGCCTGACATGTATCAGGAGTATCTGGCTCACATCCCCACAAACCCTCGGACACCTTTTGTAACCCTGTCCACTTGAGTAACTTGAACTTGAATATTCTCCATTTTCAGAAAGATTTCGCGTTCATCTTCGATTCTATTCTTCTTGCGTGTCACTCAGGTGACCGGAGAATCAGGACATGCGAGGACAATGAATCTGTGCTCGACTACAAACTCCCAATAGTAAAGGTGGCTGAAGCTCAGAGCAAACTAGAGCACTGAAAAAAAAACGATTTCAGCCGTTCAAAGGACTAACTGGAACTGTTTCATTCAATGGGACAAACGAACGAAGCGACAGTGAGCTGCACATCTGGGAAATGGGAATCACTGGAGCGGGACTCCATGTAAGCTATATCTTTTTGGGCGCGTTACTTATTTCAATGCTTTTATTGTAGACTGGAACCTGGCGGTCGACCTGGGAAGGATCGAAGGAACTCACGATGATGGCCAAGAATATACCCGGAACGCACGAGCACTACCAAGCATCCGTTCGAGAATCGAGGACTTTGAAAGTCACGTCAATCCATGAGCGTCCGTACGTTATCGAAAAAATCATGCCGGATGGACGCGTCAAACACGAGGGATTTTGCGTGGACTTGCTTGACAAACTGGCAGAGATGCTGCATTTCAACTACACTCTCAAAATTGTCAAGGACAACAAATATGGAGAACGGAAGAACGGAACTGACGAATGGGACGGAATGATCGGGGAAATTTTGAGAGGAGATGCTGACATGGCAGTTGCCCCGATAACTGTCACTGCTACCCGACTGGAAGTCATCGACTTCACCGATCCGTTCCTTCAACTTGGGATTTCGATGTTGATGCGTCAGCCGAATCCGAAAGCCTCTTCGTCTCTGACCAGATTCCTGTGGCCACTTTCTGCCAGGTTCGTTAAAAAACCCTCAAATTTCAAAATAATCCGATATATTTTTAGTGTTTGGACCTTCTCCGCAATTGCAACTGTTTTGACCGCTCTGCTAGTGACTGTCGCAGCAGTTTTATCACCAAAAGAGTCGACGACAGAGTTCAAGGTGCAAAACTCGGTGTGGTATCTTGTTTGTATTCTTTTGCGCGCTGGATCTGGGTACAATTGTCAAGCAGGAGCTACACGGTGAGCGAGAATGGCTGGACAGACTGTTAAGCATGTCTTCAGGTTGATATCAGCAGTATGGTGGACGTTCACTCTGGTTCTAATTGCTCAATACACAGCGAACTTTGCCGCTTTGCTGACAGTAGACAGGAAGTCAATGCCGTTCAATGTAAGGATAATATTTTCTTCAAATTACACAGTTATTGCTTACAGAGCTTTGAAGAACTTGGAAACCAGACAGAATACAATTTCGGAGCAATATTGGGCGGATCAACAATGCAGTTCTTCAAATATTCGAGAATTGAGACATTCCGTCGACTCTGGGAACACATGCAAAGTGCGGAACCTTCCGCTTTCGTGAAGACCAATCATGAAGGCGTCAAAAGAGTTCTAAATGAGAAGTTTGTGTAATTCGATATCCGAAAGTTTATCAGTTTCTTTTTAGATACGTTTTCCTAATGGAATCGGCCACATTGGACTATCAAGTGACTCAAAATTGCAATTTGACAAGAGTCGGAAATGTCGTTCTCGGATCTAATGGGTACAGTATCGCTCTGCCCAAAGGATCCAAATGGCGAGAAAAGTTAACCAGACAGATTCTGGACCTCAACGAGAAGGGAATCATTTTGATGCTGAAGAATAATTGGTGGAAGAAATCGCAACAGTGAGTTGGAGTGCTTCAGTTTTCGTTCAAATTCAGTGTTTCAGAGAGTGCCAATCGAGTGAACCAGAAGATTTGCAAACTGCTCTTGGCGCTGAAAATGTGTACGGTCTTTTTCTGCTCCTTGCTTTGGGAAGCGGGATTGGCGTGTTGTGCGCAGTGCTCGAGCACACCCACTTTATATTTTTCGAAAAAAACAAACGGAATGGCCAGACTCCGAAGCTACAACAGATGATTGAAACAATTCACGCTGAAATTCGCAATTCCCCTAAAATTTGACCCACTCTACTCATTTTTAACAATGAAGATTCTCAAATTCGTCGCGATTTCGCAATACTCGTCAGTTTTCGAAGAGAATGGTGTTTACTGGCCGTCCTCACGTGTCTGCGTCTCTCAATCGCACCCAATATTTCTTTACGAGACGTAGCACAGCGTGCGTCTCCCTTGAAACTCTCGTCGTCTGGCTCTCGTCGCCTGGCGAGTACATTCCAAAGTGACATTTTGGTAAACCTCTTTGTTTTCAAGTATTCTTTCTTTTTCTTCGATTCGACCATCCATATTCTAATCTAGTTTTCAGACAGTTCCATTTGAGCAGCCATGTCGGATGCCTACCTTCGAGAAGTCTTCAACTATGCTCAGCGCAATCACGTCGGTTTGAATTTAATTATCTGAATCTCAATTTACTTTTGCAGAGCCTCAAACAAACTGTGTCCGGAATCGCCTATCAGACAGGTTATGCTGCCGCCGGAGCAGGAGCTGGAGGACTTTTAGCTGGACCTCTTGGAGCAATGTTCGGGACATTGGCTGGAGCCGTTTATGGATACGCTGTGTCGGACAATTACGCGGTAGATAAAATGACGGAGAAAACTATTCGAATCCTGGTTTCAGAGTGCTTTCGGAATCCTCGGCACTCTGGGCGACGAGGAGAAGGACTCGCTCGCTGGTGGCATCAAGAGCATCGTCGGAGGACTCACATTCAACGAATTCGTCAAGTGGTTTCAGGATCTTGACCATCAGACCATGTTCATGCAGCTTCTCATGACTTACATGGCTGGCAGTCGCAACAAATCCACTCGTCGCTGAGTCAAACTATGGAACCTCAAATACTGATATTTTTAACTCGCATACTGTTGAAAAAGTTGAAAAATATCACTTGATAAAACTGTACATACTACACACGAAAATGGTTGTTGGTTTTTTGTGAATCATCTCGGTAGATGGCGAAATTATTGTCAAATTCCTGGAACCGAGGTGATGACAACGTTTTTAAACAAAGATAACGTTTTGCTCAGCGCAAGCTGAGGAAATTAATATTTACCAGTGATAAGAAATCACATATAACGACCAGAAAAACGACGACCAGAAAAAAGGCTTGAAGACATTTTTGAGCGTCGACTATGGAGGACAGCCTTCAGTACTTCAATGAAATGCTCGCCCATGTGGAGAGCAACCACGTGAGTTACTTACTAGTATTGGAAAGACAATTGTCTGTTCAGACATTCAAGAAGATGGTCACCGGCGTGGCAATACAGACAGCCTACACGGCTACTGGAGCCGTGATCGGTGGCGTTGTTTTGGGACCACCGGGTGCGTTGGTTGGCTCGATCGGCGGGGCAGTCGTGGGGTACTGTCGAGTGGAGAAGTACCCAAACCTTTACAAGGTTCTCAAAGAGTTAAACGACGACCAGAAAAAAGCTCTAGTTCAGTCTGTAAGTCAGATAATTTACAACTTAATTTGCGAAAGTCTGTTTTGCAGGTCATCGCTGTGGTTGGTGGTCTTTCCATCAACGAGTTCCGCAAATGGTTCTCGAATTCCAATAACCATGCGGTTCTTCAATCACTCTTCGTGGCCGCTATTGCTCTTGCTAAACAGCCGATTTCCAATTAATTTTATCCGACACTTTGATGATCCCATCTGTTAAACAATTTTTAAAGTTGTTTCAGCGCTGAGTCGCCAAGTATTTCTGGGAGCAGAGTGAAAAAAAATTTTTTTTTTTTCGATTTTTGACAAAAATTGATGGTTTGCTCACTCTTATTTAGCATTGAGGAAGAACGACGGTGCGCTGATTTGCTGACGTCAATGTTTTGTGTTTAACGTCGAAGAAACAGTTTTCATCGCTTTGAAAAATGAATGTCTCTACCCTGTCTTCTGTTTTTCATATTCTTAAAACTGAGAAAGTTAGTTGTGGTTTAATACATCATGATTTTCAAGATTATGTTCAGAAACTGGTAGATTTCGCAATCGGTATTGGTTCACAAACAATGTACATCGGTTTTGGTGTCATCGGGGGTCTTCTGTACGGTTCTCGCGGCACTTTTTCGGGAATCCTTGTTGGAAGTGTCTTGGGATTCTATTATTCATCCGATTACGTGGTTTGTGTTGGCCTTGAGGGCGTTTATCGAAATTTTACATGTTTTAGAATGCTTATCAACTTATGCCAGTTACACAATACTAGTTGGGTAAAAGGTTTTCGTATTCATTTGAGTTCATATTCCGTTGTTGTTTTATTCATCTTTGATTTTCAATAAATCCTAGTCTAAAAGCCCTCAGAGATCAGATTACGACCCGGAATTCGATTTGACACCAATCATTTTCAAAAATAGCGACTCGTTTTGCTGATTTCTCCTCCAACATCACAGATGTTACCTCCCACACAATGGATGGGGATCTACCGAGCAAGCATCGGTGGCGAGCAAAAGAAAGAAGATAAAAGAAGCGATCACAAGTGAGACGCGACAAACAACGGCTGGAAAAAGATGAAGCACAAAAATCTCTTCTCAAACCCACCATTACACTGCGTTGGCTGAACCTCTCCGACATCTGAACTCTATTGCCGGATCTCTAACCATCAAAGTTTTTTTGCCAGCCAGCCAGCGTCGCAAGGGGGTTTGAGAGCTGCTTCTGCCGTCGAGTTTACCGCTTTCTCGTGTGCTTTTGACTGACTGCTTTCCTGACTTTTCATCTTTCAGGCATGTCGTACGCCACGTACCTTCCTAATTCCTACCAGAATGATGTAAGTTTCTCGTAAACTTGCGGATGAATACGAATTTCTATTTTTTATTTTCCAGTCTAAGATCTGCATCAATGGAGTGGAATTGATCAACCGCCACGAACTTTCATCCACTCAAGACAAGGAACTGCAACGTTTCATTGACAACAATGCTCATATCATTCAATGGCAAGAACGGGAACTTCGTAAGTATATCCATCTCGATTTTTCGTAGAAACCAACTCTTTAGCCCCGCCACCACCACCACGCAAAACCCCATCCCATAAATATGAAGAGATGAGAAGGAGCTTGAGCCGTGGACCCGGAAACTTGGAGAGATACAGCTCAATGGATAAACTGTTCACGGTATGTGTGACTAGTTTGGAAACGAAAATCTTGTGACTTTTTCAGAAACAAAACAAAAACGTAGAAGCCGAACAAGGAATCAACCCCAAAGATCTTCCAATCTGCCCTAACATCGACAACCACAACTACACGAACGAATTCCCGGGACTCGAGTACTTGTCCGACAACAAGTTCATCGAAGACCTCATCAAGTCGGGTCACGTCTCCCTTGGAAACAGCGGACTCATTAGTCAACCCGGTTCTCGTGTTGGATCGGCAATGAGTGCTTCGTACTCGCAACCCCAATCGGCGACGTCCACTCTCACCCGCCAGTCTCACACCCAGCCTCATCAACAGCCACAACAGCAGCAGCAGCAGCAGTACGCACCACAACATCCAAACAACACCAATTATTACACCACGACCAGCACTACGACCACTTCCAACTACCATCCCAGCAGCGCGAGCCAATACGGTGGCTCTCAGAGTCAGTACGGAAGCTTGAGCAATGTGGGAAGTGGCAGCAACTATGGCACGTTGAAGGGTGGAATGAAGCATACCTCGACTCTCCCCCCGACTAGTCCGTACAGTAGTTTGAAAAGGTTAGTAACTTAGACACACCCCCGTGAGCTAGTTTCCTTAAAAAAAGAGCATAAATGTTTACATTTCCAAGAAAACTGTGTTAAATATGGGTTATTTGCAGAAAAGGAGTGAGCTGGCTCGATCAGGAGCGCGCACGTTCATTGTCTCCCGGTTTACACCAATACAACTTGACAACCCGCCAAGTGCAACAGCCGTACAACCGTCCGGCATCCACGATTCACACAACCACCTACACCACTACTTATTGATACAAACCATCTTTTGTAGCGATTGTATAGATTTCCAATTTTTGTTTGCCACGTCACTACCCTCGGACCATTACTCTTTTCCTTAATTTTTATGTGTTTCTTCTTCTTTATTTCTTTCTTGAGAGTGGGAGAAATAGTCGAAAACATATGTAAACAATGAAATTGTTACACTAAAACCGAAACCCCTTCATAACTGGATATTCATCTGGAGACACGAGAAATACACGCCCAGTTGTGGGAACAAGATGAAGATATGCCAAACACGACTTTTCATGTTCCCTGCAAGTTTGTCCCTGGAACTTTTTTGTCAGTTGGTTGTGCTCAAAACTTTGTCTTTATCTATCTTTTTTGAAAGCCGAGTGGGACGAGCCGCGTATGAATTGTCTGGAGGAGGCGAAGGGAGGGATGTGCGGTGCCATATGTTATCGACCGACTGATATCTCTCTCTCTCTCTCCTCCCACTCCCTCGGTCCTGATGCCATCGTTTTCTCGCTTCTCGCTCCGGCTCCCGCGGGAGAGACGCACACTGAATCCGAGTCGCGTGGCAAATCCTTCTTCCATTTTTCCGTCTGATTCTCGATTTTCTTTTTGTTTTTCTCTTGTCGAATTTGAAATAAAACACAGTCGCAATTTTTACATTTTCAGAAGTCGTTCCACTCAAACCGTTCGATCATCATGTCTCAATACGGCAGCGCTGCCAATCTGAGCAGCTTCCGCGAGAGAACTGGAAGTCCATCCTACGCATCACTTGGCAAACATAAGGTTCGGAAGGTTTTACTGCTTCAGACTTATTAGCATATACACAGCATCACACGAAATCAACAACTCAGCCATTTCATAATCCTATGACGCATTTGATCTGAAACAAGTGCATTCCTTGAATCGTCTCCTCCATTTTTTTCCTTTTGATATCAAAACAAGTCAATCATGAAGAACCTTAGACCCGAAACCCCTCTGACTGGGTGCGTAGGCGCAAAACAAAGCTCTCGGCATTCCGTCGTTGTAAAGTCAGAAACAGATATCGCGAGATGAGCCGGAGGGGGGAGAGCCATCTCACCGATCAATAGTCAATTCAATGACGTCTCGATCCGATTTCATTGCGTTTTTCGCGACCGACCCACGCCGGGAAATAAAGAATGATGGGAGAGGAATAGAATCAAAGAATTCGCATTCCCAAAACTACTTTCAGGATGACTATAACCGTTTTGAAACTGCTCGTCATGCTGTAAACAGCCGCTCGAACCGCTCGCAGACAAGCCAGGAGCGAGAGGAAGTTCGCTTCGGTGGCTTTGGAGACCGTGCTGGAAGCGGAGTTGAACTGTCTGGCTTCAACTGGTCTGGCGGAGAAGTGAGGGAAACCGGAGTTTGCGAAAAAAGTTGCCAATCGATTTCAGATCATCACTTCCCCAACTCAACTTCCGAGGGCTTTGAAGCCAAGAACTATGTTCTACTCTCCAATTGGAGACGGAACGGTTGCTGCCGACGGATATGAGCTCAAGAGGTTTGTTCTGCGTTGGGCTCACCCTACCAAGTTCAGAATTTCAGACGTCCTATGGATTTGTCTCCAAAGGTTACTGTCACCCAACTTCAGCACATCGAACGTGGTGCCAAGGGACATGACGGAGTCAACATCATCGAGAAGAACTGGAGCACTGGCGGATGTAACTTTTGAAAGTCCTTACCGTTATAGAATTTAATTTCAGCGGTTCCACCAAGCGAGGCCGGATTCGGAAGTGAATACGGACCGGGAAGCGGAAGAAATTCTCGTGCCGGAGGAGGTGCTTTCAGCCCAGAGCCATTCCCAAAACCGGCAGCCAATCTTGGCAACGGAAAGCCAGCTGCTCCACCAGCTGACTATGGCTACCAACCAAAGTCTGGTAGGTTCTGAAAAGTTTCAAAAAGTACAATTTTACGTCTTTCAAAGTATCGTTCTCACCGTTTTCCACTTCTTCCCCTTTTGCGTGCTATCCAAAAAGTTTTGAAAGCCGGAATGCGCGAGGCTCTTTTCTTTCCCCAATGCTCTATTTAGATGCTTTCCCAGCTCGCCCGGCAAGCGGACTTGGACTCGGAGGCGACGGAGGCGCCCCGTACGGAGGATCGCAATCAAACTTGGGACCGAAGGATGGACGCAACAGCGGTAATTTTGAGAACTCTTCCCCTAAATGTATTATCCCTATCTGTTAGACATGTCTTCAGTTGTTTTCCTATTTCTTTATCAGAAAGTTACCGGATGAGTTAAAAGTTGTTCGCTTATAACGGTGATGTTTCAGTTGCCTCTTCCGTCTTCTCCGACCCATCTTATCGTTTGGACACTAGAACTGGATATTTGATCACCAATCCACGTGAACTCATTCACCAATTCGCTACCATGACCCCAGTGGCCACGATTGACGATAGCGTCAACAACACGCCGGCCACGACCACGGTTCAGAAGCACAGCTACTACAAGAGAACTGAGGAGACTACCGAGTGAACTTCTGTTTCAAAACAGGTTGTTATTGTCGTTTTATTGCAGAGAACAATATGCTCCGCACGCTCCGTACAAAGCAAACCACGCGGTTGCCTCACCAAACAAGTTTGTTCGTCAACTCCGTGATGATAGTGAGTTGCTAACAACGTTTTGCATCAGGCAAATACTATTTTGTTTTCAGACCTGACTCACAGCCAGCGTGAGGCCAACACCCACACGGATCCACTCAACAACAGAGATCCTAACTTCAACCAGCGATTCCAAGAGATCCGGACCAAGAGCACCACGTACTCCAGGTTAGTCTTATTTGCTTTTTTCTCAAAAAGTGCATTTGTTTTCAGAGGAGGGGATGATATCGACCAGCTGACGCAGCAACTTGTGAGCGGTTTGCAAACCGGAAAATCACGATACAACTGAAAACCCGAACACATATTATCAAACCAATTGGAAAGTCACCGCTTGTATCTACGTTAATCTAACCCTTGTCTTTTTGCTTTCAACTTCGACCCTCGAAATTTATTTTTCGATTGATGCCATTTACTAATGCAATACAATACAATATTTTTATTCAAAATAAACTGTTCAATTTACAAAAAAGGGTAAGTTTGCGTAGTCTACAGTTTGGATTTCTTGGCCTTTTCGAGAACAGTCTGCAGTTTCTGGAGAAGCATTACGTTTCCTTTCACTTTCAGTTTTCCGCTCATGAATGCCTGCAATGTAATGTTTGTTTGATGTATTAGTACAATCAGTACCTTTTGAGCATTCAGTTTTCCGGCTGCGATGTCGACAAAGTCGTTATCAGCAACAGTGACCGTCGCGTTGGCCTTCTCTCCGTTCTGCACATCTCCGAGGTAGACGGACGGGTTGGCACTCTTGAAGTCAAGAGCTGAAATGAGAAAAAAATAATAATTTCGTTATTGGTTCAAAACTTACTGAATTTTCCGAGCTCGTTCTTTCCATCGGTGATAATGTAGAGAACGATAGACTTGAGGGTCTTGACGGCAGTTGGGTCCGCTTTCACACCGTCAGCCATCTCTTGGAAGAGAGCGCTGCTCTTGATGTTGGATGGGAAGGCTCCACCGGTAGCACCGGTGCTTCCAGATCCTTGGGTTTCAGTGGTCCCGTGCTCCTCAAGAACTCCGAGTAGTCGGGTCGTCTGTTCGGCCATGGTTCCAATGTACTCTGCTCCGGTCATGTCAGTGATAGTCGTCCAGTTCTTCGCAAGATCGTCGGCAGTAGCATTCGAAATGACCTTTCCCTTTGACTTGTAGTACTGGATGGTTCCGTACCACCCAGCTCCAGCTTCGAAGACCTTTCCTGACTCTGGGAACGATTCATGAACCAAATATGTCACCAGAGGAGTGACATAGTCTGGCTTCAATGCGTCAACAAGATTCTGCGGCATAACAGTCTCTGTGAGTCGGGATCCGGCTGTTGGGACGAGTGTATTGGCAAGAATGTTGTACTTGGCTCCTTCCTGTGCCAGAGCATTTGCGAAACCGATGAGGGCACTCTTCGCAGCCGAGTAGTTGACTTGACCGAAGTTTCCATGGACTCCAGCATTGGAAGAAGTGACCACGATGCGACCGTACTTCTGATCCCTCATGTATGGCCAGGCGGCCTTAGTGACAGCGTAAGCTCCCTTGACGTGAACCTTGAAAATAAGGTCTGAAAGTGAGAATTGTTTCAATTTAATTTTGCAAATATGAATGCAATACCCCAGTCAAGCTCTGTCATCTTGAGGAAAGAGACGTCACGGAGGATTCCGGCATTGTTGATCACAATATCTAAAAAATTACTATATGCACTTCTAAAAATGTTTTGAAAGTTACCGATTCTTCCAAAAGTGTCGATGGCTGTCTTGACGATCTTGTCCCCAAACTCAACGCTGTCGTAGTTGGCAACAGCCTGTCCTCCAGCGGATTTGATCTCCTGGACAACTTTATCGGCCATCGAAGTGGAGGAAGATGTTCCATGACGGTCACCTCCAAGGTCATTAACAACAACTTTGCATCCTCTCTTGGCCAATTCTAGAGCATAAGTCTTTCCGAGACCACCTCCAGCTCCGGTGACAATAGCGACCTTTCCGTCAAAGCGTAGAGTCATTCTGAAATTAAATGAGTAAGAAACGGGAATGAGAGAGAAAGAAAGAATGACGATGGACTGATCGACGAGTGTCGAATCAATTGATTATAAAGAAGGCTACGGTGTGGTCTCTCCTTTTGTGTCCAACCATTACAGTGCGACGCAAGAAATGTATGATGCGTATGATAAAGGTACACTCGAGTCAGCATGTCTGCATCATTGGTAATCAAGAAAACAAAGGGACGATGTAACCTAGAATTGGATTCATTTTATAACTTGTACCGTTGGATGTAGTTGAGATTAGATTGTAGTGTTCAAAAAGATTCCAATCGTTTTTATTGAACCTTGTAAGAAAAAACAAGGTTCCTTTCACAAAACTTTATTTGATTATGATACGACAACTTGCAAAAGTGAATAACAGGATCGTACAGGCAAAGGGGAGGTTTTTCAATCAAGTGCATGAATGAAATAAGGCGGAAGCGGTGGGGATACATGTAAAAGCGCCAAATACAACTGGCAATGAATGAATGAATTGAAAAACACACACACACAAATGTTCTATGACCAGTTTCTAGAAAAGGTATGAAAGATGAGGAAAAAAGTGTTCGAATCGGTTCAAAGTCCGGGGTTCAAATACACAATACACGAAACGAGGATGAAATAGTACAAATATATATGTACAAAATGAAAAACAAATCTAACGAAAATGTACAATTTACAATAGAAAAAAGATTCACTTGTTGGCGACTTGTCCGGGCACATCCTTCTCTCCCCACTTGCGCCGCTCGTCCTGATAAGTATCCGGACGGAGTTGATTGCGGAGACCGCCAAGCAGTTGATACGTCACTTGAGTGGCCATCACGATGGGTCCGAGGCAAGTTGGTACGGCGTAGCGGAAAGCACTACGGACCACAGAGTTACCGGAAGCCCGGTCTTCTTGAGCAGCCAGTTCGAGATCGTCTCTTGTTTGATGGTAACCCTGAAAACATACATATGCTTAACTTTGTCAAAATTAGGAAAGGTAACTCACGTCGTAAAGGATTCCATAAGCCAACTGCAAGCTGTGTCGGATGTCGGTAGGGTTCATTCCATGGTTCTTGTTGTACCGGCGACCAGCAGCTCTTCTTGTCGACGGATCATCTGGCTTACACTCCTTCATCGTCATCTCAGCAATGCTCTGCACAAATCCAGTGACTGTTTGTGCCATTCCCACGATTCCAGCCGCCGAAGAAACACTGAATGAACCAACTCCTCGTTGAACTCCTTTAACGACGTTTCCGTCCTTCTTGCGGAGTTCCTCAACTGGCATCCAGAAAAGATCGACAACTCCTCGGCCAATTTGAACGAGTGGACTAATTGGTCCGTAGCTGGCAATGACGCTGGGCATATTTGTGAGAAGATCTCCGGACCACTCTCCAATCGCGTGCTGGAAGCAACGCCCGGCGCTCAGAATTCCAATCTTGGTATCGATTTCTCGAAGGGTGATTGGCATCTGGTTAAGTTGTCCGAAAGCCATGAGGAGGCCAACAAGTGCTCCTGCCTTCTCCGTGCTGATTTTGCGCTTTCCTTGGTAATCGACATAGATGTTGACAGCTGGAGAGAAGACGAAATGCTTAAAGAACGTTTCTCCGCGCTCGGCTGCTGCTTGAACGTCTTGGTTCATCGCTGATGCGTCTCCCATCTTTTGCTCCTCCATTTCTTCTTCCATTTGCTTCTTCTCGCTTTCCTCATCGTCATCATCAATGCCGTCCAAGAAATTGCCATGCTCTTCCTGATCATCACTCGTATCCACCAAATTGTGAACGCTTTGTGCTGGATGGATAGATCCCATCATTGTAGAACGCATCAGGATGTCGTCGTTTGTCAAATGTGGCATCTTGAGCGGCGAAAGGCCTTCAGCTTTCATTTTCAGATTGGTTTTGAGAGGACTGGAGGTAACTGGAGACATCCTCGATGCTCTCAATTCCGGCTCGTCGGCAAGGTCGTCAAGTCCGAACAGTGGCTTCAACTCTTTCCGTTCTGGGAAATAACTCTTCTGCATTGGTTTGGGAGAATCGATCGTTTCGTAGTGAATTTCATCTTCCAGCCAATCTCCCTTCAAGTCTGACAAATCAGCGGGGTGTTGCGAAGAGATGATCGAGCTGTTTGCTTTCTTCCCGGGGGACAACGTGTTTGGGACCGGTGGGAATTCATCCGCTTCGTTCGAAGAACTTGAGTACGTGGATGAGTTGTTAGAACTGTGACCGGACAGTACATCGTCCGCGTTCTGCATCTCATCCAGTTGTCTGAGCTCTTCACGAAGTGCATCCATTTGAATAGGGTCCATGTCCTCTTCGCCGTCTTCATCATCGTTTTTGGTCTGATTGAACATTCCTGCCCCTGAAAAATGAAATAATTACTAACGTTCAAACTTAGTTTGAATTTGGTTATTACCAATAGAAACAGCAGAAGCGGTTAGTGGAGCGTCAATGATTGGACGCTTCACAGGCGACGAATGGTTTTGTGAAATCCTTTCGAGGTAAGACACATCGCCTGAAAAAATAAGATATTAGTATGGTTAAGTATATATGAGTGTGAAAGCAGATGCTGGTAGCTACAATTCTTGCTGAACGTACCTAATGGGGTTGCAGGCTGAACAGGAGACGGCTTGAGAGGTTCCAAAGTGAGCGCTGGGTCAGGAATACTCGGATACATTCTCTGGACGTCTCCTTCCGACGATGAAACTGACGACTTTGGTGACGATCTCTTGGAACGATCGGCTGGAACTTCAATCATAGGCCGTGGAGCCAGTTGAGGAATTGCGGTTTGGGCTTTCGGCAGGTCGAGTAATTTGGATGTTTCTTCAAAGAAATCAGCAAGGAATTCCAGTGTATCTTGATCTACATTGATCTTGATTGGCAGCATGGAGACTCTCATTTTGCCTTCCTTTGCGTGAGTCTCGGACATGCAAACACTGATGATCGGAGCGTGAGTGCGTCGTGGTTGCGAGCTGCATGAATACTGATACAGCATTTCCTGAATATCACTGGCTTGTACTCGGTCCTTGATCACAATGTCTCCAATTTGGAACAACGTTGTCGACAAAAGTGGAGCAGTTTTCTCGAAGATCTGCTTCAGATACGTAATTTTGCTCAATTCCAGAACCACGTATGCAGAGTGATCACGGTTCGGTCCTCCAGTCGCGTTCTTCTCAACTTTTTGCTCCGGCCCATAGCCACGACGGTATTCTTCGGTGCAGTAAGTTCTCAGCGGAGAAGGATTTGCGCTAAGGTCGTTTCCAGCGTACAGGCTGAGTTGGAGAGTGACATCCTTGAGCAGATACCGCAGAACGGGGTCTTTGATTGGCGACATCTCTTGGTAGAGTGCATCGTTTCCGCTGTCATCAATCGGAAGGTAGATATCGTTTCGGATGACAACAAAATCTTCCAAATCAACTGACGACAAAGTGATCGCTCTAGTGCGGGAGTCGCCAGGCGTGTTGGTAATTCCGGATCCAAAGACTGTGTCGTCGACCATGCAGAACTCCTCATCCGTCAAAGTGAACATCTTATTGGCTTCCTCGAATTTGTCCCTTCTTTTCTTCGGCACTTGTTTGGTAGGTGTCGTATTCGTCATGAATTCCTTGACGGCATCCACACCGATCGCAATACCAACACTGTCGTCCTTGTCAATCAACGCGTCCTGGATGATTGCCTGCAACCGCTTGTCGACGTCGTCAGGAAGGCTGGCACCGACGGTCATTTTCTGCATGTGCTTGCTTCCAGTCGAAGCATCACTCCAAACTGATTCCGCAGCGACACTCTTGGCGATGTCCTCACTTTTACCCGATTGTTCCATGTCCGAGCGAGCTTCGTCTCCTTCTGATCCTTTCGATGACGCCTGGTCGTTGTTGATGTACTCCATGACCGTTTTGATGAAAGCGGCAAGCGAGTCCGCGCACGCCCACGCTTTGATGATATCGTTCTGGCAGCGGATTTCGAATGCTGGTTGCGTTCTTGGGCCTTTCTCCTCTCCAACGGCAAACAAAATGTCAAGTTGGACAAATCCGATATCCAGGAACGGAATAAACTTCTTTCCGGAGGTCTTTGGAACTCCGAATCCTTCAAACCGAACAACATCTTTCAGAGCATCCTGTCCCATGTACAATCGGCAACTTTCGAAGATGCAAAGTGTCTTGGAGATGTTCATGTCAGACACAATCGAGCTCGCCAGATTGCACTGTCCGAGGGCAGCTCGCAGTTTCAGCTTGCTTTTAGGGTTTACCCACGAGTGATCGTATCCTAGAAGAGCGTTCTCGAAGCATATATGGAGATCGGTAGAAACAGCAGGCAGCTCGTATCCAGGAATGGCGTAATCTTGAAGAGTGAACAAATCGGCCAGCTGGGTGATCCAGAATTCTCCCCAGTTTTTGAAGGGTTTCACTTGCAGCAAAGAGTTGCGGAGTGCCAAACCAAGAAGTACGTCCTTCACGTTTTGCTCCGGCTTGAAATGCATGTGAAGAGCAACCGCGAACGCGTCTTCTGTCGATCCACTGCTCAGTTCATCGTCCAGCGGCACATATTCCAGTTGTGTGAGATCTTTTCCCCATCTTCCGAAGTCCTTCATGCTGATCACATTTGGCATGCGAGACAACTTGTTGAGATCGATACATCCAACAGCTGCTTTGGAAGAGGTGAAGTGGAAAAACGTGTGGTTGGTGTCTCCATGGTAACCGGCTGTTGTTCCAATGTGCACTTTTTCCAAGTCCAGGCAAACTTGTGATGGTTCGGCTGGCTTATCCTCCTGTAATCAGTAAGTTTTTCTCTGTTTTTAACGTATGAAGTAGTTTACCTCTTTGATGGCCGTATTGCAGAGAACGGTGCACTTGTTCGCATTGAGAGTCATCACAAAAGTGTGTGGCTGCTCTCTATCAAAACCAATGCTCTCGACGCTGTTCCGCATTGTCGGTATTTCATCTTCCAGATCCGAATGCTCACTTTCGGCTGAAGAACAGTATGAAATCAAACTCTCGAACATTCGATTGTTATCTTTACCATAGTTCTTTGGCGCCACGCATTCTTCAAAGGAGTCCAATGGTTGGATCTTTGCAGCTGCAGGCTGAGCACGGAAAGCTGGAGCGGCCGGTTGGAACAGCGCCAGATCATTGACAAGGCGGTTGTAAAGAATCTCAAGGAAACTCTTTTCAGGAATGTGCAATTTGAGGTTTGGAACTATAAAAAGCATAAGTGTTGCAGCAAGGCCTTCACAGTCATGTTGGAATTTCAGAATCTCATCTCGTGTTCCTGCTTGGATAATCTGAAAGAAAGTTACTTATTATATTTGTCACATTGTAATACTGTGCGAACCTCATCATTTTCATCTCCAACCTGAGAGCAGTAAGACCGTGGAACTTTTGAGAATGGTCCTTCTTTTTTCGGATGAGCCATCATAATATCGGCAGACACTGACTTCAACATGTCAGGAGGAATGCCGGATGATGAAGACTTCCGTGGGACTCCAACATTCTTCTGAATCTTCGAGTTGAGGACAAACTTCAATTTGATCTTGTCGAATCCAGTCTTGCTAGCCAAAAGGAACCTCTCCTGTTCCTTTGGAATGTTCAGTTCTTCTCCACAAAAGTCTCCAAACATCTCGTTGCAGAGAATCTCAATCACAGATAGTTCTTTCTCGATCGGAATGGTCACATCAATGTCCTTGATCCCTAACCGAATAAACTCGTTGTGAACGTGTCGCTCGGCAAACGGAAGACGGGAACCGTTTGGATCTCTCAGGTCAGCTTTTGGTATCCTCAGGTCGACGCTCCAGTTGATGCACTTCAAATTCACAGTCGTTTTGGTTTGCACTTCTCCCTCTGCCGTCGTGTCCGCGTAAATGTCGTCCTTCAGTTGCGGTACTTTGGTTTCGTTGCGCTTTTTGGACGCTTCGTCGAAGAAGGGCCTCGGGTAGATCAGATTGGCTATTCTGTCGACGATTGAGAAATCCAATTCAGTTTTCACTGCTCCCAAAAGCACGTCGATCTTGGTGTAGCCTTTCTCATCAGAAGAAGTGCCCAGAATCATTTTGAAGTTGGGATCTCGTTCAGCATTTTCTTGCTCCGAGTAGTCCAGAAGGTTGATTGTAAGAGGACCATCGTGTCCTGGGCAGCTTTCCGGGGCCAAGTATTCGACAATATCGAAATGATTTGCGACAATACGGCAGAGGAACGAATCGACTCCGGCAACTCGTTTGCAACTGGAGGTGACCCCCAGAGCTCCTCCGATTATCCGCAGATGATCTTTCGGGTAGAAGGAGTCGGTCGCTTGTCGAATGGAGGCGAGTCCGTGCTTTGAGAGGAAAGAGAAACCGTTCACTTGTTTGAAAAACTTGGTTGATTCCTTTTTCAGCAAATCCAGAACGTTGGCATAGCCTCCGCGTTGCTGTGCGTAGTCTGCCGCCATGTAATCGCAATGTGTTATGAACATGAGCAGCGTTCCAATGTGCACATTCACCGTGAACTCTTCCTTCAGATTTCCACTGGCTTCTGAAAAATACCGATTATATTCAATTCGTGGAAATTTTACAACGTACTCAGTGACTTGAATCGTTCTTTCTCCGAGTTCTTCTCTTTTCGCAACGATTTCGGATCTTCGAATTCCCGGAAAACCTCAGCGGCCTGGTTCCAATTGCTGGCAAAAGCTCTGTGATTGCCCAGAGCACTTTCCGGTTGCTGATTCGTTTCCATGTTCTTCGTCATTTTCTCGTAATCCTCTTTTTCCATCGGTTTCCCCTGCTCGAGAATCGAGATCTCTTTCGGTGCAGTTACAGATGAGAAGAATCTGAAAAAAGGCCATGAATTTGTATTTTTCCCTCTTCTACGACAGACGCCACACTGTAGGTACAGCTGTTCGCCTTCGCTATTATATGCATGAGCTAGCCATGACCGAACGAGCAAAAAGGATGACAGATGGCACGAGCAGCGGCAATTAGTCCAGGCGGTAGAAATAAAGAAAAAATAGGTTTACCTCTTCAAGATTTCAATTTGAGAAGGCGTCGCAAATACGTTGAATCCTTTGATGAAAATATCAGTCTCAATCTTGCTTTCCTCCACGTCGGCCAGATTCACATCATTTGCAGCGTTCTTTATCCGGAATACAACCGAAATATCACCAACGACTTCTGCGCATTTGATCGGATCAGAGAAAAGCTCCGGCTCAGCAGGGGCGGTCCTCAGTGTCTCCAGCTGATCGGGAGATGCAATGTCTTGCGTCACTGAAACATAAATCAATATTGTAAATAGATTTTTCCGGAGAGAGCTCACATTTGTCATAGCATGAATGGAATGCATCCATGTTGCTCATTGCAGACAAGTACATCTCGGGATGCAGCGAATTTTGGACGGATTTCGTGGGAGACATCTGTTTTGCCTTTTCTCTTCGGATATGCATGCTTGTGATGAGAATGTCTTCTGCTGCACCAACGCCATCATTTCGAATCTGAGAGAAGACGTCTGTTGACACCGAGACGCCTGAAACAGATGCAATTTTATGGAAAATTCAATAAAGTTCTATTGACGCACCATGGAAGCTCAAGTTCTTGTTGAGATTGGTCGACGAGCCGATGCCATGTGGTTGAGTGGTCACCAAATCGCTCGCGTTCGTCTTTTCCATTTCACAAGAGCGCATCTGTTCGTCCATGAAAGTGACCATCTCCACGTGGATCTCCACTGCAGTCGCCATCTCCGACTGATCTTTCGGCTCATTTTCAAACCGAAGAGTCAGTTTTTTGATCGTCAGGCAGAAACGGGAGTAGACTGCGTTGATGAATCCCGCGAAACTGTCGGCGGTGTCATCGAGTCCAAGGAGTTCTGCACTCAAATTGTTCTCCCTGGACATTTCGTCAAAGACACTTCGGGCCATATCATCTGTGTCGAGGCCCATTAAGACACTGCCAATCATTGACGTCACTGAAAAAATATAATTACTATTGAACAGGTGAATTTTCCACTTACGTGTCTCCATGTCGTCCATTCTCATGACGTCTGCACCTCTGAACGTCAGCTGCAGGTCTTCTATGCACATCCTCGTCGGGTCGGTCATGAGCCTGAGCCATGGGATTTCAATTTTAATCCGGCCCAAGTACCCATCCACCAATTTCAGCGGGATGCTGCACTGGGAGAATCCTTGACTCACAGCCTGTTTTATTATCTTGGTTTTCAAATCAAAATTATAATTTCTTACTTTTGTGTTGATGTCAAGGCTCTCAAGCTCCAGACACCCGTTGGCCAGTTCGAGCGACAACTGGTCAACGGACAAATTGTTGTCCAGCCATGCTCCCATGTACCGCTGGAGCATCATTTTGCACCACACGCGGTTAAATGTGTGGAGCGTCATTTCTGAAAGAAAAGGAACTGTACAACGTGTGGCACAAATGTGTTGAAGGAAAAGAGATTCGGAAGAAAACACATGACGACAGCTCCGCTTTTTTGTTGTTTTATTGTCAACGTCTATCAATATCAATGTCTTGATAACAGAAAAAAGAACCATATTAATGTTTCGAGGTTTGTCAACTGGTCTGTCACCTGACACTTGCGGACACAATGTATCAAGAGGAAAAACCTGGCAATTGTAGAGAAAGAGGCACGAGAAACGATACGCCGAACAAAGAGGCATTAGAAACAGTGGTGGGAAGAGGAAGAGTGAGAGTGAGAGAGAGAGAGAGAGTTAAGGGTAACCGGACAATGACGCCATCCGACTGTAGTATTCAGATGCAAAGGCGACGGAGGCTGCGCCGTCTTCAAGAGCGTACGCGACAAACAGATGAAAACGCGCTCCATCTCAGGGACTTGAAGCCCGTAGAATAGTGGTAAAAAGCGAGAAAGAAGGAGAGAAAAAAAGAGCCAAGGGGCACTGACATCGTGGTCCCGCTTCTTTTTCCCACGAAAACAGCTGATGTACACTCTGCGTGCTAGACAGTTGGTAGGCCAGGTACTTTGTTCCGACCGACCGACCGCCAGATAGCCTCAAATTTCAGGGCAGCTGGACAGGATCGCGACTTCCACTGTTCAAAACCGGTTCATTCGATCATATCTTCAAAATCTGCAAGTGGCGGCCGGCGGAAGAGATTAACTCAAACTATTCGCACATAGGCAGTTGCCGACTGTCAAAGTTGGTGAGAAGAACCGGAATTGAAGCAGTCTTCAACACATTTTGCATAGCACAGCAACAAAGAAGGAAGCCATCAAAGTTCTATACTAGGTTAGTTCTGGTGATTTCCCAAAAGTATGACTTTTTCTTTTCGCGACGCGAAAACTCAAACAAACTCTTCGACAAACAAACAATGCTCAAAAGTATTGGAATTCTCTGTTGCTCTCGCTTCGTACAATATAACTATACTGGCGAGATAGAGAAAAAAAAACGGAAGTGCGGTATAGAAACTGATACGTCTCCAGTCTTTTTTGGTCAGGCGAACGCTCCACTATGAAAACAAGTCGCTCGCCTTCTGCAACTCTCGTTTTTCAGGCTCTCTATTGCCTGACGTGTTCGTTTTTGTCAGCGAGCTCATAGGAAATGAGAAAGGAGAAACGGAAATATGAATAAGAGTCCAATGAGTCAAGGTGTTGAAATTCTATGCACATACTAATGTACTACTAAGGGCAGGGTCCACACGAGCCACCCAATAGTTGAGTTCTCTCTATTCACAGCTCAAAGGGCAAAGCCGCAAATAGAGCAAAAGCCGGAGGGAGAATTTGGGAAAGGCAAGAGGAAGCGAAGAATGAGAAAGAATAGAGATAGCATGCGTCGAGCCCCCCCGTGGAGTGAGTACACTGTGTGCCTCAGTCATGTGGGAAGAGATGAATTGTGCGTTAGTAATGAACGGGAGGATGCCCAAATAAGAGGCCACATGGTCCGATAAATAATAAGATTGAGAAACGCAGAGAAAGATAGAGAGAGCGAGAAGTGAGTGCCCGCAAAGGTGCCTTGGCCATCTTAGGTCTCGAGTGGCATGTCAACTGCTGGTGCTCCTCCGTGTGCTTCAGTAGATAAGGTGCATTACGACAGGTAATCGATTGATTGCGGTGGGCTGATTAGAACAAAATAGATAAGGTTAGATCGAACTATGCGTGTTGGACTGGCTGACTGACGACGCGAGAGTGGCTAGGCTGGAGAAATCACATGTTCGTTACACAGCCCCTCACGGCGCACAAAGTGATTCTGACGGCAAAGTTTCTTTCATCAGATTTCATATTGCTTTGATATTACAACAAGATCGTATCTCACGCACAAATTGCTAAGACATTTGAAATTCGAAATAGAAAGCTGTTCATTTCGGACAGTGGTAATGGAAGGGTCTCTAGCGAAAAGTCTACACACTCCCATTGAGCAGGGAGCACGGAGGAAAGAGAGAGAAAGGAGAAAAGAGCGATCACAAGACACCGAGTTCTATTTAGTCTGATGGAAGGAGGAGGAGGAGAAGGAGAGGATGGAAGTACGACTGCACTATAGTCCACCTATCTTCATTGTGATTAATTAGTTCTACATAAGTTCAATGATAATCTAGTGCACTTATTAATAATTGAATAACTTACTGTTCTTTGCGTAGGCGAAGAATCCGGACATTGTCGAGCGGCTGCGTTGTACCCGTGAATGAGGAAAGACTAATAGTATATTGGCCTGTATTTGGTGCGTTGGCCAAGACAATGAGGGGGTGGGACCGATGGTGCAACTGCTCGCACAGCGATTAACCACAACGCGAGCCCTGGTGGACGGGAGGCTGTCTCGGAAAGAGGATTTGTGTACAGAGGTCGGACGGACGGACCCACCCGGCCTCCGTAGAGATTAGAAAGACGAGATTTTGAGCAGAATGGGAGGTCTAGGTAGGTTAACCTCATTGGAACTTTGTTACTCCGTGTTATGTGTGAAAACATGAACGAGAGGAGCAAATTATGAAATGATGAGCAAACATTTGTCGACTTGATAAGGACCGCTATTGCATAAGAACCTCGAGAATAACCTTCGTCTCTACAGTGCCTAGTACTGCCTAGTACTAGTACAGTTTTGAACGAGCCAGACAGACCTACTTCTCAGAGCGGCAGAGATGAAAGAATGTCATGAGGAATGCAACATCGCGTGAAGTGTGGACACCAACAACCACATTACTCTCCTACGGCCAGGATTAGGCAACTCTCAGAAACGCATTGCCTTCTGGTATTATTATTTGAGTCTATCATTGCAATTCTTCTTTATATGTGACCGCTGCAGATCACTAATCTCGGTGGCAGGTGTTTCCAGGTGTGTGCATTTAGTTTGGTTTTATATTTCTTTTCAGTCCACAATTCCTAGTTCAATCTTTTTGGATTTCGGATTTGCATGATATCTGCCAATATTTGTCATTCCTTCCTATGATGGTTTTTGATTTATTTGAGAGTTCAAGAAGATACAGATCAAGTCGCGTGCACCAACCTTTTGTCGATGGACGTCGAGCATGACGTGCGTTCCAATTACAATCGTTGCAGTGACAAGATTAAAACCCCATCTGCCGACATTTAATGAAGACGTGCACCTGTTCTGTAAGCAGAGGGTGCTAATTGCAGGCGGCGAAGAAAAAAGGAGCCTCATGGGGAATCTGAAGAACTAATCTGTACTACGTCACATTATCGCAATGGGTCAATTATTTTTCTTCGGGACTGGACTGCATCAGAACGGTTCTAACATACTCGCAAGAGAAGCCATAAGAGTTTGAAGTGTTGAAAACGAAACGAAAAGGAAGAGAAGGAGAGGGAGAGAGAGAGATAGAGAGAAATGGGGAGACAAGAGCCGTATTCAGACAATAGAAAGTCGCGTGTGTAACATGTAGCATGCCGCGCGCGGAAAACGTCACGTGAAAATTTGGCCCCAATTTCCATTTCCGCATGACACAAATTTAAATTGCCGCCACGCGCCCGTTGTCTGCGTCTTCTCGATTTGACGTGTGTCAAAAAATCTCGTTATTCCCCGATTATTCAATCCAATACGAGGGAAGGTAAGCGGGTAAGAAAGAGAAACACGAAATTGTTTTCAGAATCCTCAGTTCTTCCGCTCATTAGCATAGCGTCCTAGTCAGAATGCGAATAATTAGGGTAAACAGAAAACGTTCTTTATCAATTACGTCACTGTTTATCGATGATGTGTGTTTCCGACTAAATAGGCTCATCAAATTTGAGATAATTGTTTGGAGAGCAAGCAGAATATTGAAAATAGTAACGCAGTTGACTTTACCCAAGATTTGAAAGAGCAGAACAATGAGGAGAATAACACTTGAGAGTTGGGTGGAAAAACAAGGATGTGGTGGCAACCCTTGAGAGTTTTCTGTTTATAAATAATTGCTCTGCTGGGTGCCCGTCACCACCACCACTTCACCAAACGATTGGTTTTACACCAAAGTGCAAAGGGGAAAAGAAATGCTTTGTTTTTACGAAAATGAAGCCTTCGTGGAGGTTACGAAATAAAATTCACGTAAAGTTCAAGGTTCACTGTTCTTCCGGCAACCGAACTTTTTCGCAGAAAACAAAAGCGATTAGGTGGGGGCGCCGAAAACCAGTAAAAGCCAACATTGCGCACAACGTGGAATAAGAGGGAGGGGAGAGGAAAACAAAATATGTAAACAAGTCGTCTCTTGCTTTTTTTATAGCGCTCTCCGGTGTCACTAAAAAGTAGTGCTGGAAGAGACGAGTCGAGGGGCAGTTTTGCCAACAAAGATCATAGAACCGGTCAATAAATATTTTCCTAGGGTCTTCATAAAGTATGAATATATTTGACATTGTTTATTTGCCTGATAAATGTGTGAGGGGGGATGCAAACAATCAACCAGAGTGTGTGTGGGCGACTGGGACTGAAAAAAAAAGAAATTGTGTAATCGATACGTGTAAAGCATAGCAGGTTCCATTATCTATTCATCAATCTGTGTACGCACATGCGCATCACACATTTTGAGACAAGAAAAGAAGAAGAGGAAGAAAAAGGAAGAAGAAAGAAGAAAGAAGAAGCTGAATAGAAGGAGGAAGGACGTTTTGTGAATTATAAGTCGGTTTGACGGGCGAAAATCTTCTGCAAATAATAATATTTGATTAGAATTGGTTGGCTTGGGGAGAGGGGAAGACGTCGTGGATGTGGATGGAGGGAATGAAAAGGAAGGAAGGAAGGAAGGAAGGAAGGAAGGAAGTAACGGAACTCATACATTCTCAGACTTTATCGAATCCATATCTTGGAACGACACGCTTTTCGTTGGTGAGAATTTGTTTTGCTCGAGCAGTATTCCCTTCGGCAGTTGGACTCTGAAATCATAAATCTTCGATGAATTCCAGATGTTCTGCTCAGTTTTTCGTTTGCTCTATTCCTCTTCAACTTTTGTGCTATTCTTCTTTTTCTTTGCACTCGCAAACTTTGGGTCTTCAACAGAGATTTGGGGAATCCACATTCGTCAAAACAATTTTCAAAGAAGTTCCGCGGATTGGGCTAATTTTTGAAGACTCTGCAAAGGTAAATTTTTACTACCGCTTACCGCACAAAATCACGTTCAGCGGACTCCTCAAAATCGGTTCGAGACTCGTTCTTTTTCTTTTGCAGAAAAGAAATCTTGTGTCTGAGCATTTCCATCGATGCATTCCTTCTCAACTCGTTCTTCACGACCCGATTCACAAAATCCGCCTCGTTCAACTGGAGGCTGGAGACCGACGTGTCCGTCGAACCAGGAATTTTTGAGTAGACGCCGCCCGAGTCCACACTTTCCATTGTCGAGTTGTTACTAAAACTAGAAAATTGTGTTGAATATTTCAGGTGTTGAATGTGAATGTGTGTCTACCTTAGTCCGGGACTCGTGCTGTTGACGAGTCTGTTGGGATGAAAAAAACGAATGAAGCGGCAAATTGTTTTGGTCTGCGGGGTGCTGAAGTTGCAACCGAATCGGATGTAGCTTCTGGAAAACAATTTGTTGCTTTTCCTCATCTTTCGGGCAAACAATAATAATCATATAAATTTCCGGCTTCCTTACCGAAGGTGCTCAACAAACAGAAGCGCGTCCCCGGTGGCGAACTCAAATATTCCAAGGGATTCGACACTGAACCCGACGCAGTGCTCCCCTGTGGCCACCCTAAAAGTTTATTCGTTTTCAGAATGATCAGTCTGGTCTCTCTTACCAGATTAATGATGTGTACGGAATGCAATGTACGCTACTTGGTCCGGAAATTTGCAAAGTTTCGGTGAAAGTCAAGTTGTACACCCCTTCAGTTCCTTCTCTTCCATTCACCTGTTTCAATTTCAGCATGGTATAGGTGTCAGCTGAAAGAAAAGGAAAAAGTTCAAAACCAGTTCCTTCTCAAAGGTTTTCCACATACGGAATTCAAAGTATTCATCTTCTTCTGTCGGCGAGTCAAGCGACGTGCTTGGCGCAATTGTTACATATTGCATCTGGAAAAAAAACGTTATTCTCTAGATAGATGGTATCACTTTGACACATCTGGGGTAAACATTGAAATATTCTGACTTCCAACGTAAACACTGGTACAACCTTGCTAACCGGTTGACTGGCATCGAAGGTGACATGAGACCACCTGACGCGCCAGAAAACTGACTTTCGTCACGGCTAATGAAACAAAATTTGCAACAATTTGAGGGAATAGACAGTGTAATTTTTGACTGACAAACGGGAGGGGTTTGATTTTAAACCAAGCCTATGGGACTGACCTTCTTGGGAAAACAGATTGTGCTCAGAACATCCATGACCTTTGGGAGCTCCTCGCTTGACAGCTGAACGGTGGAGTCATCTTTGAAGAGAAGTTTCACAAAAGAAACTCCATTTTCTCCTTTCGATGGTTTTAATGAGACAACTTGATCTAAGACGACCGTCTTTGCCGGCTCCATGTTCTTCTTTTTTCCATCAGTCTGATACAATTCGATTCTCGCTTTACCCAGCGCATTTTCATCAAAGAAGTTTGCCACGTATGACTTCCATTTCTGCAAAAAATGTTATTTTTTTAAATTTAAATTCTATAAAATGTTACCTTCCCGATGAGTTTATCCTGATAGAGTTGAACTTCAGACGTGAGCAATGGCTCCATCGCTTTGATGTATTTTGATGGGAGAATAGACGAAAACGCCTGCAATATTGAAACATGAAGATTGAAGAAAAGAGGGAAATATTTAGAGAGTCCAGAAACATGAGCGGCAGACGGAGCACGTACAGAGAAAATTCGAATCGAAATCAAATCGAAGTCGGCGGTCTCACAAACAGAAAAAGGCGAGCTGTCAAATAAAATGACGACATTATCACGCACATTAGTACGGTCGTGAGTGTTGGCCGACGGACGGCATGGAGCCTTCCTTGTCGGCTTTCGAAATGTGAATGAGAAATTTGATTACATTTTCTCCTAGTTGACCTAGCCGCGGCTGATTACATCAATTTTGTCAAGTTCCATTCTTTTTAGGCAATATGCGAAAAGTATGAGGAGGAGAAGAAGAAGAGGAAAAAGAAGAACTTTGTCCCAGTCGGGCCTATTTGGGAAAGCTTATGTCTTATGTTCCCCACTCGAGAACGATAACACAAGTGATGCTTAGCGTACCTGCCAGATTACTTGAATTGAGTGCAGCATTTTCGGATTACGAGAGGACGGTCCTGGCATTTCCGATGATCAGAGTGAAAATGATGAATGGGACATTGGAAAAGTGGTGTCGAGGGAGAGAGAGAGAGAGAGAGAAACCGCGGGGCACCACCACGTCGAAATTATTTGCATTACAACCACTTAGATTCCCACCAATTTTTGCAACAAACAACATTCGAGAGAGATAGAGAAAGACACTTGCTCTGTTAAATGCGCACACTTTTGACCGTTCGTCGACAAGTGTAAGATGTGCTCGTTCTGATAAGCGCGGCTCATAAAGATGCACGGAAATAACTGTACCTCCGATAAGAAGGGTTTATGAGTGCCACGTCATACGACCAGATTTAAACCAGAAACCAGACGGTCTCAGTTACACTTCAAATGGGGAGAAACCATGCATATGCAATTGAATTGAACACCTTTTGAAGAATACGGTGAAGAAGAGGAGGAAGTTTTGAATTTCATTTGGTTTAGCATCTCAGAAGAGAACGGACGGTTGGACGCTCCCATCTAAACTTGTTCCGTACATTAACATGCTTTTAGAGAGCAAATCGTGAAATGGTCTTCTCCAGAAATGGAATAAAACGGAACAAAAATCAGCACCCATCCCCGATACTGTTGATAAGCGGCTTATCAGTGAGTGCAAAAACCTTTTTCCAATTATTGACCGTTCGGTTTTGATCGGATGTTTGGAATGAATGAGATAGAGACAAAATAAGCGGAAATGAGTAGGTGGAATTGGACCGCAGCTAGTCATAAAAACTCAGTGGTGTTTGGAGGGGGGTTGTATCAAGTTGTATAATTTATAGACAGACACGCACAGAAATCGGGAGGGAACACAAGTGTTTCATGCCCCCACCGGGTCGGTTTCGTTTGAGTGACCCGCTGCCGATTATCAGTCCCGAACCTGGGCAAACATTCAAGTTTTCCCTCCGACCGGTGAGGACAGCCCACGCGCCAACTGAAACGTGTATTTACATTGCGAGAAAGTTAAAATAGTAGGCTACGAAACGAGAATCGAAAAAAAACAACTTGAGAAGTTTGGGTATAAGTATAAATGGCCAAAGGTTCCGGAAAATTTTGCTTTATGTCAGGGCCGGGCCGGGCTGATACCCTAAGCATTACTCGAGAGAGATAATACAGTTTTAAGACGACATTAAGAGAAAAAACGCTGTTTTATGATCCTTTGTAAAAATTCAGCGGTTAAGTTGCACAAAGCGGAAAAGAAAACAAAAAGGCGAAGAGGCTCAAGATGATACACCCGGCCATAATCAGTACATGTGTGCTCTCGTGTATAAGAGACCCTTCCTTTGATGAGCACCGCCCTATGCTCAATAAACCAATGGCCTAACACGCGGAACAGATGGCCACTGACCCACTTGAATTCAAAAAACGAACACCTTGGGGCCATGGAGCCAGGCAGCAGAACCACTTGTTCAGTTACTGTCCTCGTCTAGTTTTGGAGCGAAACGAACTGACTGACGGGCCGGAATCGAATAAAAGAGGGAAAGAGAGAGAGGATTAAATGGTTTCGGTTCCATTGAATACGTTCGGTCCTGGCGGCGACCGACTACACAATAATGCGACAGTTTTTTGAGTGAATGACAAAACGGTCCCGATAATTGAGCGAACGATACACTGATACTCCGGAGTGAGTCATGCGGATAACCGCGGACGCGAAATAGTAGAGACCGTTCGAGAATGAGTGACTGTCCAGTGGGCGAGAGGAAAATACGTGATGAAATACAATGTCATTGCATTGTTGTAACAAAAAAGTTTGGTTAGAAACTTGAATACTGAAAACTTGATTCGATTTGGCTTGAAATTGGTTCGAAATTGGTTCCCTTTGTTTCCGGTAATTCGAGGAAAAACGCAAAAAATAATGACTGGTTTGGTAAACAAAATGGTGGTTCTGTTCCAAACGTTTATTTTTGTCACGGGGGTCGCGGTGATTCATTTGGAAACAATGTTGATGTCGTAATGAAATACGGAACTTCAGTGAAGGCACGACTGATAAAACGGCTACCTGATTAAACGAAAAGACCGATGGAATCTCACCCGCTGCCCAGTTTATCAATCAAATCGACACCTCCGCCTATCAGGGGAAGATGTATTGCGCTTGATCGGGTAGGGTCGGTCGCGTCAAAAAGGTGTTGTGTTTCTCTTTTTTCGTCACGGGAGACTGCGACCGCATTGGCGGTAAACGGAAAGACTGAAGAAACATCTGAGGCATCGTCATCATATATATCATTGCGAAATGATTGAAGGTCTGCGAAAGTGGCCCCCGGTAGGGTAAACGACACAAAAACATGATAATGGGTAGTGACAAGGACGAGTAACCAGAAGAAAACGGATGGATAACGACTCGATAAGTCGAGAGTAAAGTTTCTTGGCGCGCGCGATCGGCTATTAGATTCGAAAAAGCGATAAGAACGCAGTTGGGTTGATTAATAGACTATTGGTTTTTGACTGGGAGACAGAAATGCGAGAATTCCATTGTATAAAACGAAATAAAACAAATCGACCTGCGATTGCAATCTGACGGGTAATTAGCATGTCCGTGTATAAAATAAAATAAATAACTCGGAAGGAAGACATGTGTGTAACATGCTGAATAGAATACTGAACTGGTGGCGCCAAATTTTTGACTTGCGACGACTTTACTAGGCCAACTTGATTGAACCCGACAGGTTGGGCAAACTAAAAACTAACGAAGCAACGCAACTGATACCCGATCCAATTACATATTGTGTTCAGCTGGGAGCGGGGAGAGATGTTTTTCCTATCACTCCGAGTGTAACTTGGTCTGGAGAGAAAAGAACAATTGCACTCAGTAGAGTAAGTTATGTAAGTAATGCTGGACGGAGGAAAAAGTCAAGAAAAAGTGGGAGAGTAGTATAAGAATGGGGAGGAACTGTGATGTGCTGAATAATGTGATGGGAATTGGGCAACGGGGTGTATGGGGGATAGGGAGACGAGCAAAATGACGGGATGGATGTGAAGCGGTAATTGAAATGACTCCATATGATAGATGGCTGGGGACGGCCAACAGATCACCTGCTCCTCCTCTCTTCCGACAATCTCTTTCCCTCCTTATTCCCTTTTCGTCAAACCGCCTATGATAATTTCGGTGAGATTTATGAAGCTCTCTTGAAGAAGCGGCATTTGGGGTGAGAGAACAGGATAAATCCAAGCCGACAATAGCAAAATGATAGATCAGAAATGAGAAACCTGGGGTGAGAAAAAAAGTGGAATGATGAATGATTTCTGAAGAAGTGAGAGAGATTATTTCAAGGCCTCTCCTCTCAATTCACACATTGGTTGGTGGTCAGCGATATCAGCGAATGAATGAGAGACGGATGGTCTGGGAGGTTACACGTCTTGCTGTGCAGATGGCACACTATCCTTTGGCGACGGAGAATTGCGGTTGATTTTCGTCATGACATACATCAAACAAGAAAAAAAAACGTTGAATTTCATTGGCGGCGGGCATAATTCACGTCTTTTTTTGCAACTGACCGGAAACGTGTATTGTGTGCTCTTTTCCTTTACAAACACGCATGGTTGTGCACGAAGATCGCGCAAAACATTGCCTATTGCTTCTTCCGCGCGAGTGTTTATTTCAACTAAGTCGAACAGAGCTCGAATTTCGGTTTTAGCACTGAGCAGGCAAGGCAAGTGGCGGCTCGAGTGAGTCTAAACAAATCTTCAGTAGTAGACGACGAACGAAACGATTTGCACCGGGGGCATATGGAATAATGGATCCCTCTTGCAAAGTGTTCAAACACGAAACATGTGTGAAGAAGTGGATAAGCATGAAAAAGTGAAAAACCACATGTTCCTCAAGCAATTCTCTCAAATTTTTGCTTTTCGAAACCGACCGTAAAATTTACTCTCCGTACCCTTCGCCAACGCAAACTCTGTTATCTTGATGCCGAAACGCAAACGAAAAGCAGAAATGAAAATCATAAAACGAGGCATTTATCACAGAATCACGTTTATTACGATGATGCAAGGAATGGCAAAGGTCACATTTACACTGACTATCCGGGGTTAAACGAGAAGTTAGGCACTTTTGGAGGTGGCGAATCCGACTCTCTTGTTTCCGTGATCGAAGACCGAGTAGAAGCGTCCGATGAAAACGTCTCCAAGGATCCAGAGAGGTCCAGCTGGGGCTGGGATGTCCATTCCCATGAATCCGGAGAGGCAGGTGGATCCTCCGTTTCCGTTCGAGAGCTGGAGAATGTAGTCTTTTCCTTGGAGGTTGAAGTCCTGTCCTCCGAGGTTGAAGGTGATGTTCGGGAGAGATGGGATCTTGCTGCAGAGCACCTCGTACTCTCCGTTAAGCAGTGGGATTCCTCCGATCTTGTGCTGGATCTTCTTGATGACGTCAGATGGTCCGGTGAGGAGGGAGGTTCCGGTGTCGACGATCGAGTCGATTGGTCCGTTGGTGTAGGTGGTTCCGTCAATGCTGACCGAGGCGAGCTTGATTCTCCAGTAGTCCTCAGAGACAAGTGGCTCCCAGGCAATATCTCCGGTGTAGTGGTTTGAGTCAGTGTCGCAAAGGGTGATCTCTCCTCCGTTGGTCACATCGTTGGCGTCACGGCTAAGCCAGAAAGCGAAGAGGGCGTTCGGGCAGATGGCCGAGTTGTTGAAGATCTGGTCCATTGGCTGCGAGATCTTGTTGACCGAGATCGAGTCCCATCCCATTCCGAAGATTCCGTCGAATTTAGCGGCAACAAATGTGATTCCTGGCTCAGAGGTGGCGCAAGCCAATCCTTGATTCTTGTCGGTACAATAAGTGGTGTCGTGTCCAAACTGAAAGTATTATAATCTTTAGTGTTGCTCGACTAGAGGCCAGTTTGAAACGTACGCAAACAACGTCGTTGTCCACGGTTCCCTTCATCGATCCTGTTCCGTATTGAATCTCAAAAGCGGCTCCAGTAGCAGTGCAGGTGGAGGACTTCTTGCAGTCAAACTGAAATCAAACATTACACACTTTGAAAAGGGCTGTGGTGTCTATGGCTGACTCTGTTGTGCATTCTGCAGGCAATATCTCCGAAGGGGCAGGTGGAGCATGGCACCCACAAGTTCGAAGATCCGGTATCGAACAGAACTTGGAAGTTTTGGGCTGGGGTTCCGATGGTGATTGGTCCGAAGTACTGAGCGTTGGAGTAATCAGAGAGTCCCTCGTTGTAAGCGTCATTGCTTGGAATGTATCCCTTGACGTACTTGGTCTTGAGGTGCTCTTGGATCGAGCCAAACTTGTACTGCTCGCGGGTGTAAGTCCGCTTCTCGAGCTTAATTCTGTTATAATACAAAGATAGTTTAGGGTGTCTACATGGGTTTGAATTTACCTTTGGATGGCAGTAGCCGCGGCAACAAGAGCCAGAAGAAGGAAAACGCGAGCGGTCATGATGGAGTCCAACTAGCGTTATCACTAACCACAATCGGCAGTCCGGTTTCTTATATACGCGCTGAAAGAGTTGATGATATAATTGTACGTCATGACCATTTTATGTGATAATTATTAGAATCTGAAAACGGAATTGAATCAGAGTCAAAGTGATGAGCTAATAAAATGATGTGCTCAAGGAAATCGAGGATGATGTTTCTTGATTTGGTCTGACTGCTTGGTTTTTATAGTATTCTGTTCGTGTTTGTCGTCTAGAATTTAACACGCTGTTTGCTCCTTTCCAGCATGTGAATCATTGTCGTGTCGTGTCGAATCATGTCGAATCGTCTTCGTGAACAGTGTCGGAACACCCTGATCAAAGTAACACACATTCAGGCATATTTGCTCGAAGTTCTCGATGTTCTATTCTAGAACTTTCAACCGTCTAGAGCGACTAGAACTTTCTAAGGCGATTATACTGAAATTGTAACGAATCGACGCCAGATTACATTGTCTTGTCAGCAAAATTTATGATAAGGGCAAAACGAAGTACACAGCCAAAATTGGAGGCTCGAATGAACTTGACAATTGTTCACAAGGGCAGGTGTGCACATAAAAGTACCATTACACCAGTTCCACAAATCAATCACAGACGGCAGGCGCCAACGCAGTTCAGCTCTTTGAGTTTATCATGCTCTAAATAATCGTCAACAATCATTCCGGGGATCCAAATGGCTTCGTGTCGCTCAAACCGCCGCGGTGTAAAGAGCAGGCTGTGCCGTCGAGCCGAGTTAGCCCCGTTGTAACGGATCTCCTCGTTCCGCACGCCTCATCTCTTTCACACAAACTCTTCACTTCAAATGAAAATTCGACTGCTCTTATTTTGCCAAATATTCCTAGTTTTTCTGTTATTCGAACGGTCCGAGAGTTTCAAACCGCCTCAGCATGTGTCTGCGACGAAAGGAAAATTTTTCGTTCACAACTTGCATTCAGCCAACTTTTTCCCAAGTACCGGTATGTAAATGGGTTCCGATATACCGATAGACATAATTTCTTTCAGTGAAAGTGAGATGGGAAGTGACTCTCAACAACAAGCCGGCTCTCCCAAATTGGCTCCGTCTTCTGCCGTCTCGCCACCCGGAAATCGCTTATCTAATCGGTGATCGATACACCATTAAACTAAAATCATCTTGTGATCTTTATCAACGTTTCAGGCACTCCGGTTACAAATGTGCAGCAAGTCACCTTACACGTGATCGCCAAACGGTTGGATAATTTTGCTATTCAACAACGGATGCTAGTGATAAACTTGGTGGAGGATTGTGAGTAAAACAAAGAAGGAAAGTGAAGAATTAAATGGAAAATGTTTAGCAAACTATCAAGGAAACACACAGCAAGTTTTTGAGCTACCTTTAAACGGGGTCGACGTAGAAGATCTGGTTTCCAATCGAGACAGAAAAATAAGTGAGTAACCCCAGGCGGTTTTGTAAATTTGTGTGATGTCATTTTTTATGTTCAGATCAACTGGAAAGCGCATTACGCAACACATTCCGAGGTAGAAATGTGAACCCGTATATTGCGGACATCCGCCCAAGATATCTCATTCCACGGGGAAAAGAGCACATCTTCAAGAACAGTGTCGGGTGAGAAAATCCATTCCTTTATTTTTATTTTGGCCGTTTTTCAGAACTGTGGTGGACATTGGAACACAACAAAAGTTCTATCCGGGAACATTTTCAATTGTCAGAAATCTGCAGACTACACCAGAGTTCTGTTCGAGACCGTCATCGGTGGTGATGAATAAGTACTTTGCCCCTGTGTTTTCAGTTGACTGGTGCAATGTTTTAATAGTAAGGAATACGGAACACAAGTCAGAGAATTGTGTTTTGATTTCAGAGAAATGTGTCCGCAATCTTTGATGAGGATGATAGCGAGGAATCTATTAAAAAGAAGGTTACTCTCGATAAGTCGGAATCAAAGGATAAAGAAGTGAGCTCATACTTTTCGAATCATAGAAACAGTTGTTTTGACAGCAATCAATCGATCGACCCGAACCGCCACCACAAGAAATCTACGGCTACAGTGGATACAACTTCTTCAACAGTGTCATCCTGTTCCCCGCCATTGCAATCATCTGTGTTATTCTCATTTTGGTACTGAGTCTCATTTTTTTTGGAAACAGAGAAGGGCAGAAATGGCGAGACTACAAAACTTCTGGGTAACTTATTCAGCCTCGTCTTTTTTTATTCAAAATCTGTTTTTGTTGTAGTGAAACCATGGAGGAGTACGTCAGTGTCTGCCAAAACCAGAAAAAGCTGCGAGAACTTTCGATCCAGCGTCAGTTGCTCAGTATGGGATCAGAGACCAACTCGGGCACTCCAACCGGTGAGCGAATCATCGTAGTTTGTTATCATAGTTTGTGTCCATATCAGGAATCCATTCCTACTTGCAAACAAGAAGCAGAGCACCAAGCACCATTGCCAGATTCAGTAAGAGTGCGAGTCGCCTGAACGATAGAGGTATTTCGCAATTATTCAGGGTTTTCGCAGTTTTTTTTTTGATTTTTGATTTCAGAGGATACAGTTGAACTTCTCCCGTCTATTGATCACGTTCCAGTTGGAAAGCAAACAGTAGCGGAAGCGGCAAAACAGTGTGGAAGCTCTCTCCATCTCTACAGAAACCCCCTGAGTGACGAGAGTGACGAACACGAGACTGAGAGCTCTGAGGATGAAAACTAAACGTCTCAATATTCGTTTTTAAAAATGTCTTTTATTTCGATGAGTTTGATGAGAATAAACGATCTCAGTAGTCGAAAATCGGAATGTTAGTGAACTTTGCGGTGCAAGAAGCTGCCGTGCATGCAGTCGTAGCGCCCTCGAACTCGTAGAACATTATCAGATTGGTGCCTTTGTGAAGGAACTCGGACGGAATGTAAAGGGTTTGCTGAAAAACGAGTGTTTGGCGTTTTTCTGATAAAACGCCTTACCTGAGGCCCGACTGTGGACCAGTATCTTCCGATGTTGTACTGGTTGATAGTCACAACTCCTTTTCCCCATCCTCTCACATCGAGAAAAGTATCAGCTGGAGCGGTTTTGATGTGCAAGTTCCCGATGAAAACAGCTGGTTGGTTGACGGCCGCTGAGTTGGAGTCGGACTGCTGAAGTTACTCGGGGTAACAAGAAATTGATTCAAAAAACCTGGGTGTTCATTTTGTGCAACACTTGTTTCTGAATCTTTTCATAGTTCTTGACCATACTGATCTCATACGTCTCGATAGGAACTTGACAACTCTGCCAGTTTTCCAGAGTCACATTGTGCATGTAGACATTATCTTGAATTCCCTGCAGATATCACTTTTCTCAGTTCGCAAGATGGGCTCACTCTAGACATCACTGGATAATTTATGCTGGATCGTCCGGCGATTTCAACAATAATCTCAAGCGAGTTGACGTTATCCAAACATCCTTGAACTTCAATGGTATTGTTATGAATATCAGCAAAATCTTTGTATAGCGCACCCTGGAAAATACGTGTTTGAATCTGCAATTATTTAAATATTTCTTACAATGAAGTTGCGATTGAGGCCATAAGTTCATCAATTATTATCCAATTTTACTTCTGTTAGTTCTTTTGTCTCCCCTAAAGGAGACGATCCAAAAATTAAACAAGACGCTAATTTGCATTAGGTCATTCCCAGTTTCGTACCTCAAAAACTTGGGTAATTAAACCAAAAAAATAACAGCGCTCGTATCGACTAATGTTTTGTGGGCAGCCGACATGTCCGAGGGACCGCGAATCTCTACTCTCCCGACAATATCGGCCAACACACACTGGCCATTGAGACATTGTTTGCGAAAATGTCACCGACATAGAGTGGCGATGATTTCGCTTACGACCATATCACGTTGAATACACGCCATCCCGTCCGATCTGGCAAGTTAAGCAACGTTGAGTCTAGTTAGCACTTGGATCGGAGACGGCCTGGGAATCCTGGATGTTGTAAGCTTTTGCCTTTTTCATCTAAATTAGCCATTCGGGCCCTATTTCGGCCTTTTGGGCCGAAATATTAGGCCATAAGTTCATCAATTATCATCCAATTTTTCTACTGTTAGAGCAGCAGGGGCAAGGTCCATGGTGGCCCAACGGTTTGTGTTTTTTTTTCCGTTTTCAAAAACAAAAATTGAATTTACTCACCCCTAATGCTACCTTCTTGTTTTTCAAGACACTGATGTTTGTTCCAGGTGGCCAAGGCGGGTACTCTGGTCCCAGTGGGTACGGAGAAAATGGACCGAATATGAATAGTTACAATAGCAACAATGGTCCAATGCCCTTCAACGGTGGGAATATGAACGAAAATGGTAATGGAAACGTGGATGACGGCATCAAAGGAAGCATCGGAGGTGCTGTGGAGCCGACGAGAGCACCGTATCCACCAAATGGATATGGAGGCTATGGAAACGGAAACGGAAACCGTCCGGGGTACGGGAACAATAACGGTTACGGAGGCAATCAAGGATTTGGTTTAATCGAATGGCCGGGGGATACGGAAACAACTTCGGTCGGCCGATTCTTCCGCGCGGCGAACGCTTTGTCCATGGCAGACGTACTTGGAGATACTAAATATGGTTTTGTTCCATTCTCTCCACGCAACACGGTCCTCCAGAGATGGAAAGTGGTCTTGGCCTCAGAAACGAAAAAAATTTAAGCTATTTTGGTCCCGAAAAAGAAACATTTTTTTGCAAATTTTAGTTTTTTTCGAAATCTTCAAATCCATGTAACTCATTCAGTTTCTAACGAATTGTAACTGTTTGTGGATCAAAATTTGCGCGATAATTTTGTCTATAGCTCCCAACTTTGATTTTCTGAACAAAATTCTTCTTTTCAGCCATTTTTCGCAGAAAACCAGAAAAAAGCATTATGGCAATTTAAATTTCCGCCGAGTTACGACTTCGCTACCGAGGCCACGCCTCTTTCCATCTTCGAGCAAATATTATTGTTATTCTTTGTAAAAATGCTTTCTGTATATTCTTTCCGTCACGAAATTCTCTGTCTTTAACTGACATTCTATGAATCTTACTTACCCTTTTTCTCTACCGCCTACTCTTTAGCAATCATCTGTACAAAACAAAAATAGTACGAACGAGACATGCTCATAAAGGGGCGGGTACCGTACAATAATTTGCACCAAGGCCATAATGAAGAAAATGTCACTACGCCTCCGCAGTAGCATTCGTCGCAGTGTGCGTCAGATGGGCCAGCAGTCAGACGACGCGTTAACTACTGAGAAGGCACCGTCTTCCCTTCATTCAGTCGAAGACGATGTCGTGGAGGATGATGTTGCTAGTGAGGCCGTTGCAGAAACTAGCGAGCCGAGTGATAGCATTTCTGATATTTTTGTCTGACGACGCGCTACCCGTAACCGAGGGACTTACTGCCCGGTCAGGTTAGTTCTCAGTCCAGGTTCTTCAAAAATCGAGAAAGGCGTCCAAAAAAAGGCGCACACTCCTGCGAATACATAAAAAAATTCTTTTTTTCAGAAAAATGTTAAAAAGAAAGAAAGCGGAGTGGCACGTGTTAATAACTGGCGGAGCGGGACATCTTGCAGAACAGTTAGTGTTCGCGCTTATCCAACAAGTCAGAGAAGATGTTCGTCCGAGAGTCGCGGCCACAATGGAAAGCAAAGTAGAGACTGAGGAAATCGAGGAAATTAGTTTGTCTGAAAAAAGTATCGATGAAATGATTGATGATGAAATCACTGCACGTCTACATAGTTTCATTCGGATTGTTCTTGTAGACCTCATCTGTCCAGACATGACCCGATTCAATGAGTGTGTCTCGTTCATCAAAGTGAGTTATAACAGAAATTGAACCATACCCCATTGCTTTAAGGGTTCTTTCGATGACAAAGGAGTTATGCAGAGTGCTTTGGAATACGTTGACACTGTATTCCATTTGGCCGCCGTTGGAATGACTGGACAATATGCGGTACCTTGAGTTTGACGTACTACGATAAGTGAAATATTGCAGCATAACCGCAAGGCATGCATGGATATCAATGCAATTGGAACTATGAATCTTCTCGACTGGAGCAAACAGTTTGGAGTCAAGCGCTTCATTTATACTTCATCTATTGGAGTTATCTTCCAAGGAGAACCACTTGAGAACGCTGATGAAAACGTGCCTTATCCTCTCTTTGTTGGTTTTTTGCTTGGAACGTTTCAATCCTATCATTTTACCTGTTCAGTTCTATAATTACTATTGTGAATCGAAAGCGCACGCCGAACGCATCGTTAGACAAGCTTCGTCGGAAAGAATGAAGTGCTCCGTTTTGCGTTTCAATGGAATATACGGACCCGGGGAGAAGAGAGTTACCGAAAGAGTTAAGGTATGAAGCATGTGCTTAATGTGGCTTTGATCGAAAAAACATTTACAGAACTTTATGATATCGGGTTGGTGGATTGCTTGCTGTAAGCCCGATGGCGTAGAAGCGCAGACACAGCTTTCGTCCGTAGACAACTGTGTTCACGGACTTTTGCGAGCCGAGATAACATTGCGCAACTGTGACGCACCACATGCGCAGGTACTCTATTCAAAAAAGGTTGTTCTCAACATTTGACGTATGTTTTCAGATTTACAATATCATGGACCCAGAGCCTGTTGGAACGTTTTCGTTCTGGTCTCCACTGAATGAAGCGCTGGGATTTTCATGTTTTTTGGTCGACATACCATCTCACGTACTACGCTCTTGTGGTTATGTCTCACAAGTCATTTCAAATATTCTAAGAATTGATCCCATTGTGTCGCTCTTGGAAGTGGACTTATTGCTGACGAACAACACATTTAACATCAACAAAGCCCGTCGTGACCTTGGATACAATCCTCATCCTGATTCGATGCCAGACGTAAGTGTCTCTAACTCAATTAACATAGTGTTCCGGGTTTTTCAGATAATCTACAAATACACAAGTGAACTAACCCCGGAGGGACTCGAAAAAAACAACACAAAAAGAACGTCGTTATCAAATGGATAGTATTCGTTTCTGTTGTTCTTTTTCACTGTGCTGCTAGTCCAAATACTGAAACTAATTCTAACCGCATTGAATTTCCTTTCCTCTAAACGTCACACCTATGCTTGAAATTACCATTTCCTCATTTTTCCAATATTAATAGCTTTGTAGTGTAAATGCAAAATGACGAACAGTAAATTATGCAAATAAAAGAATTTCTGACCAGCCTTTCCAGGCACAAAGTTCGTAGGTCTCAGATCAAACTGTTATCTGTGGTTTCTATGAAAATCGGTGATATTTCGATGTGGCCACACCCTTAAGAGCATTTCCGCAGTTAGCACTATAAAAGCTGGAAACATGGCATAGCCCCTATCGGCTACACTCAGTTCTCGGTACTCTTTTCTTATTTCAAGTGTTTAAGGCATGACATCACTTGTGCTGTTAATCATTTCGGCGATAGCACTTCTGTCGGGGTACAGTTCTTTAACAATACAACAAAATGATGTGTGAGAACTTTTTCAGAATACATGCGGACAGTTCGTTCAAAATCGACACAACTAACCATCAGTTTCTTCTTGACGATCAGCCATTCCGTTACCTTGCTGGTGAAATTCATTATTTCCGAATCCCAGCGACGAAATGGGAAGATCGACTAAAAAGAGTTCGGTCAATGGGATTGAATGCAATCACAGTGCCGGTTCCCTGGAACCTGCACCAAATTGAATACGAATCGTGAGAAACGTGGTGATAAGTTTGTGTTTAACCCATCTATTACAGCATTCCCGATTTCACAGGCAATCTGGATCTGTTCAAGTTCATCCAAATGGCTCAGGATAATGGGCTGTACACTTTAATTCGACTGGGTAAAATAAACATTTCAAGTGATTCGTTTAAAAATCAGTTACTTTCAGGACCTTACATTGCTGATGAGTGGGAAAACGGGGGTCTTCCATGGTGGTTGATCAAGAACACACATATCACAAAGTACAGAAGTAGCAACTTGGCGTAAGTGTGAATCGTTTCCACAAATGCATTCGGTTTGTTTTCAGATTCATCGCAGAAGTGTCACAATGGTGGAACTACCTGCTACCAAAACTGGCACCTCTAATGAGAAAGAATGGTGGTCCAATCTTAATGGCACAGATTGAGCATTATTATGGGTCCACTGGTATTTGCGATCAGGATTATCTTCTACAACTCGCAAACCTGGCTAAAAAGTACTTGGGCAATGACGTGGTTCTTTACTCTGGTTAGTGTACCTCTAAACATTGAAATGTTTTGTTTTTGTTGCAGTTGACATGCCAATGATGCCGTTTTTTTGCAATGCGGAAGAGTTCCCGGAATACTGCCAACCATCGAAATGAGTCCGAACAGTGACACAAGTGCAGCGAACGGTTGGTTCCAGCAACAACAAGCTCTTGCTGCTGGTGGCCCTCGAGTTGGCTCACAATTTCTGTTGGGTGTTTACAAACTGTGGGGCACTTCTGTGAATGATCCGTTTACAGAAGATGTTATTATGAAAAACACTTCAAGGTGAATCAAAAAAACTACCAGTTTTAAAAAGAAAAATTATGATTTGCTTTGCAGCGGGTTGGGCGCTCAACGCTAGTATGAGTTTTCACCTGGCTCATGGAGGAACAAACTTTGCATTTTGGAACGGAAACAATGCACCATACCCCGTAACTACGTCATATGACTGTTTCGCGCCGATTTCTGAATCAGGAGACACGGCGACCATTCTGTTGGCCATCAGGAACTTCATCAACAACATTCCGGGATGGCCCAATCGACCAACGAGTGTTCTTGCCAACACTCCCAGGAATATTTACAGCGACGTGGAAATGAAACCAACGGATACACTTATCGATTTCGTAGTGTCCATCAGTACGAAATGCTGGCTCACTGAATCGTTGCCGTTGACTGCTGAAGACATGAACCAAGGATATGGATTTTTGTACTATCAAACTGTAAGAGAATTTTATCACCAATTAAGTAAACAAAGAAAAGTTTCAGAATATCACGAGCTGTGGAAGACTAAACATCTCAAAGTACGCAGATGACGCCTACGTTTACTTGAATGGAAACTTTGTGGTACATACAACGTTAGATCTTGCTAGTATTCAAAATGATAATGTTGAGGGTGCCCTGTACAATCAAATGGCTGACATTCACAACAACACAATTGACCTTCAAGGATGCTACAGTGGTGAAAATAATTTGGAAATTTTGGTGGAAATTTCGGGTAGAAGTCACACGATGTATCCGTCAATTTCAAAGGTAACTATTTTGAACTCAACTGAACTGTATGTAGATTAATTCAGGGACTCCAAGGTAAAGTTTTCTTGAACGATAAAATCATTTCAATCTGGAATTACTGCCAAATCCCAATTGGAACCACTGAACTGAACATTGTGAAAAACTATGGAATGATTCGCGAACAAATTGCCAGAAGCACAGTTAGGACTTTATTTCTAATCAAAGTTTCGACTATATCAATTACAGAAAACATCTGTGAACACTCAGCAACCGGCAATATTTACTGGAACGTTAACATTGTCGTCGGACCCAATGGACACTTATATTGATACTCGTGGATGGGGAAAGGGCTTCATCACCGTCAATCAGTACAACATTGGCAGATATTGGCCAACTGAGGGTCCACAAGGCGGTTGAACTTTTGAAATACACTCTGATCAAAGTTGTTCAGCAAACTCTCTACCTCCCATCTGATTTCTTGCAAAAAGGCGTCAACACCATCACCTTGTACGAGTTTGAAGGAGCCGGATCCGCTTGTGGTGGACAATCTACCTGCACATTGAAGTTTCTCAATTATCTTTTGTTCAGTTATTAATACTTTTTTTGCCAAAATAAAAGTTCTTTCCGTCAACTCTGTTCATTATCTATAGTTGGCCACATCAAAATTTGACGTATGCGGCGAAGAAACGATAAGAATCAAGGGTTAACAAGCTGATAGGAAACTGCTTCCACTCTCATCAGCAGTCATGAGTTGGGTTGGCACTTCTACACTTTTTTTCTGTTTGCTTTCCAGAGTTCTCGGGTAAATCGCAATATTTCCACGAAATAGTGAAATTCTGGTGAATTGTTCAGAAAAGACTCATCGCCATCATTCCAAATCGACAAAACAAACAGTCAGTTTCTGCTAGATGGAGAACCGTTCCAGTACTTAGCCGGTGAGATCCATTACTTCCGAATCCCTCACCAAAAATGGGATGATCGTCTGAAACGGGTCCGTGCTCTTGGATTCAATGCGATCACGGTGCCAGTTCCATGGAATTTGCATCAATACGATCAGGATGAGTGAGTTCTGATCCATAACCTTATTAAAAAAAGATTATTAACCGTTGTAGAACCCCACAGTTTTCGGGAAACTTGGACTTGGTCAAGTTCATCAAGACTGCAAATGATAACGGACTGTACACCATTATCAGAATTGGTATTCAGCATTTCTCATTCATCACGCTTTGCTTCTATCTGAATTAACAGGTTCTGAAAGCAGATTTCAGGATCCCCAATAATTAAAAATCTGATTTTACTTTTTTTTTCTTAAGGAACCTAGAACCTGGCTTTGGAACCTGTAAATTCAGATAGAGCCCACACTTTTTTCTTACAGGTCCATACATTTCTGCTGAATGGGACAACGGAGGTTTGCCATGGTGGTTGATCAGAAATACTAAAATCAACAAGTACCGTACTAGTGATCCAGCGTTAGTTTTATGGAACTTCCAAACAACAACATCGGGACCTTCTTGTTCAGATTCATGGATGAAGTGACGCAATGGTGGAAGCATCTTCTGCCCAAATTGTGGCCGTTGATGAGAAAAAACGCCGGACCGATTCTGATGGTTCAGATTGAGCATTTCTATGGGAATCTTCAATTCTGCGACCAAAGCTACATGCTCGCACTGGCGAACATGGTCAGAGAGCAGTTGGGAAATGATGTCGTCTTGTTCACTGTCGATGCTCCACTTGCGTTCTTCTTGAGATGTGGAACCCTTCCGAACGTGCTCCCGACTATTGAAATGCGTCCGAATACAGCAGCAGGAACAGTTGAAAGATGGTTCAACTTGCAAAAGTCTTACATGGCCGGTGCACCAGCAGTTGCATCTCATTTTGTCATTAATCCATACAAAGTTTGGGGCCTGAATGTAACCGATAGATATCAGAACGATGTAATTATCGAAACCGCTAATAGTAAGTCATGATGATTTTATCTGACATTTTTAAACACTTTCTTTAGCTGCATTCGGTCTGAACGCCAGTATCAGTTTCCACATGACCCACGGAGGAACGAACTTTGGATATTGGAACGGCGCATTCGATCCCTACACAGTCACCACTTCTTATGATTCATTTGCGCCCATCGCTGAAGCTGGAGACGTCAATGAGCTTTTCTTGGCAATCAGAAACTGGATCACTAATATTCCTGGCTGGGCTTATATGCCACCTTCAATTCCAGCTAACTTGCCAAGAACCGCTTACCCAGATGTTACGCTGACAGTTTTCGATACTGTCTCCGGATTCATATTGGGAACGAATCCAGAGTGTTGGAGCAGTCCGGAAACACCCAGAACTGCCGAGTACATTCGACACGGATATGGCTACGTGTATTACAACACGGTAAAAAAGTTTCAGGTTCAAATGTTCAAATTATGTAACTGTTTTTAGACTATTATCGACTGTGGAACCCTTTACATTCCAAAGTTTGCTGACAATGCATACATTTTCCTCAATCGCAACTTTATTGTAAGAAATATTTAAATAATTGCAGATTCAAACACGTATTTTCCAGGGTGCGCTATACAAAGATTTTGCTGATATTCATAACAATACCATTGAAGTTCAAGGATGTTTGGATAACGTCAACTCGCTTGAGATTATTGTTGAAATCGCCGGACGATCCAGCATTAATTATCCAGTGATGTCTAGAGTGAGCCCATCTTGCGAACTGAGAAAAGTGATATCTGCAGGGAATTCAAGATAATGTCTACATGCACAATGTGACTCTGGAAAACTGGCAGAGTTGTCAAGTTCCTATCGAGACGTATGAGATCAGTATGGTCAAGAACTATGAAAAAGATTCAGAAACAAGTGTTGCACAAAAATGAACACCCAGGTTTTTTTGAATCAATTTCTTGTTACCCCGAGTAACTTCAGCAGTCTGACTCCAACTCAGCGGCCGTCAACCAACCAGCTGTTTTCATCGGGAACTTGCACATCAAAAACCGCTCCAGCTGATACTTTTCTCGATGTGAGAGGATGGGGAAAAAGGAGTTGTGACTATCAACCAGTACAACATCGGAAGATACTGGTCCACAGTCGGGCCTCAGGTAAGTCGTTTTATCAGAAAAACGCCAAACTCTCGTTTTTCAGCAAACCCTTTACATTCCGTCCGAGTTCCTTCACAAAGGCACCAATCTGATAATGTTCTACGAGTTCGAGGGCGCTACGACTGCATGCACGGCAGCTTCTTGCACCGCAAAGTTCACTAACATTCCGATTTTCGACTACTGAGATCGTTTATTCTCATCAAACTCATCGAAATAAAAGACATTTTTAAAAACGAATATTGGGAAGTTTAGTTTTCATCCTCAGAGCTCTCAGTCTCGTGTTCGTCACTCTCGTCACTCAGGGGGTTTCTGTAGAGATGGAGAGAGCTTCCACACTGTTTTGCCGCTTCCGCTACTGTTTGCTTTCCAACTGGAACGTGATCAATAGACGGGAGAACTTCAACTGTATCCTCTGAAATCAAAAATCAAAAAAAAACTGCGAAAACCCTGAATAATTGCGAAATACCTCTATCGTTCAGGCGACTCGCACTCTTACTGAATCTGGCAATGGTGCTTGGTGCTCTGCTTCTTGTTTGCAAGTAGGAATGGATTCCTGATATGGACACAAACTATGATAACAAACTACGATGATTCGCTCACCGGTTGGAGTGCCCGAGTTGGTCTCTGATCCCATACTGAGCAACTGACGCTGGATCGAAAGTTCTCGCAGCTTTTTCTGGTTTTGGCAGACACTGACGTACTCCTCCATGGTTTCACTACAACAAAAACAGATTTTGAATGGAAAAAGACGAGGCTGAATAAGTTACCCAGAAGTTTTGTAGTCTCGCCATTTCTGCCCTTCTCTGTTTCCAAAAAAATGAGACTCACTATCATAGTCAGTACCAAAATGAGAATAACACAGATGATTGCAATGGCGGGGAACAGGATGACACTGTTGAAGAAGTTGTATCCACTGTAACCGTAGATTTCTTGTGGTGGCGGTTCAGGTCGATCGATTGATTGCTGTCAAAACAACTGTTTCTATGATTCGAAAAGTATGAGCTCACTTCTTTATCCTTTGATTCCGACTTATCGAGAGTAACCTTCTTTTTAATAGATTCCTCGCTATCATCTTCATCAATGATTGCGGACACATTTCTCTGAAATCAAAACACAATTCTCTGACTTGTGTTCCGTATTCCTTACTATTAAAACATTGCACCAGTCAACTGAAAACACAGGGGCAAAGTACTTATTCATCACCACCGATGACGGTCTCGAACAGAACTCTGGTGTAGTCTGCAGATTTCTGACAATTGAAAATGTGCCAGGATAGAACTTTTGTTGTGTTCCAATGTCCACCACAGTTCTGAAAAACGGTCAAAATAAAATTAAAAGAATGGATTTTCTCACCCGACACTGTTCTTGAAGATGTGCTCTTTTCCCCGTGGAATGAGATATCTTGGGCGGATGTCCGCAATATACGGGTTCACATTTCTACCTCGGAATGTGTTGCGTAATGCGCTTTCCAGTTGATCTGAACATAAAAAATGACATCATACAAATTTACAAAACCGCCTGGGGTTGTTACTCACTTATTTTTCTGTCTCGATTGGAAACCAGATCTTCTACGTCGACCCCGTTTAAAGGTAGCTCAAAAACTTGCTGTGTGTTTCCTTGATAGTTTGCTGAACATTTTCAATTCAATTCTTCACTTTCCTTCTTTGTTTTACTCACAATCCTCCACCAAGTTTATCACTAGCATCCGTTGTTGAATAGCAAAATTATCCAACCGTTTGGCGATCACGTGTAAGGTGACTTGCTGCACATTTGTAACCGGAGTGCCTGAAACGTTGATAAAGATCACAAGATGATCTTAGTTTAATGGCGTATCGATCACCGATTAGATAAGCGATTTCCGGGTGGCGAGACGGCAGAAGACGGAGCCAATTTGGGAGAGCGATCATATCTCTAATCTGGGCATAAAGTAAACATGAACATGTGTGTGGGATTCATGGGGATTTCATGGGATTTCAATTCAAAATCACCTTATGATCAAGTGGTTAAAAATAGATCGATCATTAACATAAAGGCAAACAAAAATGATGAGCCTCGGTAGAAGCGAGGCAGAAGCTGGCCAATTGAAAATGCAAAATAAAGCGAATAGAGACGTCTGGCTCAGGTTTTTTGAATTGCAAATTGCGCGGGAATTGAATAAATAGGATGAAGATGCGATTGAAACTTTTTGGAGCCTTATTTCTGTGTTTTCTTCTTGTTCAACTCGCGATGACGGCAAACGCGGAAGAGGAAGCGAACGAAAAACGAAAAAGTACGTGGTATTCAAATATTCCAGGAAGAGGCAACCAACAGAGAAAAGTGCTGAGAACGAGTGGTTCCCTGGGGGTCTGACAGGTGTCGCGTGCATCAAATAGCTGAATATGGGATCCTTTTCGTGACATAAACAACGTGTCTGTTCTCAGGCGCCGGTGATCATCAGATTCGTTCGAAACGACAGAATGGGTATGGAAATGGGATGTGGAATAATGGCAATTTTCCGGGAGGTAACTGGAACGGAATAACCTCCAATGGAAGACAATTTTAGTAACACAAAAATTCCAGAAGTTGTTTTCAGGATATGGTGGTTCGGGGCCGCAAGGACCTCCTCCAGATGATAGCATAAAGGGCAGCGTCGGAACGAAATCCGAAGAGAAGCAGCCGGATGGAAATCAGACAAATGGACAGCAGGGGCAAGGTCCATGGTGGCCCAACGGTTTGTGTTTTTTTCCGTTTTCAAAAATAAAAATTGAATTTACTCACCCCTAATGCTACCTTCTTGTTTTTCAAGACACTGATGTTTGTTCCAGGTGGCCAAGGCGGGTACTCTGGTCCCAGTGGGTACGGAGAAAATGGACCGAATATGAATAGTTACAATAGCAACAATGGTCCAATGCCCTTCAACGGTGGGAATATGAACGAAAATGGTAATGGAAACGTGGATGACGGCATCAAAGGAAGCATCGGAGGTGCTGTGGAGCCGACGAGAGCACCGTATCCACCAAATGGATATGGAGGCTATGGAAACGGAAACGGAAACCGTCCGGGGTACGGGAACAATAACGGTTACGGAGGCAATCAAGGATTTGGTTTTTAATCGAATGGCCGGGGGGATACGGAAACAACTTCGGTCGGCCGATTCTTCCGCGCGGCGAACGCTTTGTCCATGGCAGACGTACTTGGAGATACTAAATATGGTTTTGTTCCATTCTCTCCACGCAACACGGTCCTCCAGAGATGGAAAGTGGTCTTGGCCTCAGAAACGAAAAAAATTTAAGCTATTTTTGGTCCCGAAAAGAAACATTTTTTTTGCAAATTTTAGTTTTTTTCGAAATCTTCAAATCCATGTAACTCATTCAGTTTCTAACGAATTGTAACTGTTTGTGGATCAAAAATTTGCGCGATAATTTTTGTCTATAGCTCCCAACTTTGATTTTTCTGAACAAAAATTCTTCTTTTTCAGCCATTTTTTTCGCAGAAAAACCAGAAAAAAAGCATTATGGCAATTTAAATTTCCGCCGAGTTACGACTTCGCTACCGAGGCCACGCCTCTTTCCATCTTCGAGCAAATATTATTGTTATTCTTTGTAAAAATGCTTTCTGTATATTCTTTCCGTCACGAAATTCTCTGTCTTTAACTGACATTCTATGAATCTTACTTACCCTTTTTCTCTACCGCCTACTCTTTAGCAATCATCTGTACAAAACAAAAATAGTACGAACGAGACATGCTCATAAAGGGGCGGGTACCGTACAATAATTTGCACCAAGGCCATAATGAAGAAAATGTCACTACGCCTCCGCAGTAGCATTCGTCGCAGTGTGCGTCAGATGGGCCAGCAGTCAGACGACGCGTTAACTACTGAGAAGGCACCGTCTTCCCTTCATTCAGTCGAAGACGATGTCGTGGAGGATGATGTTGCTAGTGAGGCCGTTGCAGAAACTAGCGAGCCGAGTGATAGCATTTCTGATATTTTGTCTGACGACGCGCTACCCGTAACCGAGGGACTTACTGCCCGGTCAGGTTAGTTCTCAGTCCAGGTTCTTCAAAATCGAGAAAGGCGTCCAAAAAAAGGCGCACACTCCTGCGAATACATAAAAAAATTCTTTTTCAGAAAAATGTTAAAAAGAAAGAAAGCGGAGTGGCACGTGTTAATAACTGGCGGAGCGGGACATCTTGCAGAACAGTTAGTGTTCGCGCTTATCCAACAAGTCAGAGAAGATGTTCGTCCGAGAGTCGCGGCCACAATGGAAAGCAAAGTAGAGACTGAGGAAATCGAGGAAATTAGTTTGTCTGAAAAAAGTATCGATGAAATGATTGATGATGAAATCACTGCACGTCTACATAGTTTCATTCGGATTGTTCTTGTAGACCTCATCTGTCCAGACATGACCCGATTCAATGAGTGTGTCTCGTTCATCAAAGTGAGTTATAACAGAAATTGAACCATACCCCATTGCTTTAAGGGTTCTTTCGATGACAAAGGAGTTATGCAGAGTGCTTTGGAATACGTTGACACTGTATTCCATTTGGCCGCCGTTGGAATGACTGGACAATATGCGGTACCTTGAGTTTGACGTACTACGATAAGTGAAATATTGCAGCATAACCGCAAGGCATGCATGGATATCAATGCAATTGGAACTATGAATCTTCTCGACTGGAGCAAACAGTTTGGAGTCAAGCGCTTCATTTATACTTCATCTATTGGAGTTATCTTCCAAGGAGAACCACTTGAGAACGCTGATGAAAAACGTGCCTTATCCTCTCTTTGTTGGTTTTTTGCTTGGAACGTTTCAATCCTATCATTTTACCTGTTCAGTTCTATAATTACTATTGTGAATCGAAAGCGCACGCCGAACGCATCGTTAGACAAGCTTCGTCGGAAAGAATGAAGTGCTCCGTTTTGCGTTTCAATGGAATATACGGACCCGGGGAGAAGAGAGTTACCGAAAGAGTTAAGGTATGAAGCATGTGCTTAATGTGGCTTTGATCGAAAAAACATTTACAGAACTTTATGATATCGGGTTGGTGGATTGCTTGCTGTAAGCCCGATGGCGTAGAAGCGCAGACACAGCTTTCGTCCGTAGACAACTGTGTTCACGGACTTTTTGCGAGCCGAGATAACATTGCGCAACTGTGACGCACCACATGCGCAGGTACTCTATTCAAAAAAAGGTTGTTCTCAACATTTGACGTATGTTTTCAGATTTACAATATCATGGACCCAGAGCCTGTTGGAACGTTTTTCGTTCTGGTCTCCACTGAATGAAGCGCTGGGATTTTTCATGTTTTTTTGGTCGACATACCATCTCACGTACTACGCTCTTGTGGTTATGTCTCACAAGTCATTTCAAATATTCTAAGAATTGATCCCATTGTGTCGCTCTTGGAAGTGGACTTATTGCTGACGAACAACACATTTAACATCAACAAAGCCCGTCGTGACCTTGGATACAATCCTCATCCTGATTCGATGCCAGACGTAAGTGTCTCTAACTCAATTAACATAGTGTTCCGGGTTTTCAGATAATCTACAAATACACAAGTGAACTAACCCCGGAGGGACTCGAAAAAAACAACACAAAAAAAGAACGTCGTTATCAAATGGATAGTATTCGTTTCTGTTGTTCTTTTCACTGTGCTGCTAGTCCAAATACTGAAACTAATTCTAACCGCATTGAATTTCCTTTCCTCTAAACGTCACACCTATGCTTGAAATTACCATTTCCTCATTTTCCAATATTAATAGCTTTGTAGTGTAAATGCAAAATGACGAACAGTAAATTATGCAAATAAAGAATTTCTGACCAGCCTTTCCAGGCACAAAGTTCGTAGGTCTCAGATCAAACTGTTATCTGTGGTTTCTATGAAAATCGGTGATCTTTCGATGTGGCCACACCCTTAAGAGCATTTCCGCAGTTAGCACTATAAAAGCTGGAAACATGGCATAGCCCCTATCGGCTACACTCAGTTCTCGGTACTCTTTTCTTATTTCAGGTGTTTAAGGCATGACATCACTTGTGCTGTTAATCATTTCGGCGATAGCACTTCTGTCGGGGTACAGTTCTTTAACAATACAACAAAATGATGTGTGAGAACTTTTTCAGATTACATGCGGACCCTTCGTTCAAAATCGACACAACTAACCATCAGTTTCTTCTTGACGATCAGCCATTCCGTTACCTTGCTGGTGAAATTCATTATTTCCGAATCCCAGCGACGAAATGGGAAGATCGACTAAAAAGAGTTCGGTCAATGGGATTGAATGCAATCACAGTGCCGGTTCCCTGGAACCTGCACCAAATTGAATACGAATCGTGAGAAACGTGGTGATAAGTTTGTGTTTAACCCATCTATTACAGCATTCCCGATTTCACAGGCAATCTGGATCTGATCAAGTTCATCCAAATGGCTCAGGATAATGGGCTGTACACTTTAATTCGACTGGGTAAAATAAACATGAATGAATGATTGAATGAATGATTTATTGAAGGACTAACGCCGCTTATACAATAAACAAAAGAAGAAAATTGAAGAGAAACAATAGTTAAAAATTTGAAGGGTTTAGGTTAAAGGACCAGGGAACCCAAAAAATTTTTTCTTTTTTTGTGAAATTTTTTAGTGACTGTTTGAATTGTCTCTTATTGCCTCATACACTGGTGAAATGCTGCCTCTCAAAAATGCCAATGAACGAAACGGCATGCAGTTGAAGTTGTGGCCGTGGCCTAGCGCCAATGGCCAAAAAATATATAAAAATATATGCGCTTCTCGGCCATTTTATTTTTTCCGCTTTTTTACCGGTTTTTTATCCAAAAATTCACGGGTTCTCCCATTTTTCAGTTGATTGACATTTGTTCGGCACTTACTTATTTTTTCACTGCTAAAAAATTGTTTTCATTCAGTCGATATGAAGTGCCAAAATGGGAGAAACCGTGAATTTTTGGAAAAAAACCGGTAAAAAAGCGGAAAAAAACAAAATGGCCGAGAAGCGCATATATTTTTATATATTTTTCGGCCATTGGCGCTAGGCCACGGCCACAACTTCAACTGCATGCCGTTTCGTTCATTGGCATTTATGAGAGGCAGCATTTCACCAGTGTATGAGGCAATAAGAGACAATTCAAACAGTCACTAAAAAATTTCACAAAAAAAGAAAAAATTTTTTGGGTTCCCTGGTCCTTTAAGGTATTTGTTTAACGGAATAGAACTAATATATGACCTGAACAATTCAGAGGAGTATTTGTTGGCAAAAAGACTAGATGGTAAATTATTCCAACAGTTGATAATTCTATTAGTAATAAATTGAGCGCCTATTTTAGTGGAATTTTTTAGATTCGACTTAATATAAAACGGATGACGTCGAAGAGAGTTGAAACGGGGAAGAAATATGTGAAATTTCAAGTGATTCGTTTAAAAATCAGTTACTTTCAGGACCTTACATTGCTGATGAGTGGGAAAACGGGGGTCTTCCATGGTGGTTGATCAAGAACACACATATCACAAAGTACAGAAGTAGCAACTTGGCGTAAGTGTGAATCGTTTCCACAAATGCATTCGGTTTGTTTTCAGATTCATCGCAGAAGTGTCACAATGGTGGAACTACCTGCTACCAAAACTGGCTCAACATTATCACTTTGAATACTAGCAAGATCTAACGTTGTATGTACCACAAAGTTTCCATTCAAGTAAACGTAGGCGTCATCTGCGTACTTTGAGATGTTCAGTCTTCCACAGCACGTGATATTCTGAAGCTTTTCTGTGTTTACTTAATTGGTGATAAAATTGTCTTACAGTTTGATAGTACAAAAATCCATATCCTTGGTTCATGTCTTCAGCAGTCAACGGCAACGATTCAGTGAGCCAGCATTTCGTACTGATGGACACTACGAAATCGATAAGTGTATCCGTTGGTTTCATTTCCACGTCGCTGTAAATATTCCTGGGAGTGTTGGCAAGAACACTCGTTGGTCGATTGGGCCATCCCGGAATGTTGTTGATGAAGTTCCTGATGGCCAACAGAATGGTCGCCGTGTCTCCTGATTCAGAAATCGGCGCGAAACAGTCATATGACGTAGTTACGGGGTATGGTGCATTGTTTCCGTTCCAAAATGCAAAGTTTGTTCCTCCATGAGCCAGGTGAAAACTCATACTAGCGTTGAGCGCCCAACCCGCTGCAAAGCAAATCATAATTTTCTTTTAAAACTGGTAGTTTTTGATTCACCTTGAAGTGTTTTCATAATAACATCTTCTGTAAACGGATCATTCACAGAAGTGCCCCACAGTTTGTAAACACCCAACAGAAATTGTGAGCCAACTCGAGGGCCACCAGCAGCAAGAGCTTGTTGTTGCTGGAACCAACCGTTCGCTGCACTTGTGTCACTGTTCGGACTCATTTCGATGGTTGGCAGTATTCCGGGAACTCTTCCGCATTGCAAAAACGGCATCATTGGCATGTCAACTGCAACAAAAACAAAACATTTCAATGTTTAGAGGTACACTAACCAGAGTAAAGAACCACGTCATTGCCCAAGTACTTTTTAGCCAGGTTTGCGAGTTGTAGAAGATAATCCTGATCGCAAATACCAGTGGACCCATAATAATGCTCAATCTGTGCCATTAAGATTGGACCACCATTCTTTCTCATTAGAGGTGCCAGTTTTGGTAGCAGGTAGTTCCACCATTGTGACACTTCTGCGATGAATCTGAGAACAAACCGAATGCATTTGTGGAAACGATTCACACTTACGCCAAGTTGCTACTTCTGTACTTTGTGATATGTGTGTTCTTGATCAACCACCATGGAAGACCCCCGTTTTCCCACTCATCAGCAATGTAAGGTCCTGAAAGTAACTGATTTTTAAACGAATCACTTGAAATGTTTGTTTTACCCAATCGAATTAAAGTGTACAGCCCATTATCCTGAGCCATTTGGATGAACTTGAACAGATCCAGATTGCCTGTGAAATCGGGAATGCTGTAATAGATGGGTTAAACACAAACTTATCACCACGTTTCTCACGATTCGTATTCAATTTGGTGCAGGTTCCAGGGAACCGGCACTGTGATTGCATTCAATCCCATTGACCGAACTCTTTTCAGTCGATCTTCCCATTTCGTCGCTGGGATTCGGAAATAATGAATTTCACCAGCAAGGTAACGGAATGGCTGATCGTCAAGAAGAAACTGATGGTTAGTTGTGTCGATTTTGAACGAACTGTCCGCATGTATTCTGAAAAAGTTCTCACACATCATTTTGTTGTATTGTTAAAGAACTGTACCCCGACAGAAGTGCTATCGCCGAAATGATTAACAGCACAAGCGACGTCATGCCTTAAACACCTGAAATAAGAAAAGAGTACCGAGAACTGAGTGTAGCCGATAGGGGCTATGCCATGTTTCCAGCTTTTATAGTGCTAACTGCGGAAATGCTCTTAAGGGTGTGGCCACATCGAAAGATCACCGATTTTCATAGAAACCACAGATAACAGTTTGATCTGAGACCTACGAACTTTGTGCCTGGAAAGGCTGGTCAGAAATTCTTTATTTGCATAATTTACTGTTCGTCATTTTGCATTTACACTACAAAGCTATTAATATTGGAAAATGAGGAAATGGTAATTTCAAGCATAGGTGTGACGTTTAGAGGAAAGGAAATTCAATGCGGTTAGAATTAGTTTCAGTATTTGGACTAGCAGCACAGTGAAAAAGAACAACAGAAACGAATACTATCCATTTGATAACGACGTTCTTTTTGTGTTGTTTTTCGAGTCCCTCCGGGGTTAGTTCACTTGTGTATTTGTAGATTATCTGAAAACCCGGAACACTATGTTAATTGAGTTAGAGACACTTACGTCTGGCATCGAATCAGGATGAGGATTGTATCCAAGGTCACGACGGGCTTTGTTGATGTTAAATGTGTTGTTCGTCAGCAATAAGTCCACTTCCAAGAGCGACACAATGGGATCAATTCTTAGAATATTTGAAATGACTTGTGAGACATAACCACAAGAGCGTAGTACGTGAGATGGTATGTCGACCAAAAAACATGAAAATCCCAGCGCTTCATTCAGTGGAGACCAAAACGAAAACGTTCCAACAGGCTCTGGGTCCATGATATTGTAAATCTGAAAACATACGTCAAATGTTGAGAACAATCTTTTTTGAATAGAGTACCTGCGCATGTGGTGCGTCACAGTTGCGCAATGTTATCTCGGCTCGCAAAAGTCCGTGAACACAGTTGTCTACGGACGAAAGCTGTGTCTGCGCTTCTACGCCATCGGGCTTACAGCAAGCAATCCACCAACCCGATATCATAAAGTTCTGTAAATGTTTTTTCGATCAAAGCCACATTAAGCACATGCTTCATACCTTAACTCTTTCGGTAACTCTCTTCTCCCCGGGTCCGTATATTCCATTGAAACGCAAAAACGGAGCACTTCATTCTTTCCGACGAAGCTTGTCTAACGATGCGTTCGGCGTGCGCTTTCGATTCACAATAGTAATTATAGAACTGAACAGGTAAAATGATAGGATTGAAACGTTCCAAGCAAAAAAACCAACAAAGAGAGGATAAGGCACGTTTTTCATCAGCGTTCTCAAGTGGTTCTCCTTGGAAGATAACTCCAATAGATGAAGTATAAATGAAGCGCTTGACTCCAAACTGTTTGCTCCAGTCGAGAAGATTCATAGTTCCAATTGCATTGATATCCATGCATGCCTTGCGGTTATGCTGCAATATTTCACTTATCGTAGTACGTCAAACTCAAGGTACCGCATATTGTCCAGTCATTCCAACGGCGGCCAAATGGAATACAGTGTCAACGTATTCCAAAGCACTCTGCATAACTCCTTTGTCATCGAAAAGAACCCTTAAAGCAATGGGGTATGGTTCAATTTCTGTTATAACTCACTTTGATGAACGAGACACACTCATTGAATCGGGTCATGTCTGGACAGATGAGGTCTACAAGAACAATCCGAATGAAACTATGTAGACGTGCAGTGATTTCATCATCAATCATTTCATCGATACTTTTTTCAGACAAACTAATTTCCTCGATTTCCTCAGTCTCTACTTTGCTTTCCATTGTGGCCGCGACTCTCGGACGAACATCTTCTCTGACTTGTTGGATAAGCGCGAACACTAACTGTTCTGCAAGATGTCCCGCTCCGCCAGTTATTAACACGTGCCACTCCGCTTTCTTTCTTTTAACATTTTTCTGAAAAAAAGAATTTTTTTATGTATTCGCAGGAGTGTGCGCCTTTTTGGACGCCTTTCTCGATTTTGAAGAACCTGGACTGAGAACTAACCTGATCGGGCAGTAAGTCCCTCGGTTACGGGTAGCGCGTCGTCAGACAAAATATCAGAAATGCTATCACTCGGCTCGCTAGTTTCTGCAACGGCCTCACTAGCAACATCATCCTCCACGACATCGTCTTCGACTGAATGAAGGGAAGACGGTGCCTTCTCAGTAGTTAACGCGTCGTCTGACTGCTGGCCCATCTGACGCACACTGCGACGAATGCTACTGCGGAGGCGTAGTGACATTTTCTTCATAGTGGCCTTGGTGCGAATTATTGTACGGTACCCGCCCCCTTTATGAGCAAGTCTCGTTCGTACTATTTTTGTTTTGTACAGATGATTGCTAAAGAGTAGGCGGTAGAGAAAAAGGGTAAGTAAGATTCATAGAATGTCAGTTAAAGACAGAGAATTTCGTGACGGAAAGAATATACAGAAAGCATTTTTACAAAGAACAACAATAATATTTGCTCAAAGATGGAAAGGGGCGTGGCCTCGGTAGCGAAGTCGCAACTCGGTGGAAATTTAAATTACCATAATGCTTTTTTCTGGTTTTCTGCGAAAAGTGGCTTAAAAGAAGAATTTTGTTAAAAAAAACCAAAGTTGGGAGTTATAAACAAAATTATCCCGCATATTTTGATCCACGAACAGTTACAATTCGTTAGAAACTGAATGAGTTACATGGATTTGGAGATTTCGAAAAATTAAAATTTCCAAAAAATGTTTCTTTTCGGGACCAAAATAGCTTAAATTTTTTCGTTTCTGAGGCCAAGACCACTTTCCATCTCTGGAGGACCGTGTTGCGTGGAGAGAATGGAACAAAACCATATTTAGTATCTCCAAGTACGTCTGCCATGGACAAAGCGTTCGCCGCGCGGAAGAATCGGCCGACCGAAGTTGTTTCCGTATCCCCCGGCCATTCGATTAAAACCAAATCCTTGATTGCCTCCGTAACCGTTATTGTTCCCGTACCCCGGACGGTTTCCGTTTCCGTTTCCATAGCCTCCATATCCATTTGGTGGATACGGTGCTCTCGTCGGCTCCACAGCACCTCCGATGCTTCCTTTGATGCCGTCATCCACGTTTCCATTACCATTTCCGTTCATATTCCCACCGTTGAAGGGCATTGGACCATTGTTGCTATTGTAACTATTCATATTCGGTCCATTTTCTCCGTACCCACTGGGACCAGAGTACCCGCCTTGGCCACCTGGAACAAACATCAGTGTCTTGAAAAAAACAGGAAGGTAGCATTAGGGGTGAGTAAATTCAATTTTTGTTTTTGAAAACGGAAAAAAAAACACAAACCTTGCCCCTGCTGTCCATTTGTCTGATTTCCATCCGGCTGCTTCTCTTCGGATTTCGTTCCGACGCTGCCCTTTATACTATCATCTGGAGGAGGTCCTTGCGGCCCAGAACCACCACATCCTGAAAACAACTTCTGGAATTTTTGTGTTACTAAAATTGTCTACCATTGGAGTTTGGTCCGTTCCAGTTACCTCCCGGAAAATTGCCATTATTCCACATCCCATTTCCATACCCATTCTGTCGTTTCGAACGAATCTGATGATCACCGGCGCCTGAGAACAGACACGTTGTTTATGTCACGAAAAGGATCCCATATTCAGCTATTTTATGCACGCGACACCTGTCAGACCCCCAGGGAACCACTCGTTCTCAGCACTTTTCTCTTTATGTTAATGATCGATCTATTTTTAACCACTTGATCATAAGGTGATTTTGAATTGAAATATTCATGAATCCCACACACATGTTCATGTTTACTTTATGCTCAGATTAGAGATATGATCGAAATCGAAAGTTATGATTATACTCAAGGCTCTAACAGTAGAAAAATTGGATGATAATTGATGAACTTATGGCCTAATATTTCGGCCCAAAAGGCCGAAATAGGGCCCGAATGGCTGAATTTAGATGAAAAAGGCAAAAGCTTACAACATCCAGGATTCCCAGGCCGTCTCCGATCCAAGTACTAACTAGACTCAACGTTGCTTAACTTGCCAGATCGGACGGGATGGCGTGTATTCAACGTGATATGGTCGTAAGCGAAATCATCGCCACTCTATGTCGGTGACATTTTCGCAAACAATGTCTCAATGGCCAGTGTGTGTTGGCCGATATTGTCGGGAGAGTAGAGATTCGCGGTCCCTCGGACATGTCGGCTGCCCACAAAACATTAGTCGATACGAGCGCTGTTATTTTTGGTTTAATTACCCAAGTTTTGAGGTACGAAACTGGGAATGACCTAATGCAAATTAGCGTCTTGTTTAATTTTGGATCGTCTCCTTTAGGGGAGACAAAAGAACTAACAGAAGTAAAATTGGATAATAATTGATGAACTTATGGCCTCAATCGCAACTTCATTGTAAGAAATATTTAAATAATTGCAGATTCAAACACGTATTTTCCAGGGTGCGCTATACAAAGATTTTGCTGATATTCATAACAATACCATTGAAGTTCAAGGATGTTTGGATAACGTCAACTCGCTTGAGATTATTATTGAAATAACCGGACGATCCAGCATAAATTATCCAGTGATGTCTAGAGTGAGCCCATCTTGCGAACTGAAAAAAGTGATATCTGCAGGGAATTCAAGATAATGTCTACATGCACAATGTGACTCTGGAAAACTGGCAGAGTTGTCAAGTTCCTATCGAGACGTATGAGATCAGTATGGTCAAGAACTATGAAAAGATTCAGAAACAAGTGTTGCACAAAATGAACACCCAGGTTTTTTGAATCAATTTCTTGTTACCCCGAGTAACTTCAGCAGTCTGACTCCAACTCAGCGGCCGTCAATCAACCAGCTGTTTTCATCGGGAACTTGCACATCAAAACCGCTCCAGCTGATACTTTTCTCGATGTGAGAGGATGGGGAAAAGGAGTTGTGACTATCAACCAGTACAACATCGGAAGATACTGGTCCACAGTCGGGCCTCAGGTAAGTCGTTTTATCAGAAAAACGCCAAACTCTCGTTTTTCAGCAAACCCTTTACATTCCGTCCGAGTTCCTTCACAAAGGCACCAATCTGATAATGTTCTACGAGTTCGAGGGCGCTACGACTGCATGCACGGCAGCTTCTTGCACCGCAAAGTTCACTAACATTCCGATTTTCGACTACTGAGATCGTTTATTCTCATCAAACTCATCGAAATAAAAGACATTTTTAAAAACGAATATTGAGACGTTTAGTTTTCATCTTCAGAGCTCTCAGTCTCGTGTTCGTCACTCTCGTCACTCAGGGGGTTTCTGTAGAGATGGAGAGAGCTTCCACACTGTTTTGCCGCTTCCGCTACTGTTTGCTTTCCAACTGGAACGTGATCAGCCATAAGTTCATCAATTATCATCCAATTTTACTTCTGTTAGTTCTTTTGTCTCCCCTAAAGGAGACGATCCAAAATTAAACAAGACGCTAATTTTCATTAGGTCATTCCCAGTTTCGTACCTCAAAACTTGGGTAATTAAACCAAAACTAACAGTGCGCGTATCGACAAATGTTTTGTGAGCAACCGACATGTCCAGGGACCGCGAGATTCTACTCTCCCGACAATATCGGCGGCCAACACGTGAGAGTAGGGCCTTATTTTGGCATGTTGGACCGAAATATTAGGCCAAAAGTTCATCAATTATTATCCAATTTTACTTCTGTTAGTTCTTTTGTCTCCCCTAAAGGAGACGATCCAAAATTAAACAAGACGCTAATTTGCATTAGGTCATTCCCAGTTTCGTACCTCAAAACTTGGGTAATTAAACCAAAAATAACAGCGCTCGTATCGACTAATGTTTTGTGGGCAGCCGACATGTCCGAGGGACCGCGAATCTCTACTCTCCCGACAATATCGGCCAACACACACTGGCCATTGAGACATTGTTTGCGAAAATGTCACCGACATAGAGTGGCGATGATTTCGCTTACGACCATATCACGTTGAATACACGCCATCCCGTCCGATCTGGCAAGTTAAGCAACGTTGAGTCTAGTTAGTACTTGGATCGGAGACGGCCTGGGAATCCTGGATGTTGTAAGCTTTTGCCTTTTTCATCTAAATTCAGCCATTCGGGCCCTATTTCGGCCTTTTGGGCCGAAATATTAGGCCATAAGTTCATCAATTATCATCCAATTTTTCTACTGTTAGAGCCTTGAGTATAATCATAACTTTCGATTTCGATCATATCTCTAATCTGAGCATAAAGTAAACATGAACATGTGTGTGGGATTCATGAATATTTCAATTCAAAATCACCTTATGATCAAGTGGTTAAAAATAGATCGATCATTAACATAAAGAGAAAAGTGCTGAGAACGAGTGGTTCCCTGGGGGTCTGACAGGTGTCGCGTGCATAAAATAGCTGAATATGGGATCCTTTTCGTGACATAAACAACGTGTCTGTTCTCAGGCGCCGGTGATCATCAGATTCGTTCGAAACGACAGAATGGGTATGGAAATGGGATGTGGAATAATGGCAATTTTCCGGGAGGTAACTGGAACGGACCAAACTCCAATGGTAGACAATTTTAGTAACACAAAAATTCCAGAAGTTGTTTTCAGGATGTGGTGGTTCTGGGCCGCAAGGACCTCCTCCAGATGATAGTATAAAGGGCAGCGTCGGAACGAAATCCGAAGAGAAGCAGCCGGATGGAAATCAGACAAATGGACAGCAGGGGCAAGGTTTGTGTTTTTTTTTCCGTTTTCAAAAACAAAAATTGAATTTACTCACCCCTAATGCTACCTTCCTGTTTTTCAAGACACTGATGTTTGTTCCAGGTGGCCAAGGCGGGTACTCTGGTCCCAGTGGGTACGGAGAAAATGGACCGAATATGAATAGTTACAATAGCAACAATGGTCCAATGCCCTTCAACGGTGGGAATATGAACGGAAATGGTAATGGAAACGTGGATGACGGCATCAAAGGAAGCATCGGAGGTGCTGTGGAGCCGACGAGAGCACCGTATCCACCAAATGGATATGGAGGCTATGGAAACGGAAACGGAAACCGTCCGGGGTACGGGAACAATAACGGTTACGGAGGCAATCAAGGATTTGGTTTTAATCGAATGGCCGGGGGATACGGAAACAACTTCGGTCGGCCGATTCTTCCGCGCGGCGAACGCTTTGTCCATGGCAGACGTACTTGGAGATACTAAATATGGTTTTGTTCCATTCTCTCCACGCAACACGGTCCTCCAGAGATGGAAAGTGGTCTTGGCCTCAGAAACGAAAAAATTTAAGCTATTTTGGTCCCGAAAAGAAACATTTTTTGGAAATTTTAATTTTTCGAAATCTCCAAATCCATGTAACTCATTCAGTTTCTAACGAATTGTAACTGTTCGTGGATCAAAATATGCGGGATAATTTTGTTTATAACTCCCAACTTTGGTTTTTTTTAACAAAATTCTTCTTTTAAGCCACTTTTCGCAGAAAACCAGAAAAAAGCATTATGGTAATTTAAATTTCCACCGAGTTGCGACTTCGCTACCGAGGCCACGCCCCTTTCCATCTTTGAGCAAATATTATTGTTGTTCTTTGTAAAAATGCTTTCTGTATATTCTTTCCGTCACGAAATTCTCTGTCTTTAACTGACATTCTATGAATCTTACTTACCCTTTTTCTCTACCGCCTACTCTTTAGCAATCATCTGTACAAAAACAAAAAAATAGTACGAACGAGACTTGCTCATAAAGGGGGCAGGGTACCGTACTAATAATTCGCACCAAGGCCACCATGAAGAAAATGTCACTACGCCTCCGCAGTAGCATTCGTCGCAGTGTGCGTCAGATGGGCCAGCAGTCAGACGACGCGTTAACTACTGAGAAGGCACCGTCTTCCCTTCATTCAGTCGAAGACGATGTCGTGGAGGATGATGTTGCTAGTGAGGCCGTTGCAGAAACTAGCGAGCCGAGTGATAGCATTTCTGATATTTTGTCTGACGACGCGCTACCCGTAACCGAGGGACTTACTGCCCGATCAGGTTAGTTCTCAGTCCAGGTTCTTCAAAAATCGAGAAAGGCGTCCAAAAAAAGGCGCACACTCCTGCGAATACATAAAAAAATTCTTTTTTTCAGAAAATGTTAAAAGAAAGAAAGCGGAGTGGCACGTGTTAATAACTGGCGGAGCGGGACATCTTGCAGAACAGTTAGTGTTCGCGCTTATCCAACAAGTCAGAGAAGATGTTCGTCCGAGAGTCGCGGCCACAATGGAAAGCAAAGTAGAGACTGAGGAAATCGAGGAAATTAGTTTGTCTGAAAAAAGTATCGATGAAATGATTGATGATGAAATCACTGCACGTCTACATAGTTTCATTCGGATTGTTCTTGTAGACCTCATCTGTCCAGACATGACCCGATTCAATGAGTGTGTCTCGTTCATCAAAGTGAGTTATAACAGAAATTGAACCATACCCCATTGCTTTAAGGGTTCTTTCGATGACAAAGGAGTTATGCAGAGTGCTTTGGAATACGTTGACACTGTATTCCATTTGGCCGCCGTTGGAATGACTGGACAATATGCGGTACCTTGAGTTTGACGTACTACGATAAGTGAAATATTGCAGCATAACCGCAAGGCATGCATGGATATCAATGCAATTGGAACTATGAATCTTCTCGACTGGAGCAAACAGTTTGGAGTCAAGCGCTTCATTTATACTTCATCTATTGGAGTTATCTTCCAAGGAGAACCACTTGAGAACGCTGATGAAAACGTGCCTTATCCTCTCTTTGTTGGTTTTTGCTTGGAACGTTTCAATCCTATCATTTTACCTGTTCAGTTCTATAATTACTATTGTGAATCGAAAGCGCACGCCGAACGCATCGTTAGACAAGCTTCGTCGGAAAGAATGAAGTGCTCCGTTTTGCGTTTCAATGGAATATACGGACCCGGGGAGAAGAGAGTTACCGAAAGAGTTAAGGTATGAAGCATGTGCTTAATGTGGCTTTGATCGAAAAAACATTTACAGAACTTTATGATATCGGGTTGGTGGATTGCTTGCTGTAAGCCCGATGGCGTAGAAGCGCAGACACAGCTTTCGTCCGTAGACAACTGTGTTCACGGACTTTTGCGAGCCGAGATAACATTGCGCAACTGTGACGCACCACATGCGCAGGTACTCTATTCAAAAAAGATTGTTCTCAACATTTGACGTATGTTTTCAGATTTACAATATCATGGACCCAGAGCCTGTTGGAACGTTTTCGTTTTGGTCTCCACTGAATGAAGCGCTGGGATTTTCATGTTTTTTGGTCGACATACCATCTCACGTACTACGCTCTTGTGGTTATGTCTCACAAGTCATTTCAAATATTCTAAGAATTGATCCCATTGTGTCGCTCTTGGAAGTGGACTTATTGCTGACGAACAACACATTTAACATCAACAAAGCCCGTCGTGACCTTGGATACAATCCTCATCCTGATTCGATGCCAGACGTAAGTGTCTCTAACTCAATTAACATAGTGTTCCGGGTTTTCAGATAATCTACAAATACACAAGTGAACTAACCCCGGAGGGACTCGAAAAACAACACAAAAAGAACGTCGTTATCAAATGGATAGTATTCGTTTCTGTTGTTCTTTTCACTGTGCTGCTAGTCCAAATACTGAAACTAATTCTAACCGCATTGAATTTCCTTTCCTCTAAACGTCACACCTATGCTTGAAATTACCATTTCCTCATTTTTCCAATATTAATAGCTTTGTAGTGTAAATGCAAAATGACGAACAGTAAATTATGCAAATAAAGAATTTCTGACCAGCCTTTCCAGGCACAAAGTTCGTAGGTCTCAGATCAAACTGTTATCTGTGGTTTCTATGAAAATCGGTGATCTTTCGATGTGGCCACACCCTTAAGAGCATTTCCGCAGTTAGCACTATAAAAGCTGGAAACATGGCATAGCCCCTATCGGCTACACTCAGTTCTCGGTACTCTTTTCTTATTTCAGGTGTTTAAGGCATGACATCACTTGTGCTGTTAATCATTTCGGCGATAGCACTTCTGTCGGGGTACGGTTCTTTAACAATATAAAAAAAATGATGTGTGAGAACTTTTTCAGATTCAAAATCGACACAACTAACCATCAGTTTCTTCTTGACGATCAGCCATTCCGTTACCTTGCTGGTGAAATTCATTATTTCCGAATCCCAGCGACGAAATGGGAAGATCGACTAAAAAGAGTTCGGTCAATGGGATTGAATGCAATCACAGTGCCGGTTCCCTGGAACCTGCACCAAATTGAATACGAATCGTGAGAAACGTGGTGATAAGTTTGTGTTTAACCCATCTATTACAGGATTCCCGATTTCACAGGCAATCTGGATCTGTTCAAGTTCATCCAAATGGCTCAGGATAATGGGCTGTACACTTTAATTCGACTGGGTAAAATAAACATTTCAAGTGATTCGTTTAAAAATCAGTTACTTTCAGGACCTTACATTGCTGATGAGTGGGAAAAACAGGGGGTCTTCCATGGTGGTTGATCAAGAACACACATATCACAAAGTACAGAAGTAGCAACTTGGCGTAAGTGTGAATCGTTTCCACAAATGCATTCGGTTTGTTTTCAGATTCATCGCAGAAGTGTCACAATGGTGGAACTACCTGCTACCAAAACTGACACCTCTAATGAGAAAGAATGGTGGTCCAATCTTGATGGCACAGATTGAGCATTATTATGGGTCCACTGGTATTTGCGATCAGGATTATCTTCTACAACTCGCAAACCTGGCTAAAAAGTACTTGGGCAATGACGTGGTTCTTTACTCTGGTTAGTGTACCTCTAAACATTGAAATGTTTTGTTCTTGTTGCAGTTGACATGCCAATGATGCCGTTTTTGCAATGCGGAAGAGTTCCCGGAATACTGCCAACCATCGAAATGAGTCCGAACAGTGACACAAGTGCAGCGAACGGTTGGTTCCAGCAACAACAAGCTCTTGCTGCTGGTGGCCCTCGAGTTGGCTCACAATTTCTGTTGGGTGTTTACAAACTGTGGGGCACTTCTGTGAATGATCCGTTTACTGAAGATGTAATTATGAAAACACTTCAAGGTGAATCAAAAACTACCAGTTTTAAAAGAAAATTATGATTTGCTTTGCAGCGGGTTGGGCGCTCAACGCTAGTATGAGTTTTCACCTGGCTCATGCTTTGCATTTTGGAACGGAAACAATGCACCATACCCCGTAACTACGTCATATGACTGTTTCGCGCCGATTTCTGAATCAGGAGACACGGCGACCATTCTGTTGGCCATCAGGAACTTCATCAACAACATTCCGGGATGGCCCAATCGACCAACGAGTGTTCTTGCCAACATTCCCAGGAATATTTACAGCGACGTGGAAATGAAACCAACGGATACACTTATTGATTTCGTAGTGTCCATCAGTACGAAATGCTGGCTCACTGAATCGTTGCCGTTGACTGCTGAAGACATGAACCAAGGATATGGATTTTTGTACTATCAAACTGTAAGACAATTTTATCACCAATTAAGTAAACAAAGAAAAGCTTCAGAATATCACGAGCTGTGGAAGACTAAACATCTCAAAGTACGCAGATGACGCCTACGTTTACTTGAATGGAAACTTTGTGGTACATACAACGTTAGATCTTGCTAGTATTCAAAGTGATAATGTTGAGCCAGTTTTGGTAGCAGGTAGTTCCACCATTGTGACACTTCTGCGATGAATCTGAAAACAAACCGAATGCATTTGTGGAAACGATTCACACTTACGCCAAGTTGCTACTTCTGTACTTTGTGATATGTGTGTTCTTGATCAACCACCATGGAAGACCCCCGTTTTCCCACTCATCAGCAATGTAAGGTCCTGAAAGTAACTGATTTTTAAACGAATCACTTGAAATTTCACATATTTCTTCCCCGTTTCAACTCTCTTCGACGTCATCCGTTTTATATTAACAAGGGAACCTTTTAAGTGATTAAAGGAACCAGCCTAAACTAACGACACAGTTCGAGAGAGGGACTTTCAAAACCTATATTCCAGTTTTCAAAAGCTGCTTTCGAGACCTCTGAAATGCTGAAATTCCAGTCCGAAGTTTGACATTTCTTAACCATAGATTTCGCATTTTCATGGCGCGGCGACCCACCCTCACACCCTTGCCACGCGCCACGATTGTCACCGCCCGCAACACACCACGAAAATGTGGTCGAGTGGCGCAGGAGTTAACGGCACAGGCAGATTGCAACGGACGAAATATGGGCCAAAAATGGATGTGGGTCAAAAATGGTCCATCGATGAGCCATCGTTCGCCCATCGCTTCATCCATCGGAGAAAATGGGCGTAAAATGGGCCAAAGGGTGATGAGCGAAGCTTGGCCCATCGATGCCCGAACCGATGGGTCATCGATGGGCCACGCTTCGTCCATCGCTGAGACATCGGCCGGAATGGGCGCAGAATGGGCGAACATGAGACGCAAGGATGATTCTCTCTCTGATGGGTCATCGATGGATCATTTGTCATCCTTTGGAATAAGCGCATGGCACATTAATTAATCACATATTCTTACAGTTGTCTTGTTTTTATTTTTAATCTCTCTAATTAATTTTCCACGTTTTCAGGAATAAATTTTTTCTCAAATTTGTATAATTCGGAAAGTGATGCCGAGACGAATAAACCGTTGTTATGAAGACTATTCAAAGCAAAAAAGTAATTGTAGTCAATCGAATAGCTTTTGTACAAAATCAGTCATTCAGGATCAAAAAGTGAAGTTGCAATTCAATCAGGAGAAGATACTGAAGATATGAATTCGGAAGAAGCTGACTTCAACACCGAAGAACACAACGGCAGTACAGACGAAATCAGGTTGCTTTCCAACTCCCACGACAGTTTTACTGAATCTGAAACTCTGTCGAATTGCTCAGATGCCGTTTTGACATTTCTCGGAGCCGCGTGTATGGCCAGAAGCACCGATAGAGGTACCGCAATAAACAACTAATATAGCGGAGTCATTTTGTTCAGATGTAAAAAGATTTACTGCCAGCCATTCCGACCCAAATTTTCGTAAAACTGTCAAGTCTCTTTGGGAGAAGAAGAATGAACTGTTGACTAGAATTTACGTGTGCAATTCATGCGGAAAAACTTTGATATCTTCGGATGGATGGTAAGATTTTTCGTTTGCCCTTTTCATAACTTCCACACTTTTAGTTGTGGTGTCATTATCAAATACGTAAGATTGAATACTTTTCGTCAACTCGAACAAGTAGTGGAACACTGCGTAGACAAAATATTGAAAGTTCGAAAAAAACTAAAAGATGGAACCGATCCTGCTCACAATTTGAATGGAGGAATGCTCAGTCAACTCTGGAAGATGGAGAAAAACGATTCTAGTATTCATTTGTCATTAATAATGAGTATCGACGGAGTGGCACTAGATGGAAATAGCAAGTAAATTGGATCACCGACCTCATTTTTTTTATTAATGTAACTTCAGGCAGAAGATCTGGCCAGTTACGATGATGTTGGTTGATCTCCCAACTCATTCCATGCAGAAGTTGACAAACGTATTGTTGTGTGGAGTAGCGGAAGGAACTAAAAATCCGTCTACAGCGTTTTGGAACACAATTGTTCCTCTTATTTTCGCAGACGTCGAGAAAAAGAAAACGGTTCTGCGGGGAATAACCTTCGATGCGAGCATCGTCTCATGTTCGGCCGACCAACCGGTACCTAACGCCTCAGTTGGCATATGAAATTTTCGTTTAGGCAAAGAGAGCTCTCTTCGGTTTTGTAGGATGCAATAGTCAAAACTCCTGTTTCTATGGACTTTGTTCTGGAACATTCCACAAAAAAGCAGGAAAAGGTTGTAACGTTGTTTTTCTTGAATATAAGCATAAGTTCCTATTTTTAAGCCAGATACGTAGAACGAGAAGGCAATAAAACAGTGGACGACTGTCGTCTAGGAGCGAACGGTTTTGGACCACTTCCAGCGAAAATTGTAGATTACATATATCCTTATGATTCGGTCATCGACCTTCTTCACAACGGACCAGAAGGCCTGTTTTCAATAATACTTTCCGGTATGAAACTGTTTGTAGCGGTTCTAGAAACTTCCGCTTGTTACAGAACTGAAAGGTGACAATTCTGGAAGAAGTAGAAGATCGAATTTGTTTGATGGAGGTGCAGCTATTGAAAATCTTTGCTCAAAAGTGATTTGCCCTCCACCCTTTGCGAGCATGACGTCAATGAGAAACGGGACGGAAAAGTTGACTGTAGGCAAAAAAATTAACTACTCGATCAAAGGCTTGTACAGTATTTCAGGGTCTTCCTAGGATTGTCTCTGCTTTTAACCAATGGAATTTCTTCTGAAGCTACAGTTACGATTCTAGCTCTAACAACTTTAATGAACCAGATGCACACGAATGGCTCGATGCCGGATGGTTTCTGTTACCGCTTGTGCGCAATCGCTCGTTTTTTCTTAGAAAAACATTCCTCGACTTACATGACGACAAAAGGACACGTATGTTTCAAGGAGCGGACCGTTCTCAGCTTCCTGTTCAGGAACTGCTCCATCACCTCCCTTATATTTACAACAAGTTAGGAAACCCTGCTCCGCTGGCGACATTCACATTCGAGTCATTCTACAAATTTTTCTTGAAGGGATACAACCCCCAAATGACCAACGGATTCATCGAAACGGCAGTCAATAGGTTCCGAGAATCTTGTCACTTATTAGCAGCTGAAAAATTCAGAACACTATTACACGTGTCTTTACGAAGAGAGATTGAAAGAAGATGCAAAAATGATGTATCTCAGGAAATGAAAGACTTCTTGGCGGTGACTCCGGAGCTGAAACCGTTTCACAAAACTTGGAAGAATCCTATTTCTGTACTGGATCCCAGTGATACGCTTTCTGAACTGGGCGGCCATACGCATTTTGCTGTCTTCAATTGTCCCAGTGGCAAGCTCATTTCGCGATACTATCAGAAGAGGACAAAGTCCGACGTTGTATTTTGTAAAGGACCCTCTGGAGTTGCACACTGCTATCGGTTCATCGCAGTTGTGCCGAGCCATTCATCTATTCTGGTGGAAGAAGTGAAACGAGTCAGTTTGAACGAACAATTTCCCGTAATTCGAGAAGCTACGACGGAGTTAGGCTTACGGGAATCTGGACATGCTCACCACCTTCTTACAATGATTCAAAACTACTCCGGAATTGTGCACGGAAATTTATCTGGTAATAGAAGTTTCCTGGATATGACAAGTATTCTGGGAGTAGCTGCCTATATTAATGATCAGAGATCCTCATATTACCTTCAAATTAATGGATGCTGTGTACACAACTAGACGGATTTTCTCTTTTTTTCCATTTTATGTTAGTTTGATAAACAATATTCAAGTTCCCCTTCTCAAAAGTCGATGAAAAAAGCACAAAGCGATGGATGCCCCACTGACCCATCGATGACCCATCGATGGGTCATTCGATGGGCCTACGCGCCGCGCGTATTGCGTCATCATACGTGGCTCTTCTCTGCAATTTTCTCTATTTCGTTCGTCGATTTCTTCGCGTATTCGTCGGAATTGGCGACTTTTCCGTTCGCAAAATGAGTGAAGCACTCAAATACCTGGAGGTAAGCGTTTAACAGGTGTCACATTCCGAATTGCATCATTTCCAGAAAGTTTTGAATACTGTTTCCGGTGAGCCGCCCGCCGCGAAACGGGTTCCTCCTTCGCGAGCCATTGACAGACTCCTGGTCGACGATGATCTGCTCGTGAACGACAACGTTGACGTCGTTGAAGAAGAAGTGCGGGTGGAGCAGCAGCTACCGCTTCCTTCATCATCGGCTAGGCCGATTTCGTCCGGAGGGAGATTTTGCCCAGTCGAATTCATGAAGAAGACTTGCATCGATCCGAATTCCGGAGAACTTCTCACGCGAGAAGAATGCGACGTAGGTGTTTCATTGTAAATTCTCTTAGGAAACTTGAAATAAATTTCAGAGAAACATAAAGCAGGAGTTGAGAAACAAGAAAAAGATCGACTATTATCACATAATGGCGAAATCGCAGGAAGAGCACTTGGTCGACACGGAAAGCCAGTATCTGCTGATGCTCTCCGCCTTCCACGGAGTTATGGTAAGCTATCGGAAAGTGACGCCAATATCGAAGTCCACGTTCAGATCAATGAGACGATGAAGAAACCAGATAGTCGCTCATGCAACCAAGAGGCTGACGCTGTCGGATTCAACATAAGATTGGCGTTTTCTGCAGATGATGGCTCCACTCTTCCAGGAGGACGCAAAATCAGAATTTCTTCATTCATCACCCACAACATGGCGTCATTCTGGCGCAAGACTGACATGGAGGATGCAGTGGCGAAATGTATTCTGCAGACCGCCGAAAAGGTATTTTCCAATACCCTGAAGTGAACTGCTGAGTGTCCTTTCAGATCGCCAAGAAGGACACTCTGTTCTTTCTGTACGCGGCTCCGAAAAGCAAAAGAGCAACGACATATGTATCCCTTCCCGATGACTTCTTTGTATCGTTCGGAGGTTTTCAATTCTTGATCTTTTATAGCTAAAGTTGGATCTTGCAGGCATAATCCACGCCGGATTCGGCATTTCACCGGAAGATATGACGAAGACAATCGCGCTGACACGAGATGTGCTCACAAACTATTTGTAAGAGTTTCAACCGTAATTGCGGAGCAAAATTTTATATTTTTTCAGAGACCGGCTAAGAAGTGACTACAAAGAGGTTAATGGCAAGGATTCCGTCAAATCAGCGCTGCCGTCCTTCCGAAGTGTGCTGGAGAAAGATTCCAGCTTCCGCGCCGAGGAAGACACACTATTGGGCTCAGAACATGCTTCCGAATAATTCCACTCAACGTCGCCCATTTGTTTTTTATTATTAATTCCTTTTTTGTTGTGTTTTCTATTGTAATAAACATTTCTGCTTTCTAAACGGAAAAGGCATAGTAAAAGTAAAACTAATGGGCCATCGATGGGTGAAGGGAGCGGACGAGCGACCACTGAAGCCGGATGGGCGTACGATGGGCCACCGATGGGCCATTCTAGAGGTCTTTGGTTGTTCCTCAGTCGCCCATCGGTTCGCACATCGGTGGCCCATATTTCGCCCGTTGCAATCTGCCTGTGGGTGGGGATGAGAGGAATGTGGTCACGGGCTCGACTCCCTGGTTTTGCTTTTTATTTTTTCTTTCTTTTTTTCATATATTTTTGACGAAATTGTTTTGAAATGTTGATTTTTGAAGAGATTAAAGTTGCCAACTGAAGTTCCTCATCGTGTATGCGGAAATTCTTCATCAACACATGAATCTTTTTTGCGATGGTTTTTTTCAGAACAGCGTTTGAGTGCAGTTGATTCTTTGATCCATAACTCGAAGGGGAATTTTTGTAGAGAATAATGCTCAACTACAAAGGTGATCAGCATGACATTTACTACAACTTTTCAGTTGACCACTTCTTTCTACAATTTTTTGTTTTTGAGATACAGGCTGTTGATTAAAAGTGGGTCGTATCACAAAAATCAGCAAGTTTTCAAAAAAGTTGTCAACTAAAAAAGTATGGAAAATGTCTTCAGTAATGTTTCTTTAGTTGACGACTTTTTGATATCTCATTCAATTCGCGAGATACAGCAAGATTTTGCACTACCATCTTTAACAGCCTGTATCTCAAAAACAAAAAATTGTAGAAGGAAGTGGTCAACTGGAAAGTTGTAGCAAATGTCATGCTGATTAACTTTGTAGTTGCGCATTATTCTCTACAAAAATTCCCCTTCGAGTTATGGATCAAAGAATCAACTGCACTCAAACGCTGTTCTGAAAAAAACCATCGCAAAAAAGATTCATGTGTTGATGAAGAATTTCCGCATACACGATGAGGAACTTCAGTTGGCAACTTTAATCCCTTCAAAAAAATAAACATTTCAAAAACAATTTCGTCAAAAATATGAAAAAAAGAAAGAAAAAAAGAAAAAAAGCAAAACCAGGGAGTCGAGCCCGTGACCACATTCCTCTCATCCCCACCGTTAACTCCTGCGCCACTCGACCACATTTTCGTGGTGTGTTGCGGGCGGTGACAATCGTGGCGCGTGGCAAGGGTGTGAGGGTGGGTCGCCGCGCCATGAAAATGCGAAATCTATGGTTAAGAAATGTCAAACTTCGGACTGGAATTTCAGCATTTCAGAGGTCTCGAAAGCAGCTTTTGAAAACTGGAATATAGGTTTTGAAAGTCCCTCTCTCGAACTGTGTCGTTAGTTTAGGCTGGTTCCTTTAATCACTTAAAAGGTTCCCTTGTAAGTCGAATCTAAAAAATTCCACTAAAATAGGCGCTCAATTTATTACTAATAGAATTATCAACTGTTGGAATAATTTACCATCTAGTCTTTTTGCCAACAAATACTCCTCTGAATTGTTCAGGTCATATATTAGTTCTATTCCGTTAAACAAATACCTTAACCTAAACCCTTCAAATTTTTAACTATTGTTTCTCTTCAATTTTCTTCTTTTGTTTATTGTATAAGCGGCGTTAGTCCTTCAATAAATCATTCATTCTATCATTCATTCATGTTTATTTTACCCAGTCGAATTAAAGTGTACAGCCCATTATCCTGAGCCATTTGGATGAACTTGAACAGATCCAGATTGCCTGTGAAATCGGGAATCCTGTAATAGATGGGTTAAACACAAACTTATCACCACGTTTCTCACGATTCGTATTCAATTTGGTGCAGGTTCCAGGGAACCGGCACTGTGATTGCATTCAATCCCATTGACCGAACTCTTTTTTTAGTCGATCTTCCCATTTCGTCGCTGGGATTCGGAAATAATGAATTTCACCAGCAAGGTAACGGAATGGCTGATCGTCAAGAAGAAACTGATGGTTAGTTGTGTCGATTTTGAATCTGAAAAAGTTCTCACACATCATTTTTTTTATATTGTTAAAGAACCGTACCCCGACAGAAGTGCTATCGCCGAAATGATTAACAGCACAAGTGATGTCATGCCTTAAACACCTGAAATAAGAAAAGAGTACCGAGAACTGAGTGTAGCCGATAGGGGCTATGCCATGTTTCCAGCTTTTATAGTGCTAACTGCGGAAATGCTCTTAAGGGTGTGGCCACATCGAAAGATCACCGATTTTCATAGAAACCACAGATAACAGTTTGATCTGAGACCTACGAACTTTGTGCCTGGAAAGGCTGGTCAGAAATTCTTTATTTGCATAATTTACTGTTCGTCATTTTGCATTTACACTACAAAGCTATTAATATTGGAAAATGAGGAAATGGTAATTTCAAGCATAGGTGTGACGTTTAGAGGAAAGGAAATTCAATGCGGTTAGAATTAGTTTCAGTATTTGGACTAGCAGCACAGTGAAAAGAACAACAGAAACGAATACTATCCATTTGATAACGACGTTCTTTTTGTGTTGTTTTTCGAGTCCCTCCGGGGTTAGTTCACTTGTGTATTTGTAGATTATCTGAAAACCCGGAACACTATGTTAATTGAGTTAGAGACACTTACGTCTGGCATCGAATCAGGATGAGGATTGTATCCAAGGTCACGACGGGCTTTGTTGATGTTAAATGTGTTGTTCGTCAGCAATAAGTCCACTTCCAAGAGCGACACAATGGGATCAATTCTTAGAATATTTGAAATGACTTGTGAGACATAACCACAAGAGCGTAGTACGTGAGATGGTATGTCGACCAAAAAAACATGAAAAATCCCAGCGCTTCATTCAGTGGAGACCAGAACGAAAAACGTTCCAACAGGCTCTGGGTCCATGATATTGTAAATCTGAAAAACATACGTCAAATGTTGAGAACAACCTTTTTTGAATAGAGTACCTGCGCATGTGGTGCGTCACAGTTGCGCAATGTTATCTCGGCTCGCAAAAGTCCGTGAACACAGTTGTCTACGGACGAAAGCTGTGTCTGCGCTTCTACGCCATCGGGCTTACAGCAAGCAATCCACCAACCCGATATCATAAAGTTCTGTAAATGTTTTTTCGATCAAAGCCACATTAAGCACATGCTTCATACCTTAACTCTTTCGGTAACTCTCTTCTCCCCGGGTCCGTATATTCCATTGAAACGCAAAACGGAGCACTTCATTCTTTCCGACGAAGCTTGTCTAACGATGCGTTCGGCGTGCGCTTTCGATTCACAATAGTAATTATAGAACTGAACAGATAAAAATGATAGGATTGAAACGTTCCAAGCAAAAAAACCAACAAAGAGAGGATAAGGCACGTTTTTCATCAGCGTTCTCAAGTGGTTCGCCTTGGAAGATAACTCCAATAGATGAAGTATAAATAAAGCGCTTGACTCCAAACTGTTTGCTCCAGTCGAGAAGATTCATAGTTCCAATTGCATTGATATCCATGCATGCCTTGCGGTTATGCTGCAATATTTCACTTATCGTAGTACGTCAAACTCAAGGTACCGCATATTGTCCAGTCATTCCAACGGCGGCCAAATGGAATACAGTGTCAACGTATTCCAAAGCACTCTGCATAACTCCTTTGTCATCGAAAAGAACCCTTAAAGCAATGGGGTATGGTTCAATTTCTGTTATAACTCACTTTGATGAACGAGACACACTCATTGAATCGGGTCATGTCTGGACAGATGAGGTCTACAAGAACAATCCGAATGAAACTATGTAGACGTGCAGTGATTTCATCATCAATCATTTCATCGATACTTTTTTCAGACAAACTAATTTCCTCGATTTCCTCAGTCTCTACTTTGCTTTCCATTGTGGCCGCGACTCTCGGACGAACATCTTCTCTGACTTGTTGGATAAGCGCGAACACTAACTGTTCTGCAAGATGTCCCGCTCCGCCAGTTATTAACACGTGCCACTCCGCTTTCTTTCTTTTAACATTTTCTGAAAAAGAATTTTTATGTATTCGCAGGAGTGTGCGCCTTTTTGGACGCCTTTCTCGATTTTGAAGAACCTGGACTGAGAACTAACCTGATCGGGCAGTAAGTCCCTCGGTTACGGGTAGCGCGTCGTCAGACAAAATATCAGAAATGCTATCACTCGGCTCGCTAGTTTCTGCAACGGCCTCACTAGCAACATCATCCTCCACGACATCGTCTTCGACTGAATGAAGGGAAGACGGTGCCTTCTCAGTAGTTAACGCGTCGTCTGACTGCTGGCCCATCTGACGCACACTGCGACGAATGCTACTGCGGAGGCGTAGTGACATTTTCCTCATGGTGGCCTTGGTGCAAATTATTGTACGGTACCCGCCCCCTTTATGAGCATGTCTCGTTCGTACTATTTTTGTTTTGTACAGATGATTGCTAAATAGTAGGCGGTAGAGAAAAAGGGTAAGTAAGATTCATAGAATGTCAGTTAAAGACAGAGAATTTCGTGACGGAAAGAATATACAGAAAGCATTTTTACAAAGAACAACAATAATATTTGCTCGAAGATGGAAAGAGGCGTGGCCTCGGTAGCGAAGTCGTAACTCGGCGGAAATTTAAATTGCCATAATGTTTTTTTCTGGTTTTCTGCGAAAAATGGCTGAAAAGAAGAATTTTGTTCAGAAAATCAAAGTTGGGAGCTATAGACAAAATTATCGCGCAAATTTTGATCCACAAACAGTTACAATTCGTTAGAAACTGAATGAGTTACATGGATTTGAAGATTTCGAAAAACTAAAATTTGCAAAAAATGTTTCTTTTCGGGACCAAAATAGCTTAAATTTTTTCGTTTCTGAGGCCAAGACCACTTTCCATCTCTGGAGGACCGTGTTGCGTGGAGAGAATGGAACAAAACCATATTTAGTATCTCCAAGTACGTCTGCCATGGACAAAGCGTTCGCCGCGCGGAAGAATCGGCCGACCGAAGTTGTTTCCGTATCCCCCGGCCATTCGATTAAAACCAAATCCTTGATTGCCTCCGTAACCGTTATTGTTCCCGTACCCCGGACGGTTTCCGTTTCCGTTTCCATAGCCTCCATATCCATTTGGTGGATACGGTGCTCTCGTCGGCTCCACAGCACCTCCGATGCTTCCTTTGATGCCGTCATCCACGTTTCCATTACCATTTCCGTTCATATTCCCACCGTTGAAGGGCATTGGACCATTGTTGCTATTGTAACTATTCATATTCGGTCCATTTTCTCCGTACCCACTGGGACCAGAGTACCCGCCTTGTCCACCTGGAACAAACATCAGTGTCTTGAAAAACAGGAAGGTAGCATTTGGGGTGAGTAAATTCAATTTTTGTTTTTGAAAACGGAAAAAAAACACAAACCGTTGGGCCATCATGGACCTTGCCCCTGCTGTCCATTTGTCTGATTTCCATCCGGCTGCTTCTCTTCGGATTTCGTTCCGACGCTGCCCTTTATGCTATCATCTGGAGGAGGTCCTTGCGGCCCAGAACCACCATATCCTGAAAACAACTTCTGGAATTTTTGTGTTACTAAAATTGTCTACCATTGGAGTTTGGTCCGTTCCAGTTACCTCCCGGAAAATTGCCATTATTCCACATCCCATTTCCATACCCATTCTGTCGTTTCGAACGAATCTGATGATCACCGGCGCCTGAGAACAGACACGTTGTTTATGTCACGAAATGGATCCCATATTCAGCTATTTGATGCACGCGACACCTGTCAGACCCCCAGGGAACCACTCGTTCTCAGCACTTTTCTCTGTTGGTTGCCTCTTCCTGGAATATTTGAATACCACGTACTTTTTCGTTTTTCGTTCGCTTCCTCTTCCGCGTTTGCCGTCATCGCGAGTTGAACAAGAAGAAAACACAGAAATGAGGCTCCAAAAAGTTTCAATCGCATCTTCATCCTATTTATTCAATTCCCGCGCAATTTGCAATTCAAAAAACCTGAGCCAGACGTCTCTATTCGCTTTATTTTGCATTTTCAATTGGCCAGCTTCTGCCTCGCTTCTACCGAGGCTCATCATTTTTGTTTGCCTTTATGTTAACGATCGATCTATTTTTAACCACTTGATCATAAGGTGATTTTGAATTGAAATATTCATGAATCCCACACACATGTTCATGTTTACTTTATGCCCAGATTAGAGATATGATCGCTCTCCCAAATTGGCTCCGTCTTCTGCCGTCTCGCCACCCGGAAATCGCTTATCTAATCGGTGATCGATACGCCATTAAACTAAGATCATCTTGTGATCTTTATCAACGTTTTAGGCACTCCGGTTACAAATGTGCAGCAAGTCACCTTACACGTGATCGCCAAACGGTTGGATAATTTTGCTATTCAACAACGGATGCTAGTGATAAACTTGGTGGAGGATTGTGAGTAAAACAAAGAAGGAAAGTGAAGAATTGAATTGAAAATGTTTAGCAAACTATCAAGGAAACACACAGCAAGTTTTTGAGCTACCTTTAAACGGGGTCGACGTAGAAGATCTGGTTTCCAATCGAGACAGAAAAATAAGTGAGTAACAACCCCAGGCGGTTTTGTAAATTTGTATGGTGTCATTTTTTATGTTCAGATCAACTGGAAAGCGCATTACGCAACACATTCCGAGGTAGAAATGTGAACCCGTATATTGCGGACATCCGCCCAAGATATCTCATTCCACGGGGAAAAGAGCACATCTTCAAGAACAGTGTCGGGTGAGAAAATCCATTCTTTTAATTTTATTTTGACCGTTTTTCAGAACTGTGGTGGACATTGGAACACAACAAAAGTTCTATCCTGGCACATTTTCAATTGTCAGAAATCTGCAGACTACACCAGAGTTCTGTTCGAGACCGTCATCGGTGGTGATGAATAAGTACTTTGCCCCTGTGTTTTCAGTTGACTGGTGCAATGTTTTAATAGTAAAGAATACGGAACACAAGTCAGAGAATTGTGTTTTGATTTCAGAGAAATGTGTCCGCAATCATTGATGAAGATGATAGCGAGGAATTTATTAAAAAGAAGGTTACTCTCGATAAGTCGGAATCAAAGGATAAAGAAGTGAGCTCATACTTTTCGAATCATAGAAACAGTTGTTTTGACAGCAATCAATCGATCGACCTGAACCGCCACCACAAGAAATCTACGGTTACAGTGGATACAACTTCTTCAACAGTGTCATCCTGTTCCCCGCCATTGCAATCATCTGTGTTATTCTCATTTTGGTACTGAGTCTCATTTTTTTGGAAACAGAGAAGGGCAGAAATGGCGAGACTACAAAACTTCTGGGTAACTTATTCAGCCTCGTCTTTTTCCATTCAAAATCTGTTTTTGTTGTAGTCAAACCATGGAGGAGTACGTCAGTGTCTGCCAAAACCAGAAAAAGCTGCGAGAACTTTCGATCCAGCGTCAGTTGCTCAGTATGGGATCAGAGACCAACTCGGGCACTCCAACCGGTGAGCGAATCATCGTAGTTTGTTATCATAGTTTGTGTCCATATCAGGAATCCATTCCTACTTGCAAACAAGAAGCAGAGCACCAAGCACCATTGCCAGATTCAGTAAGAGTGCGAGTCGCCTGAACGATAGAGGTATTTCGCAATTATTCAGGGTTTTTCGCAGTTTTTTTGATTTTTTTGATTTCAGAGGATACAGTTGAAGTTCTCCCTGTCTATTGATCACGTTCCAGTTGGAAAGCAAACAGTAGCGGAAGCGGCAAAACAGTGCGGAAGCTCTCTCCATCTCTACAGAAACCCCCTGAGTGACGAGAGTGACGAACACGAGACTGAGAGCTCTGAGGATGAAAAACTAAACGTCTCAATATTCGTTTTTAAAAAAATGTCTTTTTATTTCGATGAGTTTGATGAGAATAAACGATCTCAGTAGTCGAAAAATCGGAATGTTAGTGAACTTTGCGGTGCAAGAAGCTGCCGTGCATGCAGTCGTAGCGCCCTCGAACTCGTAGAACATTATCAGATTGGTGCCTTTGTGAAGGAACTCGGACGGAATGTAAAGGGTTTGCTGAAAAACGAGTGTTTGGCGTTTTTCTGATAAAACGCCTTACCTGAGGCCCGACTGTGGACCAGTATCTTCCGATGTTGTACTGGTTGATAGTCACAACTCCTTTTTCCCCATCCTCTCACATCGAGAAAAGTATCAGCTGGAGCGGTTTTTGATGTGCAAGTTCCCAATGAAAACAGCTGGTTGGTTGACGGCCGCTGAGTTGGAGTCGGACTGCTGAAGTTACTCGGGGTAACAAGAAATTGATTCAAAAAAACCTGGGTGTTCATTTTTGTGCAACACTTGTTTCTGAATCTTTTTCATAGTTCTTGACCATACTGATCTCATACGTCTCGATAGGAACTTGACAACTCTGCCAGTTTTCCAGAGTCACATTGTGCATGTAGACATTATCTTGAATTCCCTGCAGATATCACTTTTTTCAGTTCGCAAGATGGGCTCACTCTAGACATCACTGGATAATTTATGCTGGATCGTCCGGTGATTTCAATAATAATCTCAAGCGAGTTGACGTTATCCAAACATCCTTGAACTTCAATGGTATTGTTATGAATATCAGCAAAATCTTTGTATAGCGCACCCTGGAAAATACGTGTTTGAATCTGCAATTATTTAAATATTTCTTACAATAAAGTTGCGATTGAGGAAAATGTATGCATTGTCAGCAAACTTTGGAATGTAAAGGGTTCCACAGTCGATAATAGTCTAAGAACAGTCACATAATTTGAACATTTGAACCCGAAACTTTTTTACCGTGTTGTAATACACGTAGCCATATCCGTGTCGAATGTACTCGGCAGTTCTGGGTGTTTCCGGACTGCTCCAACACTCTGGATTCGTTCCCAATATGAATCCGGAGACAGTATCGAAAACTGTCAGCGTAACATCGGGGTAAGCGGTTCTTGGCAAGTTAGCTGGAATTGAAGGTGGCATATAAGCCCAGCCAGGAATATTAGTGATCCAGTTTCTGATTGCCAAGAAAAGCTCATTGACGTCTCCAGCTTCAGCGATGGGCGCAAATGAATCATAAGAAGTGGTGACTGTGTAGGGATCGAATGCGCCGTTCCAATATCCAAAGTTCGTTCCTCCGTGGGTCATGTGGAAACTGATACTGGCGTTCAGACCGAATGCAGCTAAAGAAAATGTGTAAAAATGTCAGATAAAATCACCATGACTTACTTTTAGCGGTTTCGATAATTACATCGTTCTGATATCTATCGGTTACATTCAGGCCCCAAACTTTGTATGGATTAATGACAAAATGAGATGCAACTGCTGGTGCACCGGCCATGTAAGACTTTTGCAAGTTGAACCATCTTTCAACTGTTCCTGCTGCTGTATTCGGACGCATTTCAATAGTCGGGAGCACGTTCGGAAGGGTTCCACATCTCAAGAAGAACGCAAGTGGAGCATCGACAGTGAACAAGACGACATCATTTCCCAACTGCTCTCTGGCCATGTTCGCCAATGCAAGCATGTAGCTTTGGTCGCAGAATTGAAGATTCCCATAGAAATGCTCAATCTGAACCATCAGAATCGGTCCGGCGTTTTTTCTCATCAACGGCCACAATTTGGGCAGAAGATGCTTCCACCATTGCGTCACTTCATCCATGAATCTGAACAAGAAGGTCCCGATGTTGTTGTTTGGAAGTTCCATAAAACTAACGCTGGATCACTAGTACGGTACTTGTTGATTTTGGTGTTTCTGATCAACCACCATGGCAAACCTCCGTTGTCCCATTCAGCAGAAATGTATGGCCCTGTAAGAAAAAAGTGTGGGCTCTATCTGAATTTACAGGTTCCAAAGCCAGGTTTCAGGTTCCTTAAGAAAAAAAAAAGTAAAGTCAGATTTTTTATTATTGGGGATCCTGAAATCTGCTTTCAGAACCTGTGAATTCAGATAGAAGCAAAGCGTGATGAATGAGAAATGCTGAATACCAATTCTGATAATGGTGTACAGTCCGTTATCATTTGCAGTCTTGATGAACTTGACCAAGTCCAAGTTTCCCAAAAACTGTGGGGTTCTACAACGGTTAATAATCTTTTTTTAATAAGGTTATGGATCAGAACTCACTCATCCTGATCGTATTGATGCAAATTCCATGGAACTGGCACCGTGATCGCATTGAATCCAAGAGCACGGACCCGTTTCAGACGATCATCCCATTTTTGGTGAGGGATTCGGAAGTAATGGATCTCACCGGCTAAGTACTGGAACGGTTCTCCATCTAGCAGAAACTGACTGTTTGTTTTGTCGATTTGGAATGATGGCGATGAGTCTTTTCTGAACAATTCACCAGAATTTCACTATTTCGTGGAAATATTGCGATTTACCCGAGAACTCTGGAAAGCAAACAGAAAAAAAGTATAGAAGTGCCAACCCAACTCATGACTGCTGATGAGAGTGGAAGCAGTTTTCTATCAGCTTGTTAACCCTTGATTCTTATCGTTTCTTCGCCGCATACGTCAAATTTTGATGTGGCCAACTATAGATAATGAACAGAGTTGACGGAAAGAACTTTTATTTTGGCAAAAAAAGTATTAATAACTGAACAAAAGATAATTGAGAAACTTCAATGTGCAGGTAGATTGTCCACCACAAGCGGATCCGGCTCCTTCAAACTCGTACAAAGTGATGGTGTTGACGCCTTTTTGCAAGAAATCAGATGGGAGGTAGAGAGTTTGCTGAACAACTTTGATCAGAGTGTATTTCAAAAGTTCAACCGACTTGTGGACCTTCAGTTGGCCAATATCTGCCAATGTTGTACTGATTGACGGTGATGAAGCCCTTTCCCCATCCACGAGTATCAATATAAGTGTCCATTGGGTCCGACGACAATGTTAACGTTCCAGTAAATATTGCTGGTTGCTGAGTGTTCACAGATGTTTTCTGTAATTGATTTAGTCGAAACTTTGATTAGAAATAAAGTCCTAACTGTGCTTCTGGCAATTTGTTCGCGAATCATTCCATAGTTTTTCACAATGTTCAGTTCAGTGGTTCCAATTGGAATTTGGCAGTTATTCCAGATTGAAATGATTTTATCGTTCAAGAAAACTTTACCTTGGAGTCCCTGAATTAATCTACATACAGTTCAGTTGAGTTCAAAATAGTTACCTTTGAAATTGACGGATACATCGTGTGACTTCTCCCCGAAATTTCCACCAAAATTTCCAAAATATTTTCACCACTGTGGCATCCTTGAAGGTCAATTGTGTTGTTGTGAATATCAGCCATTTGATTGTACAGGGCACCCTCAACATTATCATTTTGAATACTAGCAAGATCTAACGTTGTATGTACCACAAAGTTTCCATTCAAGTAAACGTAGGCGTCATCTGCGTACTTTGAGATGTTTAGTCTTCCACAGCTCGTGATATTCTGAAATTTTTCTTTGTTTACTTAATTGGTGATAAAATTGTCTTACAGTTTGATAGTACAAAAATCCATATCCTTGGTTCATGTCTTCAGCAGTCAACGGCAACGATTCAGTGAGCCAGCATTTCGTACTGATGGACACTACGAAATCAATAAGTGTATCAGTTGGTTTCATTTCCACGTCGCTGTAAATATTCCTGGGAATGTTGGCAAGAACACTCGTTGGTCGATTGGGCCATCCCGGAATGTTGTTGATGAAGTTCCTGATGGCCAACAGAATGGTCGCCGTGTCTCCTGATTCAGAAATCGGCGCGAAACAGTCATATGACGTAGTTACGGGGTATGGTGCATTGTTTCCGTTCCAAAATGCAAAGTTTGTTCCTCCATGAGCCAGGTAAAAACTCATACTAGCGTTGAGCGCCCAACCCGCTGCAAAGCAAATCATAATTTTTTTTAAAACTGGTAGTTTTTGATTCACCTTGAAGTGTTTTCATAATTACATCTTCAGTAAACGGATCATTCACAGAAGTGCCCCACAGTTTGTAAACACCCAACAGGAATTGGGAGCCAACTCGAGGACCACCAGCAGCAAGAGCTTGTTGTTGCTGGAACCAACCGTTCGCTGCACTTGTGTCACTGTTCGGACTCATTTCGATGGTTGGCAGTATTCCGGGAACTCTTCCGCATTGCAAAAACGGCATCATTGGCACGTCAACTGCAACAAGAACAAAACATTTCAATGTTTAGAGGTACACTAACCAGAGTAAAGAACCACGTCATTGCCCAAGTACTTTTTAGCCAGGTTTGCGAGTTGTAGAAGATAATCCTGATCGCAAATACCAGTGGACCCATAATAATGCTCAATCTGTGCCATCAAGATTGGACCACCATTCTTTCTCATTAGAGGTGTCAGTTTTGGTAGCAGGTAGTTCCACCATTGTGACACTTCTGCGATGAATCTGAAAACAAACCGAATGCATTTGTGGAAACGATTCACACTTACGCCAAGTTGCTACTTCTGTACTTTGTGATATGTGTGTTCTTGATCAACCACCATGGAAGACCCCCGTTTTCCCACTCATCAGCAATGTAAGGTCCTGAAAGTAACTGATTTTTAAACGAATCACTTGAAATGTTTGTTTTACCCAATCGAATTAAAGTGTACAGCCCATTATCCTGAGCCATTTGGATGAACTTGAACAGATCCAGATTGCCTGTGAAATCGGGAATGCTGTAATAGATGGGTTAAACACAAACTTATCACCACGTTTCTCACGATTCGTATTCAATTTGGTGCAGGTTCCAGGGAACCGGCACTGTGATTGCATTCAATCCCATTGACCGAACTCTTTTTAGTCGATCTTCCCATTTCGTCGCTGGGATTCGGAAATAATGAATTTCACCAGCAAGGTAACGGAATGGCTGATCGTCAAGAAGAAACTGATAGTTAGTTGTGTCGATTTTGAACGAACTGTCCGCATGTATTCTGAAAAAGTTCTCACACATCATTTTGTTATATTGTTAAAGAACCGTACCCCGACAGAAGTGCTATCGCCGAAATGATTAACAGCACAAGTGATGTAATGCCTTAAACACCTGAAATAAGAAAAGAGTACCGAGAACTGAGTGTAGCCGATAGGGGCGATGCCATGTTTCCAGCTTTTATAGTGCTAACTGCGGAAATGCTCTTAAGGATGTGTCCACATCGAAAGATCACCGCTTTTCATAGAAACCACAGATAACAGTTTGATCTGAGACCTACGAACTTTGTGCCTGGAAAGGCTGGTCAGAAATTCTTTATTTGCATAATTTACTGTTCGTCATTTTGCATTTACACTACAAATCTATTAATATTGGAAAATGAGGAAATGGTAATTTCAAGCATAGGTGTGACGTTTAGAGGAAAGGAAATTCAATGCGGTTAGAATTAGTTTCAGTATTTGGACTAGCAGCACAGTGAAAAGAACAACAGAAACGAATACTATCCATTTGATAACGACGTTCTTTTTGTGTTGTTTTTCGAGTCCCTCCGGGGTTAGTTCACTTGTGTATTTGTAGATTATCTGAAAACCCGGAACACTATGTTAATTGAGTTAGAGACACTTACGTCTGGCATCGAATCAGGATGAGGATTGTATCCAAGGTCACGACGGGCTTTGTTGATGTTAAATGTGTTGTTCGTCAGCAATAAGTCCACTTCCAAGAGCGACACAATGGGATCAATTCTTAGAATATTTGAAATGACTTGTGAGACATAACCACAAGAGCGTAGTACGTGAGATGGTATGTCGACCAAAAAACATGAAAATCCCAGCGCTTCATTCAGTGGAGACCAGAACGAAAACGTTCCAACAGGCTCTGGGTCCATGATATTGTAAATCTGAAAACATACGTCAAATGTTGAGAACAACCTTTTTTGAATAGAGTACCTGCGCATGTGGTGCGTCACAGTTGCGCAATGTTATCTCGGCTCGCAAAAGTCCGTGAACACAGTTGTCTACGGACGAAAGCTGTGTCTGCGCTTCTACGCCATCGGGCTTACAGCAAGCAATCCACCAACCCGATATCATAAAGTTCTGTAAATGTTTTTTCGATCAAAGCCACATTAAGCACATGCTTCATACCTTAACTCTTTCGGTAACTCTCTTCTCCCCGGGTCCGTATATTCCATTGAAACGCAAAACGGAGCACTTCATTCTTTCCGACGAAGCTTGTCTAACGATGCGTTCGGCGTGCGCTTTCGATTCACAATAGTAATTATAGAACTGAACAGATAAAATGATAGGATTGAAACGTTCCAAGCAAAAAACCAACAAAGAGAGGATAAGGCACGTTTTCATCAGCGTTCTCAAGTGGTTCTCCTTGGAAGATAACTCCAATAGATGAAGTATAAATAAAGCGCTTGACTCCAAACTGTTTGCTCCAGTCGAGAAGATTCATAGTTCCAATTGCATTGATATCCATGCATGCCTTGCGGTTATGCTGCAATATTTCACTTATCGTAGTACGTCAAACTCAAGGTACCGCATATTGTCCAGTCATTCCAACGGCGGCCAAATGGAATACAGTGTCAACGTATTCCAAAGCACTCTGCATAACTCCTTTGTCATCGAAAGAACCCTTAAAGCAATGGGGGTATGGTTCAATTTCTGTTATAACTCACTTTGATGAACGAGACACACTCATTGAATCGGGTCATGTCTGGACAGATGAGGTCTACAAGAACAATCCGAATGAAACTATGTAGACGTGCAGTGATTTCATCATCAATCATTTCATCGATACTTTTTTCAGACAAACTAATTTCCTCGATTTCCTCAGTCTCTACTTTGCTTTCCATTGTGGCCGCGACTCTCGGACGAACATCTTCTCTGACTTGTTGGATAAGCGCGAACACTAACTGTTCTGCAAGATGTCCCGCTCCGCCAGTTATTAACACGTGCCACTCCGCTTTCTTTCTTTTAACATTTTCTGAAAAAGAATTTTTATGTATTCGCAGGAGTGTGCGCCTTTTTGGACGCCTTTCTCGATTTTAAAGAACCTGGACTGAGAACTAACCTGACCGGGCAGTAAGTCCCTCGGTTACGGGTAGCGCGTCGTCAGACAAAATATCAGAAATGCTATCACTCGGCTCGCTAGTTTCTGCAACGGCCTCACTAGCAACATCATCCTCCACGACATCGTCTTCGACTGAATGAAGGGAAGACGGTGCCTTCTCAGTAGTTAACGCGTCGTCTGACTGCTGGCCCATCTGACGCACACTGCGACGAATGCTACTGCGGAGGCGTAGTGACATTTTCTTCATGGTGGCCTTGGTGCGAATTATTGTACGGTACCCGCCCCCTTTATGAGCATGTCTCGTTCGTACTATTTTTGTTTTGTACAGATGATTGCTAAAGAGTAGGCGGTAGAGAAAAAGGGTAAGTAAGATTCATAGAATGTCAGTTAAAGACAGAGAATTTCGTGACGGAAAGAATATACAGAAAGCATTTTTACAAAGAACAACAATAATATTTGCTCGAAGATGGAAAGAGGCGTGGCCTCGGTAGCGAAGTCGTAACTCGGCGGAAATTTAAATTGCCATAATGCTTTTTTTCTGGTTTTCTGCGAAAAAAATGGCTGAAAAAGAAGAATTTTGTTCAGAAAAATCAAAGTTGGGAGCTATAGACAAAATTATCGCGCAAATTTTTGATCCACAAACAGTTACAATTCGTTAGAAACTGAATGAGTTACATGGATTTGAAGATTTCGAAAAAAACTAAAAATTTGCAAAAAAATGTTTCTTTTCGGGACCGAAATAGCTTAAATTTTTTTTCGTTTCTGAGGCCAAGACCACTTTCCATCTCTGGAGGACCGTGTTGCGTGGAGAGAATGGAACAAAACCATATTTAGTATCTCCAAGTACGTCTGCCATGGACAAAGCGTTCGCCGCGCGGAAGAATCGGCCGACCGAAGTTGTTTCCGTATCCCCCGGCCATTCGATTAAAACCAAATCCTTGATTGCCTCCGTAACCGTTATTGTTCCCGTACCCCGGACGGTTTCCGTTTCCGTTTCCATAGCCTCCATATCCATTTGGTGGATACGGTGCTCTCGTCGGCTCCACAGCACCTCCGATGCTTCCTTTGATGCCGTCATCCACGTTTCCATTACCATTTCCGTTCATATTCCCACCGTTGAAGGGCATTGGACCATTGTTGCTATTGTAACTATTCATATTCGGTCCATTTTCTCCGTACCCACTGGGACCAGAGTACCCGCCTTGGCCACCTGGAACAAACATCAGTGTCTTGAAAAACAGGAAGGTAGCATTAGGGGTGAGTAAATTCAATTTTTGTTTTTGAAAACGGAAAAAAAAACACAAACCGTTGGGCCACCATGGACCTTGCCCCTGCTGTCCATTTGTCTGATTTCCATCCGGCTGCTTCTCTTCGGATTTCGTTCCGACGCTACCCTTTATACTATCATCTGGAGGAGGTCCTTGCGGCCCCGAACCACCATATCCTGAAAACAACTTCTGGAATTTTTGTGTTACTAAAATTGTCTACCATTGGAGTTTGGTCCGTTCCAGTTACCTCCCGGAAAATTGCCATTATTCCACATTCCATTTCCATACCCATTTTGTCGTTTCGAACGGATCTGATGATCACCGGCGCCTGAGAACAGACACGTTGTTTATGTCACGAAATGGATTCCATATTCAGCTATTTGTTGCACGCGACACCTGTCAGACCCCCAGGGAACCACTCGTTCCGAGCACTTTTCTCCATTGGTTGCCTCTTCCTGGAATATTTGAATACACGTACTTTTTCGTTTTTCGTTCGCTTCTTCTTCCGCGTTTGCCGTCATCGCGAGTTGAACAAGAAGAAAACACAGAAATGAGGCTCCAAAAAGTTTCAATCGCATCTTCGAGACGTTCCTGAAACATATCCTTTCTTTGAAACTAACGAGACGTCAAACAGTGGTGCCAAATGCGATTTGACCGAGCCGAACAGAAAAGAGCTAACCGGATCAGGTCCACTGTCATCCTATTTATTCAATTCCCGCGCAATTTGCAATTCAAAAAACCTGAGCCAGACGCCTCTATTCGCTTTATTTTGCATTTTCAATTGGCCAGCTTCTGCCTCGCTTCTACCGAGGCTCATCATTTTTGTTTGCCTTTATGTTAACGATCGATCTATTTTTAACCACTTGATCATAAGGTGATTTTGAATTGAAATATTCATGAATCCCACACACATGTTCATGTTTACTTTATGCCAGATTAGAGATATGATCGAAATCGAAAGTTATGATTATACTCAAGGCTCTAACAGTAGAAAAATTGGATGATAATTGATGAACTTATGGCCTAATATTTCGGCCCAAAAGGCCTAATATTTCGGCCCAAAAGGATGGAGCCCGAATGGCTTAATTAAGATGAAAAAAGCAAAAGCTTACAACATCCAGGATTCCCAGGCCGTCTCCGATCCAAGTACTAACTAGACTCAACGTTGCTTAACTTGCCAGATCGGACGGGATGGCGTGTTTTCAACGTGATATGGTCGTAAGCGAAATCATCGCCACTCTATGTCGGTGACATTTTCGCAAACAATGTCTCAATGGCCAGTGTGTGTTGGCCGATATTGTCGGGAGAGTAGAATCTCGCGGTCCCTGGACATGTCGGTTGCTCACAAAACATTTGTCGATACGCGCGCTGTTAGTTTTGGTTTAATTACCCAAGTTTTGAGGTACGAAACTGGGAATGACCTAATGCAAATTAGCGTCTTGTTTAATTTTGGATCGTCTCCTTTAGGGGAGACAAAAGAACTAGCAGAAGAAAAAGTTGGATGATAATTGATGAACTTATGGCCTAATATTTCGGCCCAACAGGCCAAAATAAGGCCCTACTCTCCCGTGTTGGCCGATATTGTCGGGAGAGTAGAATCTCGCGGTCCCTGGACATGTCGGTTGCTCACAAAACATTTGTCGATACGCGCGCTGTTAGTTTTGGTTTAATTACCCGAGTTTTGAGGTACGAAACTGGGAATGACCTAATGCAAATTAGCGTCTTGTTTAATTTTGGATCGTCTCCTTTAGGGGAGACAAAAAGAACTAACAGAAGAAAAAAAGTTGGATGATAATTGATGA